>CM060430.1:24698997-25357497 GCA_030545235.1 Helianthus tuberosus | reverse complement strand
AGGATTTTTGTGACCGTAAATAATTAAGAATGATAAAATAATATTTCTGACAAAATTTTAGTGTCCCGGGTAATGTCCGGTTGCTCGGTTACGTATCGTTCCGTTACAGCGTTAAATTGTACCGCATAGTGTCTTTTATGCATCTTTTTGTAACGAAATCATTCCTGGCACTTAGGAAAGTATACAGGACCACTCTGCTATATTTGTGTATTCTACTGGTATAATAAAATGCTGAATTCTGTATTTAACGCATGTTTTAGGCACTACCCGGCACTATATCTACCCCCAATGACGCAGTATTATGGTCCTCACTTCCCTACACTACAAACCAGTGTAGTACTCTATCCCTGGCTCATACTGGCCATAATAATATTGTCTGTCTAAGTGCTGGCATTGTCAGCATTATTTCTGAATCAGCCGTTCAGTGTGTAAACTGTGCTGAGTGCATCAAGTATGTCACTAATGTTGGTGTGTAATGAAAGGAGTGACTGTCTAAAATATGATGCATGTATATATGATATGGAATCATAGAGCAGTTCAAATTGTCAGTTGTAATCAAGCACAATCATTAAGCATGTAATTAAGATTAATTAATTTGTAAAGTACCTGAAATTTTGAGGGTTGTCACATTCTCCCCCCGTTAATAAAATTTCGTCCTTGAAATTTGTACTACCTTAACTTCTTATGCTTACGTCACACGATTATGTATACGAATAAATTGAGGTAGATAATCACCGAACTAATTCAAACCTTATTCACATCAAGTGAGTCTAGGATATATATATAACATCACAATTCCAATAGTTAAAAGGTATGTGCTTATAGCATTTAATGTCAAAGGTACAGTACGCATTTGACGTATAGTCTAGTGTAATCCAGCTTGCAGTGTTCCACAAAAGAGGAGTCTTATCCAATAGAGTTTTCAAATGACTGGTCATAGTATGCAAATTTTCACAAACCATAGCATCCGCTATATGAACTTAAAATCAACAACTTGGAGATGAAAATGACCTGCCAACTGGCGAATAAGTAAATGATAAGGATTTGTGTGTTGACATTCTCGAGTTGTGAAAATACACCGAATGAAGTACAAGCGAATCTGGTGTATCATTGTCTAAATTTGTAGTTGCATCAGAAATGTTTAAATGACAAGTCAAACAAGAGTATATGTAGTTTTGTGAAACAGTTGACCATAATTAGCACAAGCTAGTAACACCACAAGGTGCCGAAATGACGGGATTCAATTATAATGGTGACTGAACGAGTTCACCGTGCCTGAAATCAAATGATAGTGTATCGAGACAATCTGAAGATTTGATTTACACAATGTCACAAAGTTTTTAGTTAAATACGGAACATCAAAGAGCCACTGCCTTTGGTTGAAGGTGAAAAGCATTAAGTTTGGCAAGATATTTGATTGACAATGAAGGTATCGTTAGGAGGTACATTGTGCTTATGAAATGAATATATGTGCCGTTGCCTTAACACACAATTGTGTTGAGACCGCTTTGATCGTGAAGATCTAAAATGGATTGTTAACAACTAAGTAGGGAATTGAATTTCGTGTACGAAGTGAGTAATCAAATTAGCGCAAGCTTCAATTTTGTGAAAATATCACCGCAAGGTATCGAAATAAATCAAACATTTTAGTGGAGTCGTAGACCAACCAAATCTACTATGACTTGAAATGAAAGAATCTCTGCAAGAATAGTTGAATATGATGCTCCCAATACATCATATAGCGTTCCAAATTAATCCTGTGAACTGGATAAGTTCAAGCAATTGAACTTGGTTTCAACGTAACCCGATAATAAACGTATGAACCAACAAAGGAATTTTCGGCATGGTAGCAAAATAAACCATGTCTGTAACTTAAAAGAAAGCGGTTTCAAGAAAGTGCGTTGGCTTGGTAACAAAAGAGTTCAACAATAACAATAATGTAGGTCACTCGAATCAGGAATTTGTAATTAGGCTTAGCAAAATGATATGTAAACTCCAATGAAGTTTTCATTCAAAACGAAATCACATGCGTAGCATGATGCATGTATGTCAGGTAAGTTTCCTAGAAAAGGAACAACGAGTATCTGCTAAAGTGATGAAATGACCAGCTATCGAAGCAAATGTGTGTTCGCTCTCAGCGAGAAAATTAATATGATGCAACTACCATTAAGGGGAGTAGAGACGCAGACATCTACTCGTCAGAAGTGAAAGAAACCCAAGTACTCTCTGTTAGGTCAATGGAACTGGCATATGCGCCAGGTTAAAGATGGTTGATTTAGTTGACAGATATGGTTCCTAAATAAAAACCCTTACGAGTTTGGACCTGGGTTCACAAAGGTCCTAAATATATGTTTTCTAAATCCTCCAGATTTCGTATCCCGTGTAGACTGGTTTGGGCATTGTGTAGGAAGCACTATTTTTGTGTACGTCTAAGAACAAGTCGTTGTCCCACAATTTTTCCTCGGTATACCTCCTTACTGAATTTACCGCCAATGACACTCGATCGTCGATCGGTCATGCAATAGTAATTGGATCCTCACAGTTAGTTAAATACGAAATTCGTCAATCCTTAGCAAGAGCCACCGACCCTGGTTGGCTAGCTCGTCCGGCTTCCGATCATTTGAAAGTCATCGTCCTTTTTCTTGATGAGCGGAACGGAGGTTACCCCAAAAGGGGAATTTTGGTCTGTTATCTTCCTTCTCTATTCACTGCTAAAACTTCACTGTCAATCCTTGCATCTCCGGGAATGTAAGTTGCTACGATGCATTGACTACAGGTGCGGTGCCCTGAATTAAATCGTTGCGAGATTCGACTAATCGTTGAGGAGGTGATTCCGGCAAGTCTTCGAGGAAGACTTCAGGGTATTCTCTTATCACGGGGGTATCTTCGGGTTTTAGTTCTTCGGCTCCCTTGTCCCCGACATGAGCCAGGAAAACAACTCATCCTTTGCGCAACAGCTTTCGTGCCCTCCAGCAATTTGTAATTTGTAGGGGCGTATCCGGTTTCATGAGTCACGATCGTTCCTTTATTCGCCATTGGGGTGCGGACATTAAACTCCGCTCGATCACATGGAAATTAATCCATCCCAATTACCACGTTGAAGTTCCCAACTCAACGGGCAGCAGATCAAGCGTAAACTTACGCTCTCCAGGTTCTATCTTGCCGTTCCTAGTTACTGTGTTGGCTTCCACTAGCTTCTCCTAGCTAGTCCCATTGAGTGCGAGTTATCTAACTTACTTGCTACTAACCCAAGTACACTCTCAAACTCTAGAGATGCGAAGATTAGATTTTGCAATAGTATCTTGCAACACAGATGCATAACGTTGAGTAATATAGAACGTACCGATACTTGAATCCCGGCGTGTTCCCATAGTTCTGCTACTGAGCTTTTGTCCTTGTGCTTGATTCTTCTTAGGGCAGTACTTTCTGAAATGCTTCTTGCTCCCACAGTTAAGACAACCTTGAGCACGTTTCTGTTTGTCACTCGTTCTGCCCTGGTATTCGTCATTGTCGTTGTTTTCACCGTGATTCTCACTACCATCTTGACCTCCATTTCTACTTTCAGTACCTTGCCTACAAGTTTCCTTGGGATGCCCTCTCTTGCCACAGTTATCATATTTTCCATATTTACATCGCCCGACATGATAGCGTAGACAATTGTCGCACTTAGGTAGGATACCCTTGTAATCCTTTCCCTTTTTGGCCTTCTTCTCGTTACTTACCCGAGTAGCCTTCTTAAAATTCATGAGTTTTCTCTTGTTATCCCCAGATGACTCTACAGGAGCCTCGTTTTTCTCTTCCGGAGTGGAAAATTGTCCTTGTCTAATCGCTTCTTCAGTGAGCGCCATGCTCATGTCGATTGCTTCGATAATTGTTGAAGGCTTAGATGTTGTTACCAGGCTCAGAATCTGCGGTGCTAGTCCCCTGATGAAAAGTTCGATCCTCCTAGATTCTGGTTCCACCAAACGCGATGCAACTTGTGATAACTCTCCAAATCTCTGCACATATTCAGCTATCTTTGGACCTTCCATTCTCAAGTTCCACAATTCAGTTTCCAACTTCTGGACTTCCACCCTAGAGCAATATCTTTTGCGCATTAGTTCCTTCAGTTCGTCCCACGTCATAGCATATGTAGCGGCCTCGCCCATTGCTTGAATTTGAAGGTTCCACCATGACAGAGCCCCATCTACAAATAGCCCCGCTATGTACGTAACCTGATGTTCTGGGGCGCATTTGCTCAATCGTAAGACATAATTCGTCTTTTCCACCAAACGCACAAATGCAAAGGCACCCCCAGTTCCGTCGAATTCTCGAGGTTTGTGGTTCAAGAACTGCTCGTAGGTGCAGCCGCTGGGTGGGTTATTTCCTGAGGTACCTCCGCCGTGTTCGGAGCGAAGGGCCTCGAGTTGTGCGATGGCTTGCAAGATGCGCCCTTGCAGTTCTGACTCTGTTGTTGTCGGCAGAGGGTTGTTGGTATCGACGTTCCCTTGTATCGACATCTTCTGAGAAGAAGGTTGGTTAGGTCAGGTCTCATTCGTTCGGGGAGTGCATATAGTTGTTTAGAGATCGTATGTACACACACATATTAGGTTATCATACCAACCAATCAAGCAATAGTATAATCATAGTATAACCAAGAAATTTGGTGATTATGTTTAATGAGAGCATAGTAAGTAAGTAAGCACGTAGCGTTATAATTATTGTACACACATATAGATTAATAACGTGCTTAACGGAGACATAGCGATGGAGTTTCGTTGGTCATTGGCCATAAAGTATTGTCGCATATTTTATAATGATTGGGCCCTCATTATTCCCCGACCACAATTGTATTGCCTTCCAAAATGTATCACATCAATAGGGACACAGGGTCACCCTACCCTTGTCCATTAAATGTATTAGTGTATCAAATTCACATAGTCTGAAGTGGTCTTTAAAAGTCTCCACAAACCCGGATTATCATTAGTGTCTTTACTTGAAAGAAATGTAATCCGCATGATCCAGAAATCACTATACCAGTGTCTGAGGGTGAGGAGGAAAGAAAGTAAACTTGTTAGCACACGTGGACTTCCTCCTTGGGCTTGTGTACACGTCGAAGTAATTATCTGCTCTACCGCTTGATAGTAAAGAAATGAGCATCAGAATCCTGGGAACGGTGTAATAGTAACGGTTGAGAGCGCAAAAAGGAACCTTGATAAATGTGGAGGATCAAAGTATGCTGGCAATAAACAGGGTGGAGGACGTGGTGTCTTATATAAACTTTTCTGACAATATGCTGTCTTGTGATATAAATACTTAAATCATGCGTTTAGTTATGTAATGTTTGGCATTTGAAGTTACCAAATGTGGTGTTAGCTCAAGCTCCAACACTCTGCGACTCATATCCTCAAACTGTAGTGGGTGTTACAGGAGCAACTCATCTCATGTGTGGCCTCCATAATGTGAGGGATGACAAGGGTCTAAAATCAGCATAGGGTAGCATAGGAACCAGCGAAAAGTAGCAATTGGTGCGGCCTGTAGAAAATGTTGCTGTAGCCATTGGGATCGTTACGCGGTTGCTGGCCTAGAGTACCTTCCCGTGGTGCTGGTATGTCTTGAATGAAAGCGATAGGCATGTTGGCGCAATGGACGACAGTCTTTTATAAGGGCAACATCAGCGGTTGAAGGTGCAGGAACATACGTTTCAACCAATAAGGATATCATCTGTGCAGGTACTGGGTCAGATATAAGGGATGCAATGCCTGGTAAACCAAAAGAACATGGTCATGGTCAAGTAAATGTGCGGGTTCAGCAGGTGCAACATCAAACTGTCCCTCACAAGTGCAGAAGCTAGCCTCGGGGGTAGGTCGTGTAACGGTGTGGTGCCTTGAGCAGGTGATAGTGCAGCAGCCACGTCATTGTTGTCTGCGTCAGTAGTAGAAAGCTGTAGTCCAGCTGCCTTTAAGGCTGCAGATGTCACAAACTCAAAGAAGTCTGAAGTCGAGTGTATACTAGGAGCATAGGATAGCCTGATAACAGGGGTCTTAAGAAGTGAAATTAGTAACAAGGTTCTCGTCAAATTTTCTATCATCATGGGCATCAACAAGGGGACCATCGATAATACGCCAATGTCATCGTCAATTATGGATTGTTTGTCGAGTAGCCAACCTTTAGTAGAAATGTCCATAGGAGGCACATCATCGAGGATTGGAGCCATGGGGTGCCCACCATCGGGATGACCAGCGATATAGTGGTCATGGATTGAAACAAGAGTGACAGAAAGTTTCTTGTCAGGGGAAACCATCGGCAAAATAAAGTATCACCAAAATCTGGTAGCGCGGACTATTGGAAGTCGTCCTCGTCCTTAGTCAGCATATCAGGATCACTCTCAGCGTCTGGCGTAAATGTCTCTGGCGCAGCTGTAGTCTTCATTAACTGTGGCGGTGGTCGTAGGGTTATCAATGTCTGATAACTCGTTCTCTAAATAGAGTGACATGTGTGCCGGTGAGTAGCATGTATATCCATAGTAAGTATTAACAATTTATGTATGCAATAACCACCACATGTGCCCGTTTATCAATAATTAGCAATTAAGCATGTATGTAGTAATAATGAAGGCATGTAGTCACCATCAATGTAAGCAAGTAGTCATCCTAGTCTTCCCCAGACTATCCTACCCTGTCTCTCAGACTAGATTCCCTAGTCTCTCATACTAACTCCCTAGTCTCTAAGACCATCCTCCCAGTCTCTAAGACTAAATCCCTGGTCTCTAAGACCATCCTCCCAGTCTCTAAGACTAAATTCCTCCCTCAGCCTCTAAGGCTGATCCTCCCTCAGCCTCTAAGACTGATCCTCCCTCAGTCTCTAAGACTGATCCTCCCTCAGTCTCTAAGACTGAATTATAAATTTAAATCTGGAAACGTGTATTTGTGCCTTTTGTTTGAAAAAAAATGTTTGTTTCCTGGATCTGGACGTTTTGTGTATGCAGTGTAAAAATGTTTGAAAACGTTTTCGTGAGAGCCCTGATGATCATAGTCTAGACTCGAGAAAGAATCCTAGTTCGCTATGATCGAGGCTCTGATACCAAGCTGTCACACCCTGACTTTTGCGGAAGCGTGGTTTATTTGGTGTGACTTCTTAATACCATAGCAACAATCATAACAATGCTATATGATAAAAACATGAGATATTCATTCATTAATAAAGTATAGAAACATTCCATTTTCCACAATCACAAAATAATTTACAAACCTTAACTTGATTTATTTGAGTTCATAAAGACTTAGCAAAAGACTTTAAACAAAACCAGGTTTAGGTGTATATAACCCGTCCAGGAAGAGATTACACCTTCTAAACCCTAGATGACTTCTTTATTCAAACGCAGCTTGAAAATACGTGCATACCGTGCCAGATCCGTTAGCTTGAAAAGTCAACATAACGTTGAGCGAGTTCATGTGTAAGTGAGTAGGTATGAACCTTTGTAAAAATGTCTGTATGTATAAAAATCCCTGGTATGTAGCAATTAAGGAAAAAAAGACCACCATTGGGTTGCAAAGCCAATGATAAGTGTGAAGTGATGCAGGAAGACTCAAACCTAGCGGATTTGTGCGTCGGGCACTTAGTCACTTCATGGTCCACTCGGCGGACTCAGGAGTGGGGCTCGCTACACCCAAATAGATCTATCACTAATGTGTCTCAGTCCTACAACGAGGATTGATGGCCTTAAGTGTTGTGCCCACCACTCACATGTTCGCGTAATAAAAACCCTCCTTAAGCTAACCATACCATGTAAATAAATGTCTGTAAATGTCTGTAACATGTATTTCACCCCCGAGGTGTAAAACTGAAAATAGTTAAGAGAAAAGGGGGACATGAACTCACAGTATTGCGTCTTCGGTACTCGTAACCTAAATCTCCTCAGCAACCACGACTACCTACAATGGTCTAACGTCTATTAGACGAACGGGTCATGCCTTTTCTTAGTATTGATTAGTGCCTTTGAGTTACGTTTTAAAGTGTCTTCAATATTTTAGTAATAATACTTCTCATACTTGTGTATTCGTATTTCCTTCCCAAGGATGGGATATTTTACATATGTGTATTCGTATTGGAATTACATTTTTAAGTCCCATTTTAGAGAATACATATTTAACCATATTCCTGTATAAAACCAACGCCCGATACTCTGTATTTTGTTATAAAAATTATGGCGAGTTTTATGCTTGAAAAACATAGTCTATCATATACTAGTAAACACTTGTCCAGAAAATATTTACTAAGTGTTCGGATTTTCGGAAAATTTCGCCATAGTCTCCTTTGTAAATGGAGGCGTCCATGCTTAATAGCATATCATTTTCTTTTACATATATCCCGTAGATCGTTCTCAATAATCAAACCGACATTTAGACCTACAAAGCATTACTTACTTTATTTCAGCTTCATTACCTAAAACTGGACTGTTTTCGAGGATTTTTATAAAATAGTTAACCTTTTCCAAAAATTCTCAAAATTTTAAAGAGTGTTATATATAATCCAAAATTTATTGTGTAAAAATTTCGGGGACCAGTTCATTACCAATTTTACATAAAAATTCTTTTACCCGACTGCAATCAGATTTGATACTTTCTGATTGCAGTTTTACGGAAAAATTCACTAAAAATCAATCGTAAGCCCGATCGACGAAATTCTAGTTGGAGGGTCACGAAAACAACAGTGAAAATCTATAGTAAAAATCCCATGAGCTGATTCTGCTCAGGTTTCAGGTTTTGACTCCGAATACGACACACTTTTTCAGCAGGAAAATTTCAGCTTGAGCTGCTGTCTTAAAATAATTCTTTAAAAATAGTAAGCGACCTCGAAAAATTATGATTCCAGTGCCATTTGTTCGGTTATTCAAAATTACACAATTTAGACTCCAGAAACTCAGTTTTTCGATTTAAAATGACCCAGTTACAGCCTGTTGAAGTTGGCTGGAAATTTCAATCAGCATGTTTATTTATTGTTTTAATCCATTCAATGTTCTTGTAAATAGCATTATACTACACTTTAAACTACAAAACAAGATGATCAAAGGTTTAGCAAGGACTTACTACTAGCTTAAAGCTAGAGATGAATCTTAGTGAAGATGATGGTGGGAAAAGATGATGACAAGATTAGAACAAAGCTTCCTTGAAGTTCCTTCAACTTGCTACCTTCATGAACCACCTTCAATGCTTGAATGGGGCTTGAGTATGATGAATATGAAGGTGATTAAGTGGTGGTGATGGTGAAATCAGCTAGGGGGAGCCGAATGGGAGAGAAGGAGTGAGGTTGGAGTGTAGATTTTAAGGTGAATGATGAGAATCTTTGGAACCATGTGCACCCTAACCCTATAGTCATCATTAGATAAATTTCGGCCAATCGAGGATCAAGAGAATATAAATCATATCTAAACAAAATATATTTGTAATCATGGGCAGGATTTTCGGTTGGGGGGGGGGGGGGTAATATGAAAAAATTTGGTAACTAATAGGTATTTAATTAGAAGGTTAAGGGTATTATCAAGAATAGTGGGTGTATGCCATGTTTCTATAGTGTATGGGGATTTTTGTGACCGTAAATAATTAAGAATGATAAAATAATATTTTTGACAAAATTTTAGTGTCCCGGGTAATGTCCGGTTGCTCGGTTACGTATCGTTCCGTTAAAGCGTTAAATTGTACCGCATAGTGTCTTTTATGCATCTTTTTGTAACGAAATCATTCCTGGCACTTAGGAAAGTATACAGGACCACTCTGCTATATTTGTGTATTCTACTGGTATAATAAAATGCTGAATTCTGTATTTAACGCATGTTTTAGGCACTACCCGGCACTATATCTACCCCTAATGACGCAGTATTATGGTCCTCACTTCCCTACACTACAAACCAGTGTAGTACTCTATCCCTGGCTCATACTGGCCATAATAATATTGTCTGTCTAAGTGCTGGCATTGTCAGCATTATTTCTGAATCAGCCGTTCAGTGTGTAAACTGTGCTGAGTGCATCAAGTATGTCACTAATGTTGGTGTGTAATGAATGGAGTGACTGTCTAAAATATGATGCATGTATATATGATATGGAATCATAGAGCAGTTCAAATTGTCAGTTGTAATCAAGCACAGTCATTAAGCATGTAATTAAGATTAATTAATTTGTACAGTACCTGAAATTTTGAGGGTTGTCACACAGGTGTCACAAGGTGAAGAAAGCTCTACGTATATGCAAGTTGTATGAGTTTGCAGAAACAAATAATTCATGTTGGTAAATATTTTACACAAAAATAATTCTCATCCATTCAATTCAATAATGTATGCAATTTGTCTGACAAAGTGTTATCTATATCTTTCTTTCTTTTCCACTTGCAAGGCTTCACAAATATAAAAGTATATTATTATTATTATTATTATTATTATTATTATTATTATTATTATTATTTTCGGTTATTACAAGCTGATTTCCAACAATTGATATTAGAGTGGTAGCTAAACGATCGACAATTCTGCAACAATTGTGATACGGTCAACTGGTCAAAGAGGATGAGACAGGGACTTATGAAGATATCCTGTGTAATATAGGGAGTAAAGTTGTAATTGTAGCTAATAGCTAGTTAGAGTGCGGTAGCCTAATACAAGAAAGTCGCCGTTCTAAAAAAAGTTACTGTTAAATACTGAATAACAAATGTCACACCCCAAACGATGGCGGAAACATCGGAGTGAGACGATATAGATTGCTCATCACACATAGGAAATTCAAGTTACAACATTGAAAAGACAAGTACGACAAGTTCGACAAAATAAAGTAATCAAATCTAGTATTTCAATCTGTGTTTCTAAGTCATCCCTACTAGATTCATCATGATCATCATCATCAACCTGCAACATGTTTAAAAGTATAGTTCAACACAAAAAGCATTGGTGTGTACACAAGTTTAGTTACATAGAATAAGTATAAAAGGTTTTCTCAAATCCAACCTAGCAATTTATATACAAGGTTGAACTAGCATGCATAACTAAAAGCCAACCCCAAGTGTCTACAAGAATAATGTGCATCCCTCGCCACCAAGGTGAACAAGACTGTTATGTATAATAACTTAACAATACCCCGACGGGCGGCGTGCTACTCCTATAGTGCTATATTTGTTAAGGTGGGCTAGCTAAGTTAATGACAAATAGGGTGCATGTATGTATTCTAGCATAAACAACCTAAGCATAACAAATAACATGTATGGCGGATTGAGTGAATGAATAGTTTGTGTGAATTTTCTATTTTAATAAGTAAAACATGTTACACCCAAAAGTGCGTTAAAGCATAAAAAGGGTCAAGTATACTCACGGTTTTGCAAAGTTTCCTTTGAAATCCCGTGAAGAGTTTTGTTAGTTGGATTATGGAACACCAAAGTCACCTTACATGGGGTAAACGAAGGTGTGTAAGTATTGGAATTTAAACAGAAGATTCGGATTTGGAATTTAAAGTACAAAAGTATGTATACAAATGTATTATCTAGTTCTAAGTACTCGTTTATGACACTAAGTTATGTGTTCTTTCATGGGTCCCAATTGCTCATTAGAATCAATAACGAGAGTCTTAGATGCGTAGATACGATAACCTAAGTTTGTGATGAATAATCATGGTCTGATTATCATCACAAATTCAGCCATGTTTATATAGATTTATACATTTATATAGTTTTAATATTATCCTAAAACTATGTCCATCATAGATATCATAGATTATCATGTAAGTCAAGCATGGAGGTTTAACCTCATTGTATGATTCACCACTACACAAATCATCACAAGGATGATTCGGAGGGTCATGAATAACAAGAATTAAAAACTAACTAGTGCCTGCTCAAGTGACCAAGTAAATCATAACCCAGGTGAACCAACATGACATGGAAAGGTAATCCTAAGTGTCAGAGGCTAGGCGGGGCTATGTTACTTTGATACTAGGAAGTCACTTGAGTGTTTATACACAAGTTCACAAGTGAAGGAGTGGAACTAGATTGGAAAGCCCAAGCTCCCATGGTTCACACTTCACAAGTCAAAGTTCATCATATGAAAGATGACGAATCATGCTTGATTTCAACACTTGGATTATGATATGTATAAATTGAAAATAAAGAGTTTTTGAATTCATAACTTGGTGGTAATCACCTCAACACAAACCCACAACTATAGGATAAGTTGTGAGCTTGGTGAGTACAAGATTTGTGACAACTGGCAAATTGTCACACCCCAACCGATGGCGGAATCATCGGGGCGCGGCACTAGGCGAATCAGATTGCTCAAGAGAATCCATAACAACTATGTTGCGATAATATTTAATACATTCGTTATCTCATACTAACAAATAATACAATCACATAAGTTATCACAGATTTCTTGTCCTCTCGAACAATACAAATCCGACAACCTAGATTTTTGTTGAGTTTCTAGACTCCCTAGCTTGATCTGATATAGTCTGCGATCTAACCTGCAACATACGTTAAAATATTTGTCAATACAAAAGTATTGGCGAGTATACAGGTTTGATATGTAGCATAATAGAATAAAAACGTGTAGCGAATTTCCACATGCATAAACGTAACACACGACATACATACTCACAAAGCTGATACTACCAACTAAGTCCTCGATGCTTGAATATGCGATGGCAAACTAGACCCCGCCGGGCGCAATAGTACTATACTAGTCATGGTGGGACGTCGCGAGTATAAGCCCTAGCACATATGAAACTAGCATCACGTATATCTATGCATAACAGTTATTCGCAAGAGATAATTCGATTAATTGAATAATTCGTTGACAAGTTCGATTTGTTAGAAACGTATGTTACACCCAAAATACGATTAAAAAGGGTTCAAGTATACTCACCGTGCGTAATCGGTAAGTAAACACAACTTGATTTAGGTTGCGTCTGAGTTAGCCTGATCGAATGAGAGTGCGTTAAGCGGTGGCGGTTGAAACAAGTGACTATTGACCATTCGGTCGGATGGCAATCCGGCAGGATGGTCATTCGTTTGAATGAGGAGTTGGTCCAGTCGTATGGTGCGGACACGTCATCCGTGCGGATACGTCATCCGTGCGGACACGTCATCCGTGCGGACACGTCATCCGTGCGGACACGTCATCCGTGCGGACACGTCATCCGTGCGGACACGTCATCCGTGCGGACACGTCATCCGTGCGGACACGTCATCCGTGCGGACACGTCATCCGTGCGGACACGTCATCCGTGCGGACACGTCATCCGTGCGGACACGTCATCCGTGCGGACACGTCATCCGTGCGGACACGTCATCCGTGCGGACACGTCATCCGTGCGGACACGTCATCCGTGCGGACACGTCATCCGTGCGGACACGTCATCCGTCCGGATGGCATGTGTTTCACATTCTGAACACTGTTTCCGAGTGTTTAACGGAAGGAAAACGTTCGTTTTTACTAGGGTAGTGTGATTTTGCACTAACACTTGAAAGTTCATCAGTTCCGACGCGTTCTAACGGCCGGGAATCACCCCGCTCCGTCAGAAATGGCCGTTCTTGATGGTTTCTCGTGGTTAACTCGAAATCGCACCTTTCCTTGGTTGAATACATAGATTTAGGTGAGATTTTTTATCAAAACATGTGGAAATCACCCAGATCTGAGTCGCTTGTAGTGGAATGAGGCCACAACTTGAAGTTCATAAGAACTCTTGGTGACATCACCTCAAGACGCCTCAAATCGGCAGATTTCACGGTTAGAATTTGAGTTTTAAAAGATAGAATGATGTAGAATGAGGTGTAGATCATAGAAGTACAAGTTTCTGGGTTGAAATCTTACCGGAATCGCGAGGAATCGAGAGAAAAGGGGTCTTGAAGCGTGTCTGGTCGAGTGGGAGCTGTCACATCACTTGAACAGTGGTGTGGCAGGCTTTTTATTGGCAACAGAGAGGAAGGGAGTGGCTGGTCTGGATGACTTATATGTGCGGATAGCCCATCCGTGCGGATGGCTATCCGTCCGGATGGCCCATCCGTGCGGATTGCTATCCGTCCTGATGGCTACTCCAACGCGATGGATTTCTCCATTTTCGATCGTCTCGATAGCTTTCGAAGTACGCGCTTTTCATAGTAAATTTATGTTATTATAATATATGTACATATCTCACTAGGGGTTGTATTTACGTATCCATATTCCAAAGTTTGGATAATTAACAATCGGTTTTCGTTCGAGTATGCCATTATTACCGACGTTTCACAGCCATCAATGAGGGTAGTATAGGTCCTTTCTTGATGTCATCGTGAACGTTATTGCGTGTAGTGCCACAAAGACTGACGGGGTACCATTCACTTGTATTGTCGTCATCGTCACAACGACCGGAGCTATAGCACTCACACGAGAGTCCTTGTTAGCGTTAATTGTCTGCGTTTCGACACATCATGGCCACCGAGGAGGGTAGAATAGGTCCTCACTCCATGCCTCCGTGAGTGTTAGTGTTTGTGATAATAGTGCAGTATAGTGATATTGTATTTCGAAAATATGCGATTATCCTTCGATTATCGATGTATGCGACATAGTTACATTATGATCCGAATCTCTGGTGCTAGGCGTAACGAGTGTTTTGAGTAGTAACAACGCACAAAAGTGCGGGTTGTTACAGTCTCCCCTACTTTAGGAAATTTCGTCCCGACATTAATCCAATAGGTAGACCTTTGAGAGTTGATCCCGGATAAGTAGCGACACAACGAGTGAATCGGGGGAGAGTTGACAAGCGAGAGTGCTTCGAATAAGAGAGATCGATTGCGACAGCGAGAAGCGACGTAAAGACGAAAGTAATGTCCCACGAGTTGGCGTTCCAAAGTACCTTGTGTTGCGTAGAATTCGTAAGCTCGATGCGATTGAAATTTTTAAAGAACTTGAAAGGTTTCTCATAACGTAGGGTTAACTGAGTCGATGGTTAACCAACGTTGCAATAAAGTTTAGGTTTCAAACATTTTAAGGAATTCGAAAATGAGACTAGGGTTACAGAAATTCTCTTAGGACCTGGGTCCACTGCTGAACTCGATGTCGACCCACGTCTTAGGAAAGATTTCGTTTTGATATTGCAAAAGTTTTTAAAGAAAACTGGACTTATGAGACTTCCCTTGGGCATGGAGTTAAGCTGATTCGATGTTACCTCCACATTGTGAGGAAATTTCACTTGTCCAATGGTTTTAATAAAAGTTTTATAAAATCAGTTTTTTTAACAGTTTGAAAAGTTAATTAACATTGAGCCCCACTTGGCACTCTCTCACGAAAGTTTGGTAATATGGTTAAAACACTTATATATAGGAAGTACCAACGGCGTATCCACCATGTTTCTCCATATCACTTCCGTTTCGTGAGGCGGTGTCATGTGGGCCGATATGACACAGATAGAATTTCGCTACCTCGGTCCAATCGATAGGAAGTCGGACCAAGTTGAAGATAGAATCGAGTTGGTTAAACAAGCGAGTTGAATTGCGAACGTTTCTATAACAGCGTGCGCGAATAGCCTGGTGACACGAAATGCTTATGCGTCGTGTCTGGTTAGGCGTCGAACGACAGACGATAAGCGATTAGCGTGATGTCGATTAGATTCCATATTGAATCCGCATGGCACGTTTCCACGAGAGTTTTGCTAACATGATGAAACACCACGTTTAACCAGGCTAGTTTTGCCTCGTGAAGCAATGTCATGCGTGTTATTACCACATAGGTTGTACCAAACGAGCGAATAAGCGGTAGATTATACACGATAAGCGATAAGCGATTAGGTGATTTAGCGAATACTGCAATACCAACAATGACGGCAATGATGAACGAGTTACGATGAGCGGCAGTTGTTGCGTTGCAAGTGATGGAGGTATACGCGATTAATGTGGTTTGATTCGATTGATTTACATCACAGAGGTTAACTGACATCAGACCCCACATGGCCTCTTCCACGAAAGCCCGCCGATATGACTAAAACACCTTGCTTTAATCATATAAGCTTCATCTCGTGAAGCGAGGTCACGTGTGCTAACTTAACAAAAGCACCACAGATAACGGTAGGCGACAGCGATAGATTGATACACAGCAAGCGATATTGGTTCACATAATAAGCGATAGAGATTGCGAGATACACATGATAAGCGATTGCGATTAGTCGAGTTCGAGTCTTGTTTCGAATAAGCTTTACGTTTCGTTGCGACGCATCACAGTTATCGAGGAGGGTAGAATAGGTCCTCACTCAATAACGTCGTGAGCGTTTATGTACTCGATGAGATTCATTGCATTAGACTTACGACCAGTCTTGCGTTGATGCAATTGTCCTGCGAGGTAGACTCCCCAGAGTCCATTGATGAGGCGATTGCACTGCATTTGCAGACTTACGACAAGTCTCGCAATGATACGGTTTGTTACGCCTTGCGATTTGAGTGTAGTGTGTTGAAAATAATCACAATAGTATAATAGGTCTAATAACGTTCAACTCCACGTGGCACTTTCTTCATGGAACTTCGGTAGTATGATAAAGCACACCCTGCTTGACCCCTACTACTTAGATCCCGTGATTTGGTGTCATACTTCGTCGTAACGCTTGTGGCACCTTAGAATTTACTACGATCTCCGTGCACTGACCCAAATAATCCCGTGTGCACCCGTGATTAGTCGTTCCTTGCACGTTTATCGTACCTCGTTCTAAGAGTGTAGTGAGGGTAAAACACATTATTTCGTGATATAGTATATAGTATGTGTGTGAATCTAGTCTAAGTGCGATGACTAGAGTGTGAAAGAGAATACGAAAACGAGAGTTAATGTTACGCATAGTGGCTACGTCGAGTAATAGAGTAGATTCAAAACTTAGAAAGTAACGTCGATAATCGTATCATTACACTTTATCCTACGCTTGCCAGACGTTTGCTGCTGAAGGCTTTTGCTGGAGCTACCGTTGTTGTACTCAAATTCACGGTTCGATGCGGCAGTTGCGGGTGAAGTGACCGTAACGATTGCAGTTGTTGCAATAGCGACAATCAGCCCCAACTGGGTGGTGGTAGGTACATGAATAACACTGGGGCTGAGCTCCAGTGTAGGCTCATTTTGGAAATACCAGAACTGTTCGAAGAGGTTTCGGTTGCGGCTGTTCGGTTGTTGGTGAGCTCGAGCTTGAAGTCTTTCGCTTGCGGCTGGGTTTGTCGGTGTCCTGCGAAGAGGTGTCGTCGTTAGAGGTTTCGTCTGAGGACTCGTTTGCAGAGTCTTTGGCTGATTCGTCGGAAGATCTGTCGGCAGATTCCTTAGAAGAATCGGCAGCAGATTCGTTCAAAGAATCGTTAGCAGATTCGTTAGAAGAATCGCCAGCAGATTTGTCAGAAGATTCGTCAGTAGATTCATCAGAAGAATCGTCAACATGTTCGCCTGAAGGATTAATGGCAACTGCTTGGTAAGCTTCCTTGACAGGATTCTTGGAGAAAAACCCTTCCATGAGTCGTTTGTCGTTGATTTCTGCGGCTAAGCGGTAGGTTTCTTCGATGGTAGCAGGTCTTGCAGCTTCGACAAAATCACCCACACACTCAGGTAAGTGATGTGCGATAAAGTGTCGTATATTTTAGGTGTATATTTTAAGCCCTTTTTAACACTTATTTTAGCCAAGTTTTAAATTTATAAAACACGATATTTCACTAACACTAAACACACATATGGGCAAGTGCACCCATCGTTGAGTGTAGTATAGCGTTGGTAAGATACCGAGGTCGTCCAAGGACACAAGAGCTTTTAATACCGGTTTATCCTCAACGTCTAACCAAAATAAAAGTTTAGAAAAATGTTTTAAACTAAGAAAAATAAAAACTAACTAAAATGCTGAAAATAAAAATAAAATAAAAACAGATAGACAAGATGAATCACTTGGTTCCGACTCGTATCTAGTATAACCTTTGATTATTTCCGCACTTTTGCACATAATTAAGAGATTATCTTAGTTATTGTAGTAGGCCCCTCTTTTGAAGGTGACGTTACCCTCACCTCAGTAGTTTGAGTCAGCAGGGATACAATCCTAAAGGGGTGGATTATTGGAAGATAATGAATTAAGTTATTAATGCAGTATTGTGGTAGGCCCCGCTTTTGGCGGTGACGTTACCCTCGACTAAGTAGTCTGAGTCAGCAGGGATACAGTCCTAAATAGCCGGGTTATAGTATTAATAGTAGTTAACTTATGAGGGGATCAAAGAGTTTGGACCCCCGCCATCCAATACCGTGAAGTATTGAAGGAGGTCCTACTAAATTTGACCCAGGTCCATTGCAGGACCTCTAAACGCTGAACAATGGCAAGACCTTTACCAAACCGTTCCCTTAACCCCCTACCAGGTAGCCAACATACCTCCATATAGACCGTGGAGATATGAATGGTGAAAATCCTTTATTTTATATAGACAGTAAAATAATGCCAAGACACCACGGACAAACGATAAGGAAAGATCACCTTCAACATAAGTAACTAGTTATTAAAGTCATTAATACAAAACCAAATAAAAAGTGCAAAAGATTAGAAATAAAAAGTATTATACTAGACACTTTGTCTTCACCAAGTGATGTAAGAGACTTAGGCAAACATGGCCTTGATTGTCAAGAACTCTTACGATCAATCTTGGATCCCGAGACGACTCACACACTCTATGATGGACAATGGATGATGGTGGTGGATGATGGTGTTGTGATGGTGGTGGGTGGTGGATGAAGTGTGAGAGAGGTGGTGTGCCAAGGGATGAGTTGCAATGAAACCAAGCACTCCTATTTATAGGCTGAACAGAGGCCTGGGCACGGCCCCGTGCCCGTCTGACACTCTCTCTCTTCATTAATTGTAATTCGCAATTACAATTAATGCGCCTGCAGTACTTTCGGCACGCCCCCGTGTCTGCTGAGCACGGCCCGTGGTGGGCAATAGAAGCTTCTATAGGTTTGTCTTTTCTGCTGCTTCTTGGGCACGGCCCCGTGCTGGCTGAGCACGGGGCGTGTTCAGCCTTCTGTTTTCTCTATTTTGCTTTGGAAGGTGCCGTTGAGGGTTCGGGTAATCCACTAATGTTCCTTTTCTTGTATTTATGTTGGATTTAGCTGTCTTTTTGCTTCTTTTGCGTTTTTGAGCTCATTTAATCCTGAAAATACAAAAGGAAGACAAAAACACTCTTTTTCCAATATTAGTACTAAAAAGGGTTAGTTTTATGCCTCATTTGATGTAATTTATATGTTGCATTTTACACACATCAAATACCCCCACACTTGAACTTTTGCTTGTCCTCAAGCAAAACTCTTTAACATTTGGCTTACACTCCCAAATGGAATAGGTAGAAGAGAAGGTTTTTGGGCTTGTCATAGAGTGTCGGGATTTCCAAGATCTTTTTGGGTTTTATTTTTATTTATTTACACTCCTATTCGTAATGATTTATTTAGAACTGTTCATAAAAGAAATTACTTATTTGGGCATAACATGCCTTTTTAAAATTTTATTTATATACAAGTTCACATACCTCACGGGGAAATCACTCACACTCGGCCGAAAGTGTATTTTTAGTGAATCACTCGAGAGCGGCATGGAACTTATTCCTACCATAGGCTTGCCAAGAAATCAATCCTCCTCCTTTTTAACTTTTATACCTTTGTAGATATCAAGAGGACTTTGTGGGTTAAGGGTTGGCTAGGGTTAAAGGTAGGTGGTTGGGTTAGTGGTTAGTAGAAAAAGGGCTAAAAAGCGTAACAAGTGTCGGTTTTCGTATTTTTGCAACTTTTTTTTATTTTTTTTTATTTTTGATGAAGCTTTTATTCAAACAAAGTTATTTTTGATTACTTTGTTTGTTTATTTTCTTTTTGCTTCATTTTTTTTTTACGAAGAACCGAACTTGTTACTAAAATAAAGGGTTAAAAATGAAAAAGGTTTTGGTGGGTGAAAGGGTTTTTGTTTTGGGTGATGAAACGAAAAGGTTTAGGCTCAAAGGGGCTAACTAGGGGGATTTTTTTGGGTAGGTGGTAAAAGAAAAAGAAAAATAATGGTGTAGAAATGAAAAAGGGTTAGTCCTAATGCCTCTATCATTTACTTACTCGGGTTTAAGTTGATAAGGACCGGGAATGTATTGTCATGGCAAGTTCTAGAGTCGTAAGAACCAAGCGGCTATTCACACAAGAAACGAAAAATGAGCATTTAGTCAAATGATATGAAATTGTGTGCTCAATAAAGGCTCAAAACTCACTTTTGTGGGAATGGGTTTTTATGTGATCAAGTATATATAATCAAATTTTAAATAAGTTTGTCATGCCTTTTCATAATTTTCTTATGTTGGTTCTTTTTATCACTACGCTATCGGTTGTAAATTTGTAAAAATATAACCTTTTTGAGAGCTTGAATTTCCCGAGTTAAACCTAGACAAGTAAAAAAAATAAAATTGAAATTTTTGAAAAAATTTGGGGTGATTAGCAGTTCCAATAGAGTTTTGTGTAAGGCTTGTATTTAGGACTTGCAAAATTCAAGGTTTTAGCATCCCCCCCACACTTAAATTACACATTGTCCTCAATGTGTCCCAAAAATAAATTTTTAGGTTGATTAGATGTGTAAAATAGTGTTTAAAAAGCGAAAATTTGTGTTACTGGGCACTGAACACGGCCCCGTGTTATCCGGGCACGGCCCCGTGTTCAAGTGCCAGTAACAAAATTGAAATAAGAGGAACAGAAGTCTGGACACGGGGGCGTGTTGGGTGAACACGGCCCGTGTCCAGTTACCTGTACTGAGCGTTTTCTGCAGGTGGTCCGACACGGGGCCGTGTTGGTTGGGCACGGCCCGTGTTGAACCTTCTGAAAGGGAGAAAATTGTCGGGTTGCCTCGTTCTTGTGCATGGGATCATTTTTCTCGTTCCCCTTTTCATCCTTTACCACCATGAGTGTGTTTTATTCATTACAAACCATCCAAACATTAAAACCATCATTTCATTTCATCATAGAGAGAACTTACATACTCCTAAATTAAACTAGATAAAAGAAATAACAAACCACGGAGTCCTAGCCTTTTCTTTATTTTAATTTAGCAAAATTTCCAAGAAATACTAAATCTTGGTTAAACAAGGCCTTAGTGAACTCCTTCTTCCGAGTGCGGTTCTCCTCAAATGTCGGCGAGCCATTCTTCTATCTCCCTTGGAAGGAGAAAAGAAGGCTCGTTGGCATTAGTTTGAGGAGTTTCAACTTCCACCGGGATCTCTTGTTGGTGTACCATGGGAGGTTCCGCCGGAAAGTCTTCCCACCCGGTAGGGTTGTTGATTCCGAGAGCCAGGTTCCAATCCTGCTGAGGAAGGACTGGTTCCATTGGTGGTGCTACAAGAATATTTAACCTCTGGTGCAAGAGGTTAATTTCTTGGAAGCTGCTTTCAAGTCCCATCGTAAGATCGTTAATACGGTCGATAAGGATCTCCTCTACTGAAGTCATTTCATCGAGAGCCTCCCTTAATGCTATCACATAGTGAACAAGTGTAGCTTCAATGGAGGGTCTTCTTCCTCTTCGGTTGTTTGACGAATGCACAGAAGATGTATCGCTGTTTTCACTCGACATTCTACGAAAAATAAACTAAAAATAGCTTATTTAATGAAACAGTAACCGGACACGGCCCCGTGCTCACTGAGCACGGCCCCGTGTCCATCTTTCTGCAGAGTTTTGGAACAAGGAAACTTGTATTTTTAAGTTATTTTCTGAATGTTGTAGGCCCTTTTTGGCTACTATAACTTAAAACCATGTTTCACAACATGTTTTTACCAAGATTCTTTGAACAAAACTCATTTATCCCTACCATAGAGTTGGAGGAATTCCAAACTTTCAATGGTAGTTCTTGGAGAAAGATGAAGAAGAAGGAAATTACTAAAAGAGGAAGGGACAAGATGGGTTGTTGGAACCTTCTTTTAGACTTACCTAGGATAGTTTGAGAGAAGATTCCTGCAAATCTCTGCCCCAAGTTGGTCCAAATGTGCAGAATTCTTGGCTGCATTTATAGAAAATGACAGCAACCTGGACACGGCCCCGTGTGCAGGTGGAGCTTTGACACAGTTTGTCCGTATTCTGACGTACTGATCAGAAAGGAATCTTTCGATGGACACGGGGGCGTGTTGGCTGGGCACGGCCCCGTGTCTACGGACTGTTTTATGAAGTTGTCTAGTTTTTTTTAAGGAACTTGTTTTTATCGGGTGGTTCCTGACTGGTTGGAACAACCCCAAAGTGCCTAATATACCTTAATTGTCCTAGACTAAGGCGAGAACGCAAGAGGTTGTCGGTGAGGGTAATTCCGATTTTCATTCTAGGTGGACAAGTCCAACCCTTTTCCGGGCTCTTGTTAAAGAAGGTATATGCCGAATCGCTCAGGTCTATGTATGCACCGAACGAAGTCGATGGAGAGTCCTTCACGGCACAATCGACACAGGGACGACTATCGTCCAAGTCTTTGCTAGGTACGAAGGTATTTTCGGGAGCAACGAGGTTGTCGGAATGCGGTTCCAACATTTCTTCATGGGTATCGTCTTGGGGCGGATTAATAAAATCCTTCCTAAGCTCTTCTATCCATTTCAGAATTAGCTCTTCTAGTTGAAATAATTCGCTAAGGAACATTTCCCCTAGAATATCTGGCTGGGCGCATTCGAGGGAGAAATAGTGCTTATTTTTACTTTCGCCCCTCTTAAGGTTGTGAAAAGATCGTGGGTCCATGTAGTGGGGCCTATAATTTAGGAAGTAGCATTTTACTTCTTCATGTTCGCCACCACATAATTGACACCACGTACCATAAGAGTGCCGAAAGTAAAAATAATTACTATCACTCATGTTTATGTCAGAAATTACCAACCGTCGGGATCTAACGGTTCTGTTTTCAGTAACTGAAACTTGGGCACGGGGGCGTGTTGAGTGGACACGGCCCCGTGTTCAGCTTACTGTCTGATGTAAAACAGGATTGCCAGTTCCAATGATTGAGCACGTGGGCGTGTTCAGCGGGCACGGCCCGTGCTGAGCTCTGCAGAAGCTGAAAAACTAAGAAAATCCTAAAAAAATAAAAAAAAATAAAAGATGATTAGGCCGTTGATTCCTAACTTTCTTAAAATCCTTGTGTCCCCGGCAACGGCGCCAAAAACTTGATGTGCGATAAAGTGTCGTATATTTTAGGTGTATATTTTAAGCCCTTTTTAACACTTATTTTAGCCAAGTTTTAAATTTATAAAACACGATATTTCACTAACACTAAACACACATATGGGCAAGTGCACCCATCGTTGAGTGTAGTATAGCGTTGGTAAGATACCGAGGTCGTCCAAGGACACAAGAGCTTTTAATACCGGTTTATCCTCAACGTCTAACCAAAATAAAAGTTTAGAAAAATGTTTTAAACTAAGAAAAATAAAAACTAACTAAAATGCTGAAAATAAAAATAAAATAAAAACAGATAGACAAGATGAATCACTTGGTTCCGACTCGTATCTAGTATAACCTTTGATTATTTCCGCACTTTTGCACATAATTAAGAGATTATCTTAGTTATTGTAGTAGGCCCCTCTTTTGAAGGTGACGTTACCCTCACCCCAGTAGTTTGAGTCAGCAGGGATACAATCCTAAAGGGGTGGATTATTGGAAGATAATGAATTAAGTTATTAATGCAGTATTGTGGTAGGCCCCGCTTTTGGCGGTGACGTTACCCTCGACTAAGTAGTCTGAGTCAGCAGGGATACAGTCCTAAATAGCCGGGTTATAGTATTAATAGTAGTTAACTTATGAGGGGATCAAAGAGTTTGGACCCCCGCCATCCAATACCGTGAAGTATTGAAGGAGGTCCTACTAAATTTGACCCAGGTCCATTGCAGGACCTCTAAACGCTGAACAATGGCAAGACCTTTACCAAACCGTTCCCTTAACCCCCTACCAGGTAGCCAACATACCTCCATATAGACCGTGGAGATATGAATGGTGAAAATCCTTTATTTTATATAGACAGTAAAATAATGCCAAGACACCACGGACAAACGATAAGGAAAGATCACCTTCAACATAAGTAACTAGTTATTAAAGTCATTAATACAAAACCAAATAAAAAGTGCAAAAGATTAGAAATAAAAAGTATTATACTAGACACTTTGTCTTCACCAAGTGATGTAAGAGACTTAGGCAAACATGGCCTTGATTGTCAAGAACTCTTACGATCAATCTTGGATCCCGAGACGACTCACATACTCTATGATGGACAATGGATGATGGTGGTGGATGATGGTGTTGTGATGGTGGTGGGTGGTGGATGAAGTGTGAGAGAGGTGGTGTGCCAAGAGATGAGTTGCAATGAAACCAAGCACTCCTATTTATAGGCTGAACAGAGGCCTGGGCACGGCCCCGTGTTCGCTGGGCACGGCCCCGTGCCCGTCTGACACTCTCTCTCTTCATTAATTGTAATTCGCAATTACAATTAATGCGCCTGCAGTACTTTCGGCACGCCCCCGTGTCTGCTGAGCACGGCCCGTGGTGGGCAATAGAAGCTTCTATAGGTTTGTCTTTTCTGCTGCTTCTTGGGCACGGCCCCGTGCTGGCTGAGCACGGGGCGTGTTCAGCCTTCTGTTTTCTCTATTTTGCTTTGGAAGGTGCCGTTGAGGGTTCGGGCAATCCACTAATGTTCCTTTTCTTGTATTTATGTTGGATTTAGCTGTCTTTTTGCTTCTTTTGCGTTTTTGAGCTCATTTAATCCTGAAAATACAAAAGGAAGACAAAAACACTGTTTTTCCAATATTAGTACTAAAAAAGGGTTAGTTTTATGCCTCATTTGATGTAATTTATATGTTGCATTTTACACACATCAGTAAGCCACGAATGTACTTCGCGATGGCTTTCTCTGGAGTGTTGACCTAGCTTGGGCAGATTATGCTAAGCTGTTTGAACCTTGCGGTGTAGCCAGCATTGTCACCTTTGGTTTGCTTGATTTCCCAAAATTCATTTTCTAGTTTCTGGATTTCGTGGGGAGGGCAGTACTCTTTCTTCATAAGCTCTTTCAGCTCATACCAAGAGAGAGCATATGCCGCAGAGATCCCACGTTTGTTACGTTCGGCGGTCCACCAGTCGAGTGCTCGTGATTGAAATACTCCGGTAGCACAAGTAGTACGGAAACTATCGGGACACCCACTTTGACGAAGGGTAACTTCGATAGAATCGAACCACTGCAGTAGTTGAGATACACCTCCTTCACCCGTGAACTCCATCGGGTCACAGGCTTTGAAGTGTTTGTAGAGAAAAGTAGATTGCGGCGCTTCCGTCTTGGAGTCTTCCGAGGCTTGAGAGTTGCTGAGAGAGTGCACTTGAGCGGCAATTCGAGGAATAAGCTTTGCCACTTATTTAGTCACAAGTGATGCAATCCTATTATTGGCACTTCGTTTGGCTCTCCTCTTAGCTACTCGTCTCGAGGTAGAGTTGTTGGAAGGCATCTAGACAGGAAGAGACTTGGAGTGAGATTCGATCATAATGATTTTTGAGTTTTGCGATGCAATTGAGCGCGTTCAAAACTTGATGCGATAGTATAGATAGTATAGTAGTAATACGAATCACATAGGAGCCACATAGGAGACATGTAATCCCTAAGTTCTCACACATTGACTTGTTTGTTTATACGTATATATATATATATATTTATATAGATGTAACTTGTAATCATACACATACAGGTCGATTTAGAATATGCGAGGACACGGTGAGGCGAGATAACGATAGCGTAGGCGATAGATTTTGCATTAGTTTTGTTGCGAACATTCGGGTTTCGTTTTAGATTGCGATGGCTGTGCGAATTGTGTGTTTATAAAGCAGGGAGTGAAAATTTGTTAATTCGAGAAATCGATAAAGCGTAAAGTTTCAAAACGTAAATTAGTTCCAACCATTCGTAGAATCGGCGGTTCGTATGATAGAGTGCCTTGGGTGTTTAGGCGTCGACTACCCAAGGTAACCCAACTATATTTAACAAGTTCGTGCGCGCGCGTTGACCTAGAAGACTCCATGCTTCCACTGGGATGCAGCTCCTGGCATTCGTCTTCCTCGTCATCGCGTGGCTCGAATTATCATGATAGTCGAGTCCTTGGTGAGAGCTTTTGAAAACCATTTTAGAGAGTGGAACGTCTTATTAAGGTACGGGTTTCACCCCTGACTTAACAGTTTCGTTCCTAATTGTGGTTATGCTCCTCGAATAAATTCGGGAGTTCCACTAGATTTCGAAATGGAGACTTTCATCGAGATGTGGATGTCACTCCTAGCTCGATGAAAGGTTCTCGTGCTAGAAAAATGCGCTGAGTGAGCAATCCTATCGAGAGTTCTTGGTTTCCACACCTGATCTCGACTGGGTCACTCGGTTTTGTTATGCGAGTATTTTCGAAAACACGTGTGTTGTGTCAGCCTTAGGAAAGGCAAAGTAGTATTCTGGCCTTAGGAAAGGCTCCTTCGTGTGAAGTTGTAGTATGCGGTGTTCACACAAGGTTGTAGCTTTTAGCAATTTCGATCAAGAGTATCAAGTAGGCCCGATACAAACCCTACTAGGTTCGTACGAGTCGGCCTGTTGGGACTTAGACTATAGACTAGGTTAATTTCTAAGACATCGACCCGGACTAGGTCGAGTCTGGCCTAATTCCCTATAGTTATGGCTCTGATACCAATCTGACACACCCCAACCGATGGCGGAATCATCAGGGCGCGGCACTAGGCGAATCAGATTGCTCAAGAGAATCCATAACAACTATGTTGCGATAATATTTAATACATTCGTTATCCCATACTAACAAATAATACAATCACATAAGTGATCACAGATTTCTTGTCCTCTCGAACAATACAAATCCGACAACCTAGATTTTTGTTGAGTTTCTAGACTCCCTAGCTTAATCTGATATAGTCTGCGATCTAACCTGCAACATACATTAAAATATTTGTCAATACAAAAGTATTGGCGAGTATACAGGTTTGATATGTAGCATAATAGAATAAAAACGTGTAGCGAATTTCCACATGCATAAACGTAACACACGACATACATACTCACAAAGCTGATACTACCAACTAAGTCCTCGATGCTCGAATATGCGATGGCAAACTAGACCTCGTCGGGCGCAATAGTACTATACTAGTCATGGTGGGATGTCACGAGTATAAGCCCTAGCAAATATGCAACTAGCATCACGTATATCTATGCATAACAGTTATTCGCAAGTGATAATTCGATTGATTGAATAATTCGTTGATAAGTTCGATTTGTTAGAAACGTATGTTACACCCAAAATACGATTAAAAAGGGTTCAAGTATACTCACCGTGCGTAATCGGTAAGTAAACACAGCTTGATTTAGGTTGCGTCTGAATTAGCCTGATCGAATGAGAGTGCGTTAAGCGGTGGCGGTTGAAACAAGTGACTATTGACCATTCGGTCGGATGGCAATCCGGCAGGATGGTCATTCGTTTGAATGAGGAGTTGGTCCAGTCGTATGGTGCGGACACGTGATCCGCGCGGACACGTCATCCGCTCGGACAGGTGTCCGCGCGGACAGGTCGCGGATCACGTGCCGCGCGGATCACGTGTCCGCGCGGATCACGTGTCCGCGCGGACACGTCATCCGCGCGGACAGGTGATTCGTGCGGACACGTCATCCGCGTGGACATGTGATCCGTCCGGATGGCATGTGTTTCACATTCTGAACACTTTTTCCGAGTGTTTAACGGAAGGAAAACGTTCGTTTTTACTAGGGTAGTGAGATTTCGCACTAACACTTGAAAGTTCATCAGCTCCGACGCGTTCTAACGGCCGGGAATCACCCCGCTCCGTCAGAAATGGCCGTTCTTGACGGTTTCTCGTGGTTAACTCGAAATCGCACCATTCCTTGGTTGAATACATAGATTTAGGTGAGATTTGTTATCAAAACATGTGGAAATCACCCAGATCTGAGTCGCTTGTAATGGAATGAGGCCACAACTTGAAGTTCATAAGAACTCTTGGTGACATCACCTCTAGACGCCTCAAATCGGCGGATTTCACGGTTAGAATTTGAGTTTTAAAAGATAGAATGATGTAGAATGAAGTGTAGATCATAGAAGTATAAGTTTCTGGGTTGAAATCTTACCGGAATCACGAGGAATCGAGAGAAAAGGGGTCTTGAAGCGTGTCTGGTCGAGTGGGAGCTGTCACATCACTTGAACAGTGGTGTGGCAGGCTTTTTATAGGCAACAGAGAGGAAGGGAGTGGCTGGTCCGGATGACTTATCCGTGCGGATAGCCCATCCGTGCGGATGGCCCATCCGTCCGGATGGCCCATCCGTGCGGATTGCTATCCGTCCGGATGGCCCATCCGTGCGGATTGCTATCCCTCCGGATAGCCCTTCCATCCGGATGGCTACTCCGACGCGATGGATTTCTCCGTTTTCGATCATCTCGTCATCCGCGCGGACACATCATCCGCGCGGACAGGTGATCCGCGCGGACACGTCATCCGCGTGGACAGCTGATCCGCGCGGACACGTCATCCGCGCGGACAGGTGATCCGTCCGGATGGCATGTGTTTCACATTCTGAACACTTTTTCCGAGTGTTTAACGGAAGGAAAACGTTCGTTTTTACTAGGGTAGTGTGATTTCGCACTAACACTTGAAAGTTCATCAGTTCCGACGCGTTCTAACGGCCGGGAATCACCCCGCTCCGTCAGAAATGGCCGTTCTTGACGGTTTCTCGTGGTTAACTCGAAATCGCACCATTCGTTGGTTGAATACATAGATTTAGGTTAGATTTGTTATCAAAACATGTGGAAATCACCCAGATCTGAGTCGCTTGTAGTGGAATGAGGCCACAACTTGAAGTTCATAAGAACTCTTGGTGACATTACCTCAAGACGCCTCAAATCGGCGGATTTCACGGTTAGAATTTGAGTTTTAAAAGATAGAATGATGTAGAATGAAGTGTAGATCATAGAAGTACAAGTTTCTGGGTTGAAATCTTACCGTAATCACGAGGAATCGAGAGAAAAGGGGTCTTGAAGCGTGTCTGGTCGAGTGGGAGCTGTCACATCACTTGAACAGTGGTGTGGCAGGCTTTTTATAGGGAACAGAGAGGAAGGGAGTGGCTGGTCCGGATGACTTATCCGTGCGGATAGCCCATCCGTGCGGATGGCTATCCGTGCGGATGGCCGATCCGTGCAGATGGCTATCCGTCCGGATGGCCCATCCGTGCGGATTGCTATCCGTCCGGATGGCCCATCCGTGCGGATTGCTATCCGTCCGGATAGCCCATCCGTCCGGATGGCTACTCCGACGCGATGGATTTCTCCGTTTTCGATCATCTCGATAGCTTTCGAAGTACGCGCTTTTCATAGTAAATTTATGTTATTATAATATATGTACATATCTCACTAGGGGTCGTATTTACGTATCCATATTCCAAAGTTTCGATAATTAACAATCGGTTTTCGTTCGAGTATGCCATTATTAGCGACGTTTCACAGCCATCAATGAGGGTAGTATAGGTCCTTTCTTGATGTCATCGTGAACGTTATTGCGTGTAGTGCCACAAAGACTGACGGGGTACCATTCACTTGTATTGTCGTCATCGTCACAACGACCGGAGCTATAGCACTCACCCGAGAGTCCTTGTTAGCGTTAATTGTCTGCGTTTCGACACATCACGGCCACCGAGGAGGGTAGAATAGGTCCTCACTCCATGCCTCCGTGAGTGTTAGTGTTTGTGATAATAGTGCAGTATAGTGATATTGTATTTCGAAAATATGCGATTATCCTTCGATTATCGATGTATGCGACATAGTTACATTATGATCCAAATCTCTGGTGCTAGGCGTAACGAGTGTTTTGAGTAGTAACAACGCACAAAAGTGCGGGTTATTACACAAATAACCGGTAATTCCGTACAATCTAATCACTATTTATATTTCTAAATCTCATGCATTTAGCGTAATTTAATTACGTAACTGTGTCGTATACTGGATAACAGTGTTAGGACAAGAAAACAAAGCTAACACATATGTTGGTTTTCGTCGTAATGCGAAATCAAACAAACAATGTCCTAAAAGTGTTGGTAAAAAGTGCTGCGTGCACTATTCACGGTTACACTATTCATGCCAGCAAACCGTGAAATCAGACCGAAACACTGAAAAACGACACTCGGATAACATAACTGAGTCCATTTATATACGGAAACATTATTATGAAAACACATCTTGCAAAGAAACAAGACTTTCCGGTATAACGCCCTAATCTCAAAAATGTCCGTTTTGGCTTAAAATATAGCATTTTTAACGCGTCCGAACCTATAACAAAGCATTTCTGAGACTTCGGAATAATGTCAATTGATGTAAAACATACTGAAACAATAGGGTGATATCAACGGAATGTTCATAATCACAAGTTTCCGGTATTACATCGCTATGCACTAAACTAGTCCGTTAGCGAACCGACGAGCTAGTAAGCAATATTTCCGTCATCGTAGCAACCAAATGGATGCTCTAGTGAACTAGTTAAGCTAAATTTGGGACACGGAATCACTTCATACAACTTTCGGATGCAAGAAAACAACTTACGGAAAATCCTTATCGGTACGACATAAAAGCATCATAGGTGAACCGGCGCTTAACCGGGAACCGTTTAAACTAGTTAAACACTATTTTAACTAGTCTAGGGAACTAGTTAATAATAATATTGGTTCCGAATCCCTAATTACCCTACTAATGATGTACTTAAAATCCTGATCACCTTACACCTCTTAATGACCAAAATATCTTATAATTAGTAACTTTTATAAAAAAAATAACTAATATACCCCCCCCCCCCCTCATGATGAACGAGATTTAGGTGGGTCCCACCCACCATATCCTTGTTTGAAAACTTGAATATTTGAGGCATGGTTAGTTGTTGAAAAGTTGTAACTTATGCCATACTTAACTTACTTGAAGACATATCATATCACATCCATCTTAATCATCTTTGAAGCCCCAAAAACACTCCCTTGTGCACCCCTATTTTCAGCGGCCATAATACACCAAAGAAACACTTTCCATTTTCCACAAACACTCCATTTTACACTAGATTTATCCATTTCAAGATCATCCACACATGAGTTAAACATGGAGCATTATTTGGAGCACTTTTGGAGTTTAATTTCTTCTTATTTTCTTGTCTAACTGGTGCAATCTTGTAAGATCTCTAACCATCATTTTTTTAAGCTCCATATTATTAGTAGATTATTATTGTACAAGTTGATTATCTTGAATTTAAAGCTTAACATAATCAAAAACCCTAAACACAAAGCTAATAAACAATAAAAATGAATATATTATGTGTTGATTTATGTTGTTTAGTGTTACTATGTTCATATGTTCATGTTGATTATGTTATTTTTGTTGAGTTTAGTAGCTTAAAGCTTATGTTTATGATGATCTCATGATTAGATTCATGTAGTATTTAAGACTTATGTTCATCTTACCATGATGAACATAAATATATGATTTAAACATGGATATGTTTAAACCTTGTGAGATCATCATACTCACTTCCATGAACTAAATATGCATTTAAAAGATTTCATAAAGAAACAAGAGTTTAAAAGGGGTTTACAACCTAATCTTGGAAGATTAGTAGACTTTGATTTTACAAGACTAGTTAAAAGACTGGATTATTACAAGATATCATCATAAAAAGCCTTGTAATTAAAGGGGTTAAAGTGTGAAACTTGATTTGAAGTTATGGCAAAAATGATTTAATTAAAAGTCTAGCAAAAATATGAAAATTATTTGTCATAATCAAGTTGTTAAAATACACTTGTTAAGTTCATAGAAATGAAGGTTAAAGTGTAGGTTATCAAGTATAAAAAGTTGATAAATTGAAACTTGATTTGGAAAATTGATTGTGATTATGATTTAAACGTGTTTTTATAACGTGGGAAATGTCATAGTTTTAGGGGAAACAATGGCGAATTTTTCTAAAAATCTAATCGCGATTAAAGATGGGATTAAAGGGTGATTAACAATGTTAAACGCGATTAGTGGTCATAAACGTCATTTTTGGAAACCCTAATGAGAATATTTAAGTCTTAAATATTCAATAAGTTCTATGGACTTAAACTTATTATTTTACAAAAATAAATGGTTAAAATGTAACAATATATGTATATATAATTTTTGGTAAAAATTATATATTTTTGGAAACTTGTCAAGTGCATGTACTATGTGCTATATGCGTATGTATTAGATACCTATAGGGTGATCAAAATAAATACACATACATGTTCCTACATGGTCTAAGAAATGCTAGTAAATCGGACAACCAAATAAAATGGCCAAAATGGAAATACATAACACTTGATGACGACAAATTGGGGGTATCGAGGACAAGAAATGCTAGTAAATCGTGAACAAGTTACTACAATGTCGAGTCTAAAAATAACATATTTTTAGACACTAAAACGAACACATATCTAAGTGGTCAAAAAATAAGAATCCGGAAAGTCGAAAGCTATAAAAATTACCAAGTATTTTTCATGTTAAAAACGAACTTATTAAGTTACATGCTTGGTGAATTTTTGGTAAAAATGCAAGAGTATATTTAATGGACTCACCAAAATTAGATTTGGGCTAGACCCAAATTTCTAAAATGCATGGGCTAGAGCCCAAAGATAAATTATTTGGGTTAGGCCCAAATTACGAACATACATGGGCCAAGGCCCAATGGCAAATATATGGGCCAAGACCCAAATTACTAAGGTACATGGGCCAAGGCCCAATAATAAGAAAACTAGGGCGAGGCCCAATGACATAAAACTAGGGCTAGGCCCAATAACAATAAAACGTGGGTAAAGCCCAATGACATAGGTTCGAAGCCAATCACACATAAGTCAATACACATAGAATACATGGATATGCATAAAAATCGAGCGAGTAAACTATCAACGCTCTAAAATACAAAGTTGTTCCAAAGATGACAAATGAGAACATAATAAAGAATTCAAGATGAACAACTTGTACGAGGTCCGCAGACCTAGAGTCTAAACAAGTTAGTAAACATGTAGGTTACTCACGTGTACGGATGCTCACCTACGGTATTACTTAATACGAAATGCAAATCTGTGTGTTCATGTCCCTCCTTACAATGTTTTCAAAGTTTTGGCTTTTAAAACAATCGAGGGGAAATACATGCTAAAACTACGGATATGTTAGCATACATGCTAATACTATGGGTATGTTAGCTATGGGTTTAGATGATAACACGATCAATGTACATAAGTAGGATGATGACATAGTAACCATTAATCACTTAGTGACCAAGGTGCAAAAGGTGTAGATCTATAGAGCTTGAGACACGCTCCACTCCTTGATAGGCCATAGGAGTGCTTTTATGATCCTAGAAAATGTCAAAGTTGTCTCGGTTTGGTTACGTAACTTATGGTACATATCGTCAGGGGGCTCTCTACCCACTGATAGATCCTTAAACTCCATATATGCTAATACTTACCAGGATTTCATTTTCATGAATACTACGATTACAAGATTTCATTTTCATGAATACTACGATTACAAGATTTCATTTTCATGAATACTACAATTACAAGATTTCATTTTCATGAATACTACGATTACAAGATCTCATTTTCATGAATACTACGATTACATATGATAACAAATACTGCATGAACTCGCTCAACTTTTGTTGACTTTTCAAAACTACATGTATTTCAGGAAACAGGACCTGAGCCGGTGATATTCTATGGGATTCGGGATAACTAATGACAACGATTGCCACTTTTGAAGGGTTTGTCTTCTATATCCCAACTTCGTATGGGTATATAGGGAACAAATCCTTACTATGTGATGTGTAAAACAATTCGATAACTATGTTATGTTTAACGTTGTAAACGTGGTATGAAACTCGAAACTACTTTTGGAAAAATTGTAAATATTGGTTGAAATCTATATATCTATGGCATCTTTGTTGGTTCATGTTATCAATACATTTGGACGCAATGATTACCATGCTTACGTCACACACAATACGCTTCCGCTACTAGCAGGGTGTGACAGATTGGTGTCAGAGCTCCGATTGTAGTGAACCGGGGAAAAACTTTTACAAAGTTTGGTCTACAATCACCGAAGGGCTCACACATGAAAACAAAGTCAATAACAATACAAAAGTGATTTCAAAAGTATGACAAAAATGACAAAAGGTTTTCATTGTGTTACTATAACAAGAGGATCTATCACGCGGGCTCAGCCATAAGTGGCGAACAAGGATCAATACATGGTTAGTCTATAAGGAATAGACTCGAAACACTAGGAATTACATGTGAAACACGAGAACAAAAATAACATGAGATTTAGTGATTATATATATAATGTATTCATATATGTGTTGTACGGAATATTTGCCAAGAATGAAAATACCTTTGACTATGAAGTCTATTATTACACTTCACTCACGCGATGAGAATGACGACCTCGCGTCTATTACGAAGCGTATGGTGGACGTGGTCCCGGAGCGAAACCCTAAAACATTGATCCCGTGGAATATGGTTGTTTTCCCTCGGAGGGTATATCTCTGGCTTCGGTAGTGACGACGAAGCGGAGGTGGCGTCCTTGGACAATGGCTCTACTAGTGGGACGAGGTACCTAAGGCTCATACTAATCGTGATTGATGACACTCTCGTCCACACAAGGAAGATGAAGTCCTCATCTAAAAGGGTGCCCCTTCGGTTGCTATTATTACGAATTCCTTTATTTCTATCACGTCTAACGTTGTGCCCTTTCACGAATAATGACAATGGGCGTTAGCACGTGGACCATCACGAAGGTCCCTCCTATGTTGAAGGTATATAGACAGCAGTGTCCTCTCTTTGACTGATCATCTGCTTGAACGAGGGAATGCTAGGATGACCATGTAAGACAATTTATTATTACGGGGGCCCACGTAATAACAACTTGTAGTGTATGGAAATCCTGGTGGGCGCTACGGGTCAAGCTAACGATCGTTATCCATTCGAAATTCTTAAGCTGTTCAAGTTTCTATCTAGTAAGAACACTAACCGGGATGGTTACTATAGCACTCTACGATACAGGAGGACCACATGTATTATTCGCACCTAGCATTCAGTTTATAACACGAGTCGTTTGAGACTAGTCGTCGAAAGCAAACAAAACTTCTTAGCCACTCATGGAGGATTTCCCTCCACATTCTCAAAATTCTTGTACATGGGCTGGTTCTTTGGTGCCTATGACACCTTACCTTATCTTAGTTATCAGAGATGATTACATTAAACTCCGCCGTTTGACTTTTGTCTTATTCCAAGGGATGATATGGCATGAGCCATACTACAACCCCTACATTGCATTATTAGACATCTATGGAAATTATAACAATCTTGTTGGAGCTCTTGGAGCTCAAGGGATATCAATGTATTCGTCACACGGGTTAGTGTGGCGAATGATTTTCCTACTTTGGACTATCAAGATCCATGAAGTATGGAGTACACGTTGTAAAGTTGGAGACAATCGTTTGGTTTATCCTCCTCAATGAATTACCTCTTTTCCCACTTAGGCATATAGCCAATACACGTAAGAGGTACTACACATTTTGTGTGGCATTTATTCATGTTATCATTGTTCAAACATGCATGAACAATGCGGTCTTGAGGTTTCCCGGACCAATTACACTCTTACTTCTTAGGCGCATGGGAGGCTATATCTGCCCAAATACAAGTCTAGACCCTTTGATACTATGTATCAAAAATAACAAGGCGCCAAAAAGAAAATCAACGTCCAAAAAGGTAGTTAATCAACACCCTACTATTAAAGTCGAACTAGAGTTTTATTGCACAATATGATGTTGCGAAGATTGCACAACATGGGGTTGTTGAGTCGACACTAATGATGGTACTGATGTTACCAGCATCTCAAGTGGTTCAAATTCCGATGAGTAGCAATGCCACACTTGGAGATGCAATCACACCAGATTTTAATTCTAAGGCATCTCCAGATTACAAGCCGCAAGACCTCATCGATACGAGAGGTGCGGTAAGTTATGTCCGCTAAATAAAGACAATGAAGCTAGTTAGCCGTGCTAGTAAATGTACTTCTAAGTAAACGATTTGGTAAATGAATAGTCATCTGTTGGGAGAGACGATAACTTGGTGGAATCTCCAAGTGCAAACTTTAGGGAGTAATACAGCAAAGAGGTTGTCATGGGAAGAACTCAAGGATCTTATGCAAGAAGAGTATTGCTCGCTAGCAGAAAAATTCCAAGGTTGGGAACCGAACTATAGAACTCAATCATGATTAGAGCTAATGTTGTTGGTTACCCTGATGCCTCCACGATCTCTCAAGGATTGTTGCATACTCGATAACACCCGAATCCAAACGCACTAAGTGCTACATTTGGGGTTTAGCCCTGAGATACAAATCTGACATCCAGAAGCATGCTAATAACTTGCAATAATCCTGAAAGAGATAAGTGAAACTTTCATCACGAGGGCACCTGCAAAAGTGCCAAGAGTCGTAGTGCAGTGACACTGGGCACAAAACGAAAACTAATGAGTTATTTATATTCAAGAAAGAATAGGGAGGTTTTAACTGTGGCAAAGAGATCACTACAATCATTGATGTCTAAGGACGAATCAAGCAAGTGAATGAGTGTGTGTATGAGTAGAACTATGAATACTCCACAAAGTCCCAATGTTGCCATGGGTATGTTCTACTTTACAACCAGAATGTATCAATTCTTTGAATATCAACATCGGCTTAACTTAGTGTCTTTAGATAGTAAGCATATACACGAGTTAGAGTCATGTAGGTTAGACATGTCTTACTCAATCAAGTAGCTAATGGGAAATTAGCAGAGTCATATGAAGTCATTAAGGGTCACTAATAGGTTTCCTATCAACCGACCCATTACATCCATTTTGTCTGATACTGGTGTCGGTATTAGTTTCATCCCCCTAGAATTCAAAATATACTTGGCCTAGAGTCAAGTAAGCTAGACGTCCTCTCATTCCATAGTATTGGCCAACGGTAAATTAGTTGAGTCGGGAGAAGACATTAAAGGATGCACACTCGAACTTGGAGCGCGGAAATTAACAATTGACCATTTTACCCATTCAATTGGGTTGTTACGACATAGTACACGGGGAGAAACAAGACACGCCACTACGAATCATTAGTTGCATGAAGACCTGAAAATGTTTGAGAAAAGGGTGCATCACCTTTCTTGCTCATGTGGTCGACAAGAAGGCCGAGGAGCGCAAAGTGGAGGACATCCCTGTGGTAAGGGAATACCCCGAAGTCTTTCTAGAAGACTTGTCGGGACTGCCTTCACAACGACAAGCGGAATTCCGTATCGATCTAGTGCCAGGAGCAGCACCGGTGGCAAAAGCTCTGAATAGACTGGCGCCCTCGGAGATGCATGAATTATCTACTTAGCTTCAGGAACTTCTTGACAAGGGATTCATTAGACCGAGTTTCTCGCCTTGGGGAGATCCGGTATTATTTGTCAAGAAGAAGGATGGAACCTTACGGATATGCATCGATTACAAAGGACTAAATAAGTTAACAATAAAAAAAAAATTTGGTATCCTTTACCGAAGATCGACAACCTGTTCGATCAGTTACAAGGTTCCAGTTTTTATTCCAAGATTGATCTAAGATCTGGATATCATCAGCTGAGAATTCAAGAAGAAGCATTCCAAAGACGGCGTTTAGGACTTGCTAGGGCATTACGAGTTCCTTGTTATGCCATTCGGCTTAACAAACGCTCTCGTCGTGTTCATGGATTTGATGAACCGAGTATGTAAGCCATATCTCGACAAGTTCATGATTGTATTCAATGATGGCATTTTGATATACTCACGGACTGAGGCGGAACACGAACAACACTTGAGAACTATTTTGGAGTTGCTTAAGAAAGAACGATTGTATGCCAAGTTCTCAAAATGCGAATTTTGGATTCGCGAGGTGTAATTTCTTGGTCATGCGGTGAACGAGAACGGAATACATGTTGGCCCAGCTGAGATAGAAGCCATAAAGAACTGGAGCACTCCAAAGACCCCAACGGAAGTAAGACAATTTCTGGGATACTATCAAAGATTCATAGAGAATTTTTCTAAAAATTTCTCAACCGCTAACCCCACTCACTCAAAAGGATAAAAAGTTCGATTGGGGTGAAAAACAAGAATTAGCATTCCAAACACTCAAAGATAAACTATGCCAAGTGCCAATCTTATCGATCCCTGATGGCACTGATGACTATGTGGTGCATTGTGATGTATCGCACCAAGGCTTGGGTTGTGTATTAATGCAACGTGAAAAAGCCATCGCGTACGCCTCGCGGCAGTTAAAAGTTCATGAAAGGAACTATACCACTCATGACCTGGAATTAGGTGCAGTGGTATTCGCTTTAAAAATTTGGCGCCATTATCTCTGTGGTACTAAGTGTACCGTATTCACTGATCATAAAAGTCTTCAACACATATTCGACCAAAAGGAATTAAACATGCGCCAACGGTGATGGGTAGAATTGTTGAACGATTATGACTGCGAAATCAGGTACCATCCGAGAAAAGCAAACGTTGTAGCGGATGCTTTAAGCCAGAAGGACAGAGTTAGAACATTACGAGTACGGGCTTTAGAGTTGACAATCCAGACAAACTTCACTACCCGAGTGCGCGACGCACAACGGGAAGCCCTAAAGCCAGGAAATATTCGAGCAGAATACTTGTGAGGAGCAAGGAAACAAATGGAAACAAACAAAGATGACACTTTATATTTCAGGGGGAAAGATCTGAATTCCCTATTTTGGTGGCCTACGAGACTTAGTGCTGGATGAAGCACACAAGTCTAGATATTCAATACACCTAGGATCTGATAAGATGTATCAGGATTTGAAAGAATACTATTGGTGGCCTAAACTCAAGAAAGATATTGCGACCTATGTTGGGAATTGCCTAACTTGTGCAAAGGTCAAGGCCGAATATCAAAAGCAATCTAGGTTATTACAGCAACCCGAGATTCCTGTTTGGAAATGGGAGCAGATATCAACGGATTTCATCACAGGACTCCCACGAACCTCTCGAGGTCATGACATGATATGGGTTATCGTTGATCGATTAACCAAGTCGGCTCACTTCCTACATATTCGTGAAAAAGACAGTACTGCGATGTCAGCCGAAGTCTACCTCAACGAGATTGTGGCATGTCATGGAGTGCCTATTTCAATAATCTTGGATCGTGATGGTCGCTTTGTGTCAAGAATATGGCAATCATTTCAGGAATCGCTTAGATCTCGTTTGGATCTAAGCACATCATTTCATCCGCAAACCGATGGACAAAGCGAACGAACCATCCAAACGTTAGAAGACATGCTTCGCCTGTGTGATGGATTTGGGCGGAAACTGGGATACTCATTTACCTCTGGTAGAGTTCTCCTATAATAACAGTTATCACACAAGCATCAAAGTCGCCCCATACGAGGCACTATACGGACGGAAGTGCCGATCACCGCTGTGTTGGGCGGAAGTTGGAGGCAAACAACTCATTGGCCCTGAACTAGTCCAAGAGACTACTGACAAGATAGCAAAGATACGAGACCGTATCAAAGCGGCTCGTGACAGACAAAAGAGCTACGCGGACAGAAGACGTAAACCATTAGTCTTCGGGGTCGGAGACAAAGTCTTAATGAAAGTCTCGCCTTGGAAAGGCGTAGCTAGATTCGTGAAACACGGAAAACTAAACCCGAGATACATTGGGCCATTTGAGATTCTAGAAAAGATCGGTACCGTCGCGTACAAGTTGAAACTGCCAGAAGAACTCAGTAACGTACACGACACATTTCATGTGTCGAGTCTTAAGAAAAGTCCGACCGTTGATACATTTATCATCCCAGCGGATGAAATTCATGTAGACGACACGCTCCAGTTTACCGAAGAACTCGTCGAGGTTATGGATAGGAAAGACCACAAGACAAGGAGAATTCGTATCGAGCTAGTCAAGGTCCGCTAGAATTCATGTCACGGACCCGAGTACACCTGGGAACGTGAAGATCAGATTAAGGCAACTGGCAATTTAATTACGTAACTGTGTCGTATACTGGATAACAGTGTTAGGACAAGAAAACAAAGCTAAAACATATGTTGGTTTTCGTCGTAATGCGAAACCAAACAAACAATGTCCTAAAAGTGTTGGTAAAAAGTGTTGCGTGCACTATTCATGCCAGCAAACCGTGAAATTAGACCGAAACACTGAAAAATGACACTCGGATAACATAACTGAGTCCATTTATATACGGAAACATTATTATGAAAACACATCTTGCAAAAAAAACAAGACTTTCCGGTATAACGCCCTAATCTCAAAAATGTCCGTTTTGGCTTAAAATATAGCATTTTTAACGCGTCCGAACCTATAACAAAGCATTTCCGGGACTTCGGAATAATGTCAATTGATGAAAAACATACTGAAACAATAGGGTGATATCAACGGAATGTTCATAATCACACGTTTCCGGTATTACATCGCTATGCACTAAACTAGTCCGTTAGCGAACCGACGAGCTAGTAAGCAATATTTCCGTCATCGTAGCAACCAAATGGAAGCTCTAGTGAACTAGTTAAGCTAAATTTGGGACTCGGAATCACTTCATACAACTTTCGGATGCAAGAAAACAACTTACGGAAAATCCTTATCGGTACGACAAAAAAACATCATAGGTGAACCGGCGCTTAACCGGGAACCATTTAAACTAGTTAAACACTATTTTAACTAGTCTAGGGAACTAGTTAATAATAATATTGGTTCCGAATCCCTAATTACCCTACTAATGATGTACTTAAAATCCTGATCACCCTACACCTCTTAATGACCAAAATATCTTATAATTAGTAACTTTTATAAAAAAAAAACTAATATACCCCCCCCCCTCATGATGACCGAGATTTAGGTGGGTCCCACCCACCATATCCTTGTTTGAAAACTTGAAGATTTGAGGCATGGTTAGTTGTTGAAAAGTTGTAACATATGCCATACTTAACTTACTTGAAGACATATCATATCACATCCATCTTAGGGGCTGTTTGGTAGCCTCTGAATGGTCATTAAGAGGCTACCTCTTAATGGAACCATTAAGAATTTTGCCAATGAGAAGGTAGGAGAATGTGACATGTGATGATTTACCATTCAGAGGTTACCTCTTAACCATTCAGACTTGAGGTTACCTCTTATTCATTCAGAGGTTTTAAACCATTAAGACGTAGCATCTCAATGGTCATTAAGAGGCTACCAAACAGCCCCTTAATCATCTTTGAAGCACCAAAAACACTCCCTTGTGCACCCCTATTTTCGGCAGCCATAATACACCAAAGAAACACTTTCCATTTTCCACAAACGCTCCATTTTACACTAGATTTATCCATTTCAAGATCATCAACACATGAGTTAAACTTGGAGCATTATTTGGAGCACTTTTGGAGCTTAATTTCTTCTTATTTTCTTGTCTAACTAGTGCAATCTTGTAAGATCTCTAACCATCATTTTTTTAAGCTCCATATTATTAGTAGATTATTATTGTACAAGTTGATTATCTTGAATTTAAAGCTTAACATAATCAAAAACCCTAAACACAAAGCTAATAAACAATAAAAATGAATATATTATGTGTTGATTTATGTCGTTTAGTGTTAATATGCTCATATGTTCATGTTGATTATGTTATTTTTGTTGAGATTAGTAGCTTAAAGCTTATGTTTATGATGATCTCATGATTAGATTCATGTAGTATTTAAGACTTATGTTCATCTTACCATGATGAACATAAATATATGATTTAAACATGGATATGTTTAAACCTTGTGAGATCATCATACTCACTTCCATGAACTAAATATGCATTTAAAAGATTTCATAAAGAAACAAGAGTTTAAAAGGGGTTTACAACCTAATCTTGGAAGATTAGTAGACTTTGATTTTACAAGACTAGTTAAAAGACTGGATTATTACAAGATATCATCATAAAAAGCCTTGTAATCAAAGGGGTTAAAGTGTGAAATTGATTAGAAGTTATGGCAATAATGATTTAACTAAAAGTCTAGCAAAAATATGAAAATTATTTGTCATAATCAGGTTGTTAAAATACACTTGTTAAGTTCATGGAAATGAGGGTTAAAGTGTAGGTTATCAAGTATAAAAAGTTGATAAATTGAAACTTGATTTGGAAAATTGATTTTGATTATGATTTAAACGCGTTTTTATAACGTGGGAAACGTCATAGTTTTAGGGGAAACTATGGCGAATTTTTCTAAAAATCTAATCGCGATTAAAGAGGGGATTAAAGGGTGATTAACAATGTTAAACACGATTAGTGGTCATAAACATCATTTTTGGAAACCCTAATGAGAATATTTAAGTCTTAAATATTCAATAAGTTCTATGGACTTAAACTTATTCTTTTACAAAAATAAATGGTTAAAATGTAACCATATATGTATATATAATTTTTGGTAAAAATTATATATTTTTGGAAACTTGTCAAGTGCATGTACTATGTGCTATATGTGTATGTATTAGATACCTATAGGGTTATCAAAATAAATACACATACATGTTCCTACATGGTCCAAGAAATGCGCTAGTAAATCGGACAACTAAATAAAATGGCCAAAATGGAAATACATAACACTTGATGACGACAAATTGGGCGTATCGAGGACAAGAAATGCTAGTAAATCGTGAACAAGTTACTACAATGTCGAGTCTAAAAATAACATATTTTTAGACACTAAAACGAACACATATCTAAGTGGTCAAAAAACAAGAATCCGGAAAGTCAAAAGCTATAAAGGTTACCAAGTATTTTTCATGTGAAAAACGAACTTATTAAGTTACATGCTTGGTGAATTTTTGGTAAAAATGCAAGAGTATATTTTATGGACTCACCAAAATTAGATTTGGGCTAGACCCAAATTACTTAAATGCATGGGCTAGAGCCCAAAGATAAATTATTTGGGTTAGGCCCAAATTACTAACATACATGGGCCAAGGCCCAATGGCAAATATATGGGCAAAGACCCCAATTTCTAAGGTACATGGGCCAAGGCCCAATAACAAGAAAACTAGGGCGAGGCCCAATGACATAAAACTAGGGCTACGCCCAATAACAATAAAACGTGGGTTAAGCCCAATGACATAGGTTCGAAGCCGTTCACACATAAGTCAATACACATAGAATACATGGATATGCATAAAAATCGAGCGAGTAAACTATCAACGCTCTAAAATACAAAGTTGTTCCAAAGATGACAAATGAGAACGTAATAAAGAATTCAAGATGAACAACTTGTACGAGATCCGAAAGACCTAGAGTCTAATCAAGTTAGTAAACATGTAGGTTACTCACGTGTACGGATGCTCACCTACGGTATTACTTAATACGGAACACAAATCAGTGAGTTCATGTCCCTCCTTTCAATGTTTTCAAAGTTTTGGTTTTTAAAACAATCGAGGGGAAATACATGCTAAAACTACAGATATGTTAGCATACATGCTAATACTATGGGTATGTTAGCAATGGGTTTAGATGATAACACGATCAATGTACATAAGTAGGATGATGACATAGTAACCATTAATCACTTAGTGACCAAGGTGCAAAAGGTGTAGATCTATAGAGCTTGAGACACGCTCCACTCCTTGATAGGCCATAGGAGTGCTTTTATGATCCCAGAAAATGTCAAAGTTGTCTCGGTTTGGTTACGTAACTTATGGTACATATAGTCAGGGGGCTCGCTACCCACTGATAGATCCTTAAACTCCATATATGCTAATATGTAACACCTCGGAAATTCACGTCCTATAATAGGTTGACACGTGTCATAAAGTTTAAACGTGTGAAAGAAATATTATGGAAGGACTAAAGTTGACAAACGTTGAAAGTATGTGAATATACGTATTCTAAGTGTCAACTGTGAATAAATACAATGTATATTAACCCTACACGATGCTCATACCTTCAAACGAATAAATCATGGATCATACGAAGCTAAATGTGAGTGATTTCAAACTACAGGGACCAAATGTGTCAACATGTTTAATTTATACCTCTGAGTGACCTTTTGACAAACCCGAAGCTTTGTAAATATTAATTATGCTCATGAGAATACACCATAAAAATTTCATAAAGTTTCGTTAACGTATGAGAAAGATATGATCAAATGCGTGTGCGAAGCGTTAAAGCGTAAACGTCGAAAGTTAGGACTTTTCGGGTGAAAATAAAGTTACCCGGGGACTTGGCAAAGTGGGTATATGATTTAAGGCCTTAGTAGATAAATTGTGAAGGTTTAAAGTGCAATAAATCAGTAACCATTCGAGTTTTGAAGGGACAAGGGCTGAATCGCAAACAAAATCAACAAAACTGATCTGGTAGGGCGTCGCGCTGCGCGACGGCACCCTCGCGCTACGCGAGGGTGTACCCAGCTCCGAAAAAAACGCTGAATGCCTGCCATTGCGTATTTTCGCGACCCCAACTCGTTTTTCCACTTCTCCTGGCCCCTAAAACGTCCCCTAAGCCCCTAGGACACATGCCAAACGATTGTGGGCACTCCTAGACTCAGTTGTCAATGATTTATGGTGTGTGGAACCATTATAAATAGCCTTCCAAGTTCACCATTTTTCTCACACCTTCATTTGATCATCTGGAGCCTTTCTAGAGCTAAGGAACTCTCCCAACTGATCATAAGTCGTGCATAGGACCCTTGTAAGTGTTGTAATCCCTTCTTGTTTGAGTTTAGCTTAGTTAATTAGCTAAAAGTCAAACCGTCGTAATTACGGTTTGACTTCGAGATTAGTCAATAATGGCTCAGTCAAATCTCGAATTAAAAGTAGTTATAAGTTGGTATTTATGTAGGTAATAAAATCCCAAAAGGGTTTCCCCTGATCACCACTTTAACTAGTTCAAAAGTCGGGTCAAACATATACTTAAAAAGTCAACAGAATTCTTAAAAGGTCAATTATGCATAATTAGCTATCTAGACCATGTATAACCTGTTTGATTATTGTTATAACTTAGTAATTAGTGTAAGAACATGTTCAAACCTGTTCAACCCGACTATTTCCTGTTTAGACCCGGTTCGGAACCGAAAGTCGCATAGTTTGACTTTCACTTTGACTTTCAGTTCTGACCCGTTTGGGCATATTTTAGAAATGCCTCAGAGCTTTAATTGGACTAGGATACATGTTAGAACAACCCTCTGTGATTGTGCACCTCGGTTCATTAGTTATCCAATTAATATGCAAGTTTCCGTTAATTGTTCATATGTTGACCGTTATGCCCTTATTACCTTAAAACATGATTTATGAAAATGTAAAAGTGTAGAAACCTTGAATATTGATACATAAACTTGTATGCAAAATTTGACATCAGTTTGACTTGTAGATTAAGAGTTATGCTCATTAGCGTAATTACGGTGCTTTATGTTAATAAAGTGGCGTAATTAGCGTATAGCCTAATTAAACATACTTTTTGGTATCAAACGAATTACCCACTGATGTAATATATTATTTTGGGAATTTTAAAGATTTTTAATTAATTTTAGGCTGAGCATAACTCATAGTCGTAGGCTTAATTCGGTAATTGTCGGTTTTGCCCTTACGGGCCATAAAATGAGTTTTACACATCTAAACGACTCCAAACCTTTTGCCACTGATTAGTTATGATTAATAAATTATTTTAAGCCTTCTGGAAATATAAAAATATCAGATTTAAGTATAGAACCCGGAAATGGCCTTTAATCGCCATAATTAGCGTTTTTAACGCATAGTATGTCTTAGAATCATATTGGACATACCCGGGTTGATACCTACTGATATAAGAAGCAAATTATCATATTTTAACAGTAAGCAAAAGTTGATAAACTCAGACTTCAGTTTTTGAGCTTTTCGGCTTATGTGAAATTACCAAAATACCCCTACGGGGCATAGTTTGGTTAAATATGATAAATTTCACATATACGCCTTAGCCTACTGTTATAACCCATTAAAATGAGTATGTTTTCTGTTTACATCAGACCTGTAACTCAGTTAAACAATTAAACTCTTTTACAAACTTTAAAATGACCAAACTACCCCTACGGGGCATAGTTTGTGTTTAAATTAGTTCGGGGCATAACGAAAGACATCCTACTGATGTTACAACATATTTGAAGCATATTGACTTAGGAAACCTGTATATGGATCTTACGGATACCCGTTACGCATACTACGCGTTCGGCTCGGTTTATGTAACAAGTTTACATAAATTAGCCGAAACGGGTCAAACCTTATCGGTTTTAGCTCAAAATCCAGAATGTGAATAATAAACCCATATTAAACAAGTCTTCAAACTTGTCGGGTCTGAATCACATTCTATCCGGTCTTCGCTTAATCGTGCGTACGAACCGTATCTTCGAAACTAGCCGGTCTAAGCTTAAGCATAATTAAAGACCCGCTAGGATTCTAATAGGTTATATTTAACCTTCGTTCCAGATTAGGAGAAACAGTAAAAGCTACCTGCTATTTGATTTTGTGACTATACTTTGCATCAAGGTAAATACTTTTAACTTATTTTCCCTATACGGGCTTGGGTTACGGTACATAGCGTACCACTTGATCGGGCATCAAATCTCCACGCTTAGTGGGTAGTTGAATAATTTGATCGGCTCGTTTTAAACAGATGTGTTTACTTTACAGCCTTTGGGGGGTTAATGACCATGTCCCGGATATCCCTGGCATCATCTTACGAGATGGCCACGACCTGAGCACGGGGTGTAGGCGTACTCCCGTGTATAACTCACTTAAAGTGGTGTGTCTATTGATCTTTAACCCGGATACGTTCCGGGCTACTGAACGCATAAGTAACATGTAAATCGTTCACAAGATTATAATATTATATAATTCTCCCAAGTTAAATAAAAATGTTTATGCCATGTGCATCCAAACCAATTTTCAATCATTTTATAAAATGAGTCAGTTGAATGTATTTACCAGTGTAAACTGACGTATTTTCCCAAAAAGACTGAATGCAGGTACTAAACGTAATTGGCTGGATTGTCTCTTAAGCATCAATAAAAGTCTCGCAAGCTTAGGATGCCAGAAGTCTGTTGAACAATTAAATGTTATTTTGTTTCGATCCGTACTGTGGATAAACACCGGATAATTATGACTTTGTTTACAATAAATAAATTCGGTTGTATCTTATTTTAAATTTGCTTCCGCTGTGCATTATTATATTGTGTTGTTTGACTATTACGTTGCCAACCACGTCACGATACTCCCCCACCGGGCCCACCGGTGACACGTGGAAATCGGGGTGTGACATAATACTTACCAGGATTTCGTTTTCATGAATACTACGATTACAAGATTTCATTTTCATGAATACTACGATTACAAGATCTCATTTTCATGAATACTACGATTACAAGATTTCATTTTCATGAATACTACGATTACAAGATCTCATTTTCATGAATACTATGATTACATATGATAACAAATACTGCATGAACTCGCTCAACTTTTGTTGACTTTTTAAAACTACATGTATTTCAGGAAACAGGACCTGAGCTGGTGATATTCTATGGGATTCGGGATAACTAATGACAACGATTGCCACTTTTGAAGGGTTTGTCTTCTATATCCCAACTTCGTATGGGTATATAGGGAACAAATCCTTACTATGTGATGTGTAAAACAATTCGATAACTATGTTATGTTTAACGTTGTAAACGTGGTATGAAACTCGAAACTACTTTTGGAAAAATTGTAAATATTGGTTGAAATCTATATATCTATGGCATCGTTGTTGGTTCATGTTATCAATACATTTGGATGCAATGATTACCATGCTTACGTCACACACAATACGCTTCCGCTACTAGCAGGGTGTGACAAGATTCCACCAAGTTTTATCAAAGAAAATGAAGTTACAAGAAGAATGTTCAAAACATAAAATATAACTCACTTTGCACCTCAAATATGGTGAGGTTTCACCTTATATTACCATGGTAATCTTGTGAAAACCTTCCTAGAGGTTATCCAAGTGATATGGAAGAAGAAGCAAGAAGAAAATAAATGAGGAAGTGAGCTAAAACTCACTTTGAAACCCTTAAATTTCTGCTCAAAATCAGTGAATTTTGGAGAGATATAGAGTGAATTTAGAGTGTTTAGAAGGTTTAGAAAGTGAAAATGAGAGTCGGAATGGGTGTATTTATAATGGGGATATTAGGGTTAGTGTTAGAAATGAAATAAATGAAGTTAGTTGGGTGTTGGAGCTTAAAAATGAGCCAATCCACAAGCAAATCGAGCTGGGCACGGATCGACTGCTACTGCGAGTTGTGGACCTGGATGGGGCTCGGGTCGCGTGTCGCGTGTCGCAGGACTGGTCACCCGGGTTGAGTTTTGGTTTTTGACGACTTTGGTCCCTTATGTTTCATATTTAGCATACTTCAATGTGTTTTATGTATTTTAGACATGAAATTAACTATTAATCAAGTATAAATGAATAGATTAAGTTTTGTAGAAGCATAACTAAATAATTGTATGAATAGAACGTTTAAAATAACGTATTTACGTTAGTTGTTTGCAAGTAACACACGTTTTTATGAGAATCGTGAATATGTATATATGGATTAAATAAACAACGCATTATTCTTAGGAAATAAACAATTTATTATGATCAAAGCCTTGGTTTATAATGATTCGAAACAAAATACGATTAGAAGAGAAACAAGTTTCCGAAAATAGAAATACAAGACAAGCTTTCTAAATACGGAAAGTTACAAAAAGAGAGGCGTTACAACAAACTATCGTTGATTGATCTTAACTTCTATGTTCTTCTCTATCTATATGTTCTATCCAAACTCTAGATTCACACATATCACGTAACTTGATGGAGAAAATAATACGGAGTCAAATCAATCATGAATACTTAGGTTAATAAATTTAATGTGAAATAATATTTAAACTTAAAGAAGTTATAAATTGAATCAGTTTTGAATAGTTTAAAGATTCGTGAAAATATATTAATAGGTTAAAAAAAACCCCACCATACGATTCAATTTTCCACTGTTTCCCACATGTCTCTGCTACCGCCGAAATAGCCCCGAGAACTTCGTTGTTCTTAATTTCAGCAACGGAAACATAGAAACGGATAAACAACATAATAACACATATGCGATACGATATTAATTTGATAACAATGAGTAATAACTTAGTACGCCAAGTGTTGAAGATACCTTTGTTCATGACGGAGGGGCGAAGGATAGTTGATACCCGGGGATGCACCCCCCCCCCCCATGTTTCGGTTAGAAGTATTGAATTTTGGATTTTTCATCCAAAATTTTTAAAATTATAAAGGATCGCCCCCCAATTATTTTGCCTAAATATTTATATAATATATAAATTGGGTCCCATGACTATCCGCCCCCTGAAACTTTCGGTCAAGCTCCACTACTGATGACAGATGCAGTGGTGCTTGGTGGCCGATGTAGAACTCGATAACTTTACAAAATCATGGCGGTTGACTTGGATCTTGACGGATCTATTTCCCAAGTAGAGATCTTATGGATGGATCGAAAACCATTTCCCATAGACCGATCACCTTCTAAGCTCCTAGACAACGGTTTGCCACGCTCATATGTTCATCTTTGTTTTGTTATCCTTTGCTACATAAAACCAAAATCATGTTTATAAATATAACATGGTTTCTTGGTTTGCAAAGGGAGCTACTATGGCTTTCGAAGATAGGTAGGGATAGAGATTGTGAGCGGCGGCTGTATTGAAAACTATGGTTTCCGAAGGAGCATTTTCATGCTGATAACGTGTTGTGAAACAACGGCCTACTAGCGACTAGTATATGAATATAAGAACAAGTATCAAAGGAGTATAGAGAGAAAGATAGATCAGAAGATTCTTATTCATTGAGATGTAAACATGCAATACAAAGAACCTCAATATTTAGTGTTCTTACATTAATACAAAGGACACGAAGAGATGAGAATTATAATGTGGACAGTCTCGATAATATAGTTTATTTTAAAACAGAGAAAAATGCCCGGATAGTCCCTGTGGTTTGCACATTTTTCAACTTTTGCAATTTCGTTCCCGGATAGTCCCTGGCGCGGATGGGGGTTAGTTTTGGTGTTAAGTGGATGTGAAATTACTAAAATGCCCTATGTTATGTCTAGCTTGTAACAACCAGTTTATAACTGTAACGCCTCGCTTTTTGGAACTTTCCTCAATTAGAAAGATTACTTGTATTTCTACCTCTAGAAACTTGCCTTCATATCATATTCATAATCCACTCCCAATTTCGCAATTTGAAACCTTGATCATAAGGAAATTCATATTTATACATACTTGTACTCGTTCAATCGATCATTTAAATACATTTTTACGCAACCTCATACTTATTATACATACAAATTCGTTCATTACTTTATACATCCCACTTATACATTGCAATTATACGCTTAAAACGCTTAGAACCGACAAAACACGCGAATTTGGATTTCGAACTTATGGCCCTGGCCCCTCTTGCACGAGTGGGCCCAGTCGCCCCAAACACGCATTCGTCCCAAACCGTCTCGTCCCAAATCGTTCCCCCAATCTATAAATCCCAGCTCATTTTCTTCATTTCAAACCTTCAACTCCCGAAATTCTCTCTCAAATCTGACTTCGAGCAAATTCTTGGAGCTTGTCTCAGCTACTTCTAAGTGAGTTTATACTCACTAACAACAAATCTTCTTCCATTTTCTTCTATTTCTTCTAATTTTATGAGCGTTTATAAGATTTCTTCACAAATCTTCACTTGGTTTATCAGATTTGCAAAGGTAAACTGATACAAACTCTCAAATCATTAAGGACCAAGCTGAGAAGTAGAGTAAATCTTTCAATCCTTTTCAAACGAAACTTTCTGACTTTGAACTAGGTCGAATATGAAGTTCTCTGATCTCACAAGTTAAGTCAATAGCAGTGGTTTCAAGTTAGAACCAATTCCAGCCGAGAAGGTAATCAGTTCAACCAAAACCGAACTGATTTTACTAAGAAGCAACCCCAGTCGTTCGAAATGTTGGCACACTCGTCCGAGAGGATAACCCTCTCCCGCGAGAGGGGACTTCTTGTCGTCCGAAACAGACTGTTTCACCAAGTTCTGACATTTCTAAGTGTTGAATGATTATCCTGATCCATATTTTCAATATAGACAATTCTGGAATATCAGTGAGTGTTCTGTGAAAGCCTTGGCTTCCAACCTAGTTCCACCACCACACTTAAATTCGTAAAATGAACACCCAAACAATCTCCTAGACCTAGAACAAGTTAACCACGTCTAGCCTCCGACACTTAGTTAATTCTTTCTATGTTGTGCTGGCACACCTGGGTTGTCCTTGTTCGGTTGTTTGGTTATCTTATTTACATTCTGTATTTCTGTTTCCCGTATTCATGACCAATCGATCAGTTAACTAAGTTAATTGATTTGTGCTTTGGTGAACTATAACGAAGATATTACCTCCATGCATGGCTGCTATGAACTCTATGAACATTCTGGACTAATATTATAACTAAATAACTTAACGGAACTCACAAACATAACTGATTAATAGTTAAAACGTTCAAACAAGAATCAGTTCACCGAATAGTCCCTCACGTGTGAAAGGGTGGTCCCACTCGCGCGAAAGGCTTCTGTCGCCCAAACTGTTCTTTTGCCCGAACAGTTTGTGTTACGGTTTTCCCATTAATCTGTTTCCACGTTCCTTGTTACTGATTCTATCGGGCAAACCAGGACCCATAAAATCATAGAAACTCGGTGTCGTGACAAGTGCCTGGACAGGTTATATTTTCTGTTTTAGTTATACTTTCATACTAAATACTTACGTACTTTGAAGTCCCAAATCCAACCACTCCATAAAGTCCAAACGACCATACACCTTCGTTTCCCCAATCTCAACAAATCGTCAATCGACGGATAATCAGAAAGCTTTTGCAAAATTGTGAGTATATTCGAACACCTTTTTTCCGTTTTACACTTTGGGAGCAATATGTCTATATTAAACCTACACAGTTACACTTAAACTATTTCAAATGCACAAACAATCCAATACATGCATGCATACGTTATACTTGATTCGTTGATCTGGGTTTGTGATAAACTTGTCACAATTTAGTGTTATGAAGTCTCGAGCAATCTGTGACACCTGGGTCACTGCGACCATCAAACAAATACCAAACTAATGAAATATCATATTTCATACTTGGGTTCTGTATAAATATGTGTATCATTTGCACATATCAATTCTTGTTCGATTTCTGGCTCTAAATCGCTTTCTGGAAGGTTATACGCGCACCGATGCGTAAATATAACCAGTTTAATGCAACGAACACTCCGGAATAGTGAAATAGGGTTAACATACCTTAAATAACCTTTACATAACTTATAAATAAGTTTTGAAGGCTTTGGTATGGCAAAATCAAGTTTAATCGCTTACAGGGACTAAATTCGACAAACTGTGAAAGAATGATGATTCGTACTAGAACAGACATTTCGGAACATGACCATAAGTTAAACATACCATAAATATCCTTTACATAGCTTATAAATAGGCTTTGAGGGGTTCGGTGTGCTAAAATAAACTTTTGGGTCATTCAGGGACTAAAAGCGTCAAAAAGTGCACAAGTTTGCACTTTCGCGCATAGCTTGCCTTCTGAATACATCCGGACATCCAAAAACTTATGTAAGCACTAAAATATTTTATTTTAGTGTTCAGCATAAGAAAAATCAATTCTTCACGCAATTTGGATCGTTTTTCGCGCTTATGCGCATTCCGTCGTAATTAAGCGAACATCGCGATCGTACAACCAAACGATCCAACATCCGGAATATTTTTGAGCATGTTTCATGTCCACAATGTTTAGGCATCATTTTAGGGCCTTGAAGTTGGCTTAACGGGCCTTGAACGCGTAGAAATGAGCCTTAAACACCAACAGGGACTAAAACTGTCATTAGTTGAAACTTGTTTCTGATCAGACCTGCCCAGGCGGGCCGCGTAAGTGTCTTCAACATCTTACGCGGGCCACGAGGCCCTCCCAGACCAGATTCAATGTTTTAAACAGCTGTTAACAGTTGTTTTCCACCCAAAACTCAATTCCACTTGTCCCTTCCTGATCATGAGGGGCCAATTTTGGGTACCATAGTGTTCCAACAAGTGTAGGGATGTGATCAAAGCTCGGTATTCGAGGAACGATCCTAACGGTGGTCCAAACACTATAAATACCCATCCATCCCAACTCCAAAAAACCCACAAATCTGATCTAAAAGCTCTAAGTTGAAGCCATTGCTTCATACCTGAGCTATTTGATCAAGATTTACTAGCGGGGACCCTTTGTAAGTATTCCTTCGTTCTTTTTATTCTTTTAGCGTTAAAAGTCAAACTTTGTTTGACTTTCTGCATTGACCAGTTTATGTTCGATGCGAAGTTCGTTTGAACTTCATAACGTGAGCGTAATCACGATGGTTATAGTCCCTAGTGACTATACCTACTGATTACCACGTTATCTAGGCTCAGTGACGAGTCCTAGTTTCGGCCAAAATGCGTTTTCTTGCATATTTTGTAACCAAACTACTCTTAGGTATCAAAACCGTTTGTTTTGATACCAAACTTGTTTTCTAACTTAGTTAAGCATGTTTTAACATGTTTAGCTCGCCACTTTTAGTTTAGTGCTTATATAGGGTCGTAAGGTAAGCGATCTAAACAATCGCTTATACTTTCGAACCCGACCAGTTTGGTCAATCATTAGGATCCGACCAAACACATTAGGTGACCTTATGGTCACGACGTTTAGTTAGTTGCATGATAGGTAGTTTATATGCCTTAGGTAAATTACCAAAATGCCCTTTTCATGTATAATTGGTAATTTAGCATATGTAACCTAAACTTTTGTCACATAACTGATTACACAACATGATTAGACTTGTATAGGCATATAACACATGTCATAGGACTAGTTAGACGTCTCGAACGCGCTTTGCGCACACGACACGTTAAAGTAGCATAAGCTACCTAAACGGGTCGTAATGGGTCGTAAGCACTTAGGTTAGGTTTCATTGTAGTATGTAGGCTTTGTTAAACCATATTACATGAGTTCCCATACTCATTTGGTTTACGAGCCCTCGTTCTATCCGATCCTCCGATATAGGTCCGGTTTATTAACATAGTTACCTATATTAGGTGCCGTTTGATTTCCGTGATCTCTAGCAATTGCTTGGTGGTTATCCTAGGACTTCTAAGCAATCTCAAGTGAGTACATAGTTCCCCTCTTTTACTGTTTTCAATGTTTTGGGGTGAAGCATGTGTACCTATTTGTTATGTTCATAATTTCAAAGTATAATTGATTATACATGTTATTAATTATCATTTGACAAACTAAATGACTATCTATGGTATAAACACTGATTTCTCAAAGAACATAAAATAAAATGTTGAATTGTACTTATTTTATGTTCACCAGACCGATTGGTAGTATGATATAGCGCTATAGGATTAGGCTCCCCATTCCTGTTGTCATGGAATGTCTGAAACCAATTTGTTTCTCCATCCAAATAGGGATTGCCTTTGTGGCATCCCTATAGTCTCAAAGGTGTATTTTGATGCACTAGGTCTGAATGAATTCTTAAATCACACTTTTATGGTATATTTTGATATACACCCAAAAGTATAGATTGATATACTCTCATGTGTGGTATTTTATAAAAACAACATATATTTTGTTAATCATCCAAAACATATTTTGATATGTTATTTACAAAACCAACACATAGTTTAATATGTTATATATCACATCCAAAGCATATTTTGATATGTTATTTATGAAACCAAAACATAGTTTAATATGTTATTTATGAATCCGACGTATACTTGTGATATACTACTGCAAACTATTATTTTAAACAACTAAAGTATATTTAATGTACTATCTATCTAACGATTGGGTTTTGGTTAGTGTTTAGATAACGGGACGGGTGTAATGTGATGAAAACATGGTAGATACGCTGCTGGTACTTCTTATATATAAGTGTTTTCATTGCATTACATACCGTGGCGTTATTTAGTACACTTGGGTTAACGAACTTGGAACTGAAATATATTTTAATATATCTTACTTATTCAATTTTCTTAAAAACAAAGTATATTTTTATATATACCATAAACCTTTTTATCAAAACATTGTTTTATACAAACTCATTTTACATGGTTATTCACTTAACCATACATTATCCTTTTATACATATATATCATTTGGTCTATTTATCACTTTTCAAATGATTTATGAAAGAAAACACTTAACAAGATTTATGACTAATTTTTATTAAACATCTTCTTTTAAACTTAAGTTATGAATCCTATTTTCACAAAACCTATGTATCTCACAGGCATTTTTATGCTGACGTACCTAGTTTTACACATGTTTCAGGTGCTGCTTTATGATGATTGATGATATATGCTACACTTAGGATGGACTCGTGACTTAGCGACTCTAAAATTTGAAAGATAATAGTTGTACTTACTTGATTGTATCAAAACAATGAGTTCATTTATTCAATAAAACAGAATTTATTTATTCCATGGTTATGAAACAATGATTCTGTTACAACACTCCCCGACGTTTCCGCCACGTCTAGTTGTTTTACGTGGTCGGGGTGTGACATAAAAGTTGGTATCAGAGCCAATAGTTATAGGGAATTAGGTTATTAGTAATGCTTTGACCTAGACTATAACCTTCCTAGGACCCTAACACAAGTTTTCTTATGTTTAGTTTTAAAACAATACCGTCACTTATTCTTAGGTGACAACCACAATAAGAACATTAATTTCTATCCGCTGTGAAAATTAATCATCTGTTCTTGGATGATTGATTACTAGGTTTTGAACCCTCTGTTGTAAGGTTTTGAACCCTCTGTTATATGGTTTTGAACCCTTTAAGTTTTAAAAATCCCGTCAAAGTTAGTCTAAATAATGTGAACACGTGCAAACTGGAAGGGTGGGTTCCTGTACCCTGAGCTTTCTGTCTAAGGCTAGAGTGTTCATACAAATCCGCAATAACGTACCAGTCACTCTTACCTGGGAACTCTTGGGGTGAGTGTCCACTTATAGGCGAGCATGTCTTCGTGATACATTATTTTTGACCTATTTACTTTGATTAATCACCAGGGTCATTTGTTGCTTTGTAGTAACAAACAAATGACCACCATCATTGCTTTCATCAGATTTGTTTCATCTCATTCTTTTCGTCTAATTCTCTCACTCGTTTCCTTTCATGTTCCTCTTTTAGAATGCCTCCTTGACGTGACAATCAGATGGCGAGTGCCGAACTGACGGAAATCATCGCGCAGCAAATGGCTGCTGCGTTCCTAAATCTTTTTGCTCAAATAAATCAAGCCCTCAACAACCATAATGCTCCATGCAATTTCAAGAGTTTCAATTCGGCAAAGCCACTCAAGTTTAGTGGTTCTGAAGGAGCAACTGGGCTCCTACAATGGTTCGAGAGCACTGAGAGTACGTTTCGTCACGTTTAGTGTCCTGATAATCGCAAGGTTGAGTTTGCTTCCAACGTGTTTCAAAAAAGGGCTCTTACATGGTGGAACGGGGTTATAAGAGACCGCGGTGCTGAGGTTGCATTAGCACAGACTTGGGCTGAACTTAGGGCTCTTATGATGAAGGAGTTTTGTCCTCGTCATGAATTGAGAGCTTTAGAAAGGGAATTCGATGACCTGAAGCAAGACAGTGGAGAACATCGAGCGTATACTGACCGCTATGAGGAATTGAGCATGTTATGCCCTACTATGGTTACGCCTCTGGATAAGGCGATTGAGAAATACATTGATGGTCTTCCTGAAATAGTTCAGGATATCATTACTGGCAGCAACCCTACTTCAGTTAGACAGGCCATTGAGCTAGCTGCAACCTTGACTGAATCTCAGATCAGGAAAGGTAAACTTTTTCGAAAGGGTGACAAGAAACCAATTGAGGAATCAAAGACCATGGATGAACAGACTGGATCCCCTAAGAAGTCAAAGAAGCGAAAAGCCTCTCAAAATTTCGCTGTAACTGCTCAAGACAAACAGGTTGCACCAAACCAGCCAGCACAACCTCGCAAAAGGCAAAACTATGTCGGTACCTCACCTTTGTGCAATAAATGCAACCGTCATCATCTGGAGCAAGAGCAATGCCACAAATGTACCCACTGTGGGCGGTTCGGACATTTGATCAATGTTTGCCGATATGCAAATCAAGCTGCTGCAAACCCAGCTGCTGTTCAAGCATGGTTCCCTCTGGGGTCACGTTATAACTGTGGTGACCTTACTCACTACAGAAACAATTGCCCAAGACTTGTTAACATACCTCCAGCACGTGGACGAGTGTTTAACATCAATGAGGCAAACGTGAACAATGATGCAGCAGTGAACAATTAGTGTTATGTATTTCCTTGGTTGTTATCTTTTGATACTTCAAGACAATTCGGTTGTTACATAAATAAAGATTTGTTGTTTTTATTTCTGCAAAAATTGATATGTTTGTGTGAATGTTTAATACAACCTTATGATGCCAACACAAGGACAAACTACTCGTGTGGTTCTGTCATTTTTATGATCACTTGTGATCTCCCTAAGAACCGTAAATACTCGTTTCTTTTAAGAAACAAAGCCAAACTCTTATTGAGAATCCTTCTATCTTTATAGATAGATCCTTGATAATGATTAAAGTGCCAAATGAAATCCACGGTTTGGATTCCTAGTGTGCTTTAATTATCCGTGTCCAAAGATAACAAATTAAAGAATCAAGCTAACTAATTATGTGTTTATGTGCTTATATGTTTTCATGTATGTTTTGTGATCCATCCAAATCCTCGTAGAATCTTCCATATCTCATATGAGGGATTCATAGTAGGATCTCCAAAGGTACTACCTTAAATCCTTAACGGACTTTTGCGTGGTAATTAAGTCCCTTGGGTTATGAAGTACTATCCTATAATTGGGCCCCTTGAGAGGTCTAGTTAAACATTGGTTTCAAAAATCTGGTTAGAAATATCATGTGATGATATAATTGAAAAGACCCCTTAAGTGGTCTATTTAAGGAGAATGTACGGCGATCTAGTTAAGAAGATCATGTGTTGATCTAGTTAAAAGGGTCGTTCGCTGATCTAGTTAAAAAGATCCTTTGGTGGTCTAGTCAACTCGCCTCGTGTTTATTCAATTATTTTTCTCTACACATTATGAAATGAACTGTGCGGACTGTGCAAGGAATTACGTAATTATGGAGGCCTACATAATTATGGAAATCAGTGCACAGAAACCACAGGAAGTTTTGTCATGTGTTAAGACATATAGTGACAAGAGTAATGATACGGGAGAAGTCTTGGACCTCGACCAATGTCATTTATTCTCACACTCCCCAATTCTGATCTCAATCACACATCAAAATTCCTATAATGAGTCTTCATGAGAAACGTTCTTTCGTCCGTAGTTCGAAACCCCATGTTTTATTACTACAAGGAGTTCACTTTGATGGTTGACAATTTTGCTAAGAATCCTAAATGGCCCATAGTTTTACTTAAGGGATCAATGGATTTGTTTGAAAGCGAAACCGTCACAGCTGTTTTCACAAGTTTCCTCTAAAATTAAATTTCGGGACGAAATTTCCTAAAGTAGGGGAGACTGTGACACCTGGGTCACTGCGACCATCAAACAAATACCAAACCAATGAAATATCGTATTTCATAATTGGGTTCTGTATAAATATGTGTATCATTTCCACATATCAATTCCTGTTCGATTTCGGGCTCTAAATCGCTTTCTGGAAGGTTATACGCGCACCGATGCGTAAATATAACCAGTTTAATGCAACGAACACTCTGGAATAGTGAAATAGGGTTAACATACCTTAAATAACCTTTACATAACTTAGAAATAAGTTTTGAAGGCTTTGGTATGGCAAAATCAAGTTTAATCGCTTACAGGGACTAAATTCGACAAACTACGAAAGTATGATGATTCGTACTAGAACAGACATTCCGGAACATGACCATAAGTTAAAAATACCATAAATATCCTTTACATAGCTTAGAAATAGGCTTTGAGGGGTTCGGTGTGCTAAAATAAACTTTTGGGTCATTCAGGGACTAAAAGCGTCAAAAAGTGCACAAGTTTGCACTTTCGCGCATAACTTGCCTTCTGAATACATCCGGACATCCAAAAATTTATGTAAGCACTAAAATATTTTATTTTAGTGTTCGGCATAAGAAAAATCCATTCGTCACGCAATTTGGATCGTTTTTTGCGCTTATGCGCATTCCGTCGTAATTAAGCGAACATCGCGATCGTACGACCAAACGAACCAACATCCGGAATATTTTTGAGCATGTTTCATGTCCAAAATGTTTAGGCATCATTTTAGGGCCTTGAAGTTGGCTTAACGGGACATGAACGCGTCGAAATGAGCCTTAAACACCAACAGGGACTAAAACTGTCATTAGTTGAAACTTGTTTCTGATTAGACCTGCCCAGGTGGGCCGCGTAAGTGTCTTCAACATCTTACATGGGCCACGAGGCCCTCCCAGACCAGATTCAATGTTTTAAACAGCTGTTAACAGCTGTTATGCACCCAAAACTCAATTCCACTTGTCCCTTCCTGATCATGAGGGGCCAATTTTGGGTACCATAGTGTTCCACCAGGTGTAGGGATGTGATCAAAGCTCGGTATTCGAGGAACGATCCTAACGGTGGTCCAAACACTATAAATACCCATCCATCCCAACTCCAAAAAACCCACAAATCTGATCTAAAAGCTCTAAGTTGAAGCCATTGCTTCATACCTGAGCTATTTGATCAAGATTTACTAGCGGGGACCCTTTGTAAGTATTCCTTCGTTCTTTTTATTCTTTTAGCATTAAAAGTCAAACTTTGTTTGACTTTCTGCGTTGACCAGTTTATGGTCAATGCGAAGTTCGTTTGAACTTCATGCGTAATCACGATGGTTATACTCCCTAGTGACTATACCTACTGATTACCACGTTATCTAGGCTCAGTGACGAGTCGTAGTTTCGGCCAAAATGCGTATTCTTGCGTATTTTGTAACCAAACTACTCTTAGGTATCAAAACCGTTTGTTTTGATACCAAACTTGTTTTCTAACTTAGTTAAGCATGTTTTAACATGTTTAGCTCGTCACTTTTAGTTTAGTGCTTATATAGGGTCGTAAGGTAAGCGATTTAAACAATCGCTTATACTTTCGAACCCGACCAGTTTGGTCGATCATTAGGATCCGACCAAACACATTAGGTGACCTTATGGTCACGACGTTTAGTTAGTTGTATGATAGGTAGTTTATATGCCTTAGGTAAATTACCAAAATGCCCTTTTCATGTATAATTGGTAATTTAGCATATGTAACCTAAACTTTTGTCACATAACTGATTATACAACATGATTAGACTTGTATAGGCATATAACACTTGTCATAGGACTAGTTAGACGTCTCGAACGCGCTTTGCGCGCACGACGCGTTAAAGTAGCATAAGTTACCTAAACGGGTCGTAATGGGTCGTAAGCACTTAGGTTAGGTTTCATTGTAGTATGTAGGCTTTGTTAAACCATATTACATGAGTTCCCATACTCATTTGGTTTACGAGCCCTCGTTCTATCCGATCCTCCGATATAGGTCCGGTTTATTAACATAGTTACCTATATTAGGTGCCGTTTGATTTCCGTCATCTCTAGCAATTGCTTGGTGGTTATCCTAGGCCTTCTAAGCAATCTCAAGTGAGTACATAGTTCCCCTCTTTTACTGTTTTCAATGTTTTGGGGTGAAGCATGTGTACCTATTTGTTATGTTCATAATTTCAAAGTATAATTGATTATACATGTTATTAATTATCATTTGACAAACTAAATGACTATCTATGGTATAAACACTGATTTCTCAAAGAACATAAAATAAAATGTTGAATTGTACTTATTTTATGTTCACCAGACCGATTGGTAGTATGATATAGCGCTATAGGATTAGGCTCCCCATTCCTGTTGTCATGGAATGTCTGAAACCAATTTGTTTCTCCATCCAAATAGGGATTGCCTTTGTGGTATCCCTATAGTCTCAAAGGTGTATTTTGATGCACTAGGTCTGAATGAATTCTTAAATCACTCTTTTATGGTATATTTTGATATACACCCAAAAGTATAGATTGATATACTCTCATGTGTGGTATTTTACAAAACCAACATATATTTTGTTAATCATCCAAAACATATTTTGATATGTTATTTACAAAACCAAAACATAGTTTAATATGTTATATATCACATCCAAAGCATATTTTGATATGTTATTTATGAAACCAAAACATAGTTTAATATGTTATTTATGAATCCGAAGTATACTTTTGATATACTACTGAAAACTATTATTTTAAACAACTAAAGTATATTTAATGTACTTTCTAAATAACGATTGGGTTTTGGTTAGTGTTTAGATAACGGGACGGGTGTAATGTGATGAAAACATGGTAGATACGCCGCTGGTACTTCTTATATATAAGTGTTTTCATTGCATTACATACCGTGGCGTTATTTAGTACACTTGGGTTAACGAACTTGGAACTGAAATATATTTTAATATATCTTATTCAATTTTCTTAAAAACAAAGTATATTTTTATATATACCATAAACCTTTTTATCAAAACATTGTTTTATACAAACTCATTTTACATGGTTATTCACTTAACCATACATTATCCTTTTATACGTATATATCATTTGGTCTATTTATCACTTTTCAAATGATTTATGAAAGAAAACACTTAACAAGATTTATGCCTAATTTTTATTAAACATCTTCTTTTAAACTTAAGTTATGAATCCTATTTTCACAAAACCTATGTATCTCACAGGCATTTTTATGATGACGTACCTATTTTTACACATGTTTCAGGTGCTGCTTTATGATGATTGATGATATATGCTACACTTAGGATGGAGTCGTGACTTACCGACTCTAAAATTTGAAAGATAATAGTTGTACTTACTTGATTGTATCAAAACAATGAGTTCATTTATTCAATAAAACAGAATTTATTTATTCCATGGTTATGAAACAATGATTCTGTTACAACACTCCCCGACGTTTCCGCCACGTCTAGTTGTTTTATGTGGTCGGGGTGTGACACAATCTCGTTTTCGTCTCACTCCGATGTTTCCGCCATCGGTTGGGGTGTGACATATTAGTATCATAGCTCTAACTATAGAGAATTAGGAAAATTGCCATGCTTTTGACCTAGTCTATAGTTAAGCACCATACTCGAACATACTTGATTTATTTGCTAAATTCTTGAAACGTTTTTTATGTGCTCGTATTTTTTTCCTATTTCAAAACATATGCCTTTCCTAAGGAAACTTTACACGATTTTGCTAAAACATGAAAACACTCGTATTATACAAACGAGACGACTTTACCAAAATAGGCGTGAAACCCACAATTTGGTGAACGACACTCAATCCGCTTATTCGTTTTGTACAAAATCCGCCCTCAAGTTAGGAGTGAAATCCTCACCTTGATGGAGAATTTCCATTTCAAATCTAGTGTACCCTCGTCAATGTGTCGGAATTAACTTTCTTGACCCACCGAGTACTAACCACACTTAAGGTACGATGTTGTCAAGTTAGGGGTGAAACCCGCATCTTGTCAACTAGTCCCACTCATCGATTTTCAAAATCCCGCAAAGTCTTGAATTTTTGATTAATTAGGGACATGTAGTAACCGGAAGGGTGAATACCATTAACCAAAATTTCGGCGAGAGTATTCTACCTATTAGGCCAAAACATGCTTCCCAAACTCAAAAGAACTTTCGACCACTTTGGTTTAGTCAGAGTTCCATTTTAGAACAATCGAAGTTTTAATCAAACCTCAATTTTTCTAGTATCAATTTTCACGATCCAAACTTTACCTTTCCAAAATTCAAATTATCTTCGCGATGGTTACACATACATCATACTAAATCTTTTTATATACATACATATACGTCATTTAAATGCATGATTTCAAAACGTCATCGACAAGATTTACACTACTCATAATCCCAAAATGGAGGTATATCATCAAGATAGGAGTGATTCCCTTACTTTGACGATTAGCTCCGCTCCTTCCCTTCTTAAAACAATCTCACCAATGGGATAGGGGTAATTCCCCACATTGGTGATCGTTACCAACTGTCACACCCCGACCACGTGGAACATACAAAACGTGGCGGAAATGTCGGGGAGTGTTGTAACAGAATTAATTGTTTCAAATCCATGGCAATTGAAGTTTCGTTTTATTGATTAAAGGTGTTACAATGTCTTAACAAACAAAGAAATACAACATAATTAACTAGTCTTGCATCTTTTATTGTCACTAAAGCCCAAGTCTGCCTATGTGTATCTTGATCATCTTATGCAACAGTTCCTGAAAAACACATGTGAAAATAGGTACGTCAGCATAAAAATGCCTGTGAGATACATAGGTTTTGTGAAAATAGGTTTCATGACTTATGTTTGAGAAAATGTTTAGTCATGAACCTTGTTATTTGCTTTGTTTTGTAAATCATTTGAAAATCGATAAGATCAGATGATAAGTATAAATAAATGTAAGGTTAAATGAATAACCAAGTAAAAATATGTTTGCATAAGATAAGATGTTTATAAATCAATGTCTTGTGAAAAAGTATGTTATTTGTATAAAATGTTCTATGTCTCAATCTGAAATGATTCAAATAACGCTATGATATGTAATACCATACAAACACTTATATATAGGAAGTACCAGCGGCGTATCCACCATGCTTGTATCATATTACACACGCATCGTTACTTAATCACTTAATCAAACCAAACCAACCAATGTAAGAAGTCTATGTTTAAATAAATTGTCAAATGTATTGGGTAATATGTCAAAGTGTTCATGTCAAGATGTAAATCATATCAAAATGTCTATGTCCAATATTCATGTCAAATGTCTATGTCAAATATCCATGTCAAACGTCTATGTCAAGATGTCATGTATGGCAAGTGAAATGTCTCAACTAAACCATATGCACAAAAACAAAGTATTGAAGTAAACCTTGGTTTAAATCAAAGTTATGTTTTGTGGGAAATGCATGATCAAATGTCAATCATGTTAAAATGTCCATGCCGAAATGTCTATGTCAAATGTCTATGTCAAAATGTCATGTAAAACGATGTACTAAGTAATGCACACAATTGGGCACACCTAGCATAATATGTAATGAAATCATGTACTATAATGTACTAACGAACATAGCAGTATATGATGTTAAAACAGGAAAGCATGAAAGTAACAAGTAGGCACATGTGTTCCACCCCAAAACAGTTTGGAAAACAGTAAAAGAGGGGTCTATGTACTCACTTGAGATTGCTCAGAAGTCCTTGAGTAACAACCAAACAATGCTAGAGATCGCGGATATCAAACGGCACCTAATATAGGTAACTATGTTAATTAACCGGACCTAGATCGGAAGATCGGGTAGTATTAGGGTTTGTAAACCAACGAGTGTAGAGACTCGTGTTATTTGGTTTAACAAAGCCTACATACTAAATGAAACTTAACCTAAGTGATTTCGACCCATTACGACCCGTTTAGGTAGCTTATGCTACTTTAACGCGTCGTTCGCGTGAAACGCGTTCGGACCGCCTAACTAGCCCTATGACAAGTGTTATATGCCTAAACATGTTACATAATAAGTTATGTGACAAAGGTTTAGGTTACATATGCTTAATTACCAATTATACATGAAAAGGGTATTCTGGTAATTTACCTAAGGCATATAAACTACCTATCATACAACTACTCAAACGATGTGACCATAGGGTATAACCTCGGAAGGTTATTCCCTACCTACTATGGTCACCTAACGTATTTGGTCGGATCCTAATGATCGACCAAACTGGGTCGGGTTCGAAGGTATAGGCGATTTATTAGATCGCCTACCCTACGACCCTAGACAACGTGGTAATCAGTGGGCATAGTCCCAAAGGACTATGACCAACGTGATTACACTCACGTTGCGAAGTTCAAACGAACTTCGCATTGACCATTACTGGTCAACGCTGAAAGTCAAACAAAGTTTGACTTTCTGACTCGAAAAACAATAAAATAAGGAAAAGAACGAAAGAATACTTACGAAGGGTCCCCGAATGCTAACCTCGATTCAAAAATCTCAGGTATGAAACAATAGTTTCAACTTAGAGTTTCTCAAATCAAAGTTCTAGTGATTTTAGCAATGGGGGTGGATGGGTATTTATAGGAATACCCGAACCGTTAAGATCGTTTCATGGAAAACGTGCCTTAATCCCATCCGTACATGTGTTGCAAAGTTATGGTGTTTAGGTGTTTAAATTCCATCCATACATGTGTTGCAAAGTCATGGTGTTTAGGTGTTTAAATTCCATCCATACATGTGTTGCAAAGTCATGGTGCCTAAATTCCATCATTATCCGCTGACTAAGCATTGTTAGAATGTGTGGTTGTGAATTAAACAACGGCTAATACATCGAATCTGGTCCCGAAAGTGCAAAACTGATCCAAATGACGCGACGCATGGATTTTTCTTATGCCGAACACTAAAATAAAATGTTTTAGTGCTTACATAAATTTTTGGACGTCAGGATGTATTCAGAACGTAAGTTATGCGCGAAAATGCCAACTTGTGCACTTTTGACACTTTTAGTCCCTGAATGACCCAAAAGTTTATTTTAGCACACCGAACCCCTCAAAGCCTATTTCTAAGCTATGTAAAGGATATTTATGGTATGTTTAACTTATGGTCATGTTCCGGAATGTCTGTTACAGTTCAAATTGGCATACTTTCGCAGTCTGTCAACTTTAGTCCCTGTAACCGATATAACTTTGATTTCCCCACATCAAACCTTCCAAAACTTATATCTAAGTTATGTAAAGGTTATTTAAGGTATGTTAAACCTATTTCACTATTCCGGAGTGTTTGTTGCATTAAATTGGTTATATTTACGCATTAGTGCGCGTATAACCTTCCAGAAAGCGATTTAGAGTTTGAAATCGAACAAGAGTTGATATGTGCAAAAGATACACATATTTATACAAGTCTAAAGTATGAAATACAATATTTCATTGGTTTGGCATTTGTTTGATGGTTGAAATGACACAGGTGTTACAGTCTCCCCTACTTTAGGAAATTTCGTCCCGAAATTTAGTTTTAGAGGAAACTTGTGGAGACAGCTGTGCCGGTTTTGCCTTCAGAAAAATCCATTGAGCCCTTAAGTAAAACTCTGGGCCATGTTAGGATTCTTAGCAAAGATGTCAACCCTCAAATTGAAGTCATTGTAGTAACAAAACATGGAGTTTTGAACTATAGATAGGAGAACAGTTCCTGTGAAGAATTATCATAGGAAACTTGTGTGTGCTTGAAATCAGAATTGGGTAGTGTGAGAATAAATGACATTGGTCAAAGTCCAAGACTTCTCCCGTATCATTACTCTTGCCACTGTTGGTCTTAACACATGACAAAACTTCATGTGGTTCCTATGCACTGAACTCCATAATTATGTAGGCCTCCATAATTACGTAGTTCCTTGCACAGTCCGCACAGTTTATTTCATAATGCGTATGGGGAAAAATCAAACGAATAATCCTGTGGTGAATTAATCTTGACTGCAATAGAGTCTCTTTAACTAGGTCACCAAAGGATTAGATTAACGAACAATCTCTTGATTTAGACCACCCGAGGGCCTATTTAATGACATAATTAACTAGATTGTCGAACCAATCTATTTAACTTAGATCGACGTAGGATCTCTTTAACTAAACTACCCACGGGGAAAGTTTAACCACATCGACGTAGGATGTATTTAACTAGATTGTCGGACCAATCTATTTAACTTAGATCGACGTAGGATCTCTTTAACTAAACTATCCACGGGGAAAATTTAACCACATCGACGTAGGATGTATTTAACTAGATTGTCGGACCAATCTATTTAACTTAGATCGACGTAGGATCTCTTTAACTAACTACCTACGGGGAATATTTAACTACACCGACGTAGGATGTATTTAACTTTAGATCGACGTAGGATCTCTTTAACTCAACTATCTAAGAGAAACATTTAACTACACCGACGTAGGATGTATTTAACTTTAGATCGACGTAGGATCTCTTTAACTCAACTATCTAAGAGAAACATTTAACTACACCGACGTAGGATGTATTTAACTTTAGATCGACGTAGGATCTCTTTAACTCAACTATCTAAGAGAAACATTTAACTACACCGACGTAGGATGTATTTAACTTTAGATCGACGGAGGATCTATTTAACTTTAGATCGACGGAGGATCTATTTAACTTTACTACATAAGAGAAACATTTAACTACACCGACGTAGGATGTATTTAACTTTAGATCGACGGAGGATCTATTTAACTTTTCAACACATGTTTCCCTTAAATTTTGGAATAGTACTTTATAATCCAAGGGACTTAACTACAACGTGGAAGTCCATTAAGGATTTAAGATAGTACCTTTTTGAATATCCTACTATGAATCCTTCATATGAGATATGGAAGATTCTACGAGGATTTGGATGGATCACATAAAACACAAAACACATAAGAAAACACATAAGCACAAAAATTAGTTAACTTGATTCTTTAATTTGTTGTCTTTGGACGCGGATACTTAAAGCACACCAGGAATCCAATTCGTGGATTTCATTTGGCACTTTAATTATTTCAAGAATCTATCTATAAGGATAGGATAATCTTTAAAAGAAATTCGGCTTTGTCCCTATTGAATTGTGGTGTACGTATTGAATCATACAAAGAATTCAATTTAAGGACTCCGATGAATGATACCCATCCACAAGGATCTAATTATGAGGATAGAAAGATCCTACATGGATTTTGGAGTTTGTGTAACGAGAGTGTTCCGACACCTTGCACTAGGCGTGCTTACGTCGATACACAAGGTAGAAAGTTCATGAGGTTGAGGCGCCAGATATGCCAAGCGACATATGAAGCAGAGTTTGAAGGTTGAGCAGCAGCAGGATTTGTAACAGCTTTGCTTTAGATTACAAAGCGGCACATGTTAACCAAATGTCTCCATCGTCCACCGTGGGTACATTTGAAACAAGGTATTTGATTTGAATAATGACGATGGCATTGATTGCACCAAGAATTAGTTCCCTTATACAGCTTCATCCCTGAGGCGAGTCATGGTGATAGCTAAGTCAACGGTCCTCTGGAGTACGACGCCTATTCGCTGGGTAATTGCAGCACCTGGTTCGGACATTGTTGTTGCGATGAAGAAGCATCTTGAAGATAACGAAAGGCATAGGAGGAAACAAGCGAAAGATAGTTAAAAGAAAATGACAAGGCATGTAGATTGTGACCATTTGTTTGTTACCAAAGGCAAACAAATGAGACAGTGACTAATCAAAGTAAGCGGGTCAATATAATGTATCGCGAAGACATGCTCGCCTATAAGTGAACACTCATCCCAAGAATTCCCAGGTAAGCACAACTGGTCTCGCGTCTGATGAGATGTATACGAAGTGCTTGCCTAGACAGAAAACCCAGAATACAGGCATTCACCCTTCCAGTTTGCACATGTTCACATTATTTAAAACCCAAAACCTTGACGAGATTTTGAAAATTCAAAGGGGTTCAAAACCATATAACAGAGGGTTCAAAACCTTGTAATAAATCATCCTAGAACAGATGATTAGTTTTCAAAGCGGTTTTGAAATTGATGTACTTGTTGTGGTTGTCGCTTAAGGATAGGTGACGGTATGGTTTTATGACTAAACGCAAGTAAACTCGCGTTAGGGTCCTAGGAAGGTTATAGACTAGGTCAAAGCATTACAAATAACCTAATTCCCTATAACCATTGGCTCTGATACCATCTTTTCTGTCACACCCCGACCACGTGGTACATACAAAACGTGGCGGAAATGTCGGGGAGTGTTGTAACATAATTAATTGTTTCAAATCCATGGCAATTGAAGTTTCGTTTTATTGATTAAAGGTGTTACAATGTCTTAACAAACAAAGAAATACAACATAATTAACTAGTCTTGCATCTTTTATTGTCACTAAAGCCCAAGTCTGCCTATGTGTATCTTGATCATCTTATGCAACAGTTCCTGAAAAACACATGTGAAAATAGGTACGTCAGCATAAAAATGCCTGTGAGATACATAGGTTTTGTGAAAATAGGTTTCATGACTTATGTTTGAGAAAATGTTTAGTCATGAACCTTGTTATTTGCTTTGTTTTGTAAATCATTTGAAAATCGATAAGATCAGATGATAAGTATAAATAAATGTAAGGTTAAATGAATAACCAAGTAAAAATATGTTTGCATAAGATAAGATGTTTATAAATCAATGTCTTGTGAAAAGTATGTTATTTGTATAAAATGTTCTATGTCTCAATCTGAAATGATTCAAATAACGCTATGATATGTAATACCATACAAACACTTATATATAGGAAGTACCAGCGGCGTATCCACCATGCTTGTATCATATTACACACGCATCGTTACTTAATCACTTAATCAAACCAAACCAACCAATGTAAGAAGTCTATGTTTAAATAAATTGTCAAATGTATTGGGTAATATGTCAAAGTGTTCATGTCAAGATGTAAATCATATCAAAATGTCTATGTCCAATATTCATGTCAAATGTCTATGTCAAATATCCATGTCAAACGTCTATGTCAAGATGTCATGTATGGCAAGTGAAATGTCTCAACTAAACCATATGCACAAAAACAAAGTATTGAAGTAAACCTTGGTTTAAATCAAAGTTATGTTTTGTGGGAAATGCATGATCAAATGTCAATCATGTTAAAATGTCCATGCCGAAATGTCTATGTCAAATGTCTATGTCAAAATGTCATGTAAAACGATGTACTAAGTAATGCACACAATTGGGCACACCTAGCATAATATGTAATGAAATCATGTACTATAATGTACTAACGAACATAGCAGTATATGATGTTAAAACAGGAAAGCATGAAAGTAACAAGTAGGCACATGTGTTCCACCCCAAAACAGTTTGGAAAACAGTAAAAGAGGGGTCTATGTACTCACTTGAGATTGCTCAGAAGTCCTTGAGTAACAACCAAACAATGCTAGAGATCGCGGATATCAAACGACACCTAATATAGGTAACTATGTTAATTAACCGGACCTAGATCGGAAGATCGGGTAGTATTAGGGTTTGTAAACCAACGAGTGTAGAGACTCGTGTTATTTGGTTTAACAAAGCCTACATACTAAATGAAACTTAACCTAAGTGATTTCGACCCATTACGACCCGTTTAGGTAGCTTATGCTACTTTAACGCGTCGTTCGCGTGAAACGCATTCGGACCGCCTAACTAGCCCTATGACAAGTGTTATATGCCTAAACATGTTACATAATAAGTTATGTGACAAAGGTTTAGGTTACATATGCTTAATTACCAATTATACATGAAAAGGGTATTCTGGTAATTTACCTAAGGCATATAAACTACCTATCATACAACTACTCAAACGATGTGACCATAGGGTATAACCTCGGAAGGTTATTCCCTACCTACTATGGTCACCTAACGTATTTGGTCGGATCCTAATGATCGACCAAACTGGGTCGGGTTCGAAGGTATAGGCGATTTATTAGATCGCCTACCCTACGACCCTAGACAACGTGGTAATCAGTGGGCAGTGTCCCAAAGGACTATGACCAACGTGATTACACTCACGTTGCGAAGTTCAAACGAACTTCGCATTGACCATTACTGGTCAACGCTGAAAGTCAAACAAAGTTTGACTTTCTGACTCGAAAAGCAATAAAATAAGGAAAAGAACGAAAGAATACTTACGAAGGGTCCCCGAATGCTAACCTCGATTCAAAAATCTCAGGTATGAAACAATAGTTTCAACTTAGAGTTTCTCAAATCAAAGTTCTAGTGATTTTAGCAATGGGGGTGGATGGGTATTTATAGGAATACCCGAACCGTTAAGATCGTTTCATGGAAAACGTGCCTTAATCCCATCCGTACATGTGTTGCAAAGTTATGGTGTTTAGGTGTTTAAATTCCATCCATACATGTGTTGCAAAGTCATGGTGTTTAGGTGTTTAAATTCCATCCATACATGTGTTGCAAAGTCATGGTGCCTAAATTCCATCCTTATCCGCTGATTAAGCATTGTTAGAATGTGTGGTTGTGAATTAAACAACGGCTAATACATCGAATCTGGTCCCGAAAGTGCAAAACTGATCCAAATGACGCGACGCATGGATTTTTCTTATGCCGAACACTAAAATAAAATGTTTTAGTGCTTAGATAAATTTTTGGACGTCAGGATGTATTCAGAACGTAAGTTATGCGCGAAAATGCCAACTTGTGCACTTTTGACACTTTTAGTCCCTGAATGACCCAAAAGTTTATTTTAGCACACCGAACCCCTCAAAGCCTATTTCTAAGCTATGTAAAGGATATTTATGGTATGTTTAACTTATGGTCATGTTCCGGAATGTCTGTTACAGTTCAAATTGGCATACTTTCGCAGTCTGTCAACTTTAGTCCCTGTAAGCGATATAACTTTGATTTCCCCACATCAAACCTTCCAAAACTTATATATAAGTTATGTAAAGGTTATTTAAGGTATGTTAAACCTATTTCACTATTCCGGAGTGTTTGTTGCATTAAACTGGTTATATTTACGCATTAGTGCGCGTATAACCTTCTAGAAAGCGATTTAGAGTTTGAAATCGAACAAGAGTTGATATGTGCAAAAGATACACATATTTATACAAGTCCAAAGTATGAAATACAATATTTCATTGGTTTGGCATTTGTTTGATGGTTGAAATGACACAGGTGTTACACCAACTCTTTTTCTTTAAAGAAACTTTATCAGGCCAACCACACTATCAAGTCTTATCCTTAAACGTTTTATCATTGTCAAATTTCTACTTATGCAAAAACCTCAAACCTCATTGTTTTATCAAGAATAATTCTTACAACCTATTTTACGTAAATCACATGCACAAAATTCGTAATCACATCTTAAATGCTTTATTACCCGATTTTCAAAATTTCATGAAATGCCACCTATCAACCTAGTTGGTCTAATCAATCTCTTGCTCACAAAATTCATATCCAACACATTATACTAAAGACATTTTGTTCTCAATCGGGAACCAAACCAACTCTCTCTCACATGCTTATAAAATCTTATTGATGTTATAATATCATTTTGCTAAAACTCTTTTCAAAATCAATAAGTTCATTTTACTAAAACTCTTTTCAAAAATCAATAAGATCATTTTGCAAAAACTCTTTTCAAAAATCAATAAGATCCTTTGCTAAAACTCGTTTCAAAACCATTATGTTCATTTTGCCAATATTCTTTTCAAGGACGAAGCTTTCACGAAAATTTCTGAAATACAACTCTTCGTATTTTAATGCGAGATCCTTTAAACGAAGCAAACTCACTGTTTTCGAAGATCTTTTCAAACACCACTAATACATGATTCTAAATCCCAAACACGTGGGCAAGGAGACTTCATAGGAACCAACAATCTCCAACATACGTAAATCCCATTCGTTTTGAAACAAAAGTAGCATTTCTTCTTACAACACACATCTCGCATAACAATTGGCTACTTTATATTCTCTTGGCATTCACAAACTTGATTCTCCACTCCTGTCAAACTTAATCTATTTTGATTCAATAAACTCAATGATTTTCTCAAACAACTACTCATGCATATCATCGTACATGTTTTAGTCAATATATCACGACAATCTCACATATATTATCATTACACTTTGTTTTTACACACCCAAAACTTCTTGATCATTTTATATATGCTTAAATTCATTGTGTTTCAATTTGTACTATATACGCAATTGTCATCATTCATATTTATACTTATACCCATATTCATACTCATACATTCGTACATATACGTAAGCATAACCCGAGTGGTTCACTTACGTTGGTCACATACATACTTAAACATAAACATTCTTACATACTTAATTTTTCATACTTTATCACACACACGTTCTCACCTTTAATGTTACTGTCCACCCTAACTCATGCACTACTAGTACAAACTATGTAGATAATGCAATGACCAATATAATCGCGATTGCACACGGGATTATACTGGTAGTCGCATGAAAATCATAGGGTGTTCTACTGTCTACGGTAATACACGAAACGTAACATGACACCGAATAACAAAACCGATGTAACATGGTTAGAACATGGTGGATGCGCCACTGGTACATCCTATATATAAGTGTTTTACCATGTTGCCAAACTTTCATAAAACGTGCCATGAGAAATTCGGTGTTTTGCAGACCTTATTTAAACACGATTACACAAACTTTAGTGACTCACAAACACACTGCTAAATCGTGACATCTGTTCCTCTACAACCATCGTACAAATACGAAAGCATTAGAATCTTGTTTTTCATTCTTGGGATTTGTACAAATACTTGTGACAATTGCACATATCAATTCTTGTTCAATTTCGAGCTTTAAATCGCTTTCTGAAAGTTATACATGAACTGATGCGTGAACATAATCAGTTTAAAGCAAAAAACACTCCAGAATAGTGACATAGGCTTAACATACCTTAAATAACCTTTACATAACTTAGAAATAAGTTTTGGAAGGTTTGGTGTGGCGAAAACAAGTTTATTCGATCGCAGGGACTATTTGTGTCAAACTACGAAACTAAGCCGATTCGTAGAGTAACGAACATTCTGGAACTTGATCATAAGCTAAATATACCCTAAATATCCTTTACATAACTTAGAAATAAGCTTTGAGGGGTTCGGTATGCGAAAATACGCTTATTTGATCATAGGGGCTAAAAGCGTTAATACTGCCAAAGTATGTATTTACGTGCATATCTTGCATTCTGACTATATCCGGACAACCAAAAATTTTTGTAATCACTAGAATATTATATTTTAGTGATAGGAATGCAAAAATACCATTCGTCGAGCAATTTGGGTCATTTTCGCGTCCGTTACGATTCCGTTGTAATTACCCAAAAACCGCAACCGTACGGCCAAACGAACTGACATCCGAGATGTTTTCAAGCATATTTCATGTTCTCTATGCTTTAACTTCATTATGGAGCTTTAAAATGGGCTTAACGGGTGTTAGAAGTTCCAAAACGCGACAAAACAAGTTCAGGGACCAAAGCTGTCAATTTTCAAACTTTGGCCCCCGCACAAGGCTTACGGACCGTAAGCACAAACCCATACGGTCCGTAAGGACCCCCCCCCCCCAGATCAGCAGATTCAATGAATCTTCAAAACCAGCTGTTGCAACCTGTTTTGATCATTGTTTTTGCACCTTGTGGGCTGGTTTAATGGTTTATCAAGCTCCCAAATCAGTCTCTAACAAGTGTATGGCCAAGATTTAGTTTCAAAACACATGGAATGATCCAATTGATCCAAGATTCCTATAAATAGCAAGGGGTTTTTCACTCATTCCTTGCTCATATGATCTAAATCTGCTCTAAGTGGAGGTTTTCACTAGTTGAAGGCCACCTACCTGAGTATTTTTAGTTCAATTCTTCCTAGCTTGGACCCGTTGTGAGTTTCTTTCATGCTTGTTTATGCTTTTCAAGCATGAAATTCAAACAAGTGTTTGACTTTCTGTTTTGACCATGTTATGGTCAAGTCAAAGTTCGTTTGAACTTTGCAACGTGAGCGTAATCACGATGGTTATAGTCCCTTGTGACTATACCTACTGATTACCACGTTGATTAGGTGTAGTGACGGGTCAAAGTTTCGGTTGCATTTTCGACGAAACCGTTTTCGGGTATCAAAACACTTTGTTTTGATATCAAACCTGTTTTCTAAGTTAAACATGTTTAACTCGTCACTTGTAGTCTAGTGCTTGTATTGGGTCGTAAGTCAAGCGGTCTTGACAACCGCTTAGACTTTCGAACCCGACCCGTTTGGTCGATCATTAGGATCCGACCAAGCACATTTAGTGACCATAGTTGTATAGGGAATAACCTTCTGAGGTTTTACCTTATGCACACTTAGTTTAATTAGTTATATGATAGGTAGTTTATATGCCTTAGGTTAATGATCAAAATGCCCTTTTCATGCATAATTTGATTTTAAGCATATGTAACCTAACTTTTGTCACTAAAACTAATTATGCAACATATTTAAACATGTTAGGGCATATAATACTTGTCATAGGACTAGTTAGGCGTCTCGAACGCGCTTTTGCGCGAACGAAGCGTTAAAGTAGCATAAGCTACCTTAATGGGTCGTAAGAACTTAGGATAGGTTCCGATTTAGAATGTAGGCTTTGTTAAACCATAACACATGAGTTCCAACACTCATATGGTTTACGAGACCTCATTCTACCCGATCTTCCGATTTAGATGTCGATTTATTAACATATTGATCCGATACTAGGTGCTATTTGATTTCCTTGGTTTGCCCGAGCTTTGTTAAGTTCAATTAGTCGAGGACATCTTTGCATTTCAATGTGAGTACATAGTTCCCCTCTTTTACCGCTGTTAAACTTTTTGGGGTGATTTATATGTGCTAAATAATTTCGAGTTTCCTAAAACGAATGTTATGGTTTATATTAAACACGACAATTTGAACAAACTTGTTGGGACGTTGGTCGAAAGACAATTGAATGACATTCATTAACTATTTTTAAGCCGACCAGTAGTACGTTATGGTACCATAGGATATTATGATACCATAGGATCTGACAAATCCCATTATCGGACTTTCACCAGGGTTTTGGGGGTAATGTAGGTAACGAAAGAACCTGATGATTGTTAACTTACCCTTTGGTGGTTTGTTAATACAAGTTGAATGAGTAGGACGACTTACACAGGTTTGAATGTATTCAATGAAACGACCGAAAGTTTTCACAATTTATACTTGAACCACTGGAACTATTGAACTATGTGAACTATTTGATCTATTTGAACCACTGGAACTATTGAACTATGTGAACTATTTGATCTATTTGAACCACTGGAACTATTGAACTATGTGAACTATTTGGACTATTTGAACCACTGGAACTATCTGAACTATGTGAACGATTTTGAACTATGGAACCATTGGAACTATTTGATCTATGTGAACTATTTGAACAATTTGAACGATTAGAACTATTTGAACGATTGGAACTATTTGAACTATTGAACGATGGGGTTATGGTAAGTGATTAGGTAACGGTGCGGGTGTAATGTGATAAAAGCAAGGTGGATACGCCGCTGGTACTTCCTATATATAAGTGCTTTTAACACATTACATGTCGTTGCGTTATCTAGATCACTTGGACGAATGTTTTCAAAATGAAGTTACACTACAAGGTTTTCTTAACGATATAAACCATACAATGTTTACTTTCAACAACGATTTACTACTTGGTTTACAAAGATAAATGTTTTCAGTTAAGATTCATGGCTACAATGGTTTTGGTTTACATATATATCAACTTGTAAAATTGATAGAAACATACTGCAATATCAAACTGTTTTGTTTTCAAGGTACATACTCGACAACTCTTGTAGTTGGACGAGGTATTGCAATATGTACTTAAAGCCATGAATCTGACACATTCACAAAATCTATGTACTCGCCGGCATTTTTATGCTGGCGTATTTTCACATATGTTTCAGGTACCCTTGTTTGATGATGTTTGATGATGATTATGATGCATGCTCACATAGGGATGGATGAGGCCTTAGTGACTTAATAACAATAAAGGACATTATGTTCATGTTTCGCTTTTAATTTTCGCGACAATGTAACAAACTTAACTCAATAAAACGAAACTTCAATCCATGTGTTGTGAAACAATGATTCTATTACGACACTCCCCGACGTTTCCGCCGCGGTTTTCTGTTTTAAGGCGGTCGGGGTGTGACAGAAGAGTTGGTATCAGAGCTCATGGTTATAGGGAATTAGGTTATTAGTAATGCTTTGACCTAGACTATAACCTTCCTAGGACCCTAACACAAGTTACCTTGTGTTTAGTCTTAAAACAATATCGTTGCTTATCTTTAGGTGATAACCAAAACAAGAACACGAATTACGAATCCGACTTGAAAACTAATCATCTCTTCTTAGATGATTTATTATAAGGTTTTGAACCTTCAAAGTTTTCAAAATCTCATCAAAGTTTGGGTCTTATTAATGTGAGCACATGCAATCTGGAAGGGTGGGTGCCTGTATCCCAAGTGTTCTGTCTAAGGCTAGAGTGTTCGTACAAATCCACATAATTGGACTAGTCACTCTTAACTGGGAACTCTTGGGGTGAGTGTCCACTTATAGGCTAAATCATGTCTTCGCGATACATTATAAGGACCTATTTACTGTGTTCAGTCTCTGTACGTCGTTTGTTTGTTCGAGGTAACAAACGAACGATCGCCTTCCTCATATTTCGTCGATATCTTCAATACCTCTTTTGTTTATTCCAATGTCAATCTCACTCGTTTCTCATGTTTTCTTATTCTTTCTAGAAAATGCCTCCTAGACGCGATCAAACTAAAAATGCTGCCCTCGCAGCCACAATCGTTCAACAGATGGCTGCTGTGATTTCGAACCTCCTTACCCACATAAACCAAGCGAATAATAATAACAACAATAACAATGCTCCGTGTGACTTCAAAACGTTCAATTCAGCTAAGTCATCGAAATTTTCTGGGTCTCAAGGAGCAACTGCGCTCCTACAATGGTTCGAGAGTCTAGAAAGCACATTCAGACATGTTCGGTGTCCAAATGAACGAAAGGTTGAATTTGCATCTAGTGTTTTTGAGAAACGAGCCTTAACATGGTGGAATGGCGTGATGAGAGATAGGGGTGCCGATGTGGCATTGGCTCAAACCTGGGAAGAGCTTCGAGCTCTAATGATGAAGGAATTCTGTCCTCGTCATGAAATCAGGGCATTGGAAAGGAAATTCAACGATCTTAAGCAAGATATTGGTGAGCATCGAGCCTACACGAACCGATATGAGGAACTAAGTCTGTTGTGCCCAACCATGGTTACGCCTTTGGATAAGGCAATCGAAAAGTACATTGATGGCCTCCCTGACTCGATTCAAGACATTGTTACTGGTAGCAACCCTACCACAGTTAGACAGGCCATTGAACTATCTGCTACCCTGACTGAATCTCAGATCAGGAAGGGTAAACTTTTCCGAAAAGGCGGCAAGAAACCAACCGATGAAACGAAACCAAAGGAGAAGCAGACTGAATCCTCCAAGAAGTTAAAGAAGCGTAAGGCTTCTCAAAACTTCGCCGTGGTTGCTCAAAATGATCAAGCTGTCCCTAACCAACCAGCTCAACCCCCTGCTAAGAAGCCATACAACGGAACTGCACCTTTGTCCAACCAATGTAACCTTCATCATCATGCTAGTGTGCGATGCCGCAAATGCCTAAATTGGGGACTTACTGGTCATACAACTAGGGTTTGCTGAGCTGCAGCTGCACAAAATCAAGTTGACAATAACCCAGCACAAGCTCGTTTTCCACCAGGTTCTTGCTACAACTTTGGCGAGATGGGCCATTTCAGAAAAAATTGCCCAAAGCTTGCTAATGCAAATCCAGCACGTGGATGAGCATTCGACTGACTGGAAGACGATGCTTTTTAGAAACAATCGAACTTTATGTATTATTTTATTTTACTATGAAACAAATATTTTGGTTTTTCAATAAATCTTTATTTGCATTACGATATACGAAAACAAGTGTGGTTACATGTATGAACGACTTATTCCCTTCGATACCGACACCAAGGAACCGTGTTCCTTACAGGACAAACTACTCTCATAGTTCTTCCATTTTTATGATCGTTCGCGATCTCCAACGAAAATCCTAAGTACTCATTTCTTCTACGAAACAAAGTACAAGGTACAAGTTACAACTATAGACGAATACCCAAAGTACCACTTTAAATCCTTAATTGGATACTCAAAGGTACTTCCGTAAGTCCTTAATTGGTCTTACGCGATATACATATCTTATCTTCCTGATTTCACGATATTTTTCATAGCATGTGATTTCGAAAAGATTATGCATGTTTTCAAAAACCTCATACATAATTTCAAAATCATTTTTAAATGATTTTATAAACATATTTTCCTATGATACCTAATACATGATTTTAAAACATTATATAAGGTTTTCAAAAACATATCTTTAAAGACTCCATGCACAGCTTTCAAAATCATTTTGCTCGTATGTTGTCCTAACATACGTATTACGCGATTTTCAAGAACACCCTTCTTTGTATGCTGACTTAGCATGTTTAGCACAATGATTTCAAGGATCCATTTGCTTCATGTGTTGTCTTTGCATATCTAGCACCTTGATTCCATAAACACTATACTTCGTATGTGGTCTTAGCATACTTAGTACAAAGTTCCTAAACTTTTCTCGTTATACGAATTCCAAATCCTTATAGGATCTTCTTCATAATTAGATCCTCGTGGATGTTCAAAGCACAAAACCAAGGTCATTAATTGGATTCTTTGCGTGCTTAAATACGAATGTTATGATTCTTTGTGAACGAAATCGAATCCTTATAAGATCATCCTATCTTTATAGATAGATTCTTGACAATGTTTAAGGTGCTAGTTGAAATCCATTGATTGGATTCTTGGTATACTTTAAATGCACATGTACAAGTTGACGACAAGTTAATAACAAATTAATAACAAACTGATAACGAATTGATAACCAAGTGAACAATTGTGTGACTATTATATGCTTACGTGTTATGTGTTCGACCGATTATGTCCCCTACACATTATAAAATAAACTGTGCAGACCGTGCTTACATAATTATGGATGCATACATAATTATGGAATTTAGTGCACAGAAACCACAGCAAGTTTTGTCATGTATCAACATAAACAAGAAACTAAAGTTAACTCTATTCATTTCCGTTTCTGATGAAGTACCCACTGAGGAAAAATGAACTAGCTATTCATTTTTCACTTCTGAAAGAAATATCCGCTGAGGGAAATGAATAATCTATTCATGAACCGTGTTTATTTTCATTTCTTATGAAGTACCCCCTCAGGAAAATGAATTATCCATTCATTTTCGCTTCTGAGAAATATCCACTGAGGAAAAATGAACAAATTCATTTTCATTTCTGATAAAGTACCCACTGAGGAAAATAAACCGTCCATTCATTTTCGCTTTTGAAGAAATACCCACTGAGGAAAATGAATAAATTCATTCCGTTTCTGGTGAAGTATCCACTGAGGAAAATGAATTGATCATTCATTTTCACTTCTAAAGAAATACCCATTGAGGGAGTGAATAATCCTGCATTAATTTCGTCATTTTCGTTTCTCTTTGAAGTACCCACTGAGGAACATGAACTATCCATTCATTTTCGCTTCTGAAGAAATATCCACTGAGGAAGAATGAATAAATCCATTCCACTTCTGATGAAGTATCCACTAAGGAAAATGAATTATCCATTCATTTTCGCTTCTGAAGAAATATCCATCGGGTAAATGAATATCTTTTTCAATTACCCTTCATTTCCGCTTCTGACGAAGTACCCACTGAGGAAAATGAATCATCCATTCATTTTCACTTCTGAAGAAAAATCCATCGGGGAAATGAATATTCTTGCGACAATCCTTCATTTCTACTTCTGACGAAGTATCCACTGAGGAAAATGAATCATCCATTCATTTTCACTTCTAAAGAAATAACCATTGAGAAATGAACAACTTATACATCCCTTCATTTCCATTTCTGATAAAAGTATCCATTGGAGAAAATGAATTATCCATTCATTTCCGCTTTTGAAGAAATATCCATTGGAAATGAATAACCTATTCGTCTTTCATTTCCACATCTGACGAAGAATCCATTGGAGAAAATGAATCATCCATTCATTTTCGCTTCTAAAGAATATCCACTGGGGAATGACAAAGTTATGCCTTACATGGAGATCTTTGATGGGTTACTCTATGCAAATAGATAACACCCTAGATTCCATGCAAGACAATTGCTTAACACAACGTTACAGATAGACTCCTACGAATAAATTTCGGGACGAAATTTCCTAAAGTAGGGGAGACTGTGACATCTATGCCTCTACGACCATCGTACAAATACGAATCCATTAGAATCTTGTGTTTCATTCTTGGGATTTGTACAAATACTTGTGACAATTGCACATATCAATTCTTGTTCAATTTCGAGCTTTAAATCGCTTTCTGGAAAGTTATACGCGAACTGATGCGTGAACATAATCAGTTTAACACGACAAACACTCCAAAATAGTGACATAGGCTTAACATACCTTAAATAACCTTTACATAACTTAGAAATAAGTTTTGGAAGGTTTGGTGTGGCGAAAACAAGTTTATTCGATCGGAGGGACTATTTGTGTCAAACTGTGAAACTAAGCCAATTCGTACAGTAATGAGCATTCTGGAACTTGATCATAAGCTAAGTATACCATAAGTTTCCTTTACATAGCTTAGAAATAAGCTTTGAGGGGTTCGGTATGCGAAAATACTCTTATTTGATCACAGAGGCTAAAAGCGTCAATACTACCAAAGTATGCATTTACGTGCATATCTTGCGTTCTGACCATATCCGGACATCCAAAAATTTTTGTAATCACTAGAATATTATATTTTAGTGATAGGAATGCAAAAATACCGTTCGTCGCGCAATTTGGGTCATTTTCGCGTCCGTTATGATTCCGTCGTAATTAACCAAAAACCGCAACCGTACGGCCAAACGAACCGACATCCGAGATGTTTTCAAGCATATTTCATGTTCCCTATGCTTTAACTTCATTATGGAGCTTGAAAATGGGCTTAACAGGTGTTAGAAGTTCCAAAACGCGACAAAACAAGTTCAGGGACCAAAGCTGTCAATTTTCAAACTTTGGCCCCTGCACAAGGCTTACGGACCGTAAGCACAATCCCACACGGTCCGTAAGGACCCCCAAGATTAGGAGATTCAATGAATCTTCAAAACCAGCTGTTGCAACCTATTTTGATCATTGTTTTTGCATCTTGTGGGTTGGTTTGATGGTTTATCAAGCTCCCAAATCAGTCTCTAACAAGTGTATGGCCAAGATTTAGTTTCAAAACACATGGAATGATCCAATTAATCCAAGATTCCTATAAATAGCAAGGGGTTTTTCACTTATTCCTTGCTCATTTGATATAAATCTGCTCTAAGTGAAGGTTTTCACTAGTTGAAGGCCACCTACCTGAGTATTTTTAGTTCAATTCTTCCTAGCTTGGACCCTTTGTAAGTTTCATTCATGCTTGTTTATGCTTTTCAAGCATGAAAGTCAAACAAGTGTTTGACTTTATGTTTTGACCATGTTATGGTCAAGTCAAAGTTCGTTTGAACTTTGTAACATGAGCGTAATCACGATGGTTATAGTCCCTTGTGACTATACCTACTGATTACCATGTTGATTAGGTGTAGTGACGAGTCAAAGTTTCAGTTTTATGTGCATTTTGCGACAAACCCTTTTCGGGTATCAAAACACTTTGTTTTGATATCAAACCTGTTTTCTAACTTAGTTAAACATGTTTTAACATGTTTAACTCGTCACTTGTAGTCTAGTGCTTGTATAGGGTCGTAAGTCAAGCGGTCTTGACAACCGCTTAGACTTTCGAACCCGACCCGTTTGGTCGATCATTAGGATCCGACCAAGCACATTTAGTGACCATATTTGTATAGGGAATAACCTTTCGAGGTTATACCTTATGGTCACTTAGTTTAATGAGTTATATGATAGGTAGTTTATATGCCTTAGGTAAATGACCAAAATGCCCTTTTCATGCATAATTTGATTTTAAGCATATGTAACCTAACTTTTGTCACTTAAACTGATTATACAACATATTTAAACATGTTAGGGCATATAATACTTGTCATAGGACTAGTTAGGCATCTCGAACGCGCTTTTGCGCGAACGACGCGTTAAAGTAACGTAAGCTACCTTAATGGGTCGTAACGGGTCGTAAGCACTTAGGATAGGTTCCGATTTAGAATGTAGGCTTTGTTAAACCATAACACATGAGTTCCAACACTCATATGGTTTACGAGACCTCATTCTACCCAATCTTCAGATTTAGATGTCGATTTATTAACATAATGATCCGATACTAGGTGCTATTTGATATCCTTGGTTTGCCCGAGCTTTGTTAAGTTCAATTAGTCGAGGACATCTTTGCACTTCAATGTGAGTACATAGTTCCCCTCTTTTAAACGTTTTGGGGTGATTCATATGTGCTAAACGATTTCGAGTTTCCTAAAACGAATGTTATGGTTTATATTAAACACGACAATTTGAACAAACTTGTTGGGACGTTGGTCGAAAGACAATTGAATGACATTCATTAACTATTTTTAAGCCGACCAGTAGTACGTTATGGTACCATAGGATATTATGATACCATAGGATCTGACAAATCCCGTTATCGGACTTTCACCATGGTTATGGGGGTAATGTGGGTAACGACAGAACCTGATGATTGTTAACTTACCGTTTGGTGGTTTGTTAATACAAGTTGAACGAGTAGGACGAGTCACACAGGTTTGAATGTATTCAATGAAACGACTAAAAGTTAGTTTTCACAATTTATACATGAACCACTGGAACTATTGAACTATTTGATCTACTTGAACCACTGGAACTATTGAACTATGTGAACTATTTGATCTATTTGAACCACTGGAACTATTGAACTATGTGAACTATTTGGACTATTTGAACCACTGGAACTATCTGAACTATGTGAACGATTTTGAACTATGAAACCATTGGAACTATTTGATCTATGTGAACTATTTGAACTATTTGAACGATTGGAACTATTTGAACTATTGAACAATGGGGTTATGGTAAGTGATTAGGTAACGGTGCGGGTGTAATGTGATAAAAGCATGGTGGATACGCCGCTGGTACTTCCTATATATAAGTGCTTTTAACACATTACATATCGTTGCGTTATCTAGTTCACTTGGACGAATGTTTTCAAAACGAAGTTACACTACAAGGTTTTCTTAACGATATAAACCATACAATGTTTACTTTCAACAACGATTTACTATTTGGTTTACAAAGACAAATGTTTTCAGTTAAGATTCATGGCTACAATGGTTTTGGTTTACATATATATCAACTTGTAAAGTTAATAGAAACATACTGCAATATCAAACTGTTTTGTTTTCAAGGTACACACTCGACAACTCTTGTAGTTGGACGAGGTATTGCAATATGTACTTAAAGCCATGAATCTGACACACTCACAAAATTTATGTACTCGCCGACATTTTTATGCTGACGTATTTTCACATATGTTTTAGGTACCATTGTTTGATGATGTTTGATGATGATTATGATGCATGCTCACATAGGGATGGACGAGGCCTTAGTGACTTAATAACAATAAAGGACATTATGTTCATGTTTTGCTTTTAATATTCGAGACAATGTAACAAACTTAACTCAATAAAACGAAACTTCAATCCATGTGTTGTGAAACAATGATTCTGTTACGACACTCCCCGACGTTTCCGCCGCGGTTTTTTGTTTTAACGCGGTTGGGGTGTGACATAAAGCGCGATATCTGATTATCCACAACGAAACCTCATCCTCAACATTTCATATTCGCATTGTATCCGATAATCATACCATTCCTACCCTTGCATTCATCTATCAAGTCATTCGACCACTCTCACACCCCGATTATTTTCAACTATTCTTTTGACCTTTTATACAAACCTTGTTTACAATAGATCATCCTAAATATTCAATCCCTAAAATACCTCTTTACTTTTAAAACCATCTTCCGTTCTTTATTACGCACAAACTTAGTTAGTCTGCCCATTACCACCAAAACTTTTTGAAATCATAAATACCTACCATCCCAGTTCTCGCTAAAAAGAAATTTCTACAAACATATGATTTTACTAATACGCCTTTAAAACCGATGAAACTTTCTTACAACCTACGGTGCAGGCTGCACTTTTCATCAAAAATACACTTTATTTCATACGAAAACTTTTCTTCTTAGGTAACATCGATTTTAAAATATTTCTCCCATCGATCCATTCAAACTTGCTCAAACTCACTTTGCCTATCCACACATACACGGTTTTACTCATACTTACAACGGGTGCCTCAAATCACCCTAGTCAAATGAACTACTTTTACAAACCTACCCTTTCATTCCTCAAAATTTCCATGCATTTCCGACACACACTTCAATCTTCAAAATCTCAATCTTAGTTAAATATTTTTAGCCAAAATGCTTTTCTCCAAAGTCTTCCTCTTGAATAAATTTCGGGATGAAATTCCTAAAGGAGGGGAGACTGTAACGCCTCGCTTTTTGGAACTTTCCTCAATTAGAAAGATTACTTGTATTTCTATCTCTGGAAACTTGCCTTCATATCATGTTCATAATCCACTCCTAATTTCGCAATTTGAAACCTTGATCATAACGAAATTCATATTTTATACATACATGTACTCGTTCAATCGATCGTTTAAATACATTTTTACGCAACCTCATACTTATTATACATACAAATTTGTTCATTACTTTATACATCCCACTTATACATTGCAATTATACGCTTAAATCGCTTAAAAGAGACAAAACACACGAATTTGGATTTCGAACTTATGGGCCTGGCCCCTCTTGCACAAGTAGGCCCAGTCGCCCCAAACGCGCATTCAAATGAACACCCAAACAATCTCCTAGACCTAGTACAAGTTAACCCCGTACAGCCTCCGACACTTAGTTAATTCTTTCTATGTCGTGTTGGCACACCCGGGTTGTCCTTGTTCGGTTGTTTGGTTATCTTATTTACATTCTGTATTTCTGTTTCCTGTATTCATGACCAATTGGCCAGTTAACTAAGCTAACTGATTTGTGCTTTGGTGAACTATAACGAGGATATTACCTCCATGCATGGCTTCCATGAACTCTACGAATATTCTGGACTAATATTATAACTAAATAACTTAACAGAACTCACAAACATAACTGATTAATAGTTAAAACGTTCAAACGAGAATCAGTTCACCGAATAGTCCCTCTTGCGTGAAAGGGTGGTCCCACTCGCGCGAAAGGCTTCTGTTGTCAGAACTATTCTTTCGCCCAAACAGTTTGTGTTACGGTTTTCCCATTAGTCTGTTTCCACGTTCCTTGTTACTGATTCTGTCGGGTAAACTAGGACCCGTAAAATCATAGAAACTCAGTGTCGTGACAAGTGCCTGGACTGGTTATATTTTCTGTTTTAATTATACTTTCATACTAAATACTTATGTACTTTGAAGTCCCAAATCCAACCACTCCATAAACTCCAAACGACCATACATCTTCGTTTCCCCAATCTCAACAAATCGTCAATCAAAGGGTAATCGGAAAGGTTTTGCAAAATTGTGAATATACTCGAACACCCTTTTTCCGTTTTACACTTTGGGTGCAATATGTTTATTATTAAACCTACACAATTACATTTAGACTATTTCAAATGCACAAACAATCCAATACATGCATGCATACGTTATACTTGATTCGTTGATCTGGGTTTGTTCGTTTTGTGATAAACTTGTCATTATCTTCGTACGAGCCTATCCTTAACATGTATAGCGCTATAGGAGTAACGAACCGCCCGTGAACGTGAGGTCATGTTAAGTCATTCATTCATACTTGCATTAAACCTTGGGTTGATTTGTTTGTTCACATGCTAGTTTATACGTTAATCTTGATAACTAAGTTTGCTATGTGGATTGTTAAAACTTTTTTATTTATATGCTAGTACTCAAAACTTGTATACTCGCCAATACTTTTGTATTGAACTATACTTTAATACATGTTGCAGGATTATGCATGATGATGATGATGTACGGAATCTAGTAGGATGCCTAGTAACGCACTCTAAATTCAAATACTTGTTGTACTTTACTTGTTTCAATCTTGTTGTATTTCTATTTCAAACAATGTAATTGATCTTAGCAATGAAATAAAATTTGTTATTAAATACTTGTCACAATTTAGTGTTATGAAGTCTTGAGCAATCTCGTTTTCGTCTCACTCCGATGTTTCCGTCATCGGTTGGGGTGTGACAATAACCCTACTAAGTCAACTTTCAAAAATCTTAAGTACTACTTAATTAATAAATAAATCCACTGAACTTCCATAAGTAATTCATGAGTTCAATTAAACAAAAACATAGACTAATTAAATGCTTAACATTATACAGTAACAAACATCTGAAAACCTAAAATCCAAATCTCAAATTCTACAAAACTGAAACGAGAAATCAATCAATTATTGCAACTTATGATGCTAAATCAACATCAATTACCTTCGATATAATCCATTCTAGTTGATTCAGCAACATCACGAGCTTTTTTACCAATAACAATCGTCAATTCAACCTCATGATCGAGCGATTCCAATTGATGCGGCACTTCGATCGTTTCGCCATTCGGTAAGTAAGACGACGTTCATTTCATGAACAAAACCGGCTCCTAATATCATAATAATCACACAAAATGGTTATAATACACATAGTTAAAAGAATCGATTAAACTGCAAGATGAAATTAAGCGAACCTTGGGAACGGTTTCTTTGGCGTGAACGGCGTAGTTACTTAAGATTTGTAGCCAGTCACTTGGGTCGGGTCGTCCCTATCCGAGCCACCGTCACCAGAAAATCAAGCCATCATTGCTACTACATTTTTTTTAGATTCCAACCCTCAACGTTTGATTTGCAATTGTAACATGTATTTCTGCCACCGTAGGCAGTAGATTGCTTCTGCTCTAATGAAAAGTTCCACCGACACAATTGTCGTCTTCGTCTTCTTCGGCGGTACAAAATCAGATCATGTTTCCCAAAGTTGCAACAATGGCATTAGACGCCATTGAAGAAGGATGAAAAGCTAAAGAGAACACGAGTCCGTTACCGAAAACGGTAGATCGGAATGTCCAGTTGATTTAAGAGTGTGTAATCCTTCAAAGAAATGGGTCTGAGTTAGGTGACAAAAGCTATTTATAACATGGCCTGATTGGTTATGCAAGTTTTTACTTAAATCTTTATCACATTAACTGTCTGAGACATTTTGCATAAGTTGCTTAATGATTGTTCTGAATCTATAACCTATGGAACACTTGCTATATAATATATATGTTATGCAGTGGGTCGGTTACCGAAGGATGGTCGTTGATGGTGATGGTTATGGTGAGGGTGAGGGTGGGTTAGGGGTGATGATGAAGAAAATGGTGGGCCCTACTTGATTTAAATATATTTCTTTTTACATTTAAGTTATTTTATTTAATAACAAGGGCATTTTAGTAATTTCACATCCACTTAACAACAAAAACTAACCCTCATCTGTGCCAGTGACTATCCGGGAACGAAATTGCAAAAGTTGGGAACTATAACTAGGGGTGTTCATGAGCCGATCCGATCCGATCGAGGGTCTGCTCATGCTCGGATTGAATTACAACCGATCCGATCCGAGCGGATCAAATTTGCAAAACCGAGCGCAAAAATGATGCTCATGCTCGGATTGAATTTGAATCGATCGGCTCGGTTTCGCTCGGTTTTGCTCGGTTTTTATCAAATCCTAAAAAAAATCGAGTGGATCGTTTTCGCTCGGTTTCGCTCGATTGAATGATAAGGCTTCTTTCAACAAAAACAAATTCTAACTTAATTAAAACATGTCCAACACTTTACTAACAAAAGCAATACATAACTCAAATCATGATTCTAAAAATGTTCTTAACAATTATAACATTTAACGAACATAACAGAAACAATCTGGTTACCAGACAGAAACATAACAGGTACAATCTGGTTCGACGATTAATTAACATAACAACTGAACAACATAACAGAAACAATTATAACAGAAACAGCTATAACAGAAACATACATATATAACAGAAACAACATTACAGAAACAATTATAACAGAAACAGAAACAACATAACAAAAACATATAAAACAACTACAACTGAACAACATAACAGAAACAATTATAACAAAAACAGCGACGAACCAGATTGTATATGTTATGTTGAAGGCAGCGAGTCCGACGAATGAAGACTGGGAATGAAGATTGAAAACTGTTGCAAGCAGAGCGAAGAATAAAGACTGGGAATGAAGATTGTCCGACGATGTGTGTGAGTGTGACTGTGGACCGGAGAATGAAGATTGAAGACTGGAGTGTGACTGCGGCGATATGAATATGATACGAGTAAAATTGTTTTAGGAATAAGATTTAGGGTTAGATTTCCATATTAAATATTAAGTTGGGCTGAATATTATTTGGACTTTTAATTTTTTTGGGCTATTATATTTTTTTGGGTTTTTAATCTATAAAATCTATAATATATATATTAATTATTAATAAAAATAATTCGAGCGAAACCGAGCGATCAACGAGCGAGCGGAGCTTTGCTCATGCTCGGATTGAATTTGAATCGAACCGATCCGATCGGCTCATTTACAAACTGAGCGGGAATTGAACGAGCATTTTTCGAGCGATCTTCGATCGTCGAGCAGTTTGGACAGCCCTAACTATAACTATAATTTTAGAAAGTTAGGCACTAAAGGTGAAAAATAGACAAATCACATGGATTATTCGGACATTTTTCTTTTTATAACAGTTGTATATTTTTCTCACAGCCCTAGTTTCATCCTTTCTTGTTTTTCAACATTAAATTCCATTCTTTTATGTGATTAGAATTAAATTCACTTGTTATGAAGTGTGGGCATGAGTATAAATTGCTTGCTCGTGAGTAAAAAAAGTTCAAGAGGTACTATTAACAATCTAATTTTTCTACACCATTTTTCTTATCAACTATAATATAAATAACATATAACAATCGATTTTTTTTTTATGAATATACAAAAATACCCGCTATACCGTAGACTTTCATAATACATCCAAAAAATACAAGGATGTGAACATCTCCTACCCATTGCTACACAATCTATTGATTTTCATTTCTTTTGTGCTGTTTAGTTTTACAATCGAAATCGGACTTCTGAGGTTTGGTTCTGCACTTATATTTTTAATTGTTTAGATAGGTAACAGGTTGATTTAGAAGCCACAAAATATTTTTTTTGGCAGCAATGGGAGACTGAAATGCAGACCAGGTATTCATCAAATAATCAGTTTTTTAAATAATTTTCTTTATACGAAAGATTTGCTGTCATGTCAAGAATTGTCGCCTCTAATTTGCAAGTAGTCAACAGGTGTCTCAAGAAACTGGAAGTCAACATGATAATTGTGGGCATGGCTGGAAGTATTGTCAATAGTTGATTTGTCAAGCAGAAATGCAGTTAGAGATGGGTATAATGAAACTCGATGAAGATCTAACATATGAGAACATATGAGGGAAGCTATCTTTTATTCGATTGTTAATTACTCCTATTTGGACAAAGTACAAAAGGTCATGCAAAGTCATGTCTTTGTAACTTTGCCGGTTCCCAGTTAGTTTCTTGCTAGTAGGTGTTATAATATTTCGGCAGTTCAAAAAAACATATATGATATACTGAGTCAGAATTAAAAGAACCAACGAGGTATGCTTAAAAAGATATTAAATTTGGGTGAACAAAAATTAAAGATCAGATAGACGATGAATGGAATTCAAAAGTGCAACAGAGATGTCCAAGGGTAATTAGCTCGGTGGTCTCGGAAAGGCAGTTTGGATTTTTATCAAATAGGAATATACTAGACGGACCATTGATTTTAAACGAAGTGGTGTCTTGGGTTAAAAAGGTGAAGGCACAAGCGTTTGTTTTCAAAATTGACATAGAAAAAGCTTACGACTCTATTAGTTGGGACTTCATAGACAAAGTTTTATTCCAAATGGGCTTTCCGGGTAGATGGAGAAAATGGGTGAGGGGCATTCATGTCTCATCTAGAGCATCGGTCTTGATAAACGGTTCGCCAACCTTGGAGTTCCAATGTTACCGTGGCGTTAGACAAGGCGATCCATTATCTCCGTTTATCTTCATTATCGCTATGGAGGCTTTAACCGGGTTTATCTCAAAGGCTGCCACAATCGGTATTATTAATGGTATCCGGTTGCCAAATAGCGGGCCAAATATTACACATCTAATGTACGCGGATGATGTTGTCTTTTTGGGGGAATGGGGCGACAACAACATTCGTAACATTACTCGTCTAATGCGATGCTTTTATCTCATCTCGGGCCTGAAAATTAATCACAAAAAGTCCAACCTTTTTGGGTTAGGGGTGGAGGAAGCGGAAGTTGAGAGGATGGCAGCATTAATAAATTGCAACATTGGTAAATTTCCTTGCAAATACTTGGGTTTATTGGTCGGCGTCAACATGAATCAGGCGAGGTATTGGCAAGATGTTGTCGACTGTTTCAAAGCACGTTTGTCAAAATGGAAATCAAACACCCTATCGATAGGCGGTAGGGTCACTTTACTCAAGTCAGTTTTGGATAGTCTACCATTATATTGTTTCTCTCTATATAAAGCACCAAAGTGTGTTTTGGAAAGCTTAGAAGCAATTCGAAGACGGTTCTTTTGGGGGGGCAACGAAGTGAAAAACAAGATGAGTTGGGTTTGCTGGGATAGAGTCATTGGTCCCATTGATAAGGGTGGGCTCGGTTTGGGCTCGTTATATAATATAAATATCAGTCTTTTGTTGAAGTGGTGGTGGAGATTTAAAATAGAGACGGGCCAATTATGGAGGAAGGTAGTGTCGGCGATCCACTTCCAAGAAAACTCATGGTCATATCTCCCGGTAAAGGCTGGGACTCCGGGTGTTTGGAACGGCATTCAGAAGCTGGGAAAAGAGCTAGAGAAAAATAATATAAACATGGGTGTAGAGATAAGAGGGATAGTTGGGGTCGGCACTTCGGTTCGTTTTTGGATTGATAAGTGGTTGGGTGAGTGTCCACTAAAAGACTTATTCCCTGCCCTATTTACCCTTGAAAGTAGGAAAAGTATTTCAGTAGCAGAGCGTCTTGGGGAGTGGGAATGGAGGCGGGAACCTAGCACCAACACGGAACGCAACGAACTAGTAAGGTGTAGTCATATTTTGAATGATGTGACGTTATCGGGCCAAAACGATAAGTGGGTTTGGGAGGCAAACAAAGATGGAGTCTTCACAGTTTCTTCAGCTCGCTCGATGCTGGAAAAATTTTCAGTTCCATACCACCCTTTTGACTGGGTCAAATGGATTCCGAAAAAAGTAAACATTTTCGGGTGGCGCCTAGAACAAGATCGACTTCCAACTCTTATGGGGCTGCAAAAGAGAAACATTCATCGGGGCGAGACAATTTGCAGATTATGCGCAGAAAGGGAGGAAGACGCAGACCATTTGTTCTCAGCTTGCTACATCTCCGCTGTGGTATGGCATAAGGTCAGCTTGTGGTGCAAGACCCCAAACATCTTCGTTTTTGGTACTAAAGACCTTCTCAAGATTCATAACCATATGCATCTCTCGGAACCAAAGAAGAAAATCGTGCAGGGAATCGTTTTGGCAGCCTGCTGGATTATTTGGAAGGGCCGCAACGAACTGATTTTCGCTGGGAAGAAGCCGCTCATTGATGCAATTTTCGGGGAGTTACAAGCAATAACATACCTGTGGTATAAACACAGAACAAGGCGTATAGGGTTGGAATGGGAAAAATGGGTGTCATTTAGTTTTTTGAATGAGTAAATTGTGATGTCTTTATTAGTTTATTCGGGGTGATGTATCTGTATGTTTTTACTCTAGCACCTTGCTAGATGTCTTTGTGGTTGGTTTTGTTGGGTGATGAATATAATAACTTGCCGTTCAAAAAAAAGCTAAATTTTATCAAAGGTACAAATTCTTAAGCATATGGGTTTGGAATTTCAAAAGTATTGAACCAATGAGAACACAATCAACACTACTTAGTAAAGCTTAAAAATCACACAATTTCTTTTAATTTTTTGTTAAAATTTGCAACATTTCATTTATAATTTTTTTAAAATTATTTTTTATAGTCGCGATTTAACTGTTAAAAAAACATTTTTAGCTTTTAGTTTGGGGGGTTTAGTTTTTTTTTTTTTTTTTTTTTTTGGGGGGGGGGGGGGGGGGGTTGTTTAGGTTTTTGGGTTGTGGTGGGGTGGGGGTGGGTTTAGGTTTATTAAGAGTGATTTTGAAAAGATAAATGAATTATTTGATTTTTTAAATTCTTCTTTTGATGTTATACTTTAATTATAATGAGATTTGTATTAAAAAAAATGTTTTTGATTTGTGTTCTCATTGGTTTTCACGGTTCTCGTAATATTTAGCGTTATAAAAAATATTGCAATATACAATTTTAAAATCATGGATAAAAAAGTCAACTGACTTTATTGACTAAAATGTCAAAGGAACTTAGAGGCTGATAGACATAGTTAGGAGATGTTTAGTTTTTTTTTTTTTTTTTTTTTTTTTCAATATGCAATAAGCCCGATTATAGTTAGGAATGTTGGATATCTCATATTGGGCGATATGGTGTTGGTATGTTAGGCCGGTAAAGAAATCCATGATTGGTTTCAGGATTGGGCTAAACAATAAATGGACCACCTTTTACATACTTGCCCAGTTGCCCTACAAGTACTACTACTACGACATAGGATATGCAAAAATTGGATTTGGATCATTGCTAGTGTCTAGTGATAGTAATTGGGCTAATTCGGGAATAAAATAAGTAAATAGTAGGCCTAGGTACATGTTTAGATTAATGCAGTTGATGAGCATTTTGTTTTATTTGACTGAGTTGAGATTACATATAGCTGGTAATAGGGTAATGGGATGGAGATGGTTACTTTTTTGGGCCGTGAGAGGCATGGTATGCAACCGGTCAATGATCCGGATAATTCTTTACCATTGGTCAAGAATATGTTGGTTTATTATGACACGAATTCATGATATGAATTAGCTTGGTAGATACGAATTAAAGGGGCCATAGCATTTTATAGTCTAGCGATATTTTGGAGGTGAGGTAAGGCTTAAACCACCCGTAGGGGGGGGGGGGGGGAGGCGGGGTTTGACGTTTTTTCCAAAAAAAAAAAACGCCCCCCAACGCTCTTGGTTTTAAAAAGCGAGATGCGCACAAAAGCGACGAGGTCTAAAATTGAGGCGCAAAGCGCAAAAGCTGTGGGTTTTTCGTACCCGAGGCGCAAGATGTTTATATAATTTTTTTATATATCCCATACATATCCCATAAGTTTTTTAGCTTTCTTCAACCAAAATATAGCTATATTATACCATTTTACTTACATGTACAAGTCGAAAAACCTAAGGTACAACATTTTTCTGCAGTAAAACGCCTCAGATACATGAGGCGCGCGCCTCAGGCCAAAAAGCCCCCCCAAAAAAACCCTAAAACTTGCGCATTTTGGGCGCTTCTTGTAATTACCCAAGGTGCTGAGCGAAAAAGCCCCAGAGGCTGCGACCACTGTTGCAGAAATCGGCCTAGGCGGCCGATTAATCGCCGCCTAGGCGCTAGTCGGCTACTAATCGCCTAAATTTGAGCAAATCGGTCAATTAATCGGTCCAGGTCAAAATCGGTCCTAGTCGGTCAAAAGTCGGTCCTAGTCAGTCAAAAGTCGGTCTAGTCGGACTAATCGGACCATGGTTTTTTTGCTGAAAATCGGTCCTGGTCGGGATTAATCGGTCCTGGTCGGGATTAATCGGTCCTAGTCGGGATTAATCGGTCCTAGTTGGTCAAAAGTTGGTTAATTTTTGAATTTTTATGTGAATTTTGAAGTATTCATGTGAATTTTGAAGTATTATTTTTATATTATTGGGTATATATATATAATTTTGAAAAAATACATATAAAAATCCCATTCCGATTAATCCCGATTAATCCCTAGGCTGTACCTCACCGCCCGACTAGCGCCTAGCGCCTTCTACAACATTGGCTGCGACTCGCGCCTAGGCGCGCTTTTTAAAACCCAGCCAACGCTTTTCAAAAAAATCCTCTAAGGTGTGCTTTTATCAACGCATTTCTTCAAATTGTTTGACCAATGAGTTCATTCCAAATCAAATATCATTAGTTTTAAATTAAAAAAAAACAATAATCATTGGATGGGGCATTGTTGGGCATTATACCACTACACCCATATTAGAAAAACGCCACATAATGCCCCATTGTTGACTAGACCGTCAAATGACGCAAAACGCCCAAGGGTAGGGACATTATCTTTCACTCCCACTACACATGGTCTTATGACCGTTAGGTCATGGGTTCGATTCCCACAAGAGGGGTTTTTCCTAGATTTATTGTGTTTCCCCCTGAATTGGTGTATAGATATTATTGTCTAGTGGGAATGAATATGATCAGATAGTTCTGCTGGTGACACGATAATACCCCACTAATACGCCACTAATTTAAATTTACCGTTAAAAAAGTTTTGGATTAAGGGTTTAGATTTTTCCAAACGGTTTAGATCCTTACACACACTTATGATGCACATGACGGTTGGGGTTGTCATTATGGAGTTAGAATTTGTTACCTATAAAGTGAACAAAAGGGGGGTTTATAAAATGGCATTATTGGGAAGAAAGTCAAATAGCTAACAAGTGTCGGCTAGAGTAAAAAAAAAAAAAAAAAAAATTAATGGATTTAAACACCCTCAACTATGGTCATTTGGCCGCTGGCACTCTCAACTTTGACTTTGGCTCACACCACTCCCAACTTAATACATTGATTGTCATGGCACCCCCTCGTTAAATATTCACTAACCAGGTTAGTAAATTGAGCCTATGTGGCAATTTTATCTGATGTGGCATGTATGATGTGTCATTTAAATCTGATGTGGCCAATTATTTTTTTAAAGAAATCTATATAATAATTATTATATTTAATAATATATATATATAGAGGCCGGTTAACGTACAAATGTGCTTATCGTACATTACGTACGCTACAATCTCAGCCGTCAGATCATCTTCCCGCATTGAAAATCGCATGTGAAATTGAATTACCACATGCGAAATTGTTACCAACATTATCACATGCGAAATTGAATTACCACATGCGAAATTGTTACAAAAAAAAAAACAACCTGCTATTTCATCAAAATTATCACATGCGAAATTGAATTACCACATGCGAAATTGTTACAAAAAAACAACCTTCTATTTCATCAAAATTATCACATGCGAAATTGAATTACCACATGCGAAATTGTTACAAAAAAACAACCTTCTATTTCATCAAAATTATCACATGCGAAATTGAATTACCACATGCGAAATTGTTACAAAAAAACACCTGCTATTTCATCAAAATTATCACATGCGAAATTATTACAAAAAAAAAAACAACATGCGATTTTCATTGCGGGAAGATGATCTGACGGCTGAGATTGGCGCGTACGTAATGTACGATAAGGGCATTTGTACAGTACTCTTTACCTATATATATATATATATATATATATATATATATATATAATATGTGTATTTATATATGCAGAGCCCCCATCTCTCTCTAGTTCTCCCCTTTTCTGTACATCTCCATCTCCCTCTCTCCACCAACAACTGGCACCATCAACCATCACCGCCACCACTTCCTCACCTGCTAACATCCACCACCACCATTACCATTTACACAAGCCCTCATTTACTATCACTATTTACCCCCACACACCACCGCCCCACCTGCAACAACCTACCACCTGCAACAACCTACCACCTACTTCCTACAACCACCCACCCTCAACCATAGTAGCCCCCAGATCTGAAACAGCCACACTACAACCGCCCCATCAGCATGTATATAAGCTCCATGTCCGCTCAAAACAGTCACACTATATGAATCTGTCTCTGGCTAGCGTTGACCCGAACCCAAAGCAAAACAGAATCGAACAAGGCTCGGTATCGACGAGCCTGACCGTAAAACACTCGCCGGAACTATATCACTGCCGCTACTGCTGTCACACCCCTTTCTATGGCGGAAGCACGAGGTGTGATCATGAAAGGTTCTCATTGCATACGAAGAGTAAACATGCTACATGCTCGTAAAATAACATCAAATACCATGATTTGAAAACATAAGTTTAGCGTTTACATCGCTAGACAGCATAAAACATTTTCTTAAAAGTTTACAACTTTATTCAAAGTTAAACACAAGCGACATCCACGAGCGTAAGCAAGACCACGCGCACATCCATCCTAGTTACCTGAAATACATGTGAGTTTTTGGAAAAACGTCAACATAAAGTTGGTGTGAATTCATGCAGTTTTGTATTTCATGTTTGTATACTTTGTATGAAAACATAGTTTGTGAGTAAATCAAGTTTTCATAAATCCAGTTTCATGTGTACATCACGTACCTATGTATAATTCAATTTCTTCTTGAGTACCCCACGTACTTCAAGTTATTTATCAATTCTTGTATGGTATGAATTTTATGTAAATACAGTATTTCTGTAATTATCAGATTGTTAATGGGTTGCAAAGCCATTAACATGTGACACGTCATAGGAAGCCACCAAACCTAAGGCATTTAATTGGTATATTCTGAGACACAAAAGCACCACTCGATTCTCGCCCCGACCGAGTGTGAGGCTGCCAGGCACCTGTTAGATCTAACCTTTTGTTCTGCGGTCTGAATGTATACGTTGACTAATGGTGCTTCTGTACCCTATTCGTGACACTATTTCTCATAACGCCTCCTACTTGGTTCTCGTTCTCACCAAGCGCGTTTCTTGTTATCATTTCTCATAGCGCCTTATACTTGGTTCTCGTCTCACCAAATGCGCTTCTCATATTCATATATTTCGTCACACTTGGTTCTCGTTCTCACCAAGTGTACTTCTTGTATTTATATCATACCATTTTTAAATATTGTACTTTTGTACATGTATTTCACCCTCGAAGTTATAAAAACTGAAAACAGTTAAAGAGAAAAGGGGGAGCATGAACTCACAACTTTGCGTTCCTAGCGTCGTAAACTCCACCGGATTTGCTTAATTAACGTCGTAACCTATACGCGTTTTCTTAACGTTAGTCACTAGACTTGCGTCGCACAAGTACAATCACTCTCTTTTGTATATATTCTTGTGTTAAAAATATTCCATATTTTTAACTACGTATCTTACTTATATTATTTTCTCCAAAAATAAATATAAGTCTTTTATGTTTTGCACTTTGCACCCGAATTATGTATCTTGTATGTTGTATGTGTATTTTTATATTTCTACTCCTCATGAGTAATTAGTGTATTTTTAAGTCTTAATACACTAGCACGTATGACACATACTATATACACTTAGCACAAAAATTGGTGATAAAATAATATATATTTTTCTCTCCAAAAATATATATATATAATATCCATTTTTATCCTTCAAGAAATCACCATTTCTTATCACCAAAAATTAGGGAAACCTTGGTAATACTTTTAAATACATTTTTAGGGAATAAGTTTCTCAAAAACTTATATTTTTCTAAGTGTCAAAATTTATAAAAATTTTGACAGAGTTTCCCCTAAAAATGGAGGTTTCCCACGTTTTCAAAACGTGTGTTTATTTTCTTTTAAATCATCATCAATCATCAATAATCATCAACAACAATTATCAACCATACTTATCAACAATAATCACTAATTTCATGAACTTGAATATTTACAAAAATGTGTAGTAACTTACTAGCACATTTAGCAAGTCTTGTTATCTTTAAAAATAAGTTTAATTTCTTAAAAACTTTATTTTTAAAGAATATGAAGTTTTACAACTTCTAGTCGGTTTTTACGAAAATTATTTCTTTGTTAAAACCTTTGTTACACAAGTATCCATACACTTGTTTGTTCACAAAAACCACTTTTGTTTGTGTAAGACCCGGTTTAGAACATGTGATTTCTTGGACACTTGGTCCTTTGAAAATACCGCTTGTAGATACGTAGATCTATTAGTTTTAAACACTATTTCACAAGTTAAATTGCTTTTACACAACAAAAATACTTTTACACAAGTCCATGTCTCATGTGTGGTAGAGTTTCACCCTTTAACCCTTGTGTTAACTAAAAACGAGCTTATGTTAAGATCAACGATCTTACCAAACCGGGTTAAATGGTGATCCGAGCTACCACATCATAGATCGGGTCTAGATAACCATATATTTCAAATACTACAACTTTTACACAACATATGTGCTATTAACCACCACTTTAAGTATTTTTAGTAGACTTTTGTTCATCATTTTGTATCTTAATGAGATTTAACCGATACAAATCCTTTTAACCACTCTAAAATAGTTCAAATACGAGTTTTAAACATTATACCTCTAGCTCGGGGCTAGGGAAGAATCCTGACGGAAAATGGGTGGATAAAAGCTAACGGAAGTGGTCCTTCGCGTTCCGAGTGCACCAAAGCTCCTAATACGCAACCTCTAACACTTGTATCACCTTGGAATGATGAAGATGGAACTCGAAGATGGATGGTTGAGAGAGGGGTGTTTGGCCGTAAGTTCTAGAGGGAGAGAGGAGAGTGTGGTCTTGAGTGTTTAAGTGATAATGTCCATGTGGTTAAGTGTTTATTTATAGGAAATTCTAATGTGTATTATCCATTGGATGTAGTGTCTTTAGGATATTAGACATAACATAATTAAATATTCCATCTTAGTACTCTTGTGTTCCCCTAGTTAGGCCGATCCCATTAGGGGGGGGGGGGTATCTAGTTCGATCTCAAGTAGATAGTTAGGTTAATAGTTATGTTAAATAGATTAGTTAAGTACCTAACCCGGTTACTTAGTGTGTAGTGTATTTTAGCGGGTGTTAGGGTAATCAGGGACCCTAACTGGCTCAGAAAAGATAAAAAAAATGTCATTGACATTATTTTTATGTTCCGGGTAATCTCCGGTTGTTCGGTTACATACCGATTCGTTAAGGTGCTAAATTACACTTTTTAGTGTCGTTTAAGTACCTTTCTTGTACTCTTTCAATTCCCAACACTTAGGGAAATATTCTGGATAATAAAACGACATTTCTGCATAATATTTATATGTTCAAATGCGGAATTATTGCTGATTTGTATAAATTCTGCACTTAAAGTGCGTTTCGGGTGCTTTTTAGTGCTTGTTTTTGCTTTCGCAATGTCTATAAATTAAACCCTTACCTATACTCTAGGGTTTTAATGTATTTTTGTTGTCGGACCTACACCTAGGCTCCAATTTTATTGTCTGGCTGCTTTCTGCAGTTCCGTTGACACATAGTGTCTTACCGGTGAGTTTACTATTATTCTGACGCAACGCTCTCGTTTATGCATAAAGCAATATTTTGTAGTATACAACATGCATGAATTCACTTGTTTAATCATGTGTTCAGACATTACTGACAATTAAACTCATAATTGCAGTCATTAATCAATAATTATAGTGTACGGAAATTACCGGTTTGTGCCAGTTGTCACAGTCTCCCCCCGTTAAAAGAATTTCGTCCCGAAATTCAGACTGAACTAACTCTCGCTGGAGTCTTCTTGAATCGGTGGGGATACTTTTTCTTGAACTGGTCTTCACGTTCCCATGTGTACTCGGGTCCGTGCTTAGAGCTCCAACGTACTTTGACAAGTTTCACACTGCTCCTCCTGGTCTTGTTGACTTTCCAGTCAGTAACCTCAACGGGTTGTTCTGTAAATCGGAGGGCTTCATCAATATGCACTTCATCCATCGGGATGGTCACGTTTTCTTGTGTTGGACTCTTCTTCAGGTTGGATACATGAAACGTACCATGTACTCCATTAAGTTCTTCCGGTAACTCCAACTTGTATGCCACGGTACCAATTCTCTTCAGAATTCTGAATGGTCCGATATATCGTGGATTCAGCTTTCCATGCTTTCCAAATCTGACTACGCCCTTCCATGGTGAGACTTTTAACAACACTTTGTCTCCCACCTTGAAATCTACCGATTTTCTATTTGGATCCGCGTAGCTCTTTTGTCGCTCTCGAGCCGCCTTAATGCGCTCTCGGATCTGCGCAATCTTGTCGGTTGTCTCTTGTACAAGTTCAGGACCAACCATACGCTTATCTCCAGCGTCTGCCCAACATAAGGGCGACCGGCATTTGCGGCCATACAGAGCTTCGAACGGCGCGGCTTTTATGCTCGTATGATAACTGTTATTGTAGGAAAACTCAACTAAAGGTAGATGAGTATCCCAGCTGCCGCCTAGGTCCATGACACATGCGCGAAGCATATCTTCTAACGTTTGTATAGTCCGTTCGCTCTGGCCGTCTGTTTGCGGATGGAATGCCGTGCTTAGATCTAACTGAGATCCAAAGGCTTCCTGAAATGATTGCCAGATTCTTGAGACAAAGCGTCCATCTCTGTCTGAAATGATTGAGATTGGCACTCCATGACGTGCCACAATTTCTCTTAAGTATATCTCTGCCAGCTTTCCAGTGCTATCCTTCTCTCGGATTGGTAGGAAATGCGCAGACTTCGTTAATCGATCAACGATTACCCATATCATATCGTGCCCTCTCGGGGTCCTGGGTAATTTCGTTATGAAGTCCATCGAGATTTGTTCCCACTTCCACACGGGAATCTCTGGTTGTTGTAGTAGGCCGGACGGTTTCTGATATTCTGCCTTAACCTTAGCACAGGTTAGGCATTTTCCAACATAGACAGCAACGTCGCTCTTGAGTCTCGGCCACCAATAGTATTCTTTCAAATCTTGATACATTTTGTCCGATCCTGGGTGGATCGAATATCTCGATTTGGGGGCTTCATTAAGGATGACTTCTCGTATGCCACCATAGAGTGGAACCCAAATACGCTTCTCAGAGTATAAGGCTCCCTCTTCGTTTGGCACCATGTACTTCAGTGCACCCCGGAGGTATTCAGCTTTACGATTCTCTTCTTTAAGAGCTTCTTGTTGTGCATCTCGAATGCGTGCTGTGAGGTTCGCTCGAATCGTCATTTCCAGTGCTCGAACCCTTAGGGTCTTAACCCTTTCTTTTCGGCTCAACGCGTCTGCTACAACATTCGCCTTTCCAGGATGGTACTTAATCTCACAGTCATAATCATTCAGCAGCTCGACCCAATGTCGCTGGCGCATATTCAATTCTTTCTGATCAAATATGTGTTGCAAGCTTTTGTGATCTGTGAAGATTGTACATCGAGTACCATATAGATAATGTCGCCAAATCTTTAAGGCGAACACCACTGCACCCAGCTCCAGGTCGTGAGTGGTATAATTTCTCTCATGAACCTTCAGTTGTCTTGAAGCGTAAGCGATGACTTTTTGGCGTTGCATGGGCACGCAACCCAAGCCTTGTCGCGAGGCGTCGCAGTATACCACGAAGTCTTCAATGCCTTCGGGTAATGATAGTATTGGTGCATCGCAGAGCTTGTTCTTAAGTAGCTGAAATGCTTCTTCCTGTTTGTGACCCCAGTCGTACTTCTTGTCTTTCTGGGTAAGGGTCGTTAACGGTTGAGCTATCTTTGAGAAATTCTCGATGAATCGCCGATAATAGCCCGCTAAACCCAAAAATTGACGGACTTCGGTCGGGGTCTTGGGAGTTTCCCAATTCTTTATTGCTTCAATCTTGGATGGGTCCACATGAATGCCCTTTTCATTCACCACGTGACCAAGAAATTGTACTTCGCGAATCCAGAATTCGCATTTCGAGAACTTTGCATAAAGCTTCTCTTTCCTCAGTAGTTCCAAGATGGTCCTGAGATGTTGCTCGTGCTCTTCTTTCGTTCGCGAGTAAATCAGGATATCATCGATAAATGCAATCACGAATTTATCGAGATATGGTTTGCATACGCGGTTCATTAGATCCATAAAGACCGCTGGTGCATTCGTCAACCCAAATGGCATCACAAGAAATTCGTAGTGCCCATATCGCGTTCTGAATGCAGTCTTTGGCACACTTTCATCTTGGATTCTCAGCTGATGGTATCCAGACCGAAGGTCGATCTTGGAATAGTAGCTTGATCCTTGCAGTTGATCAAACAAGTCATCAATCCTCGGTAGCGGATACCAATTCTTGATTGTGAGCTTGTTCAGTTCCCTGTAATCGATACACATCCGCAGTGATCCGTCCTTCTTCTTCACGAATAATATTGGAGCTCCCCAGGGTGAGAAGCTTGGCCTTATGAACCCTTTATCCAACAACTCCTGAAGTTGTGTAGATAATTCTTGCATTTCGGATGGTGCAAGTCGATAGGGAGCCTTGGCTACAGGAGCGGCTCCTGGAACCAAGTCTATACGGAATTCGACTTGTCGTTGCGGAGGTAGTCCTGGCAGATCTTCAGGGAACACATCAGGAATTTCCTTCACCATAGGAATGTCTTCGAGTTTCGGCTCCTCAGCCTTCTTGTTTATAACGTGTGCTAGGAAAGCAACACATCCTTTCCTTAAGCACTTCTGTGCCTTCATACAACTTATGATTCGTAGAGGCGCGTTTCGTCTTTCTCCATGCACGATGAGAGTTTCACCATTCGCTAAAGGGATGCGAATAATTTTCTCATGACAAATGACTTCAGCCTTGTTCTTGGACAACCAGTCCATTCCAACCACTACATCAAAGCTACCTAATTGAATAGGTAAGAGGTCGATGCTAAATCTTCGTTCACCAAGTTCTAGCGTGCAGCCTCTAACAGTTTTGCCCGATTCAACAAGTTTACCATTGGCTAGTTCTATGGAATAAGGAATTTCTAATCTACTAGATTCTATTCCAAGTATGCGTTTAATTTCCACAGGCATGAAACCATAATCGGTGCCAGTGTCGAACAATATGGATGCAAAGTGATTGTTAATGAGGAACGTACCGTTGACCACATTAGGGTCCTTGTGTGCGTCCCATGCTCTAATTACAAATGCTCGGGTCTGAGCATTGTTTCCCCTTGGGCAATTTTTCTTGAAATGATCCATGCCTCCACAACCAAAGCATCCTTGGTTTTGCCCAGCTCCACGGCTATTCCGGTTACCATTGCCATTGCCATTCCCATTCCTTCCGTTTCCCCAACAGTTTTCTGCTTGGTGACCCAATCTACCACATTTGTCGCACCTTGGAATGCGACAAGCTCCTTTATGATGAAACTTACATTTTTGGCATTCAGGCATGGAGCCTTGGTACGCCTTGGTTGAAAGGGTCTTCGCCTCCTGAGACGGGTTAGCCTCATGCTTTTTGTTGAAACCTTTGTTGTTGCGAGTCGCTTAACTCAGATTCGAACGCTTTCTCTTCTTGTCACCGGACGACTCATCATGTGTCTCGGTCTTCTCTGTTGGGTTCAACGATAACTTCTTCTTACGAACACAATCTTTGGTCAGGCTGACAGCCAGAGTTACAGCCTCGGTGATTGTTTGTGGTTTGGCAGACGTCACCATGCCACGAAACTCTGAGGCCAGTCCCCAAATGTAGCGTTCAACACGCTTAAATTCGGGAGTCACCATGTAGGGAAGCACTCTCGACAGATCGTGGAACCTTCGAGTGTAACCATTGATGTCAGCACCTTCCATAGTCAAGTGCCAGAACTCTGTCTCCAGCCTTTGGAGTTCGGCACGAGAGCAGTACTTCTCTCTCATTCTTTCCTTCAGTTCCTCCCAAGTTAAGCCATAAGCGGCATTATCGAGCAAGGTTTGGGCTTGCAAATTCCACCAAGTCAGAGCTTCCTCGACGAGCAATCCAGTAGCAAAAGTGGCTTGCTGATCCGCAGCACACTTGCTCATGCGGATAGCAGCTTCCGTCTTCTCCGTCCAGCGTATAAACGCTACTGCACCTCCTGTGCCATCATAGTTCATCGGCTTGCAGTCGAGGAACTGCTGAAAAGTGCAGCTTCGCACTACGCTGTCTCCAGATGAATCTCCATTCCTATTATGTCTAGCGTTGCTTGGTCCTCCACTGTCTTGAGTACGGTTTGCCTCGTACTGGGCGATAGCAGCGGAGATCCTTTCTTCCAGTAGAGCCTCCAGCTCTTCAGCAATTCTTGGCAGTGGGGGAGGAGGAGGTTGTTCGTCATTGCGAGCATTCACAGCTTTCCTGGGTGCCATGTTCTGACAGAACATAACACAACAGGGTTAGACATTTGTTTGATATCGTCACCCTAGACAGTAGTATCATATATATTCACAGGTATATATACCACATAAGTGACATCAAACAATTATTACTCTAGCAGAGTACTTATTAGGCTTGTACTGAGGGAATCTATACGTGACAAGACTTGCTGTGATTTTTGTGCACTGAATTCCATAATTATGTATGCATCCATAATTACGTAACTCCTTGCACAGTCCGCACAGTTCGTTTCATCCTCGTATTTCTTCCTTCAGATGGGCCATCGCTTTCATGTAAAGTCACATATACTTGTGACATTCCACTTCTAGTACATGCTAATTATCACACATAATTGCAAGTAATTTCTAGTCAACGACAAGTGCTACTCAGGTGCACTCTAAGTCTCGTAGTGTCCTTTCTAGACTCATGTAGACAGTTTCAGGTAGTGGATGTCGCGGGACGTTTTATGCAATGAAAACTCTTTGAAAATTGTTTTCGTGAATGGATCCTAGAGATTGTAGACTAGACTCGAGGAGGAATCCTAGTTCACTACAATCGCAGCTCTGATACCAATCTGTCACACCCCTTTCTATGGCGGAAGCACGAGGTGTGATCATGAAAGGTTCTCATTGCATACGAAGAGTAAACATGCTACATGCTCGTAAAATAACATCAAATACCATGATTTGAAAACATAAGCTTAGCGTTTACATCGCTAGACAGCATAAAACATTTTCTTAAAAGTTTACAACTTTATTCAAAGTTAAACACAAGCGACATCCACGAGCGTAAGCAAGACCACGCGCACATCCATCCTAGTTACCTGAAATACATGTGAGTTTTTGGAAAAACGTCAACATAAAGTTGGTGTGAATTCATGCAGTTTTGTATTTCATGTTTGTATACTTTGTATGAAAACATAGTTTGTGAGTAAATCAAGTTTTCATAAATCCAGTTTCATGTGTACATCACGTACCTATGTATAATTCAATTTCTTCTTGAGTACCCCACGTACTTCAAGTTATTTATCAATTCTTGTATGGTATGAATTTTATGTAAATACAGTATTTCTGTAATTATCAGATTGTTAATGGGTTGCAAAGCCATTAACATGTGACACGTCATAGGAAGCCACCAAACCTAAGGCATTTAATTGGTATATTCTGAGACACAAAAGCACCACTCGATTCTCGCCCCGACCGAGTGTGAGGCTGCCAGGCACCTGTTAGATCTAACCTTTTGTTCTGCGGTCTGAATGTATACGTTGACTAATGGTGCTTCTGTACCCTATTCGTGACACTATTTCTCATAACGCCTCCTACTTGGTTCTCGTTCTCACCAAGCGCGTTTCTTGTTATCATTTCTCATAGCGCCTTATACTTGGTTCTCGTCTCACCAAATGCGCTTCTCATATTCATATATTTCGTCACACTTGGTTCTCGTTCTCACCAAGTGTACTTCTTGTATTTATATCATACCATTTTTAAATATTGTACTTTTGTACATGTATTTCACCCTCGAAGTTATAAAAACTGAAAACAGTTAAAGAGAAAAGGGGGAGCATGAACTCACAACTTTGCGTTCCTAGCGTCGTAAACTCCACCGGATTTGCTTAATTAACGTCGTAACCTATACGCGTTTTCTTAACGTTAGTCACTAGACTTGCGTCGCACAAGTACAATCACTCTCTTTTGTATATATTCTTGTGTTAAAAATATTCCATATTTTTAACTACGTATCTTACTTATATTATTTTCTCCAAAAATAAATATAAGTCTTTTATGTTTTGCACTTTGCACCCGAATTATGTATCTTGTATGTTGTATGTGTATTTTTATATTTCTACTCCTCATGAGTAATTAGTGTATTTTTAAGTCTTAATACACTAGCACGTATGACACATACTATATACACTTAGCACAAAAATTGGTGATAAAATAATATATATTTTTCTCTCCAAAAATATATATATATAATATCCATTTTTATCCTTCAAGAAATCACCATTTCTTATCACCAAAAATTAGGGAAACCTTGGTAATACTTTTAAATACATTTTTAGGGAATAAGTTTCTCAAAAACTTATATTTTTCTAAGTGTCAAAATTTATAAAAATTTTGACAGAGTTTCCCCTAAAAATGGAGGTTTCCCACGTTTTCAAAACGTGTGTTTATTTTCTTTTAAATCATCATCAATCATCAATAATCATCAACAACAATTATCAACCATACTTATCAACAATAATCACTAATTTCATGAACTTGAATATTTACAAAAATGTGTAGTAACTTACTAGCACATTTAGCAAGTCTTGTTATCTTTAAAAATAAGTTTAATTTCTTAAAAACTTTATTTTTAAAGAATATGAAGTTTTACAACTTCTAGTCGGTTTTTACGAAAATTATTTCTTTGTTAAAACCTTTGTTACACAAGTATCCATACACTTGTTTGTTCACAAAAACCACTTTTGTTTGTGTAAGACCCGGTTTAGAACATGTGATTTCTTGGACACTTGGTCCTTTGAAAATACCGCTTGTAGATACGTAGATCTACTAGTTTTAAACACTATTTCACAAGTTAAATTGCTTTTACACAACAAAAATACTTTTACACAAGTCCATGTCTCATGTGTGGTAGAGTTTCACCCTTTAACCCTTGTGTTAACTAAAAACGAGCTTATGTTAAGATCAACGATCTTACCAAACCGGGTTAAATGGCGATCCGAGCTACCACATCATAGATCGGGTCTAGATAACCATATATTTCAAATACTACAACTTTTACACAACATATGTGCTATTAACCACCACTTTAAGTATTTTTAGTAGACTCTTGTTCATCATTTTGTATCTTAATGAGATTTAACCGATACAAATCCTTTTAACCACTCTAAAATAGTTCAAATACGAGTTTTAAACATTATACCTCTAGCTCGGGGCTAGGGAAGAATCCTGACGGAAAATGGGTGGATAAAAGCTAACGGAAGTGGTCCTTCGCGTTCCGAGTGCACCAAAGCTCCTAATACGCAACCTCTAACACTTGTATCACCTTGGAATGATGAAGATGGAACTCGAAGATGGATGGTTGAGAGAGGGGTGTTTGGCCGTAAGTTCTAGAGGGAGAGAGGAGAGTGTGGTCTTGAGTGTTTAAGTGATAATGTCCATGTGGTTAAGTGTTTATTTATAGGAAATTCTAATGTGTATTATCCATTGGATGTAGTGTCTTTAGGATATTAGACATAACATAATTAAATATTCCATCTTAGTACTCTTGTGTTCCCCTAGTTAGGCCGATCCCATTAGGGGGGGGGGGGTATCTAGTTCGATCTCAAGTAGATAGTTAGGTTAATAGTTATGTTAAATAGATTAGTTAAGTACCTAACCCGGTTACTTAGTGTGTAGTGTATTTTAGCGGGTGTTAGGGTAATCAGGGACCCTAACTGGCTCAGAAAAGATAAAAAAAATGTCATTGACATTATTTTTATGTTCCGGGTAATCTCCGGTTGTTCGGTTACATACCGATTCGTTAAGGTGCTAAATTACACTTTTTAGTGTCGTTTAAGTACCTTTCTTGTACTCTTTCAATTCCCAACACTTAGGGAAATATTCTGGATAATAAAACGACATTTCTGCATAATATTTATATGTTCAAATGCTGAATTATTGCTGATTTGTATAAATTCTGCACTTAAAGTGCGTTTCGGGTGCTTTTTAGTGCTTGTTTTTGCTTTCGCAATGTCTATAAATTAAACCCTTACCTATACTCTAGGGTTTTAATGTATTTTTGTTGTCGGACCTACACCTAGGCTCCAATTTTATTGTCTGGCTGCTTTCTGCAGTTCCGTTGACACATAGTGTCTTACCGGTGAGTTTACTATTATTCTGACGCAACGCTCTCGTTTATGCATAAAGCAATATTTTGTAGTATACAACATGCATGAATTCACTTGTTTAATCATGTGTTCAGACATTACTGACAATTAAACTCATAATTGCAGTCATTAATCAATAATTATAGTGTACGGAAATTACCGGTTTGTGCCAGTTGTCACAACTGCCTTCGTCGCCGTCGTCGGCCGACATCTCCGTCGGCCACCATGTAAGACCCTAATTTGTACGTGACAAAAGTCGCAGCGGAAACACGAACCATAAAATTTCTTTCGTTATACATACCTCAATTTATTTAAAATTTGACTTTAACATAGCTCTTTCTCCTAAATCCGTCATTTTCTTATTTACTATTTGGAAACATAGCTTATGTTTACTACATTACATACAGCAACGTCCCGTACAATCTCTCTAATGACTCGATCCTCGATCTCCAATCCTTGGATATCATCATATCTGGTACTACCTGCATTCACCACATACAATTCATAACATTAGTACGCATTATAAACATACAAAGTTTATTCTCGTTACTTCTCGTTACGTTATACTCTTTACATCCTAGCTTTTTAATCCCGTCTTACGATCTGTGGTGAGACTTCCTCGCCATTCCTGCATCACACTTAAATCTCCAGGTACACGAACAAACATCGTAAACACTTAATCATACCGAAAGACTTACATACATACCCTAATTCATACATATTATCTCTCTATATATATATATGTACATACGTACACACATGCATACATACCTGCTTACATACATGTTCATACACGTACATGACAATCTACGTACATACTTACATATACACACACATCTACATCATTATATACGTATCTATATGTACACTTACCAACATCAATAAGTACACACATGACATTATACACATTTACATACATACAACCCTACGTGCATCAAACCAAATTCATACATGTCTACTCTCATACATTCCATCACATATCCACTTATTCTTGCTCACATACTTATAAACATACTCACGTAGGTACATACGGGCTTTCATACATTTCTACATACTTGTATGGAGATATACAAACATGCATACATACCTATCTACATGTGTGTTTACCCTAAAGGTCATAAAACATAAGTTAAATTAATCATACGCCACTTAGAACGCGTTTAAACGGGTTCCCAAGACAAAACAGAGCAACCGAACACATTTCGCCGACCAGACACCCCGTCGCGCGACGCGACGGGCCGTCGCGCCACGCGACGCCCTCAAATAAGCAGAATGTTTGCTGCTGCTGTGCTGCAGATTTTCAGCACGACCGCATTTCGCGGAAACGGTCATAACTTCTTCGTTATTGGTCCGTTTGACCCGATTCTTTTTCCTACGCGTCCGTAATTTAATTCTCCATCTTATGGAGTTAAGACCCGACATCCGGATTAACAAAATTCCAGACTTTTAAGCCTTCGGCTTGTTACCCTTTTTTCCATATTCTGTCCCGTTCATGCATTTATCCATCTAACTTGTTTATTTGACCATAAATTCTTATATACCTAATAATATCAATGACGCCTATTATAAAAGATCAAATTCTCGGATATCTTGCATTCTTTAAACTCATTTTACTCAAAAGCTTACTTTGACCCGTTAAGGTATTTTTGCGTTTCATTGCATTTGATTCTCAAAAAGATACATTTCGCTTCCGTACTTATCCTAATTATTCACTTGGTCATTTATCTTATTTCTAAACATCTTTTACAGGTCGTTCGCCCAAAATACCCACCAAGGGCATTTTAGTCAACTTTAACCCCAACACTTACGACGAAGGACTTCAACACATAACTACCCTCAAACATCATGTTTGATTAATTAAAACACCATATTACTTAACAATCTAAGAAGTGATTACAGAAATCACTTACCTTATGCGTCCGCGCTCGTATCCGATCCTTGCCCCTTCTTGACCCGTTAGCACATCTTGCTTGAGGCCGTCTCGACATGGTCCCTACACTTCCATGTCATCGAAACCACATTCTTGTTAGCATACCTATTTGTACATGTTAACAATCATACCAATCGCATAATCCACACTTAACTTCCCTTAGTCATTTCTAACAAGCATACTACATAGAAATTAACTTCATCTTCTTTCCAACTCATGTAATTCATCATGTAATCACACATAACGCATATTAACATAACATGTACCCAACGACTTCCTATAAACTTACCTTTACGACAACGAGTCAAATCATGTTTCTTATACTTGTTGACTTTCAAAAGTCAACTATTAACCATATGTAATCATCGACTTATCAACATATACCCGCAACATCATAATTGACTATACGGACGACATTATATACGTCTTATCATACTCTTGGTGTGCGTACCACCTTTTTAAGCATAACGTACAACTAATCCATGCATAAATCTTCTAAACTCATACATAACTCATTAAATCCTACTCTTAATCAACATGTACTTTTCATACATAAGCATCAAACATATCACATCGTATTTCATTCCATTCATCTCACAAGAATTCATCATAATTCATCAACAATCAATAAGAGTTGAACATGGATGATCATTCAAGTCATCATCCTTACCTAAACAAGTGGGTTTCACCTCTAAACATCAAATTAACACAAACCATACATAACCTATGTTCTATATGATGATTCTAACCCTTATACATGATTAATTTCATATTAACTCACGATTTTGAACATAACCCACTTCACACATGATCACAAATCTTAGACTTAAGACATACCTTATGATCCCCTCATGAGGGTGATCATTAATCCATGTTCCTTCTTGAATTTGTGCTTCGATTCACCCTTTAATTTGGTGGTTTAGTGGAACTAGGGTTTGGAGCTCTTGTGAGCTCCTGAAGATTCAAGAACACGCACGTATGTGTGTGTTTGTGTGTGTATAGACCTTTTAATTAGTAATCAACTTTCATCTATTCCACTCTAGCCCCTCGGGTTTTCCTTTTAAACATAACTGACACTACCTTTATCTTTTAATACTTTTGACCATAACCTTAACTAGGTTAAATAGCCTAGTTATTTATTTCATGACGTGTCACATAAGAACATACTACAATTATTAACATTCAGATTTTTGGGGCGTTACAAGTCTACCACCCTTAAACAAGGTTTCGTCCCCGAAACCTTTCTTACCTCTTATTTAACACTAATTAATTCTTCTCTATGGCTAGCCCATAACAACAACTATCTTCTTTCTTAAAGAACCCGCTCCGAAGTTCTTATTAGTGTCGCTTTCACTAATACGCTAATTCCTAACAGCCTTCATAGCTAATTGTTCATTCATCATTCTAACACTCGTATATCATATGCATCATATACCTTCTTACTTACTTGCAACCGTTCCAACATCCCATTACTAACATTCTCAATTCATAATTGTTCATATAATTGACTTCTTCATAACCATTCCATACCTTCCTTATCATACTTTCGCATATCATTTTCATTTCCTTATCGTGTCAACAACAGGTCAATACACATACTTCCTCGATCTGTAATCATACATCCATTCATATGATCTGTTCATAACGGATCTACCAGATTCATCTTATCCCTTAAGATTTCATTCTATACATATCTTATTTAACATTTAGTTCTTGTTTTGTTACCACACAAACTACCATTTCATAGTCATATATACATACTTTAACTTTAATGTGAACATCCTTCTACGTTTTCTACAGCTACTTGTACCTTGCATACCTTTACGTTACCTTTAAATCATTTTGGTCCATTTCACATCACTATTGCTTTCTCTTTATGCATTACTTAATTTACATATATACATGTGTGTCATACTAGTTTATATCTATCCAATCATAAGTTAAACATCTTACTAACCTCTTTCATTTCACAAAGCGATGATCCGTAACCCCGATCGAACATCTTCTTCTCGAGTACTAGCCGTAACAGACCAGGTTTCATTCATCCTTTTAATGAGCTCCCGCTCATGTACATTCTTTCACCAGTACGATTGGTTCCATCACATCAATAATTCTAACATTTCTATCAACAAAATTAGCGGTTAGCATATTTCATTTAAACATTCATTATACTAGGGGATTACCCACTTATAATCCTTCTACAATTCCTACGTCCAGGCTATAACATATCACACATTCCATTTCCTTACATGTAATTCTTTCATTCTAGTTACTTATTTCGTCAACCTTCATTTGACTCTTCAAAGCTTTACTGACATTTCTTAATCATTGTATAAGTACTGAGGCACACGTCCGTACTTCTTTCCATTCATGCTTATATGCAAAAACATTCATTACATCATCTCGGTATTTCTTACCAAACTTACCATTCCAACCCTTACTTAAGTTATGGTTCGGGTCACAGCCCGTCATTATTCTGACTTCTAAGAGTCATTTACTAACACGTCTAACACATAGCTCATACCAAACTTCATCTATTATACTATCATCTTATACTTTATACTTATTTCTTTGACCCGTTCGACTCAATCATGGTCAAACTGTCGGCATCTTCTTGTACGGATTAATTTCATTCATTTTTTTTATACTTTTAAATCTATCTCACGTATGCATATGCATCATTCATGCTTTCTTATTCATTGAATCCGCCTTACGGATTCAACGTTACATTTATGCCTTTCATTACTTCTGCATTTTGAACCCTTCTCGTGGATTCAAACACCTTACCCATGCCTTTCATCCTTGAATCCGTCTTACGGATTCAAACATATCATCCATGCCTTTCATCCTTGAATCCGTCTCACGGATTCAAACATTGTATTCATACCCTTCATTTCCTGAATCCGTCTCACGGATTCAGACATATTATTCATATCTTGTTGATCCGCACTAAACCACGGATTCAACATTCTTCATTCTTATCAGGCATGTTTTTCATTCTTACATAGTACTCTCAATTTCCCGAGAGTCTTACTTCTCATTTCACCCACACGCCCGCCTGCTACCCAACTCTACTGGACATACCTGTAACAATTATCATGACCTCACGAACGTCATACGTTTCTCGTGTACTGGCCAGGTACACCATCCACATAATAGTTTCGTGCCTTCGTGTAATTGTCACCTTACGTCCGTAGACTTAGGTTTCGGCGCGTGTATCATTTTCAGTACTTCATTACTATACTATCATTATCCTTCATTTAGAATTTTCCTTCCCTTATTGAGTTTTACTATTACATATACCCACATATCGAATTTACGCACCTGGATTCAAGTTTGCCTTATTACCTCTTTGTCTGCCTTAATATTCATCTTAGACCGCATTCACAGATCATCCTCTTCTGACACTTCTTTAGATCTTGATCGAGTCTTAGATTGTACGGGTTTCTTATCTCAAGAGCACACAAGTTTGAGTTCAAGTAATTACCTTCTCGTACTTGATTCCCTCAAACCAGGGCTCTGATACCAACTTGTAAGACCCTAATTTGTACGTGACAAAAGTCGCAGCGGAAACACGAACCATAAAATTTCTTTCGTTATACATACCTCAATTTATTTAAAATTTGACTTTAACATAGCTCTTTCTCCTAAATCCGTCATTTTCTTATTTACTATTTGGAAACATAGCTTATGTTTACTACATTACATACAGCAACGTCCCGTACAATCTCTCTAATGACTCGATCCTCGATCTCCAATCCTTGGATATCATCATATCTGGTACTACCTGCATTCACCACATACAATTCATAACATTAGTACGCATTAGAAACATACAAAGTTTATTCTCGTTACTTCTCGTTACGTTATACTCTTTACATCCCAGCTTTTTAATCCCGTCTTACGATCTGTGGTGAGACTTCCTCGCCATTCCTGCATCACACTTAAATCTCCAGGTACACGAACAAACATCGTAAACACTTAATCATACCGAAAGACTTACATACATACCCTAATTCATACATATTATCTCTCTATATATATATATGTACATACGTACACACATGCATACATACCTGCTTACATACATGTTCATACACGTACATGACAATCTACGTACATACTTACATATACACACACATCTACATCATTATATACGTATCTATATGTACACTTACCAACATCAATAAGTACACACATGACATTATACACATTTACATACATACAACCCTACGTGCATCAAACCAAATTCATACATGTCTACTCTCATACATTCCATCACATATCCACTTATTCTTGCTCACATACTTATAAACATACTCACGTAGGTACATACGGGCTTTCATACATTTCTACATACTTGTATGGAGATATACAAACATGCATACATACCTATCTACATGTGTGTTTACCCTAAAGGTCATAAAACATAAGTTAAATTAATCATACGCCACTTAGAACGCGTTTAAACGGGTTCCCAAGACAAAACAGAGCAACCGAACACATTTCGCCGACCAGACACCCCGTCGCGCGACGCGACGGGCCGTCGCGCCACGCGACGCCCTCAAATAAGCAGAATGTTTGCTGCTGCTGTGCTGCAGATTTTCAGCACGACCGCATTTCGCGGAAACGGTCATAACTTCTTCGTTATTGGTCCGTTTGACCCGATTCTTTTTCCTACGCGTCCGTAATTTAATTCTCCATCTTATGGAGTTAAGACCCGACATCCGGATTAACAAAATTCCAGACTTTTAAGCCTTCGGCTTGTTACCCTTTTTTCCATATTCTGTCCCGTTCATGCATTTATCCATCTAACTTGTTTATTTGACCATAAATTCTTATATACCTAATAATATCAATGACGCCTATTATAAAAGATCAAATTCTCGGATATCTTGCATTCTTTAAACTCATTTTACTCAAAAGCTTACTTTGACCCGTTAAGGGTATTTTTGCGTTTCATTGCATTTGATTCTCAAAAACATACATTTCGCTTCCGTACTTATCCTAATTATTCACTTGGTCATTTATCTTATTTCTAAACATCTTTTACAGGTCGTTCGCCCAAAATACCCACCAAGGGCATTTTAGTCAACTTTAACCCCAACACTTACGACGAAGGACTTCAACACATAACTACCCTCAAACATCATGTTTGATTAATTAAAACACCATATTACTTAACAATCTAAGAAGTGATTACAGAAATCACTTACCTTATGCGTCCGCGCTCGTATCCGATCCTTGCCCCTTCTTGACCCGTTAGCACATCTTGCTTGAGGCCGTCTCGACATGGTCCCTACACTTCCATGTCATCGAAACCACATTCTTGTTAGCATACCTATTTGTACATGTTAACAATCATACCAATCGCATAATCCACACTTAACTTCCCTTAGTTATTTCTAACAAGCATACTACATAGAAATTAACTTCATCTTCTTTCCAACTCATGTAATTCATCATGTAATCACACATAACGCATATTAACATAACATGTACCCAACGACTTCCTATAAACTTACCTTTACGACAACGAGTCAAATCATGTTTCTTATACTTGTTGACTTTCAAAAGTCAACTATTAACCATATGTAATCATCGACTTATCAACATATACCCGCAACATCATAATTGACTATACGGACGACATTATATACGTCTTATCATACTCTTGGTGTGCGTACCACCTTTTTAAGCATAACGTACAACTAATCCATGCATAAATCTTCTAAACTCATACATAACTCATTAAATCCTACTCTTAATCAACATGTACTTTTCATACATAAGCATCAAACATATCACATCGTATTTCATTCCATTCATCTCACAAGAATTCATCATAATTCATCAACAATCAATAAGAGTTGAACATGGATGATCATTCAAGTCATCATCCTTACCTAAACAAGTGGGTTTCACCTCTAAACATCAAATTAACACAAACCATACATAACCTATGTTCTATATGATGATTCTAACCCTTATACATGATTAATTTCATATTAACTCACGATTTTGAACATAACCCACTTCACACATGATCACAAATCTTAGACTTAAGACATACCTTATGATCCCCTCATGAGGGTGATCATTAATCCATGTTCCTTCTTGAATTTGTGCTTCGATTCACCCTTTAATTTGGTGGTTTAGTGGAACTAGGGTTTGGAGCTCTTGTGAGCTCCTGAAGATTCAAGAACACGCACGTATGTGTGTGTTTGTGTGTGTATAGACCTTTTAATTAGTAATCAACTTTCATCTATTCCACTCTAGCCCCTCGGGTTTTCCTTTTAAACATAACTGACACTACCTTTATCTTTTAATACTTTTGACCATACCCTTAACTAGGTTAAATAGCCTAGTTATTTATTTCATGACGTGTCACATAAGAACATACTACAATTATTAACATTCAGATTTTTGGGGCGTTACACACCACCACCACCACCGCCGCGCTCCACCTCCACCACCACCATACGTCGCTTGTGTCTTCACCGTACGCCACCACCAACCGGTGGTGGCCGTTTAAATGTTCTGCAACAGGAGGGTGTCGGAAGGGGGGTATGGCCGGCTGGTTAGTCGGAGTAGAGAGGGAGAACAAGGGGTGTTGTGTGGGGGTTACATCGGAGGATGACAGTCGGCCGGTAATCGGCTCCGGTCGCCGACTACCAGACACGAGAGAGGGGTGCTTGTTTTGAGTGTTTTTCCTGATTTGGGGTCCAATTTAATGATTTGTGGATTGATTTAGGTTTTATAGGTGGGTGGGTGTGGTGGTGATGTAGAGGTGCAGTGGTGGTGGGCGGTGTGGTGGTGAAGGTGGAGCTGTGGTGGTGACGGTGGGTGCAACGGTTGTGGTGATGAAGGTGATGAAGGTGGAGGCGTTAAATAATCACTAACCTGTTGAAGGTGGAGCTGTGGTGGTGACGGTGGGTTGCAACTTGAGAGATTGGGAGGAGATGATAGAGAGAGAGGGAGAGGGGGGATGTTTAAGTACAGAGGAGAGAAGATTTATATATTATTTATTTAATTTTATTTTACTTGAGTTCCACATGATATTGCCACCTCATAAAAAATAAGCCATGTCATCAAAAATTGAACACGTAAGCAAAAAGAACTAACGTCGTTAGTGCCTAGTTAACGACGGGGTGACACAGCGTACAATGTGTTAAGTTGGGAGTGGTGTGAGCCAAAGTCAAAGTTGAGAGTGCCAGCGGCCAAATGGCCATAGTTGGGGTGTTTAAATCCATTAACCCAAAAAAAAAATAAAAAAATAAAACCCTTTTTGCAACATCAACATTGCTCCTACCTTACTTTATATCAATTACTAGGTTATATACCCGTGAGCTTCACGGGTTATTATGGGTTATGTTAAAAAAAATCTATATCTATAAAAGTATTTTTTTTGTATGATTTATAACCTGATATCTCTTCATGCTAAGACCCATGTTTGGAAAACCTTACCAAGAAATATATTGAGTTACAATTTATTTTCAAACAAAATTCTAACCTAGGTGCAGCAAGGGCAGTATCAAATCCACCTGTAGTCAGTATTCAGTCAATTAATGTTGTTAATGAACTATACAATATACATAAAACTGCATGTTTGAACAATAATACAAAAAAATCATGAATATTACTTACCTAAATACACTTGTTTCCCACAATCCCTAAACAGTCACAACACAATAACAATTCAATTAGTTGTAATCAAACACTACAACAACAGACACTCAAAACACATATATATGATGCATATGTGACGCTCTGATCGTACATATTTCCAATTTATTAATATCTCATAACTACTTAATTTTTTTAACTACAAACTAACATACTCCTAAACACTCTTATACTACTCATAAGTACACAATTATTAGAAATTAGAAAGCAAGTGCATCATACCAGATATGTGATTCCCAACGACCAGTACGCCGATAAAACGTCACACCGCGATACTGTGAGCTTCGAGACCTCGATCCACGTCGACTTTTCTAACCGAAATCTAACAAAACTACCCTAGGTCTGGCCGGAATCTAAAAAGACATCAATTTGGTTTCGTGGTCGGTTTTTTCTTTTAATTTTTGGTCAGTCGGTTTTTTCAAATCGTAGGAAATGTTTTGGTTTAACCGACTGTATAAATCCGAACCAGACCGTAAGTTTGAAAAATATTTTCCTTAAAAAAAAATATGGGAGTCCTAAAAGAACACAATATATAATGAATATGAAATATCAATCATTTCATGTTCATAGTCTTATACAAACATCTGCCAAATAAAAGAAGAAGATAAAAGGGTATTTCATTCATTTTCCACATTTGATGACAGACAAAGATTGCTCCAGGTTGTCATAATTGGTCAGACTACCAGTTATACTACTTACTTACAGGGACAGTTTGGTCATTGCACGACAACCTTTATTTATTTCTATCACTTATTTCCATCCTTTGCCCAACCAAGTTTTACCAACATGGAGGACTCTGTTTTCATTTTCACTTAGACCATGCGTAGTGATAAGGGTGAATAATGCCCCCATCTTTAGGCGTTTTTCGTCATGTGGCAGTCCAGTCAGCAAGGGGCATTATTGGGCGTTTTTCTAGAATAGGTGTAATGAGGATGTGTGTATTATGTTAAAAAGGGGTTTAAAGAATTAAATAAAACCAAAAACTAACAAAAAAAAGGGATTGGTCAAGAAAAAAGTGGGATACATCTCATTGGCCACCCAAAAACCATTTGAGCGTGTTTTAAATCACGCTGGAGGGGGGATTTCCGCCAGAAAACGCCGGATCACGCCAGCAGGGGTGGGGCGGCGGCGTTTTTGGACGTGTTTGGGGGGATCACGCCGGAAATATTGCCCACTACGGGTGGTCTTAGACAAAAAGCTTCTGGATACTTGTCATGGCCCACAACTGCCGTATTTTACCCACCATGGGCAATTTCGTCAATTTCTCAAAATAAACTACATGATCAGGCAAAAAGGTCATTTCACAACAAAGCAAGTTTTGGAAAAATAGGAACTTTTTTACACACCCTTTCACACGGCTCAATGTGTTTGCTATAAAAAAAACTAAATTAGTAATTTTGCAACCAAAACCCAATTAAAAAAAACTAAATTAGTAATTTTGCAACCAAAACCCAATTAAAAAAAAACTAAATTAGTAATTTTGCAACCCAAACTCAATTAAAAAAAAAACTAAATTAGTAATTTTGCAACCCAATCTCAATTAAAAAATAACAACCTAAATTAATAATTCTGCAACCCAATCTCAAAATTCAAGATAAATTATACCCATTTAAAAAAACACTGAATTAATAATTCTGCAATCAAAAAAATTCAAAACATATCATGCCCAAATTGCATTAAAAAAACCAACAACTTGCTTTTTAATTGGCAAAAACTCCGGTCAAGTTGAGCTCTACCGGTTTCAAGCATCTCAGACACTTGTTCACCAGTATCAGCAGCTTTATCAAAATACTCTTTAATCGAACCAACAATTTCCGCTAGATCTTGATGTCTAATCACCATTCTCATATCTGAATTATCATCATACTGACTGGTGTTCCAGCTTGCACCATCATCACCCTTTTCCGATTTACTCATCTTCGATTTAGTGGCTGCAGAATGAGGCCTATTCACCGACTCGTTATGAACAGAGGATCCGAAATTAGACCGACTCTCCATCTCGGATCTAGAATCCCTATCAATTTCTTAATCATTATCATCATCAGAAGTTGAGCTCGTAGTGTAAATATATAACGATCTCCCCATTCGCTACATTGCACTTCTTCTCTCTCCTCTGTTTCCACTTCATCATCTCTTTCTAGATGATAACTGTTGTTCTTCTTCTGAGATTAGGTTGAATAAACCGAACGCTTATCTTCATTGTTTTCCCAATGATTCTTCTTTTTCTCATTGTGGGTTGAGTAGATTGAGGCTTTGCCCGAATAGATTGAGGATTTATTGTACCCCTGTCAAATAAAAATAATGGTATTTATACATTAAAATTAAAATAAAATATAAAACAAATAGGAAAATCCACAAACCTGAATATATTATAAATAGACATGTCTTGCAACATTTTATCGAACAACTACTGGTGTACTTTGAATTTCATTTCTTGCACTGCCCTGTTCCGTAACTTATTACACTCTAGAAATACACTTCGTTACATCAAACAATGCAATAACATCACCATTTTCCACACCTGAGAGATGCCTAAATCTACCTATTTAGTAACGACTGAAAAAAATTTGACAAGTGTAACATAACTGAAATTTGAATAGTGAACGATAAAAATTGTAGACCGTATCATATTTATTGTTTAGCCTCAGGTTATACATAAATAATCAAAGCCATGTATGTTATATATACTAAACTTTCTAGCAAGTAAAATCGTTTGAGGTTAGTCTTTATGTTCTCGAGACTCTTCTTCAAAACAATTGTTTTCTTCTTTTATCAAGATATTAATATGGCATTATCATTTTCCTCGTTAAAAAGTGTAAAGAAAATAACAAAAATCAACCCAAAGCAAACTGTTCTTGGTCCGCTTGATTGGTTTGGCCAGGTGCACTAATAGAGCTAGTGTGGTTCATAAAATTACAATCTGATTACTGCTCTTACCTGTTTGGCTAGCCACTTGTAGCCCAAACTGGCCAAACAAAAGCATGCACATGCCTAACAGTAGTCTATGCCCTCCTTATCAGTGTTGTAAATAGAAAATAACACTGAATTTTTTAAGCATAATGATGAGATAATCATAGAGTTTTAAAAACAAACCTTGGACAAAAGTAGGATTCCTTTTCATAATTCCCTATTCAGTTCCACTGCTAAAGAATGACAACCTGAAACTCTACATGTACAAAAATCAAATCAAAACCACAATTTACAAAATTCACTTGATGTAAAAAAATCCTAAATAAAGTATCATATATCAAGATCTACAACTGAGATATCCTAAACACATAAAAAATTCGAATATAGAAAACGAAGGTCATGTCTTAAAGAAAAAAAACCCTAAAGTCCTTAAGGAGTTTTGGTAAAATGTCTAAAAAATACCCTGAAGGCAATCGCAGTTTTCAACTTCCTTCCTGACGACATTAAGAACAAAATCAATCAACTCAGCACCTTCAGTATAGTGGCCCTTGGCTCAGTTGTTTCCTTCACTGGATTGGACAAAAACAAAGTTACCAGGTCAAAAGATCTGACCACAAGGACGAGATCGGAGACTATCTAGAGTACCGGGCTCGAGATCCATGAGCTTTGCCCTTGAATCTCAAAATTTGAATGTGAGAGAGGAAAGAGAGAGAATGTTGCGTACAAGATGTAGGATCCTTCTGAATAGCAGCCGTATCACAAGGGTTGAAAGGTTGGACCGATTCCAAGAAAGCCTCAATGGTTTTTTTTTTTTTTTTTGCTGCTTTCACAAAGAAGAAACTAAGAAAGACAGAGCTAGTTTCGCAAAGAAGAAAAAGAGAGAAGCGGGAGAGTAACCATAGGGTTTTCAAATTTTAAGTTTTGAATCCGGCTATGGAGTACAATTCACTGCCCAAACCAAGCAAATTGAAGTCACGGGTTCTCAATTCAAAGAGAAGGTGACACGTGGGAAGAAGAAAGGGGAGGGCTTGAGGTGATGACACTTGGCATGCTAATGTTTTCCTATATTATATAGGAAGATTCATATAACCTCTCTTGCCCCGGTTTAAACTTAGGACCTACTCTTTAAAAAACATATACTTCTACCAAGTGAGCTAACCTCATATTAGTTATTATAACCATAAGCAGATAATAACCGAAGCCACAACAGGTATGAAACTAAAACTGATTTTGGAATAACTAGTTTAGGTTCAAAAGAACCGTTTTTGGACCCTCAAACCGGTTATTAGCTGAACTGGTTTTTTTATTAACCGGTATTGATCAAAATTTAAATAACAGGCTAGATTAATAACTGAGATATAAAATAACCGGTTAACCACTTGAGTGCAAAATCAAAAAGTTTAACACCCTGGGTCTCTAACCGCTCATTTTATAACGTTTTGAGTCCAATTTTGTTCATATTATAACGTTTTGAGTCTATTTTTGTTTAAAAAATTGGACCCAAAAGCTTAAAAAGAAACCAAAAAGGACCAAGCCGATTGAACAACAATTTCGCCTCATAAAAATACCTTCACAATCAAGCAAAAAACCACTTTAAAACAATCTGAAAATATACATTAAAAAATAGAAAACCCTAATTGAACTTATGAACAAACATTAGGTTTATCGGAATAATCTAGACGGTGTTGATCCGGTGAAAGGTGTCGTCTATGATGTCGAATTGTCGATCCAGTCGGAGGAGGAGACGGGAAAGGAAGAGGACGACGACGTAATGGGGACACTGCCGTGACCAGAGTTTTCTTAGCATTTTTGGTTAGACGGTGGTGGATTGTTGTGACATTGCCGACGGTGGTGGTTGAAGATAGTGATCTAGGATGGGTGTGGGGGGTCCAATTTGATGGTGTTCGTATGTGGGCTGTTATGATGGTTGTATAGTTGTATGGTGTGACAACCCGAGTTTTCAAGGTCTCTACCCGACTTAACTCAATACTTATTTGCAAAATGTTTGTATCTCTATATTTGATGTGCAATATAAGTGTGCTCTTATATATATATATATATATATATATATATATATATTATGTGCAATGAAAGTGTGTTAACTGATATATGTTTAGTATGATTATAATGTTAGTTCACTTAATAAAAAGATGGAACCTTTGGCCGAAATCACCCCAACCCAAATGCCCCACCCGAAAACACCCCACTCGAAATAAACTCCCCACCTGAAATCAACCCTCCTCTCGAAGTGGGCCGGCGAAAACGGAACTGGGCTTCGGCCCAGTAGCGAGCAAATTACAGTGTTTTGATATTGACCTTTCTACGTTAGACTTTTGTTAATGAGTAAACCCTAGAGCATCTCTCTAACTGTGACGTCAACTACAAGCCTACGGAACCTTCTTGTGCCATCAATCCATTAGTTTTCTATCTCGGTTAGTGTAAATCCTTATTCGGTTAGTGGATTAAAAACACTTGTGATTATTTGTTTGATCTTATGAAGTAACTGTTAGGTAATTTTGTTTATGGATTTAATATATGCGATTAGGTTATATGATTGGCTTGTGAATTGAATGTTGTTTTAGGAGGTTTATGGCTGATTATGCATGTGAATTGTATTGAAAGTGCAGCCAAATTTAATGTTTTGCATGTGATGGCATAGGAATTGTCGGCTTGTTTGCATGTGATCACCTCATCATATTCGGCTAGTTGTTCTTGTTAGCATAGGGATTGTCAGTGGACATGTGGGAGTTTATGTGTGTGCCACTAATTGTAATCGAATAATATCATATATGTGTGCCACCAATTAATGACTCGCATGAATATTTAGGATTTGATATAAACTGCTAGTGCTCCCATTTATCGAGGATTAGGGTTTTGGAATTGTAACTGTTACTGATGATGATGTTTCAGACGAAAAGACAAGGTGTTTTCGCCAAACCTTATGTCCGATGAAAACCCTTGGGTTTTCGTCAAATGTGATTTCGCCAGTATAGGGTTTTCGTCCCAAGTGTCTTTGTCTTACGTGTTTTCGCCAAATAAGTGATTTCGCCAAACAAGTGACTTCGATACATGTGATTTCGTCTAAGTGTGTGACAACAGTAACCTTGTTTAGTCTATTATCTGAGTTAAGTTTATTAACTCTGTTAACCTTATTAACTGTGTTAAATTATGTAACTCCGTTAAGTATGTTAACTAGGTTATGTTAACTATGCTAAGTGTGCCAACTATGTTAAGTATGTTAAGTGGGTTAACTCAGTCAAGCATGTTAACTCTGTTAACTCAGTTAAGCTTATCATGTCTGTAAGTTGATAATTCATGTTAGATTAGACTGAGAACTCAACTACGTGAAGCATGAGTTGTGTGAAATTGAATAACTGTTTACGTGCTACTTGATGTTAACTACCCAGTACACTTAGTGACTTAGAGTGCATGTGAAACTTTACCAACATGTATTGACTGTGTATACATGCATACTCTAGGCTTTGATTGATGGTTTGCGAGCACGTAGTTTAGCATACCGAGCAAACCAAGGTGAGTTCACACTCTTTCCAAGGCATGGGATTCCCAAGGGTTGGGAATGGGTAAATGATTTAAACGGTAACTACAACCATCCTCCGTGGGTAGGATGCCAAGATTACACACTGGACCAAACCTCTATCATGAAGTCCCTCATTTATATCGACTTAATCGCCGAGGCCTATGGCGAGCGGGTCATTAGTTAATAGCGCTATTAGGTTTAACAAACCTCACACCGTTCCAGTCGGACGGGCGTGTGCTAATGGACTAAGGGCAAAGGGTCAATGCTGATAGACATTGACTTAGGGCACCACTTACATTTTCGTAGTAGTCGATACGCACGGTCTAGTAACACATGGGAAGCCCCCACTAATATTCGCAAACATGTCTGGGAGACCGCGATACGAATTAATACGATACATGGTTTACAAAACGAACATATGATTTACGAAACGAATGCTATAACTAAACAACCAATTGTGAACTCGCTCAACTTTGTTGTTGACTCGTTGTTACATGCCTTGCAGGTCGTTAGGTACTCATGGAGCTTGCACAGGGAGGCGCAGCCGTTGTGGGATATGGCAGTGTGTGCCATGCTAAAAACATTACTTTATTTCGTTCTTAATTCTTACATTGGGTTTTACAATTATGCTTCCGCTAAACACTTAACTACGTTTTTGATTTGAAACACCTTTCATATTGGGAGGTTGAATTTTATTTATTACTTGTTATGTTCAATATGATTGGTGGCTTGATCCTGGTCAGTCACGCCTCCAAGCAGTCATACTCCGCATGTGGATTTTGGGGGTGTGACAGATTGGTATCAGAGCCACAGGTTATAGTGAACTTGGTTTTGATAAGGGGAAAAGTTTTATTAAAACCAGACTATAACCTGTACAGTGCTCAACGATCCACGGCGACGCTTCACTCCACGTGCAAGGCTCAACACTATAGGTGATATGGGTTATGTTATATTGCCTACTTGCTAGTTACATAGTACATTGCTCATAGTATGCTTAGACAAATGTAACAATTATTGCTTGAAACATATGTGTGCTTACTCTCTTCTGTCATCGCACTTTCGCGAACCCCTCTCACTCATGTTTCCCTTGATATGAAGATCATGAGCAGACGCGTTAACATGACTCAAGCCCAGTTGACGACTTTGATTAACCAACAAGTTGCTGCGGCACTTGCAGCCGCCCAAGCAGGAGGCCAGCATGCTCAGCCGCCTGCGTGCACATTCAAAACTTTCATGGACTGTCGTCCTAGTACTTTCAGTGGCACTGAAGGGGCCGTTGGACTTCTCCACTGGTTCGAGAAGCTCGAGTCAGTCTTCGAAATGTGTGAATGCCCTGAGGCTCGTAGGGTGAAGTATGCCACTGGTACTCTCGAAGGCGTTGCGTTGACTTGGTGGAACGCACAAGTCCAAATGTTGGGGATGGTAGCTACCAATGCCACCCCATGGAACGACTTTAAGGAACTGATCAAGCGGGAATACTGTAGTCATGATGACATCCACAAGTTGGAAGTGGAGTTCTTTAACCTGAAGATGACAGGGTCAGAGATAGAGGCGTATACGAAAAGGTCAAATGAGCTGGCCATCTTGTGTCCAACTATGGTGGACCCTCCCATCAAGCGTATCGAGCTGTACCTCAACGGCTTAGTACCAGAGATTCAAAGCCATGTGACTTCTGCTAACCTTGCTACTATCCAGGATGTTACTCGTCTTGCTCATCGTCTCACCGACCAGGCAGTGGAACAGAACAAGCTGCCTAAGCGTATTGGTGCTGCTACTACTGTTACTACTTCTGCTATTCCCAGAGACAACAAGAGAAAATGGGATGGAGCCTCCAGCAAGGGTTCGACCACAGTTCAGTCCCAGGCCCAGCAGCGAAAAATTGATGACTATCAGAGCCCTGGTCAGCAATCTTCTGGTAGTCAGGGGCAGGGTGGATATCGAGGAAACCTCCCGAAGTGTAACAAATGCAACAGACACCACAATGGTCAGTGCAACAAGGGTCGTTGTCAGCGGTGTCTCAAGATGGGTCATGAAGCCAAGGATTGCAGGAGCTCACGACCTGCGAATCAGAACCATCAACAACAACCACCAGCTCCACAGAACCAGTAGCAGCAACAGCGAGGCAACAGGGGATGCTTTCAGTGTGGTGCTGAAGGCCACTTCAAGTGGGACTGCCCTCAGTTAAATTAAAATCCGAACAACAACAACAATAATCAGGGCAATGGGAACAACAACGGGGGAAACAATGATGGAAACAATGGTGCCAGGGGTCGAGTGTTCGTGCTGGGTCAGGGTGACGCAAGGAATGATCCTAACGTAGTGATGGGTAAGTTCCTTCTTGACGACTTTTATGTTACTGTTTTATTTGATTCGGGTGCCGATACCAGTTATGTATCTCTAAAAGTTAGTCAAATGCCCAAGCGCACACCAACACTTTTGAACACCAAGCATGTCGTAGAATTAGCAAATGGTAAAAGTCTAGAGGCCACACATATAGTTCTGGGTTGTAATCTTATCCTCGCTGGTCAGACCTTCTCTATCGATCTCATTCCTATAGTTCTGGGTAGTTTCGACATCGTCATTGGGATGGATTGGTTATCCCAACAGCAAGCAGAGATCCTTTGCAAAGAGAAGATTGTTCGTATTCCCCGTTCTGGTAAAGAACCTCTTGTGATTCAAGGCGACAAGAGTGGTGCTGTTGTGGGCATCATCTCCTTTCTTAAGGCCCAGAAGTGTTTGCGAAAGGGCCACACTGCTATCTTAGCACTCGTTACTGACGCATCAACAAAAAAGAAGAAGATAGAGGATATTCCAGTTGTACGCGACTTTCCTCAAGTGTTTCCTGAGTAATTACCTGGTCTAACGCCTCATCGCCAGGTCGAATTCCAAATCGAGCTAGCTCCTGGAGCAGCGCCCATAGCTCGAGCACCTTATCGCTTAGCTCCAACCGAAGTGGAAGAACTGTCCAAGCAGTTGCAAGAACTCTTGGATAAGGGTTTTGTTCATCCTAGCTCTTCACCCTGGGGAGCTCCCGTGTTATTTGTGAAGAAGAAAGACGGTACCTTTCGCCATGTGCATAGATTACCGCAAACTGAACAAGGTGACCGTGAAGAATCGCTATCCTCTCCCACGCATTGATGACTTGTTTGACCAGCTACAAGGGTCGAGCTACTATTCAAAGATTGATCTGAGGTTAGGCTACCATCAACTGAGAGTCCGGGACGAGGACGTCTCCAAAACAGCATTAAGAACACGCTACGGCCATTACAAGTTTCTGGTCATGCCATTCGGGTTAACAAACGCGCCTGCAGTCTTCATGGATCTTATGAACAGAGTGTGCAAGCCTTACTTGGATAAATTTGTGATTGTATTCATCGACGACATTCTGATCTACTCTAGGAGTCGGGAGGAACACGAACAGCATTTACGACTCATTTTGGAACTCCTGCGAGCAGAACAGCTGTACGCCAAGTTTTCAAAATGCGACTTTTGGCTTCGTGAAGTCCACTTTCTAGGCCACGTGGTAAACAAGGATGGGATTCATGTTGATCCATCTAAGGTAGACTCGATTAAGAACTGGCCTGCACCTCGCACACCAACGGAAATTTGCCAATTCTTGGGTTTGGCAGGTTACTACAGGAGGTTCATCAAGGATTTTTCCAAGATTGCGCAACCTCTCACTTTACTAACTCAGAAAGGAGTCACTTACCGTTGGGGTGAGCCACAAGAATCTGCATTTCAGCACCTAAAGGATAGGCTCTGTAGCGCACCTATTCTCTCATTGCCCGAGGGCACAGACGACTTCGTGGTTTATTGTGACGCGTCAATCTAGGGTCTTGGCTGTGTATTGATGCAACGTGATAAAGTCATTACTTACGCCTCGCGCCAACTTAAGATTCATGAAAGGAACTACACTACACATGATCTAGAGCTGGGAGCTGTTATTTTCGCGCTCAAGATATGGAGACATTACTTGTACGGTACCAGGTGCACCATCTACACTGATCACAGGAGTCTCGAGCATATCTTCAAGCAAAAGGAATTGAACATGCGACAACGTCGATGGGTCGAGCTATTGAATGATTACGAATGTGCCATCAAGTACCATCCGGGCAAATCCAATGTTGTGGCCGACGCCCTCAGTCGAAAGGATACTACACCTAGACGCGTACGTGCTTTACAACTCACTATCCAATCTAGTCTTCCTGCACAGATACGTCAGGGCTGAAGCCCTACGCGGCTCAAGGCAACGGTTAGAACAAAAGGAAGACGGTGCCTATTACGTAACAGGACACATCTGGGTCCCACACTTTGGCAATCTACAAGAACTTGTAATGGATGAAGCACATAAGTCTCGATACTCGGTACATCCTGGTTCAGATAAGATGTACCACGATCTCAGAACTACGTATTGGTGGCCTAGCATGAAAGCCCACATAGCAACCTACGTTAGCAAATGTTTGACTTGTGCGAGAGTCAAGACTGAATATCAGAAACCATCGGGCCTACTCCAACAACCAGAGATACCATAATGGAAATGGGAGCAAATTTCCATGGACTTCGTTATTGGCTTGCCTAGATCTCAACGTGGAAATGACACTATTTGGGTGATAGTGGATCGATTAACTAAGTCTGCACACTTCTTGGCTATCAAAGAGACGGATAAGTTCTCTACTTTAGCAGACGTTTACTTAAAGGAAGTGGTATCGAGGCACGGAGTGCCAACCTCTATTATTTCCGATCGTGATGCACGTTTCACTTCAGAACTTTGGCAAGCGATGCACAAATCTTTTGGATCTCGATTAGACATGAGCACCGCTTACCATCCGCAAACAGATGGGCAGTCTGAACGCACCATCCAAACCCTAGAAGACATGCTGCGGGCATGTGTAATCGATTTCGGCAACGGCTGGGAAAAACATCTACCGTTAGTGGAGTTTTCGTATAATAACAGTTACCACACCAACATTCAAGCTGCTCCATTTGAGGCATTGTACGGGCGTAAATGCCGATCACCTCTTTGTTGGGCAGAGGTGGGTGATAGTTAGATCACAGGTCCAGAACTGGTAGTAGACGCAACGGAAAGGATTGCACAGATACGACAACGCATGGCGGCAGCTCGTGACCATCAGAAAAGCTACGCTAATAAGCGCAGGAAACCACTCGAGTTCCAGGTTGGGGATCGAGTGCTACTCAAAGTCTCACCTTGGAAAGGTGTAGTTCGTTTTGGCAAACGAGGCAAGCTCAATCTGCGATATGTCGGACCATTCGAAATTATTGAGAAAATAGGCAAAGTGGCCTACAAACTAAACCTGCCCGCAGAACTCAGTGCAGTTCACAACGTTTTTCACGTGTCAAATCTGAAGAAGTGTCTGTCAGATGAGACGCTCATAGTTCCTTTGAAGGAGCTCACTATTGACGATCAGTTGCGATTCCTCGAAGAACCAGTTGAAATCACAGACCGAGATGTTAAGGTCCTCAAGCACACCAGAATACCTCTTGTTCGAGTTCGTTGGAACTCCCGTCGTGGCCCAGAGTTCACCTGGGAACGAGAAGATCAAATGAAACTCAAGTATCCCCAGTTGTTCGGAAACAGTGCAACCACTACTGAGGCCGAAGCTACCACGGAATTTCGGGATGAAATTCCAAACCAACAGGGGGATGATGTGGCACCCCAGGAAAACCAGGAAACAACGCAATATAACTAGCTTCCTCAGTAACCACGTGCAAAATTTCGGGACGAAATTTCTTTCAAGTTGGGGATAATGTGACAACATGAGTTTTCAAGGTCTCTACCCGACTTAACTCAATACTTATTTGCAAAATGTTTGTATCTCTATATTTGATGTGCAATATAAGTGTGCTCTTATATATATATATATATATATATATGATGTGCAATGAAAGTGTGTTAACTGATATATGTTTAGTATGATTATAATGTTAGTTCACTTAATAAAAAGATGGAACCTTTGGCCGAAATCACCCCAACCCAAATGCCCCACACGAAAACACCCCACTCGAAATAAACTCCCCACCCGAAATCAACCCTCCTCTCGAAGAGGGCCGGCGAAAACGGAACCAGGCTTCGGCCCAGTAGCGAGCAAATTACAGTGTTTTGATATTGACCTTTCTACGTTAGACTTTTGTTAATGAGTAAACCCTAGAGCATCTCTCTAACTGTGACGGCAACTACAAGCCTACGGAACCTTCTTGTGCCATCAATCCATTAGTTTTCTATCTCGGTTAGTGTAAATCCTTATTCGGTTAGTGGATTAAAAACACTTGTGATTATTTGTTTGATCTTATGAAGTAACTGTTAGGTAATTTTGTTTATGGATTTAATATATGCGATTAGGTTATATGATTGGATTGTGAATTGAATGTTGTTTTAGGAGGTTTATGGCTGATTATGCATGTGAATTGTATTGAAAGTGCAGCCAAATTTAATGTTTTGCATGTGATGGCATAGGAATTGTCGGCTTGTTTGCATGTGATCACCTCATCATATTCGGCTAGTTGTTCTTGTTAGCATAGGGATTGTCAGTGGACATGTGGGAGTTTATGTGTGTGCCACTAATTGTAATCGAATAATATCATATATGTGTGCCACCAATTAATGACTCGCATGAATATTTAGGATTTGATATAAACTGCTAGTGCTCCCATTTATCGAGGATTAGGGTTTTGGAATTGTAACTGTTACTGATGATGATGATGTTTCAGACGAAAAGACAAGGTGTTTTCGCCAAACCTTATGTCCGATGAAAACCCTTGGGTTTTCGTCAAATGTGATTTAGTTAGTATAGGGTTTTCGTCCCAAGTGTCTTTGTCTTACGTGTTTTTGCCAAATAAGTGATTTCGCCAAACAAGTGACTTCGATACATGTGATTTCGTCTAAGTGTGTGACAACAGTAACATTGTTTAGTCTATTATCTGAGTTAAGTTTATCGATACACACGGTCTAGTAACACATGGGAAGCCCCCACTAATCTTCGCAAACATGTCTGGGAGACCGCGATACGAATTAATACGATACATGGTTTACAAAACGAACATATAATTTACGAAACGAATGCTATAACTAAACAACCAACTGTGAACTCGCTCAACTTTGTTGTTGACTCGTTGTTACATGCCTTGCAGGTCGTTAGGTACTCATGGAGCTTGCACAGGGAGGCGCGGCCGTTGTGGGACATGGCAGTGTGTGCCATGCTAAAAACATTACTTTATTTCGTACTTAATACTTACATTGGGTTTTACAATTATGCTTCCGCTAAACACTTAACTACGTTTTTGATTTGACACACCTTTCATATTGGGTGGTTGAATTTTATTTATTACTTGTTATGTTCAATATGATTGGTGGCTTGATCCTGGTCAGTCACGCCTCCAAGCGGTCATACTCCGCATGTGGATTTTGGGGGTGTGACATATGGGTGTGGTTGTTTCAATGTAATGGTGATGATGGTGACACATACTCTCTATTCTTTAAAGGTGTATGTATATTAACTAGTTGATGCCCGCCCGCATTGCGGGGCGATGGTCGAATAATTCTCAGTCAATCAAAGAAAACACTATTATAATTTTGCTAGGAAAAAAATGTAAAACGATATTTTTCGGATCAGGGCAAAACTGTAATTTTCAGGACTAATGAGCGACTGTTAGGCTGCTCCTTGGCACGAGAAAAAATTAAATCGAGTCAACCAATTAAAAAAATTGTTTTCTACTTTTGCTAAAAAAACTATAACGATTGGGCAAATGCAATTTTTAACTGAGGGCGAAATCATAATTTTAATTTGGGGACAAATCGTAAATTAAATAGACCAACGAGGGAGTGCCAGGAAGCTGTCGGTACGACTGTAATTTTACACTGGGGGTAAAATTGAAGTTTCACCAGGAAAACAAAGAAAAACGATGGGCAAAATGTAAATTTAAGTTGAGGGCAAAATCGTAACTTGGCTGTGAGAAAAAAAAACTAATGGCAAAACTGTGAATTTATACGGGGCAAAATCGTAATTTTGAACCGAGGGCAAAATTGGAATTTTTAGCTGGGAGCAAAAGCGTTAATTTATTTTTAAGTGGGGGCAAAAACATAACTTTGAACTGATGGCAAAATCGTAATTATAAGGGAAAAACGAATGGCAAAACTGTAAATTGAAACGGGGCAAAGTCGAAATTTTTAACCGGGGGCAAAATTGAAATTTTTAGTTGGGAGTGAAAGTGTAAATTTGTTTTTAAGTGGGGGCAAGAACATAATTTTCAACTAGTGGCAAAATCGTTATTTTAAATCAGGATAAAATCGTAAATTTATTGGGCCAATAGGGGGGGTGCAAGGCAGCTGCCTGGCACTATTTGTTTACCGTCGTAGGCCAATAAAGGGGCACTACTCTTCCCGTGTCTGCGCCGACACTTGGGAATGTAGTAGTTGAGAATAATAATGAAATATTTAATAATATATATAAGTCAATCCTATCTATTTTAGTTTATTGACTTTATTTTTCTTTTATAAGGTATAGTGGCATTTGGTCGTTTTACGTCCATATAACTGAGAAAACTAATATCCATCCACTTTATTGATTATCCGAGTAATAATCGAACAAACGACAGGAAACATACATATAATTTTGAAAAGATAGGGACTAAAGGTGAAACTTCACCAAACCACATGAATTATCGGTGCATTTTACTCTTAATATTATTATTTATATTATTATTATTATTATTATTATTATTATAAGTTGTTTAATTATGTATGTGTGTAATTATTAGTATAGATTGCGAAATCATCAGTATAAGTTGCATAATTATAATCATATTTTCCTTTTTACTATATATTATATACTCAACTCATGTAATACATGTGATTCTAACCTAGTTTGCTTATATTTACATTTATCATTGAAATTTATTGATAATATATTAAATATTAATTAATAAGCAGTAATAATCAAAACAGTATGTCCACTACTAAAGGAAAAGATAAGATTAGTGAAATGGACAAGGAAGTATGACACCATCAGGATCAATCTATATCTATATACATTATAATAAATAAAAACAAACTTTAGCTACTTGGCATTCACTTAGATTATTAAGTGACACCATCATGATCAATCTATATCTATATACATTATAATAAATAAAAACAAACTTTAGCCACTTGGCGTTTACTTAGATTATTAAGTGACTCTTGTCAACCTTTTAATCCATTGTTATTGTGTTTAGGAGAGAAAAGACAAGGGTTTGCTCACAACATATGGTTTAAAGTTGTTTATGTGACAACTGGCACCAAACCGGTAATTTCCGTACACTTTAATTATTACTGAATGACTACCATTATGTGCTTTAATGTCAACATTGTCTGATTTCATCCTAAACAAGTGAATTCATGCACGTTTTATACTACAAAATATTGTTTTATGCATTAACAAGAGCGTTACGTCAGAAATACTAGTAAACTCACCGGTACGACACATTGTGTCAATAATTCTGCAGAAAGCATTCAGACAATAAAATTGGAGCCTAGGTGTAGGTTCAACAACAAGAATACATTAAAACCCAAGAGTACATACAAGGGTTTATATGTAGACATTACGGAAGCTAAAATACGCACTAAAAAGCACCCGAAACGCACTTTAAGTGCAGGATTTTAATAAATTCAGCTCAAATCAGCTTTTAAACATATAAATATCATGCAGAAATTATGACTTATCATCCCAAATACTTCCCAAAGTGTCGGTAATTGAAAGTATTGCAAAAGGATACTTAAAAGACACTAAACGGTGCAATTTAGCACTTTAACGAACCAGTATCTAACCGAACAACCGGACATTACCCGGAACATCAAAATAATATTAGAAGCATCATTTTAATTTTTCCAATCTAGTTATGGTCACCAAACATCATATTACACCTCCTGAACACTAAACACACAAATTACCTAACTAATACCATTACATTTCAACTAAAACATATAACTAGTAGTTAGAAATGTTACACTTACCCCCCCCCCCCATGGTTGGACGGCTGGGAGACCAAAATCCCACATGGGATTTCTTTCTTATATTTTATAAGATTATGTTGGGGTATATTCCAACATTTGATGCCATATGCTAGCAAGGATCTATAAAAGGTCACCATCCTCCTACATCTCTCACACACAAAAACACACTCCATCTTCCCTTCTCTCCCACTCTTCCTCACGGCTACCACCCACCACCACACTCCCACCATTTTCATCCATTGATAATCCATTTCAAGGCTTACCTAAGGTGCTAGAAGGTCACTAACGAAGCTCGGTGCAAGCGGATCTTGAAGGACCTTCTTCATTTGCTTTTATCCACTTCATTTGCCCTCTTGAACTCCCCTAGCCTTGTGCTAGTAGTAAGTGCCTTAGATCTTCATACTCTTCATATTTTTGTTGGTTAATAGTGAAAAGAATGGTGAAATATCAAGAAACTCTAAGAACATAAACAAAGTCTTGACATAAACTAACTATGAGATGAAGTAGTGTTAAAATGGAGATGAAATCATGTTGTTCTTGTGTTGTTATGATTATTGTTTGTTGTATGCTAGTTGAAATGATATGGTTCATCACATAGACTTGCTAGATCATGCTTAAAGACATGAACTAGCAAGATGCGAAAGTTAAAAATGTGTAGGATGACGAAATCATCCACACACATAACTTTGAACTTGAATAAATACATGTTTTCATGAAAAATAAGGATCAAAATGAGATGTAATCTTGTAGATCTAAAGATCTATGAGTGGTTTTTCGAAAGAACCAAGTGAAAAGTATGAGTTTTGCTAAAACTTGGATCTTACATAAACTAAACACATTTTTAGTGGGTAAACAAGTGTAGAAACGCTTGTGTAAAAAGAAAATTTCACAAAGAAATAGTTTTAGAAAGTATGACTAGAAGTTGTAAATGTTCAAACTCTTTAAAAATAAAGTTTTTAAAGAACTAATCATACTTTGGAAGGTAACAAGACTTACTAAATACACTAGTAAGTTACTACACATTTTTGTAAATGTTCAAGTTCATAAAATAGAGAAATTAATGTATATTGTTGATGATTGTTGTTGAAATTGATTGTTGATGATTTAAAAGAAAATAAACACATGTTTTGAAAACATGGGAAACCTCCATTTTTAGGGGAAACTCTGCCAAAATTTTTATAAATTTTGACACTTAAAAAAAATATATAAGTTTTGAGAAACTTATTCCCTAAAAATGTATACCAAGGTATTTACCAAGGTTTCCCTAATTTTTGAGTTAAGAAACGATGATTTCTTCAAAGTTAAAAATTGACATTAAGTATGTATATTTTTGAGAAAAATATATATATTATTTGATCACCAGACTTTGTGCTAAGTGTATGTAGTATGTATTATACTTGATAGTGTATTAGGACTTGAAAATACACTAAAAACTCTTGAGATGTAAAAACACAAAAATACACATACAACATACAAGGTACATAACTCGGGTGCAAAACACAAGATACTTATATTAATTTTTGAGAAAATAATATAAGTAAGATACTTAGTTAAAAATATAAAATATTTTTAACACAACAATACAAATACAAAAGATAGTGACTTGTGCTTGTACGAAACAAGTCTAGTGACTGACGATAATAAAACACGTTTAGGTCACGACGCATTATAAGCAAATCCAGTGAAGTTTACGACGCGAGGAACGCAAAGTTGTGAGTTCATGCTCCCCCTTTTCTTTTAACTGCTTTCAGTTTTATAACTTCGGTGGTGAAATACATGTTACAAATATGACAATATTTATAAATGGTATGATACAAAAACAAGAGGCACGCTTGGTGATAACTAGTACCAAGTATGATGCGTTTTGAGAAATGATACGAGAGATCATGTCACGAATAGGGTACCATAAGCACCATTAATCGTGTACATACTTAGACCGCAGAACAAAAGGTTAGATCTAATGGGTTTCAGGGCAGCCCCACTCTTGGTGACAACTAGTACCGAGTAGTGTTTTTGTGTCTCAGTCGTGAATCGACTACTAGAAAAATGCCTATGGTTTGGTGACTTCCTATGTCGTGTCACATGTTAATGGCTTTGCAACCCATTGACACTTGATACATACAAAAATACATGATTTATACAAGAATACCTGACTAATAAAAGATACATACCATGTTTTTCATACAAAGTATACAAACGTATATTACAAGAACTGCATGAATTCACACCAACATTATGTTGACGTTTTTCCAAAACTCACATGTATTTCAGGTAACTAAAGGTGGATGTGCGCGCGGTCCTACTCATGCTTGTGGATGTCGTCTATATTATGTTAAAATAAAGTTGTAAACTTTTAAGACAATGTTTTATGCTATCTCGCGATGTAAACGCTAACTTATGTTTTCAAATTATGAAATGTATGGTATTTGAAGTTATTTTTACGAGCATGTAGTATGTTTACCATTCGTATGCAATGAGAACCTTTCATGATCACACCTCGTGCTTCCACCGCAGAAAGGGGTGTGACAGATTGGTATCAGAGCTGCGATTGTAGTGAACCAGGATTCCTTCTCGAGTTTAGTCTACAATCTCTAGGATCCTAACACGAAAACAATTTTTCAGAGAGTTTGCATTGCATAAAACTTTCCGCGACATCCACTACCTGAAACTATTTGCAAAGAGTCTAGAAAAGACACTACGAGACTTAGGGTGCACTGGAGTAGCACTTGTCCTTAACTGAGAAATTACTTGTAATTATGTGTGATAATTGGCGTATACACATACTAGAAATAGAATACCACTAGTATACGTAACTTTACCTGAAAACAATGGCCTATCTGAAGGAAGGAATACGAGGATGAAACGAACTGTGCGGACTGTGCAAGGAGTTGCGTAATTATGGATGCATACATAATTAAGGAATTTAGTACATAGAAACCACAGCAAGTCTTGTCACGTATAGATTCCCTCAGTACAAGAAAAGGTCAAACGTGAACACCAACTTATTAAATACTCTGCTAGAGTGATAATTGTTTGATGTCATTTATGTGGTATATGCCTGTGTATATATATACTACTACTGTCTAGTATGACAATATCAAACAAATGTCTAACCCTGTTGTGTTATGTTGTATCAGAACATGGCACCCAGGAAGGCTGTGAACGCTCGTGATCAACCTCCTCCTCCCCCACTACCAAGAACTGCTGAAGAGCTGAATGCTCTACTGGAAGAAAGGATCCCCGCTGCTATCGCCCAATACGAGGCAAACCGAACTCAAGACAGTGGCGGGCCAAGCAACGCGAGACGCAATGGGAATGGAGATTCATCTGGAGGCAACGCAGCTCGAGGTAACCTTAAGACAATTTACTAATCATGAAGAAATTTATGAACGGTCTTGGTTTCATTATTTCTTCGATTGCGCACGTGTGAATTGGTTGAATCGATTACAGGCTGCACTTTCAAGAAGTTCCTCGACTGCAAACCAATGAACTACGACGGCACAGGAGGTGCAGTAGCATTTGTACACTGGACGGAAAAGACTGAAGCTACCATCCGTATGAGCAAGTGTACCGCTGATCAGCAAGTCACTTTTGCTACTGGGTTGTTTGTCGATGAAGCTCTGAATTGGTGGAACTTGCAAGTCCAAACTTTGGGTGATGATGCCGCTTATGGCCTAACTTGGGAGGAACTGAAGGAAAGAATGAGAGAGAAGTATTGCTCTCGTGCTGAACTCCAAAGACTGGAAACGGAGTTCTGGCACTTGACCATGGAAGGTGCTGACATTAATGGTTATACTCGAAGGTTCCACGATCTGTCTAGAGTGCTTCCCTACATGGTGACTCCCGAATTCAAGCGCATTGAACGCTACATTTGGGGACTGGCCTCAGAATTCCGTGGCATGGTAACTTCGGCCAAACCTCAAACAATCACCGAGGCTGTAACTCTGGCTGTCAGCCTTACTGAAGATTGTGTTCGAATGAAGAAGCTATCACTGAACCCAACAGAAAATGCCGAGATGCATGCTGAGTCGTCTGGTGACAAGAAAAGGAAACATGAAAACTTGAATCAAGCAACTCGTAACAACAAGGGTTCCAACAAGAAGCGTGACCCTAGCCCGTCTCAGGGGGCAAAATCTCTTGCAGCCATGAATGACGCTCCAGCTAAAGGATACCTGGGTACTCTATCCAAATGCAATCATTGCAAGCGTCACCATGAAGGGGTATGTCGCGTTTCAAAGTGCGAAAAGTGTGGAAAGCTGGGTCACCGCACTGAAGACTGTTGGAGTAAGGGAAACAGGAACGGGAATGGAAACCGAAACGGTGCTGGAAACAATGGGGGAAACGGAAATGGCAATGGTAACCAAACTGGGAATGGAGCTAGGTCAAACCAAGGATGCTTCAGTTGTGGAAGCAAGGATCACTTCATGAAAGATTGCCCAGGGGGAAACAATGTTCAGGCTCGCGCATTTGTGATTGGAGCAAGAGACGCACGCGAGGACCCTAACGTGGTCACCGGTACGTTTCTCGTTAACAATCGCTTTGCATCCATATTATTTGACACTGGTGCCGATTATAGTTTCATGTTTGTGGAATTTAAACGTATGCTTGGGATAGAGTCTAGTAGATTGGATATTCTTTACTCCATAGAACTAGCCAATGGTAAACTTGTAGAATCGGGCGAAGTTGTTAGAGGCTGCACACTAGAACTTGGTGAACGAAGATTTAGCATCGACCTCTTACCTATTCAATTGTGTAGCTTCGATGTAGTGGTCGGAATGGACTGGTTGTCCAAGAACAAAGCTGAAGTTATTTGTCATGAGAAAATCATTCGCATCCCATTGGCAAATGATGAAACTCTCATCGTACATGGAGAAAGACGAGACGCGCCTCTGCGAATCATCAGTTGCATGAAGGCACAAAAGTGCTTAAGTAAAGGATGTGTTGCTTTCCTAGCTCACGTTGTAGATAAGAAGGCTGAGGAGCCGAAGCTCGATGACATTCCTGTGGTAAAGGAATTCCCTGATGTTTTTCCTGAAGATCTACCAGGACTACCTCCACAACGACAAGTCGAATTCCGTATAGACTTGGTTCCAGGAGCCGCTCCTGTAGCCAAGGCACCCTATCGGCTTGCACCATCCGAAATGCAAGAACTATCTACACAACTTCAGGAGTTGTTGGATAAAGGATTCATAAGGCCAAGCTTCTCACCCTGGGGAGCTCCAGTATTGTTCGTGAAGAAGAAGGATGGAACACTGCGGATGTGTATCGATTACAGATAACTGAACAAGCTCACGATCAAGAATCGGTATCCACTACCGAGGATTGATGACTTATTTAATCAGTTGCAAGGATCAAGCTACTATTCCAAGATCGACCTTCGATCTGGATACCATCAGCTAAGAATACAAGAAGAAAGCGTACCAAAGACCGCATTCCGAACGCGTTATGGGCACTACAAGTTTCTTGTAATGCCATTCGGACTGACAAACGCGCCAGCGGTATTTATGGATTTGATGAACCGTGTATGCAAACCATATCTCGATAAATTCGTGATTGTATTTATCGATGATATCCTGATTTACTCGCGAACGAAAGAAGAACATGAGTAACATCTCAGAACTATTCTGGAACTACTGAAGAAAGAGAAGCTTTATGCAAAGTTCTCGAAATGCGAATTCTGGATTCGCGAAGTACAATTTCTTGGTCACGTTGTGAATGAAAAGGGCATTCATGTAGACCCATCCAAGATTGAAGCAATAAAGAACTGGGAAGCCCCCAAAACCCCAACTGAAGTTCGACAATTTTTGGGCTTAGCGGGCTATTATCGACGATTCATCGAGAATTTCTCAAAGATAGCTCAACCGCTAACCACCCTTACACAGAAGGACAAGAAGTACGACTAGGGTAACAAGCAGGAAGAAGCCTTCCAGCTACTTAAAAACAAGCTATGCGAGGCACCGATAATATCCTTACCCGAAGGCACTGAAGACTTCGTGGTATACTGCGACGCTTCACGACAAGGTTTGGGTTGCGTGCTCATGCAACACCAGAAAGTCATCGCTTATGCTTCAAGACAATTGAAGGTTCATGAAAGAAACTATACCACTCACGACTTGGAACTCGGCGAGGTGGTGTTCGCCTTGAAAATCTGGCGGCATTATCTATATGGTACTCGATGTACAATCTTCACAGATCACAAAAGCCTACAACACATATTTGATCAGAAAGAACTAAACATGCGCCAGCGACGTTGGGTCGAGCTGCTAAACGATTATGTCTATGAGATTAAGTACCAACCTGGAAAAGCAAACGTTGTAGCAGACGCGCTAAGTCGAAAAGAAAGGGTTAAGACCCTAAGGGTTCGAGCGTTAGAAATTACTATTCGAACGAACCTCACTGAACGTATTCGTGACGCACAACAAGAAGCTCTCAAGGGAGAAAACCGTAAAGCTGAATACCTACGGGGCATGTTGAAGTATATGGTGCCAAATGAAGAGGGAGCCTTATACTTTAAGAAGCGTATTTGGGTTCCACTCTATGGTGGCCTACGAGAAGTCATCCTTGATGAAGCGCATAAATCGAGATACTCGATCCATCCAGGATCGGACAAAATGTATCAAGACTTAAAAGAATACTATTGGTGGCCGAGACTTAAAAGCGATGTTGCTGTTTACGTTGGAAAGCGCCTGACCTGTGCTAAGGTTAAGGCCGAATATCAGAAACCGTCTGGCCTACTACAACAACCAGAGATACCCATGTGGAAGTAGGAGCAAATCTCAATGGACTTCATAACGAAATTACCCAAGACCCCTAGAGGGCACGATATGATATGGGTAATAGTTGATCGATTAACGAAATCTGCGCATTTCCTACCGATCCGAGAAAAAGACAGCACTGGAGAGCTTGCTGAGATATACTTAAAGGAAATCATGTCACGTCATGGAGTGCCAATCTCAATTATTTCAGACAGAGATGGACGCTTTGTCTCAAGAATCTGGCAATCCTTTCAGGAAGCCTTTGGATCTCAACTAGATCTAAGCACGACATTCCATCCACAAACAGACGGCCAGAGCGAACGGACTATACAAACATTAGAAGATATGCTTCGCGCATGTGTCATGGACTTAGGCGGCAGCTGGGATACTCACCTACCTTTGGTTGAGTTTTCCTACAATAACAGTTATCATACGAGCATAAAAGCCGCACCGTTCGAAGCTCTGTATGGCCGCAAGTGCCGATCGTCCTTATGTTGGGCAGACGCTGGAGATAAACGAATGGTTGGTCCTGAACTTGTACAAGAGACAACCGACAAGATTACGCAGATCCGAGAGCGCATTAAAGCGGCCCGGGATCGACAAAAGAGCTACGCTAATCGAAGACGGAAACCATTAGAATTCGAGGTGGGAGACAAAGTGTTGTTAAAAGTATCACCTTGGAAGGGCGTAGTAAGATTTGGAAAGCGTGGAAAGCTGAATCCACGATACATCGGACCATTCAGAATCTTGGAAAGAATTGGTATCGTGGCATACAAATTGGAATTACCGGATGAACTTAATGGAGTACATGATACGTTCCATATATCCAACCTCAAGAAGAGTCCAACACGAGAGGACGCGATCATCCCTGCGGATGAAGTGCATATTGATGATGCCCTCCGATTTACAGAACAACTAATTGAGGTTACCGACTGGAAAGTCAACAAGACCAGGAGGAGCAGTGTGAAACTTGTTAAAGTATGTTGGAACTCTAAGCACGGACCCGAGTACACATGGGAACGTGAAGACCAGTTCAAAGAAAAGTATCCCCACCTGTTCAAGAAGACTCCTGCCAGAGCTAGTTCGGCCTAAATTTCGGGACGAAATTCTTTTAACGGGGGGAGACTGTGACAACTGGCACCAAACCGGTAATTTCCGTACACTTTAATTATTACTGAATGACTACCATTATGTGCTTTAATGTCAACATTGTCTGATTTCATGCTAAACAAGTGAATTCATGCACGTTTTATACTACAAAATATTGCTTTATGCATTAACAAGAGCGTTGCATCAGAAATACTAGTAAACTCACCGGTAAGACACATTGTGTCAATAATTCTGCAGAAAGCAGTCAGACAATAAAATTGGAGCCTAGGTGTAGGTTCAACAACAAGAATACATTAAAACCCAAGAGTACATACAAGGGTTTATATATAGACATTACGGAAGCTAAAATACGCACTAAAAAGCACCCGAAACGCACTTTAAGTGCAGAATTTTAATAAATTCAGCTCAAATCAGCTTTTAAACATATAAATATCATGCAGAAATTATGACTTATCATCCCAAATACTTCCCTAAGTGTCGGGAATTGAAAGTATTGCAAAAGGATACTTAAAAGGCACTAAACGGTGCAATTTAGCACTTTAACGAACCGGTATCTAACCGAACAACCGGACGTTACCTGGAACATCAAAATAATATTAGAAGCATCATTTTAATATTTCCAAGCCAGTTATGGTCACTGAACATCATATTACACCTCCTGAACACTAAACACACAAATTACCTTACTAATACCATTACATTTCAACTAAAACATGTAACTAATAGTTAGAAATGTTACACTTACCCCCCCCCCCCATGGTTGGACGGTTGGGAGACCAAAATCCCACATGGGATTTCTTTCTTATATTTTATAAGATTATGTTGGGGTATATTCCAACATTTGATGCCATATGCTAGCAAGGATCTATAAAAGGTCACCATCCTCCTACATCTCTCACACAGAAAAACACACTCCATCTTCCCTTCTCTCCCTCTCTTCCTCACGGCTACCACCCACCACCACACTACCACCATTTTCATCCATTGATAATCCATTTCAAAGCTTACCTAAGGTGCTAGAAGGTCACTAACGAAGCTCGGTGCAAGCGGATCTTGAAGGACCTTCTTCATTTGCTTTTATCCACTTCATTTGCCCTCTTGAACTCCCCTAGCCTTGTGCTAGTAGTAAGTGCCTTAGATCTTCATACTCTTCATATTTTTGTTGGTTAATAGTGAAAAGAATGGTGAAATATCAAGAAACTCTAAGAACATAAACAAAGTCTTGACATAAACTAACTATGAGATGAAGTAGTGTTAAAATGGAGATGAAATCATGTTGTTCTTGTGTTGTTATGATTATTGTTTGTTGTATGCTAGTTGAAATGATATGGTTCATCACATAGACTTGCTAGATCATGCTTAAAGACATGAACTAGCAAGATGCGAAAGTTAAAAATATGTAGGATGACGAAATCATCCACACACATAACTATGAACTTGAATAAATACATGTTTTCATGAAAAATAAAGATCAAAATGAGATGTAATCTTGTAGATCTAAAGATCTATGAGTGGTTTTTTAGAAAGAACCAAGTGAAAAGTATGAGTTTTGCTAAAACTTGGATCTTACATAAACTAAACACATTTTGAGTGGGTAAACAAGTGTAGAAACACTTGTGTAAAAAGAAAATTTCACAAAGAAATAGTTTTAGAAAGTATGACTAGAAGTTGTGAATGTTCAAACTCTTTAAAAATAAAGTTTTTAAAGAACTAATCACATTTTGTAAGGTAACAAGACTTACTAAATACACTAGTAAGTTACTACACATTTTTGTAAATGTTCAAGTTCATAAAATAGAGAAATTAATGTATATTGTTGATGATTGTTGTTGAAATTGATTGTTGATGATTTAAAAGAAAATAAACACATGTTTTGAAAACATGGGAAACCTCCATTTTTAGGGGAAACTCTGCCAAAATTTTTATAAATTTTGACACTTAAAAAAAAAAATATAAGTTTTGAGAAACTTATTCCCTAAAAATGTATACCAAGGTATTTACCAAGGTTTCCCTAATTTTTGAGTTAAGAAACGATGATTTCTTCAAGGTTAAAAATTGACATTAAGTATGTATATTTTTGAGAAAAATATATATATTATTTGATCACCAGACTTTGTGCTAAGTATATGTAGTATGTATTATACTTGATAGTGTATTAGGACTTGAAAATACACTAAAAACTCTTGTGATGTAAAAACACAAAAATACACATACAACATACAAGGTACATAACTCGGGTGCAAAACACAAGATACTTATATTAATTTTTGAGAAAATAATATAAGTAAGATACTTAGTTAAAAATATAAAATATTTTTAACACAACAATACAAATACAAAAGATAGTGACTTGTGCTTGTACGAAACAAGTCTAGTGACTGACGATAATAAAACACGTTTAGGTCACGACGCATTATAAGCAAATCCGGTGAAGTTTATGACGCGAGGAACGCAAAGTTGTGAGTTCATGCTCCCCCTTTTCTTTTAACTGCTTTCAGTTTTATAACTTCGGGGGTGAAATACATGTTACAAATACGACAATATTTATAAATGGTATGATACAAAAACAAGAGGCACGCTTGGTGATAACTAGAACCAAGTATGATGCGTTTTGAGAAATGATACGAGAGATCGTGTCACGAATAGGGTACCATAAGCACCATTAATCGTGTACATACTTAGACCGTAGAACAAAAGGTTAGATCTAATGGGTTTCAGGGCAGCCCCACTCTTGGTGACAACTAGTACCGAGTAGTGTTTTTGTGTCTCAGTCGTGAATCGACTACTAGAAAAATGCCTATGGTTTGGTGACTTCCTATGTCGTGTCACATGTTAATGGCTTTGCAACCCATTGACACTTGATACATACAGAAATACATGATTTATACAAGAATACGTGACTAATACAAGATACATACCATGTTTTTCATACAAAGTATACAAACGTATATTACAAGAACTGCATGAATTCACACCAACATTATGTTGACATTTTTCCAAAACTCACATGTATTTCAGGTAACTAAAGGTGGATGTGCGCGCAGTCCTACTCATGCTTGTGGATGTCGTCTATGTTATGTTTAAATAAAGTTGTAAACTTTTAAGACAATGTTTTATGCTATCTCGCGATGTAAACGCTAACTTATGTTTTCAAATTATGAAATGTATGGTATTTGAAGTTATTTTTACGAGCATGTAGTATGTTTACCATTCGTATGCAATGAGAACCTTTTATTGAATTTTAAATATATATTTAAAATTCAATGAAAAACTTTAAAATCCAATTGATAATTAGGGAAAAAAATAGTTATTATATTTGCTTTTAATGTTAATCAGAGTATTAACTTTTTAACATCAAATTTTAGTTTATAATTAAGGTTGTTCATTGGATTTTTTTCCTTAACTATTCTTTTTCACAACATATGGTTTAAAGTTGTTCATTGAATTTTAAATATATATTTAAATCTTACCTTAATTATGAACTAAAATTTGATGTTAAAAAGTTAATACTCTCATTAACATTAAAAGCAAATATAATAACTATTTTTTTCCTTAATTATCAATTGGATTGAAATTTAAAATTTTGAAGTTCTAAATGGTTTCGACTCCAATTCAAATTCCGTAATTATTCATTTCTCTATTACAAAATTTGATTTAAAATACGTAAGTGTGTCATTAACATTAAAAACAAATATAATATTTATATCTTTCCTAACTACGGTTGTAAACGAACCGAACGTTCAGTGAACAGTTCGGGGGGAAATTTATTTATGACCGTTCAATTAGCTTAATGAACGAATACGAACAAAAAATTCCGTCTGCCTCTTGTTAGCTTAACGAACGAACATGAATAAAGGTCTCATTCGTTCGACTACGTTCGTGAACGTTCGGTAATATGTTCGGTTACGTTCGTGTTCGTTTAATTATATTAAAAAAATAATAAATAATAAACCTTTTATTTAAACATATTGAAAACTTAAAACCCTATTTTTTTCTAAGTTAGCTAAAATTTGGACATTCAAGACTTTTTTTTTGGGATAATTATGTATAAGGTAGTTAAACTTTGAATAATTATATAAGTAATTCTAGATAATTATGTCTAAGTTAGTTAAATTTGATTCACCATTTGGTGATAGTAGTAGACTCCTTGTGTTTTGATTTATCATTTGATAGTTGTATTTAACTACTTATGTAGAATGTTTAAGGTTAATAATGTCTTTGTTTTTTATTTTCAAGTTAAATGTTCATTTACGTTCGTTTGTGTTCGAGACCAGTGTTCACGAACTGTTCGTGAACAATTGAATTTTCTTAACGAACAAACATGAATAGAAACTTATGTTTGGTATGCGTCTGTGAACAGTTCGCGAACATGTTAATTTCCTTAACAAACGAACACGAACTTAGCCTTGTTTGTGTTCGTTCGGTTCGATTATAGCCCTATTCCTAACTTATCAAATAACTAATTTTTTTTTATCAAATTGTATATATAATTATATTTTTTTTATCAAATTGTATATAGTAGAAAATCATTTTCGAGTTAAATTTAAATTCAGTAACTAGTAATACGTTTAAATCAAATTTAATTTAACTAAATAAGTTTATACCAATTTTGATTTAATAAGAATAATCATCTAATTTACATAATATAAATTAGCAACAAATTGTTGCATTATGTTGTTGTACCCTAAGCATAGGGTGTTTTTAAAAAAAATTGTGATTTTACACTTTGAACCCAAAGGTTTTCATCTTTTGTAATTTAACCAAAAACTTTTGTATTTACAACTTTGGTCCCCCATACTTTTTATCTTTCACAAGTTTACGTTTCGTTCTAAAATTTGCGAGTTAATACGTCGCAACGTGCGTGTGTGGTTCAAAGTTGTTGGTCTATTTTTCACATTTGACAGGTATGTCGCAACATGTTTATTTCCCCCCTTTGGTAAGTTCGCCGCAACGGGCGGATCCTACATCGACTTAGTTATTCTTTTCTACGTTATGTTGCGAGTTAACACGGCGCAACGTGTGTGTGTGATTGAATGTTTTTACGTCTATTTTTTTCCATTTAACAAGTTTGGTGCAGCGCATGGGTCCTAAATCGACATAGTTATTTTTTATATGTTATATGTTTCAGTCTTATTTCTTCGCATTAACACGCCACAACTTCAGTGTTGGTGGTTGCTACCAACGGTGTGGCATTGATGTTATTTGGCATAGTTTTAGGCCCCCGCCGCAACGCGGGGATGCTTAATTCTAGTTAACATTAAAATCAAAATTAGTGATGAAACATTTCTTTCATTTATGTAAATATTTCTTTCAACAATGTTAAATAATATAATTTATTGTGAGAACATACGTGTAATACACATGACTTAAACTAGTTATAAAATAAAAAAGTTATGAACATATAAAACATGTTTCCAAATCAACTTGGTTGCGCGATTAGTTTTGCTTGACATAACCAAGGAGAAGATCTTATATTTCATTATCGAGATTTGGAAGCACAAATGCACAATAATGTATATTAATCTGAACTAGATTGTGGTCCATCCAAGTAAGACGAAAACGAAATTGCAAGAGACTTCATAATGACTATTTACGACAAGTATTTAATAATCAAAATTTTATTTCATTTCTAGATCAAAAGTACATTGTTTTGAAACAAATACAACATGTCGAACAAGAAGCAAATTACAAGAATGATACTAAAATTAAAATGGGTTTCTAGTCATCTTACTAGAATTCGTTCATCTTCATCATTATCAATTTCCTGCGATACGTATTAAAGTACATGTCAACACATAAAGTATTGGCGAGCATAAAACTACATAAAGTATTTCCTGCAATATGTATTAAAGTACATTTTTTGTCCATCTCTACATCAAACCATTACTAACTTTATAATTATTTACATATGTTAATCAACATACACTACCGGGCCAATTTACATATGTTAATCAACATACGCTACCAAACAAGAAAAAAATGGGCCTTGTCTAAAACATGGGTCATGTTTGGTCATCCATCCTACATACCCTCAAAGATAGCCATGCCAACAATTATCTATAATCTAACTTATAATAAAAGATCCCAATAATGATACATGACATTCTCTCATCTCACCTTACAGTTTTTTTTTTTTATTATTTTTTAATAATTAAAACATAGATATCATTTATCCTTATCTGTATTTTATTATAATCTATACTTGTCATTCTCTCATTCAATTCATTAAAATTAATAATAATAATAATAATAATTAATCTAATCTAATACATATTCTTATTATTAATAATATTTAATCAAATCTAATAAGCATAAAATTGACATTTACGTTATTAATAAGCATAAAATATATGAGCTATTTTTTTTCATAAACTTTACTAATATGCATAGTTTAACTTTTTGTTTTTGCTCTTTAGCATAACCATATGTGGTATTTCAAGGTTAACAGAGATAAACCAGTAAAGAAGGTTTTAATGGCGTATTACGAGCAAGTAAATGTCGGTATTAGAAACGTTGACTTTCTACTCAACGGGTCTTGATTTGATACCAATCTAACCCTTAATCAGGTAGTTTAATAAATGGTTGGGTTTTGATGTCAGCGAGTTTAATAAATGTTTGGAATTCTTGATGAACAATGTATTATATTGAGTTCTTATTATAATCTTGAGTGGATAGAACCTACTATATGCATGTCATTTATTTTGCTGCCAATGCGGGAGTCGCTGCGACAGGTAGTGAGGAAGCGGAAGCTGTCCAACTCGCTATAGATAATGTAGGACCCGAATGGTCGGTGTTGCCAGCTAGGATGCTAGGATGATTGAACCAATTGTAGGGAAACTGGTGTAGTTATTGGGTCATCATGCTACTTCAAAGCTCAAGGGATTTTCTCAATTTTCCACATAAAGTATTTGAAACATAAATATATCAGGTTTGGTTCCCACTCTTTAGCTTCGTTTATTCGGTATACGTTAAGTTGATCTCATTGAATAATAAATCCCGCTGCGTTGCAGCGGTGGACCAAAAGTAGGAAAAAGCGTAAAGAAACAAATTTTATAACACCAAGTGGGTCACGTGACGTAAAATGTAGATGAACTCGAACTTTTAACGACACGCATTAGAAATTCGAGGGGGGTCAAAGAGATATTGTACCAAATTTTTAAAAAGCAGGTGCCAAAAGTAACAACTTTGAAACTAATTGTTAGCTGCCTGTGTAAACATGTGTCAATAGAAAATTTGTGGTCAATTTATAAAAATAAAAACTAATCATCATCATCATCATCATACTCAGTATATCCCACCAATTGTCACACCCTGGCTTTGCGGAAGCGTGGTAATTTTTGGTGTGACTTCTTAATACCATAGCTTAACCATAACAAGCTATATGAATTTAAAAACCATGCAAGTCATCCATTAAGTTTTGAAAATCAAAATACAGTACCATTGTTCTAACCAACAACCGTAACCTTGTTCAACAACCTTACAAATTAAAACATAACATAAGCGTGGTTTAAGGACTGTGTCTTGTCCAGGAAAGAGACACATCCTCTAAACCCGGATGACTCCATGACAAGTGCAGCGGAAAACGTTCCATACCGTGCCAGATCTCGTTAATTTCCTGAAATACATGTGAGTTGAAAAATCAACAATAATGTTGAGCGAGTTCATGTGTAAGTGAGTAAGTAAAACACTTGTAAGTATAAAAGTTTCCTGGTATGTAGCAGTGTAAGAGGACTTGTGATCACCAATGGTTTGCAAAGCCATTAGCATGTTGTGATATGCAAGTAGGAAGACTCAAACCTAGCGGATTTATGCGTTGGGCACAAAGTCACCCCGAGGTCCGTTCTGTTTGGGCCTGGGGCTGGGCTCGCTACACCCAGATAGATCTACCGCTCCTGTCCCTCGGTCCTACCCTGAGGATTAATGGCCTCAAGTTTCCGCCTACCCATTCACATGATCTAAACCTCCTTACGTTAATCATACCGTGTATAAAGTACTTGTAAACAATGTAACATGTATTTCACCCCCGCGGTTAAGTAAACTGAAAACAGTTAGAGAAAAGGGGGACATGAACTCACAGTGAATGCGCGTCTCTACCAAGTGTCTCCAATACAGTAAGCTGTGCAACGACCTACAAGTGCTAATTCTATTAGACGGACGGCCGTGCCTTAGCTTTACAGTTTATGTCTTTGGGAAATAGTTAGACAACTATTTCGTGTTTATGTTCCGTATACACTTGGTAGTTATTCTTCTTCCCAAGGATGGGAGATACAATACATGTGCGTAAGTTACGTTTTATCAATCATGTGGTAATGTAATTACCGGTGTAACTTATATGTTTGTGGAAGCGTTCGTAAAGTTTTGGAATCATTAACGCTTGTAAATATTATTTTTACTCTAAAATAATATTTATGTATTTTCACAAAATAATCATAAACCGTGTTGTGACAAGTATATTTATCACTTTAATCTTTGTGAAAATCCCACCTCCGAATATTTAGTAACATATAGTGCTGGCGAAATTTATGTTTCGAAAGTATGTCCAAAAATAGTTCTAACACTTGTTGTGTAAAAAGTCTAAGTGTTAGGTTTTTAGAAAATTTCGCCAGAGTTTCCTCTGTAACTGGAGGTGGCCACGCTTTCAAGCGTATCATTTTCTTTTAACAAATCAATCAACAATCTTCTTTATTCAATCAAACAATCTCCAACACAACAAACTAGTCGACAAGTATGTAAATTTGCATAATCGCATGAACTTGTAGTTGTTCCGCATCTTTACTGTAAATCACCTTTATATATGTAGATCTTTATATAAAGTAACTTTAAATCTCATAAAAACCTCGTGTTTAGAGAAATCTGTCTTTACAACTTCTAGTAACAAGTGACAAACTTACTTCTTTGTCGGATCTCTTTGTTTCACAAGTGTTTACACACTTGTGGTTTATAAAACCATATTTATTAGTGTAAGATTCATCTTTAGAAAATACATGATTTCTTTAAAGTGTGGTCTTTCAAAAATACCACTTGCAGATACGTAGATCCGCTAGTTTTAAACACTATTTTACCGGTTAAACCACTTTTACACAACTAAAATTCTTTTATACAAGTTCATGCTCTATATGTGGTAGTGTTTCACCTTTAACCCTTGTATCTTTCAAAAACGAGCTTATGTGATGATACGTGATTTTACAAAGTCGGGTTAAACGAAGATTTGAGCTACCACATCATAGATCGGGTCTAGATAAACACAAATTTCAAGTCCTACGACTTTTACACAAGACATGTGCTATTAACCTCCATTTTTGTGATTTTAGTAGACTTTAAAGTTCCAAAACGCATGTTAACGATATTTCACCGATAAAATTCCTTTTAACCACTTTAAACAAGCTTAAATATGAGTTTTACGTGATATACCTCTAGCTCGGGGCTAGGGATGAATCTTGACGAAAACGGGGTGGATAAAAGCTACCAAACGAGGTCCTTCGCGTTCCACTTGCACCAAAGCTCCTAAAACGTGACTTGCGAGGCTTGTATGATGTTGGAATGCAAGGATCGAAGCTTGAAAGTATGATGGTGGGTGTGAGGGAGTTCGGCCGAGAGTTGGGAGACAAGAGAGAAGTGAGTGTGTTGGTGAAAGTTAAGTGTGATTTATGTGGTGTTATCTCATGTATTTATAGGCAAAAATAAGAGTTATTATCCAAAGGTTTAGATGTCCACTAGATACTAAACCAAACTTATTAAAATAATGGCTATTGTACTCTTGTGTCCCCTAAGGTTTTGGGGCCGGTTAGGGACTTGGGGGGGGGGGGGTTTGGTTCGATGGCAACTAGATGATTAGTTAGGGTTTAGTTAGGTTAACTAAGTTAGTTTAGGTGTTTAACTTAGTTAGTAATATAAAGCGTGTTATGACGGGTGTTAGGGTAATCAGGGACCCTAACTGGCTCAGAAAAATATAAAAAGTGAAAATAATAATATTTTCATGTTCCGGGTAAAGTCCGGGTGTCCGGTTAGATAGGAATCCGTTAAAGGGTTACAAAAGCTTTAAAGTGTCGTTATTACATTTTTAGTGACACAATTCGTTTTCCTGGCACTTTAGAAAGTGTCTAGTGTGATTTTCTCATGTTCTGGCACTTTATGAGCCAGCTAGAAGCTGGTTTATTTATTAAAGTGCTGTGTTTGGTACATAAAGTACGTTTTTGGCACATCCGAATCAGTGTATCTTATCCCTAGAGACGCGGTAACACAACCCTTATATCCTACACTCACTACCAGTGTAGCCAAAATATATGAGGCTCTTAACAGGCCTTAGAGGCAGTGTCTGCCTGATGCTGGTTATATCAGCATGTTCACTGTGTATCCGTTTAGTGCTACTGTGCTTTTTGTGCATCATGTTTGTCACTAGGGTTCAGTATGTAATCAATGTAGTGACAGCAAATAAAGTATGATGCAAGTAAGTGCATGTATCAGTATGCAGGTAGCAGTTTATCAGCTAGTTCAATCAAGCACAGTAATCAAGTAGTAATTAATCATTAATTAAGTTGTACGGATACCTGGTTTAGTGCGGGTTGTCACATTCTCCCCCCGTTAAATAAATTTCGTCCCGAAATTTAAGTTCTGCTTGTAGATGCAGAGTTCTTAAGAAATAAGTGGGGGTATTTTTCTTTCATCCGGTGGGTCCTCACGTTCCCAGGTAAATTCAGGACCATGTCTGGCATTCCAACGTACTTTGACGAGTTTGACACTGCTCCGGCGGGTCTTGTTAACTTTCCAATCCGTGACCTCAACAGGTTCTTCAACAAAGTGGAGCGTGTCGTCAATATGTATCTCGTCGATAGGAATGGCAATGTCAATTTGAGTTGGACTTTTCTTTAAATTGGATACATGAAATGTATCGTGAACACCATTCAGTTCAGCAGGTAGGTCCAACTTGTATGCCACTGTCCCAATTCTTTCCAGAATTCTGAAGGGACCAATGTAGCGTGGATTTAACTTTCCACGTTTTCCAAAGCGTGCTACCCCTTTCCAGGGTGAAACCTTTAACAACACCATTTCTCCGACTTGGAAGTCCACATGCTTCCGGTTTGGATCCGCGTAGGCCTTTTGTCTGTGGCGAGCGGCTTCGATGCGTTTTAGTATTTGCGCGATCTTATCTGTCGTCTCTTGGACGATCTCGGGACCAGCAAGCTGCCTATCACCCGCGTCGGACCAACATAGGGGTGATCGGCACTTGCGTCCGTATAGGGCCTCAAATGGCGCGACACCAATACTGGTGTGGTAGCTGTTGTTGTATGAAAATTCGACCAAAGGTAAGTGTTTATCCCAGCTACCGCCTAAATCCATAACACATGCCCTCAGCATGTCTTCCAAAGTTTGTATTGTTCGCTCGCTCTGGCCATCAGTTTGCGGATGGAACGCAGTGCTCAGATTCAATTGTGAGCCAAAAGATTCTTGGAAAGATTGCCATATTCTTGACACAAATCTTCCGTCTCTATCAGAGATGATCGAGAGTGGTACTCCATGACGTGCTACGATCTCTCTCAAGTAAATTTCCGCAAGTTTACTAGTACCGTCTTTCTCCTTGATTGGCAGAAAGTGTGCGGACTTTGTTAGGCGGTCAACAATCACCCAAATCATATCATGGCCTCTTGGCGTTCTTGGCAATTTCGTAACAAAATCCATTGAGATTTGTTCCCATTTCCACTTGGGAATCTCAGGTTGTTGCAGAAGTCCCGAAGGCTTCTGGTATTCCGCCTTGACCTTAGCGCACGTTAAACATTTGCTCACGTAAACAGCAACGTCGCCTTTCATCCTAGGCCACCAATAGTAATCCTTGAGATCCTGGTACATCTTATCCGATCCAGGGTGGATAGAGTACCGTGACTTGTGCGCTTCGTCGAAAATAACTTCCCTTAATCCACCAAACAGAGGAACCCAAATTCTTTTCTCAAAACATAACGTCCCTTCCTCGTTTGGTACCAAAAGCTTCTCCATTCCACGGAGATATTCTTCCTCAAGGTTTCCCTCCTTGAGAGCTTCCTTTTGTGCAGCGCGAATGCGCAAGGAGAGATCGGTTCGTATCATCATTTCCAAAGCCCTAACCCTTATGGGCTTGATTCTTTCTTTACGACTTAGGGCATTGGCGACCACATTCGCCTTCCCTGGGTGATACTTTATCTCGCAGTCGTAGTCGTTCAATAATTCAACCCATCGTCTTTGCCTCATATTCAACTCCTTCTGGTTGAATATATGTTGTAAGCTTTTGTGATCTGTGAAGATTGTGCATTTCGTACCGTACAGGTAGTGTCTCCAGATCTTCAAAGCGAAAACCACTGCGCCAAGCTCTAAATCGTGTGTGGTATAATTCTTTTCGTGCACTTTCAGTTGGCGTGATGCGTAAGCAATGACCTTTTGGCGTTGCATCAACACACAACCCAATCCCTGACGCGATGCGTCGCAGTATACCACAAAATCGTCGGTACCTTCCGGTAGAGCTAAGATTGGCGCGTTGCAGAGCTTATCTTTCAATATCTGAAATGCTTCATCCTGCTTGATTCCCCAATCAAACGTCCTTTCCTTCTGCGTGAGTAGTGTCAGTGGTTGAGCGATCTTTGAAAAATCCTCGATGAACCTCCGATAGTAGCCAGCCAAACCCAAGAATTGTCGAATCTCGGTTGGCGTTGTAGGCGTTTCCCAATTCTTGATTGCCTCGATCTTTGTGGGATCAACATGAATTCCATCTCCATTCACCACGTGTCCAAGAAACTGGACTTCGCGTAGCCAAAACTCGCACTTGGAGAATTTGGCGTACAACTGTTCCTTCTTTAGTAGCTCTAGTATGGTTCTAAGATGTTGTTCGTGTTCAGCCTTCGTCTTTGAGTAAATCAGGATGTCGTCGATGAATACAATCACGAACTTGTCTAAGTATGGCTTGCAAACCCTATTCATTAGATCCATGAATACCGCAGGCGCGTTTGTCAGACCAAATGGCATAACGAGGAACTCGTAGTGTCCATAACGAGTTCGGAAGGCTGTTTTCGGGATACTTTCCTCCTGTATCCTTAGTTGATGGTACCCAGATCGAAGATCGATCTTAGAGTAACAGCTTGAACCTTGAAGTTGATCGAATAGATCGTCGATTCTTGGCAGAGGATACCTGTTCTTAATCGTCAGCTTGTTCAATTCTCTGTAGTCAATACACATGCGGAAACTTCCGTCTTTCTTCTTGACAAACAAGACCGGAGCTCCCCAAGGCGAGAAGCTTGGTCGGATAAAACCCTTGTCTAACAACTCTTGAAGTTGCGTCGACAATTCCTGCATCTCAGACGGCGCAAGTCTGTACGGTGCCTTAGCCACAGGCGCGGCGCCTGGAACTAAGTCAATGTGAAACTCCACTTGCCTCTGAGGTGGCAGTCCAGGTAAGTCTTCTGGGAAGACCTCTGGATACTCCCTTACGACAGGGATGTCTTCGATCCTTGGCTCAGCAGCCTTCTTGTCCACGATGTGTGCCAGAAAAGCAACACATCCCTTCTGTAAACACTTCCTTGCTTTCAAGCAGCTGATAAATCTTAGCGGCGTGTCACGCTTCTCTCCGTGAACCACAATTGTCTCACCATCATCAGTTGGGATACGAACAACTTTCTCGTGACATACTATCTCAGCCTTGTTTCTGGATAACCAATCCATTCCTACCACCACGTCGAAGCTTCCCAGTTGGACTGGTAGTAGATCCAGAGTAAACTCGCGTTCTCCCAATTCTATCACGCAACCTCTGATTACTTCGTCGGCTCCAACTAATTTTCCATTAGCTAATTCGATCGAGTAGGGAATGTCTAACTTAGTAGCAGCTAACCCAAGCATATTTTTAAATTCTAACGATACGAAGCTATAGTCGGCACCAGTATCAAATAAAACGGATGCATAGCGTTGATTGATAGGGAACGTACCGGTAACAACATTTGGATCTTGGCGTGCTTCTCTGGCTTCTAGTTGAAACACTCTACCGCGGGCTTGATTCAGTGTTGGGCAATTCTTCTTAAAATGCCCGATTTCCCCGCAGTTATAACATCCGAGCCTCTGCCCGTTTCCATCCCCGTTTCCAGCTGGGGTGTTGATCTGGTTGGCATTGCCAGCCTGGTTTGCATTGTTGCCCCGATTTCTGTTTCCTCCAAAATTTCCTGGTAGGCGGTTTCCATTGCCACCACGGTTATCATTCCTATTTCCATATCCTCCCTGGCCTCCGCGGCCAGCAGTGGCCCAACAAGAATCCTTCAAGTGGCCAGGTTTTCCACACGAATCACATACTCTCAAACCACATCGGCCAGAATGGTGACGCTGGCAGGCGTTGCACTTGGGCTGAGTGCCCATATATCCCTTTCCTCTCCTTCCACTGCCAGCTGCACCCTGAGCTGGCGTGCTTGGTGCTCCTCTCTTGCCATCCCCGCTAACACTTTGTTTGAAGTTCGAAAACTTTCTTTTGTTATTTCCGGACGACTCAACATGAGTCTCTTTCTCCTTTGCCTTAGCATCACCAAACCTGTTTAGGCGAATCGCCTCCTCGGTGAGAGCCACGCTCAAATCGATGGCTTCAGTGATAGTCGCTGGTTTGGAGGAGGTTACCATGCTTATTATTTGGGGAGCCAAACCCCAAATGAAGCGCTCGATTCGTTTGTATTCTGGCGTGACCATATAAGGAACCACTTGAGATAAGTCATGAAACCTCTGGACGTATTCCGCAATCTTAGGTCCATCCATCTTTAAGTGCCAAAATTCAGTCTCCAACCTTTGAATTTCTGCGCGTGAACAGTACTTTTTGCGCATTAGTTCTTTCAACTCGGCCCAAGTCAGGGCGTAGGCGGCAGCTTCGCCTAGTGTTTGGACTTGTAAGTTCCACCAAGATAGGGCTCCGTCTAGAAATAGCCCTGAAATATACGTGACTTGCTGATCCTCGGCACACTTGCTCATGCGTAACACAGAATCGGTTTTCTCAGCCCAGCGGGTAAAGGCAACTGCACCTCCTGTGCCATCGAAGTTAACTGGTTTGCAGTCTAAGAACTGCTTGTAGGTGCATCCTGCACGTATGTTAAAACATGTGTTTGGCATTAGCATCATCGCTAAAGATGTCCAGCTAGGACCTGGTAGGTTCGAATGGCGTGGTATTACCGTGTGGTGGATTGTTGTTGCCTTGGTTAACACTTCCGCTTGCTCCTGGCTGAGATGCTGCATACTGTGCTATGGCAGCAGCAATAATCTGCTGGAGTTCTGCCTCGTTTGTTGGCATGTTTGGTTCGCGTCTTGGCGGCATCTTCTAAAAGATGGTTTAAGTTGGTTAGGCCTTAGTAAGGCTCCGTTGTTATAATACGTAAATCAGTTCGTAGTATAGTGTACGTATATAACGGTAGTAATAGTATAATCACATAACATCTCAGGTTATCACACATCACAAATATCAATCACACACATCCCATGTCATAAAATGTAAACAAGTAATCAAGCGAATCCAAATATGGTGAGAAAACTGCGATTGCCATATAAATGAGACCACATCGTAAGTGTATACATACAATCATCAATCACTAGGGGCTACATAACCCCTGTCAAAAGCTACATCAGTATCAATACAACATCAAGTACATAACAAAAGTCAAGTCATAACGTAGTCTCCCCAAAATGCTGTGCAATCAAAAAGCAATCGCCGCCTTCTCACTTCGCCTACCCATGTGGCACCGATGAGCTCTAAGCAGATGGTGGTGGAGGAGGGGGAAAATGGGTATAAAACAAACGGCGCAACTGTAACCAGTCCGCCTCCATCGCCTGCTGTGTGCGAATAATGGAAGCAATCTGCTGCTCCAAAGTAGTAAGACGACCAGCATAGTCAGGGGGTAATGGTCGAAACGGCTGTAACGGAGAGGGTACCCGGCCATGGCACTGACATGGCTGCAGATGGGCTCTCTCCAACTCCTGTAGTCGCTGCTCATGCGACTCATGCTGGTAAACAAATGACATCAATACATCCTCAATGGTATGTCCCACGTGGAACCTGTGGTATGGATCAGTGGGTGGCATGGGGGAGAACGGTGACCACAGCAGTGGCTCACGTGTGGGGTCAAAGGGTGCCACACCAAAAGGAGCTGTAGTAGGTGGAACAAAAGGAATCTGAGGCATGAAAGGCATGGGCATCGGTACATGCCCATCAGGGTGTGCTGAAGAGCCCTCTCCAGGCCCTGCTGGAGGTATAAACATAGGTACCTGAAACGAAAAGTCAGTATGTGGTGCAACAGGAATCTGTGGAGGGAATGGGGGAACGTCCTCGTCTGCCGGTATCCACCCGTGCTGTGCGGACTCATCCGGTGGATCCATATGTGCCGCGAACGGTGCATGTCCGGGCTCTATGGGAACGGGATCAAATAAGGGAGCAACAACAGGGTGAACGGGTGCCAAGTGCTCGAAAGGGGGGTCAACTGGTACAGCAACAATGGGTAAAGGACCAATGGGATCAACAAGAACATCTATGTGGTGATCATCAGCAATGGGCTCAACAGGTACATCAGCATGCACAGGGTCATGCTCTGGTAAAGGGTCAAGGGCAGCTGCCTGCTCAGGTGCAATGGCAGGCTCATCGTCATCAAACGCCATGTCAAAATCAAAATCAGGATCAATTGGATCAAAAGGGTCAATAGGATCTGCTGGATCCTCCATCAACTCGTCCATCGGGACAAACTCTAAATCACGGTCAGGCTCAAATCCTGGTGGAAACATAGGATCTGAATCCTCCTCGTCGTCATGGTCAAAAACAAGTCCAGGTACGGAAGCAACAGAAAAAGCCTGGTCAGAATCGGACCCATGGGAGAAGTGCTGCGCACTATGAGCATGTGTGGGTGCAGAAGCCACAGACTCAAAGGAGTCCGCGACTGGGGAATGAGCAGGTGACTCCGCAGCAGGAGCATCTGCGATCAGTAAGGGAGCAACAGCAGGTAGGGCCTCGCCCTGAGCATCCTCCAAAGGCTCCTCCTCAAACATATCGACGTCGTCCTCCTCGTCGTCGATAGGTAAAACAGGGTATGCTGCAAGGGGTACTGGAGCAGGGATCACAACGAGTGGTAGATCCCCGGCTGGAAGACCAACTGGGAGCTCATCAACGCCGTCGGGTAAGGCGAATGGCTGAAAGTCATCATCATCCGTGCTGGTGAAATCTGACGTAAAAACCTCATGCTCTGATGACTCCAGGTCATCTGATACAATAGGCCTGGGGCCGGTGGTGCCTGAACCACCTGAGTCTGCCGAATCCATGTATCTGTAACATATACACAAATATGCACAAATAGTCAATCATAAATCAAGTAATCACATAAGTCATCAAGTAAGGCATCACATAATCCTCCTAGTCTTACTAGCCAATACCATCCAGTCTACCAGACTGCTCTATCCTTTACTTAATCCAAACCTCGATCCTCCAGATCGATCCTTAGCCCTCCAGGCTGAACCTTTTCTTCCTAGCCTTGCTAGCCCACTATCTTGGTCACCTAGACCAAGCCTCGATCCTCCAGATCGATCCTATAACAAACCAACGTGCTCAACTACCTTAATCCTCTCGATCCTCCAGATCGATCCTCAGCCCTCCAAGCTGAACTTATAATTAATAAAATGTGCTCAACATTTGTTTGTAAAAAGTGTGGATCTGGACTTAAGTGGTATGCAGAAAAATGTTTTCGTGAGAGCCCTAGTGATCATAGTCTAGACTCGAGACAGAATCCTAGTTCGCTATGATCAGAGCTCTGATACCAAGCTGTCACACCCTGGCTTTGCGGAAGCGTGGTAATTTTTGGTGTGACTTCTTAATACCATAGCTTAACCATAACAAGCTATATGAATTTAAAAACCATGCAAGTCATCCATTAAGTTTTGAAAATCAAAATACAGTACCATTGTTCTAACCAACAACCGTAACCTTGTTCAACAACCTTACAAATTAAAACATAACATAAGCGTGGTTTAAGGACTGTGTCTTGTCCAGGAAAGAGACACATCCTCTAAACCCGGATGACTCCATGACAAGTGCAGCGGAAAACGTTCCATACCGTGCCAGATCTCGTTAATTTCCTGAAATACATGTGAGTTGAAAAATCAACAATAATGTTGAGCGAGTTCATGTGTAAGTGAGTAAGTAAAACACTTGTAAGTATAAAAGTTTCCTGGTATGTAGCAGTGTAAGAGGACTTGTGATCACCAATGGTTTGCAAAGCCATTAGCATGTTGTGATATGCAAGTAGGAAGACTCAAACCTAGCGGATTTATGCGTTGGGCACAAAGTCACCCCGAGGTCCGTTCTGTTTGGGCCTGGGGCTGGGCTCGCTACACCCAGATAGATCTACCGCTCCTGTCCCTCGGTCCTACCCTGAGGATTAATGGCCTCAAGTTTCCGCCTACCCATTCACATGATCTAAACCTCCTTACGTTAATCATACCGTGTATAAAGTACTTGTAAACAATGTAACATGTATTTCACCCCCGCGGTTAAGTAAACTGAAAACAGTTAGAGAAAAGGGGGACATGAACTCACAGTGAATGCGCGTCTCTACCAAGTGTCTCCAATACAGTAAGCTGTGCAACGACCTACAAGTGCTAATTCTATTAGACGGACGGCCGTGCCTTAGCTTTACAGTTTATGTCTTTGGGAAATAGTTAGACAACTATTTCGTGTTTATGTTCCGTATACACTTGGTAGTTATTCTTCTTCCCAAGGATGGGAGATACAATACATGTGCGTAAGTTACGTTTTATCAATCATGTGGTAATGTAATTACCGGTGTAACTTATATGTTTGTGGAAGCGTTCGTAAAGTTTTGGAATCATTAACGCTTGTAAATATTATTTTTACTCTAAAATAATATTTATGTATTTTCACAAAATAATCATAAACCGTGTTGTGACAAGTATATTTATCACTTTAATCTTTGTGAAAATCCCACCTCCGAATATTTAGTAACATATAGTGCTGGCGAAATTTATGTTTCGAAAGTATGTCCAAAAATAGTTCTAACACTTGTTGTGTAAAAAGTCTAAGTGTTAGGTTTTTAGAAAATTTCGCCAGAGTTTCCTCTGTAACTGGAGGTGGCCACGCTTTCAAGCGTATCATTTTCTTTTAACAAATCAATCAACAATCTTCTTTATTCAATCAAACAATCTCCAACACAACAAACTAGTCGACAAGTATGTAAATTTGCATAATCGCATGAACTTGTAGTTGTTCCGCATCTTTACTGTAAATCACCTTTATATATGTAGATCTTTATATAAAGTAACTTTAAATCTCATAAAAACCTCGTGTTTAGAGAAATCTGTCTTTACAACTTCTAGTAACAAGTGACAAACTTACTTCTTTGTCGGATCTCTTTGTTTCACAAGTGTTTACACACTTGTGGTTTATAAAACCATATTTATTAGTGTAAGATTCATCTTTAGAAAATACATGATTTCTTTAAAGTGTGGTCTTTCAAAAATACCACTTGCAGATACGTAGATCCGCTAGTTTTAAACACTATTTTACCGGTTAAACCACTTTTACACAACTAAAATTCTTTTATACAAGTTCATGCTCTATATGTGGTAGTGTTTCACCTTTAACCCTTGTATCTTTCAAAAACGAGCTTATGTGATGATACGTGATTTTACAAAGTCGGGTTAAACGAAGATTTGAGCTACCACATCATAGATCGGGTCTAGATAAACACAAATTTCAAGTCCTACGACTTTTACACAAGACATGTGCTATTAACCTCCATTTTTGTGATTTTAGTAGACTTTAAAGTTCCAAAACGCATGTTAACGATATTTCACCGATAAAATTCCTTTTAACCACTTTAAACAAGCTTAAATATGAGTTTTACGTGATATACCTCTAGCTCGGGGCTAGGGATGAATCTTGACGAAAACGGGGTGGATAAAAGCTACCAAACGAGGTCCTTCGCGTTCCACTTGCACCAAAGCTCCTAAAACGTGACTTGCGAGGCTTGTATGATGTTGGAATGCAAGGATCGAAGCTTGAAAGTATGATGGTGGGTGTGAGGGAGTTCGGCCGAGAGTTGGGAGACAAGAGAGAAGTGAGTGTGTTGGTGAAAGTTAAGTGTGATTTATGTGGTGTTATCTCATGTATTTATAGGCAAAAATAAGAGTTATTATCCAAAGGTTTAGATGTCCACTAGATACTAAACCAAACTTATTAAAATAATGGCTATTGTACTCTTGTGTCCCCTAAGGTTTTGGGGCCGGTTAGGGACTTGGGGGGGGGGGGGGTTGGTTCGATGGCAACTAGATGATTAGTTAGGGTTTAGTTAGGTTAACTAAGTTAGTTTAGGTGTTTAACTTAGTTAGTAATATAAAGCGTGTTATGACGGGTGTTAGGGTAATCAGGGACCCTAACTGGCTCAGAAAAATATAAAAAGTGAAAATAATAATATTTTCATGTTCCGGGTAAAGTCCGGGTGTCCGGTTGGATAGGAATCCGTTAAAGGGTTACAAAAGCTTTAAAGTGTCGTTATTACATTTTTAGTGACACAATTCGTTTTCCTGACACTTTAGAAAGTGTCTAGTGTGATTTTCTCATGTTCTGGCACTTTATTAGCCAGCTAGAAGCTGGTTTATTTATTAAAGTGCTGTGTTTGGTACATAAAGTACGTTTTTGGCACATCCGAATCAGTGTATCTTATCCCTAGAGACGCGGTAACACAACCCTTATATCCTACACTCACTACCAGTGTAGCCAAAATATATGAGGCTCTTAACAGGCCTTAGAGGCAGTGTCTGCCTGATGCTGGTTATATCAGCATGTTCACTGTGTATCCGTTTAGTGCTACTGTGCTTTTTGTGCATCATGTTTGTCACTAGGGTTCAGTATGTAATCAATGTAGTGACAGCAAATAAAGTATGATGCAAGTAAGTGCATGTATCAGTATGCAGGTAGCAGTTTATCAGCTAGTTCAATCAAGCACAGTAATCAAGTAGTAATTAATCATTAATTAAGTTGTACGGATACCTGGTTTAGTGCGGGTTGTCACACCAATAGCAAAGCTAAGGTAGGGTCTGAGGAGGGTGAGATGTAGACAGCCTTACCTCTACCCCGTAGGAATAGAGAGGCTGCTTCCAATGAGACCCCCGGCTCGATTGTGGTTTTGCATCAAGCCTTGGACATAAGGCACATAACACTCAGCAATTGAGACAAACGCTGATTAGTGCATGTACCCCCTTGTCTTTTGGCTATCAACGCCACCACATGATGCATGATTAACCATCCCCCTCTTTTAACGTTATTTTCACGAAATTAGTAAAATAACGTTAAAATTAGTGCACTTTCACTTTTGCCCCCCGAGCGCCCACGCATATATACATTATATGAGCATACCGCAAGCGGGGCGTAAAAATAAAAACTAATGTGTACATATAAATAAAAGCAAAAGGTAACTTACATTTATGTAATCTGTGTAATACACATGGTTTTTAAAGATATAATTTTTTTTTATTATTTGATATATAAAATTACATTTATTTACCCATACAATATAATAGGTTCATAAAGATATAACTTTTTATTATTTAATATATAAAATTACATTTATTTAACCTGTGTAATACACGGGGTTCTAACCTAGTAGTGATTTTTAAAGAATTTCATATATCACTACCATATTTATTCTCATCCTTTTTAATTATTTATAATATCTGTTAATTTTTTTCCGATTCTTAAAGAACTTGACCATAAATATGTTTATTGAGCTCCTTTATTTCAAATTCTCGATTCGATTAAAATAAACTAGTAGTTTACCCGTCCGCTGTCCGGGTATATATGATTAACATCATCCAAACTCACTGTATATTTTAATATCACGATGACTACTTATCTAACTATTAAGAACATCAATAACTATGTCTATATTTAAAATAATGTTGACTTTTAATTTGATTTTGATTAATAACTACAACTCTTCTTGAATTGTCATACATACTAATTTATAATTTTACATCTAATTCGCACAATTTAAAATATTTAATTAATTATTTGTAATTGATTAACGTAGGAATTGCTAACACCATTAAATGAAGATAAAAGAGATCTATCAATGATACATGTTTACAAAAGTATTAAAAAAACTATCAACACAACCAAACGTAGATTATATTTATGTCATGAGAATATTATTTAAGAACATCAATAACAGTGTCTACATTTAAGATAATAATGACTTGTAATAAATGATAAACATGCAGGATACATATACAAAAAAAACAGATAATGTTATCAAGATTTCACAAGTATATTACAAAAGAGCCAAAAAAACACAATGTATACTATAATATACAATAAATCATAAACATGCATAATACATATACAAAAAAAGTAATTGATGTTATCAGGATCTCCCAAGGATATTACACAAAAGCCAAAAAAACACAATATATACTATAATTTACAATTTCGTTGGCAAAACACAAACCATTGTAAAAAACACAATGACTTATTATCCAACTATTAAGAACATCAATAACCATGTCTATATTTAAGATAATAATGACTTTTTATTCGATTGCGATTAGTAACTACAACTGTTCTTATATTCTTATATATCGAATTGTCATACGTACTAACTTAAAATCTTACATCTAATTCACACAATTTAAAATTTTTAAGTAACTATTTTTAAATTGATTAACATAGCAATTGCTAACACCATTAAATAAAGATAGATGAGATCTATCAAAGTTAGATCAACATAAACTAAATCAATTACAAATCTCTCTATGGTCGCTCGAAGAAAAGGGAGCATATGAAGAACTAAACAGAAAAGTCAGCATCATCAGTGATAACAATTACAAGCGAACCTGGAGCAGCATCGGATAACTTGATGAATTCCTCCACTGTCCCCCATCAGATTTCAAGAACAACGCAAAAGAGTTTATCACACAACTGTTGAAACAGGATCAGAAAATCTGCCACAATCCTAGCCGATCTGTAAAACAAAAGAAATAATGAAATCGCGTGGAAGAAGGCAAGAGTCGTTGAAATCTTAGGAAGTGTTAATTGTAGCGTATAATATTTTATACATATTTCACTCTTTAATCTTTCTTTATATTTAATTTAATAAAATTAACATCCATTGGATACAAAGTAAACACAATGACAAGAACACATAACATAATGTATAGAAAACCCACCTAAGTTGCAAAACACAACAATCAGATGCAATAACACAATATATAGAAACAGTTGCAATACCATGGCTAATATTAACACTATCCATACCACCAATATTCAAGTATTTCTTTATTTAATTAAACAAACAATAAAATATAAAAGATAATAAAAGATACGCAATCAACATCATATCTATCACAATCAAAACAACTTCATCATCACTGGCGTTTCATATCTCCTTGAAGATCATCGCCGCCGAAGATTTGATCGACAAAAAGGTAACTTCCAATTGTAAATCTTAATGGTTTAATTTCTATTAGATTTCTAAACCTATGTTAGATTCTTAATCAGCCACATATGATGGTTACTGCGGCGAATAACTTGTTTGTAGACGTCAAATCGGATTTTAGGTTTCAATCATCTTCAACCTCTCATATGTTATGTATAGTTGATATATATCTTATGTATTGCATGTTATGGACATTGTCGAAAACTAATGTTTACGGTATAATGATAATAATATATGAAAAAGTTGCAATCAAACAATGGGGGTGTTTGGGTTAGCTTATTTTGAAGCAACTTATGACCTATTGACTTATAAAAGTTAATAAGTTGTTTTTTGAGTGTTTGGGTTAGCTTATTTTAAAGGGTTTTGTGTGTTGACAAACCATTTTTGAGAAGTCACAATTTCTAACTTCTCACTTATATAAGTTAATAAGTCATTTTTAAGAAGGAATCCCAAACACACACGGATGAAAACATATGATTCTGTTATAAAATTTTTTATTTTTGGGGTTCCTTCTCTAAAAGTACTTATTAACTTATATAAGTCATAAGTGAGGAGTTACAAATACTAACTTATCAAAAACAACTTCTCAACACACAAAAATAACTTGAATAAGCTAACCCAAACACTATAAACACAACTTATTAAATTTTATAAGTCAATAAGATATAAGTTGCTCCAAAATAACCTAACCCATGTACGATTACGCTAAAAGAGATATTTTACGAATATATATATTTACTGATATATTGAAACGGTATACAAAAGAGATCTATTGCACATTATGAATTAGGAATAATATTCTCATGACATAAGATTACATTTTAACACATTGTGTATTAATACTAACAGTTAATATTAAATGTTATATATCACAGGTATACAAAAATGATTACGTCCTGCCTGTGTCTATTACAAAACCCTAAATCATTGAAACTGGTATGCTGTAATGCCTTCAATAAGTAAGTGTAAACTTCATTATGTAAACTGAAATTAGTAAACGTAACTACAGGCATTACCAATTGAGTTTGTAAAGCTTGTGGGAGGAGATTACTGGAACCGGACAAAGATAACGATAAATCATGAAAGCGGAATAAGCTGTACAGCATGGCTGAGAAGTGTAAGAGGTGAAAGTGTTGTCACTGACAGATGGATAAGTATTGTAAAAGGTCTTAAATTGACAAAGAACACCTTATTGGTTTTGAGGATAATCAAAGAAAAATGTCTACAAATACATTGTTTCATAGAAAACGTTTGTGATGAATCGTTCTTGACAGTCAACCGTTACGGAGATTTAAAGATCATAGTAAGTATAGTTATATGTTAGTAGGAATTTGTTTTTTGTTATACTTGTCAGCAAATGGAAAAAAAGAATATATGTTTATAAAATATTTCACAACTTTTCAGGTCATTCCAGAAGCTTATGTGAACAAATTTTACTGTTACTGGCCAGTAAAAGATTCTTATAACATATACGCAGCAGGTCAGTGTTGGAAAGTTGAGACCGAAAAAATAAATGCATGCTACGTTTTTGCTAAAGGGTGTTCGGAGATGTTTGAATACATTAACATAGAAGAAGGTGATATACTGATGTTGATGAAAACAGACAGCGAATCGTTTGACTTGACACTTTATCGTAGCGGAGTTGAGGTTGTTTTTAGAAAGAAGGAGACAACTAAAGACAGCTCAGTTGTTGAAATACCTAAACACACATACTATGAACACTTCAACTCTGTAAGTAATTTAAAGTAAGTTAAAATAGTTTGCTAGTCAATACGACTTATTTACAGATGTTATCGTATAACAGATCTTTACTGATCAAGAAGACTCAATCAACCAATTGATTTCTGGGGTAATGAGTTTACATATTTTTACAATACAATATATTGATCTTCAGATGTTAATGAATTTTAAAAATCTTGGATGCAGATGAATGATGAGAAACATGAAGTGAATAAGAAAAGTGTTGAAAAAGAAAAGTTGAAGTCTGAAAGAAAGAGTTTTGTAAGTGAAGGAAATAACAACCAGACAAAAGAAGATGTAAGTCTTTGAAACATAATAACGGATAAGTTATTTGTTCATATTATTATACATTCTTAGTTGACGATTGTAGTTTAATTTGCTTTATTGTTACGGGCCGTAATAACAGGTTAAAAAGAAAGGTAAACAGATTGCATCCGATTCTACATCTGAAGAACCTAAACAACTGATATGCTGTACAACTTATGATCATTCTACTGTGTCAGCAACTGGACGACAAACACGTGAACGTTTGGTAAGTTAAGCATAAGTTAACAAAATATTCCAATAAATATTTCTTATACATTAACATATATACTATATATATATTGAAAGGAAATGCATGTTTGAAATGATAAGGTTAACAAAAACGGGAAAAGAAGTCGGATGGCGTTGAAGGTAAGCAATGAAGATGAAAAACGTGTTGCACATCAAAATTATGATCAAGAAAGCGGTGCGTATCAATTCAACAGGAAAGCAAATTATCGAATGGTATGTCATTTCTGTTATTTAATGAGAACAATTGACAACACCATTCATGAGGCTATTTATACGTACAGAATTACCAGTTAAACACATAACAATTGAACTTGGTTTGGAACAAAAAACCTTAAAACAGTTGTTTTTTTTCTAAGCAATAAAGTATAACTTTACTTATAACCTTCATAAAATAACTATAATAGATAATAGATACTAAATTATTTTTATTCAAAAATTAACAATTGATATTTGTTGCTACTGACAATTATATCCAACACGGCTAATATACTTGTTAACTCTAACATCAATGCAGCGATTACCTGTAGAAGTTGTAAACAGGGCAAGGCTAACAAAGAAGGTGCATCAGATGAATGTTAGAAACATGGATGGGAAAACAGTTGCGAAGATAGTTAAGCGACAAAAGGACAGAAATGGATTTAGGTATGCGATTGAAGGGTGGCCAAGTTTCATAAAGGAAAATGATATTAGCACGGGTGACAATATGCATTTAACCTATGTAGAATCAGCAAACCTCCTCATGTTGACGCATGTGGATACAGTCAGCCAAGCTTAACAGTTAACGTTATATGCTAATGATGCAGATGTCTGCGTATATAAACTAATGCCTTTTGTCGTCATCATTTGATGGTTTTTGGTTGGACATGTTGGTACAGTTTATTGGGTTTTTTTTGGTTGGTTGGTAGTCTAACCTTGATGACAATTATTAGTATATTAGGGCATGGATGACATATTTTGTTTAGAATTATAATTTGCAAACGGTAGTCGAAGTTCATATTAGTTATAAATTTAGTTGTGTTTTCCTGTATACAACATTAGAAGTCTTATTGGTAATATTTCCATCATCCAAATACACTGCATATTTTAATAACATAATGACTTCTTATCCAACTATTAAGAACATCAATAAGTGTCTCCATAAATAAGTGTCTCCATATTTAAGATAATAATGACTTTTTTATGCGATTGCTATTAGAAGCTACAACTATTCTTGTATTGTCATACATCGAATTGTCAAACATAGTAAATTAAAATCTTACATCTAATTAGCACAATTTAAAATGAATTAGTTATTTGTAAATTGATAAACGTAGAAATTAATAACACCATTAGATGAACTTAGATAAGATATATGAAAGTTAGATGTTTTCAAAGTGTTGAAAGAACTACCGATGACAAACAAACGTTGATTATATTTACTGGCATAAAATATTACACACCAAACATATTATAAACATAATAGAACAATTAAAATAACACATTAATTTCGAATATTGATTCTCCATATACAAAAAAATACCAACCACAAAAACAACCACAAACATAATACTATGTATATAACACAATGATAACAACAAACAACTAAATACAAAACCATAACTAAACATGTGGTGAAACTACAGTTTCAATATAGCTTGCACCTACAATGCCTTGTGTAAAGATGATAGGAAAATAACCATGCATCTTCTTTGCCCTTACGTTTATCTGAGCAACATCACCCCATTCATGTACTATAATTAATTTGTTATTACCATCAATGTAGTGCACAGATGACCCTATCATCAACGGCATAAACACACGGGGTACAAAAGACACCACTTTCGACCAAGTATTATTTTGTAGACGCCACAATTGAACATCTACACTACACATTCCAATACTAACCAACATATGAAGTTCATCTCGTATAGTCACCAACTGACCTATAGATTCCACACTCAATGTATCTGGGTAACCTACATTTTCTATTACCTTCGACTCAACATCCAAACGAAGAACCGCTGTGTTACCCATACACCAGAATTTGGTCAGTACAAAATACAAACTTTTCCTACAAAACGTCCCAACGGACCAACTATAAACAACAATATCATATGGACTATCAATTAAGAACCTTGGAGTTGACCATGAACCTTCACTAAACGAATAAATATTAACAGTCAACCTGAAATGAGTGCGTTTAATGTGCACAATTTTGTAATCACCAGCAGCGTCAACACAAAACCCAAGACTATCATCATCCATATTGTAAAATCCCTGATAATTAGAATTTCTCAGCATCTTGAACACACGAGTTAGTGGATTCCAAACAACCAAATCACCAGTATTACATAAGCAAACACATACCATGCCATCCAAACTTGCTAAAAAGATCACATTACATGGATGACAATCGAAGGGAATGTGAATATTATTGCCTAAAACACATCTAGGAGATGCAACATCAACATAACGAATCGCACACGATGATTTGTCAAGAGCAATTATTTTCTGGTCACCTAATACTCGCAAGAAACGACAATTATTCTAAGCAAACTCAGGAGTTGAAAGATAGGCTAACCACTCTTTAGACACAGCCTTGCACCGTATAACCTCCTTTGCCGGAAGTCTTGGAATAATCTTCATCAATATTAACAGAGATGGAAGATCCTTCATATTCACTTAAGAATATACTTTAATTAAAAATACTGACGTTGATAGAAAGAGGAAGAAAACACATACGAAAAGCGATTCCTTTGAAAAATGAATACCTACATAGAAACTACCCCAATTAACAGTTGATACAGGTGAGTAAAACCTCCTAAATCTCCGAGTAGTGGTGGTAAACGGTTTTCACACACTATGGGCGATAGGGGGTAAATAAAATTAAATAACAATATATATTAGAAACCGTTTCTAATTTACAGGTAAACATATACACATACATGGAGATACTTTTTAATCAATCACATACACAAATATACTTTTTATTAATTAATCTTATTTTTATAAATTACTTTGTTAGTTGTCAAACATTGTGTTATTACAATTGTGAAAATAATTACATCGTAGATTTTTTTTTGGCATTGGGTTTTATATATTATTTTGTCCTTTTTATAAAAATATTGTTTTTTATGATAATAGGATTATTGAAAAATAATGGACACCCCAACTAAAAAATAGGAAGTTAGTTACACAATACAATATATAAAAATAGACACCTACAAAAAAATCAAATATATGGAAAACAGAAAACCAATAACACATTAATAAACAAAACATAAAATGACAATATTCCAGCAAAAAAAAAAAAAAAATCCAGTAAGACCTGGACATATTACAAAGTGGGAAGTTTCACTGCACAATATGTAACCACTATTAAAAAAGAATGAGAAAGACAGCAAAAAGTAGGAATTAATTACACAATGTTATATTTAAATATAGTCAACTACAAAAGAAATCAAATATATAAAAAACAGAAAAACAATGACACAATGATACTCAAAAAACACAATGACTATACTAAAAGAAATCATTCAACTAAAAACTAATCATTAACTGCACCTATTACAACGTGGGAAGTTTCTAATTCTATGTAACTGCACAATGGTAAGGGCTTCCAAGCTGCTCTAAGGGCTTGGTCTCCAAGGGCCCATTGTGTTTTTTTTTGTAGACCTTTTTGTTTTTAAACCACAATCACATGAAATCATAATTAAATACGCACAAAGCAAATATTAAAATCATACACTCTCAATGAATATTTAACATGATAATATAAGCACATTAATTCATAAAGATTCAATCTCATTGTGACAAACTATACCACACATAAAAAACAACCACAAACATCAATTACTAACTGATCAAAACAACGAAGAACAAAAAAAGAACTACATAAAATAGCATAACTAAACATTTGGTGAAATTGTAGTTTCAAAATAAACAGATCCATTCACACCTTGAGTAAAGATGATAGGCAAAAAAACATGCATTTCCTCTGCCTCTACAGTTACATCAGTAATATCACCCCATTCTTGAACTATAATGAACTTCTTATTTCTGTTGATATAGTGCACAGACGACCCAATCATCAATGGCATAGAAATAGCAGGTGGACAAAAAAATACTTTTGACCACTTTTCATTTTCAAGTTTCCACAATTCCATATTCACACTATAGAATCCCATACTAACCAACATATGGAGTTGATCTCGAATACTAACCAAGTAACCTGTAGCTTCCACATCCATTGTATCTGGGAATCCAACATCAGAAATTACCCTGCTATCAACATCTAAACGAAGTACACATGCGTTACCCACACACCACAACCTAGTCAATACGAAATACAAACAATTTGCACAAAACGTGCCTACAGACCAACTATAGACGTCAACATCAAACAGACTATAGTTTGAGAACATTGGAGTTGACGATGACCCTTCACTGAGAGAATAAATGTTAATAGCCAACATCATATGTGTCCGTTTAATATGCACAATATTGTAATCACCAGAAGACCTGACGCAAAACCCAAGACTATCCTGATTCGGATTAAAAAAACCCTGTGAATTAGAATTTGATAGCATCTTGAACACACGAGTTAATGGATTCCAAACTACCAATTCACCAGTATTGATTAGGCAAACACATACCATCCCATCCAAACTTGCTAGAAATAAAATATTGCACGGATGAGCGGTGAAGGGAATGTGAACTTTATCACCTAAGAAACATTTAGGGGATTCATTATCCACATAACGAATATCACACAATAATCGGTTAACGGCAATTATCTTATGATCACCTAATCTGCGCATGAAACGACAATGATTCATAGCAAACTCAGGTGTTGAAAGATAGACTAACCAATCTTTACACACAACCTTGCACTATGTAACAACTTTTGATGGAAGTCTTGGGATTATATTCATCAGTATCAGCAGAGATGGAAGAAACTTCACAATCATTGTCAATGTAGGTTAAATAACAAACACTTTGACGATCAATACAACAAATATGAAAAGAGATTCCTAAGAAGATGAAAGTCCAACAAATATTATCACAAGCAGTAGTTAACACACGTATATTAGAGCTCCTACAATTACGAGTAGTAGGTAGTTATTAAATAGATAACTATCCAGATTTTTTAAATCGGTTAAATTTTTAGTACACATTTACATTAATTTTATTTTTTTGGCAAATATTCAATTGAATAATAATTTACATAAATAGTAATAACAACTTTTGATTCAATCGTATTTTTAAGTATAATATGGCAACTTTCTCTTATAAATACATACTCGAAATATTTTGTTTCATTGTATGTGTTGCAAGTACTATTTGATTGTCTTCTTTCTGATTTTTCGTGTTTGGGTTAACATGTATAATCACGGTCCGAATTTTATCATAACTATACTTGATCCGCTATCCCTTCAACAGGTACATACCTTTCCGAATTATTTGTTTAAAGTAACGATTCCTATTGTTTCATCCTTTATTCAAAAGAAATTTGCCTTTTGTTTTTTGGTTTTCAGGCTATACCTATATGTATGAGTAGATTTATATGGATGAATAAGTTAGAATCTTCAACTGTTAGTCTTAAATTTGATGAAACGCATTCATGGTCTGTTGTTATCAAATTAATAAAAGATGTATTCTACTTTACGGATGGATGGTGTGAGGTTTTAAACTACTTCGGCCATGAATCTTTCTTCATGATTTTCAACTATCTTGGTGATCATACTTTCAAGTTCAACCTCTTCTCTAATGATCCAAATAAAGAGTTTGGAAAATCGTTTTGTAAAATTATTCAAAATCCTATACAAAGTCCAACGGTACGTAATTTTCTTATACATTTTATTTTTTATTTTTTGTTATTACGATTTATTAAAAAAACATAATACGCATAAAATTGTAATAATTATTTTTTTTACAGGTTCTACCAGATACTTTTATTTCAAAACATTATGATTATCGTTTATCGGATAACATGGTTATACTTAATGTATCCGAGTATCATCAATGGGAAGTCCGTATTAGAAAGATTGGGCTAAATTATTGTATTGCTGATGGTTGGTTTAAATTTATTGAAGATCTAAGGTTAAATCCTGGGGATATTCTGTGTTTTCAAAAAAAGGACGTGAATCATATTAATATTATCATATTCAATAAAGATGGTCGTCAAGTTTTGTTAAACAACACTCCTTTGATTGAGCCAGAATATGAACATATTAGCAATGTGGAAGGTTATCGACAAGTTAGTGACGATCCTAGCTATCCTTTTTTTGCAATGACAGTAACTCATCAATTGGTATTATACTATCCTGTTTTATGTTAATTTTTTTTTGTTTTTTAGTGTTTTTCATTTAATAACATTTACATATTTTTAACATTTTTACAAAATGTAGATCCTTCCCAAGTTAATTACTGACTTAACTGGTTTAAATGAGTTTTCTGAAGTAAAGATCAAAGTTGTTAAAGGAAATATTTGGGTTACGAATCTTCGTACACACAACATTGATGGTCAAATAAGGTTTGTCAATCAATTTATTATCATAGTTATTATTTCTCATTTACCCAATGTGTATAGATCACTAACAAAATTTTTCATATTTTTTCTACCATAGGTACGGTGTTGTTGGATGGAAACATATACTTCAAGCTGAACATATTTCCTTAGGTGACGATTGCTTTTTCAACTGGTCTAAAACGAATTCGAGGCTATTGGTTACGAAACTCCAGCAAGCAGAAGTGTTACAGCAATAGAGTTTCAGTTTATATTGAAAACCCGAAAAACATATATCTTACATTTACTTTTCGATCCCCCTTTTTTATGTTTGTAGTACAATGCGTTGGTTTTTTTTAATATTTAAATTCAGATTGCCATGATAATTTCATCCGTACAGTCCGTTTATGATAAGTAACACAAATCTACTTAAAAAGAATGGTATACATAACATACAAACTACTTAAAAAGTACCAAAATAAAAAACACAATGACAAAAAATACAAATGTATAACATATATGATTACACATAACACAGAGACTTCACGTTTACTTTTATTTTTGTTAGGATCTGAGTTTCTTATGATTGACTTTGTTTGTCATAATTGAACAAATGAACGAAAGTAAAATGAGATTAAATGCAGCGGAAGTGGAATCAAACTTTGTAAACACAATCTAAGGGAAAATAGTTTTCGTAAACACATGTTTCTCATTAAAACCCTGTTTGGGGGGTTTTGATCAAGGTTTTATAAAGGGAAAAAGTGAATGCTGACGTGGCAACGATTACAAAAGTCCACGTGCCAACCCTTGGTGAAGGAATTAATAATGGAAGACAATTGATTTATGAAACCACTGATGAAGCAAGATCAGTGGTTGCAAACGGTTATACTGGAAACAGTGGGTGATTCTAAGCTATCAGTGGACAGCCATCAGTGGGTTAAAACACTGATTTTGAACAACATTGATTACCAAGGAAATGAGAGGAGAAGGGTTGACTTTCAGCAGTGGACAGTATTAACAGAACAGATGTTTGAACAAAAACAGTGATGTCTGATGGTGAATCAATGAGATATTGAATCTTTGATGATATATTTCAGCTACTTGTCTATCAGTTGGACTTTACAGCAACAACAACAGCATCATAATATTCTTCAATCAGTGGTTGAGAAAACATCTGCTGCATGTGTACGGTCAAAACACTAAGCTTATTGCCTAGGAATTGATATCCCCCTGATGTATGCTTTTCACACTCTTGGTATCTGTACTTGTTTGTGTATGATAAATATTGACAACCATGCTCCTAGCATATGCTATGTTCTTTGAGTGTGGCACAAGTTTTTCAAACTTGTTGTCACTGAACTGCAGAAGCCCCTCTTACAAGACATCTACCCAACTTTCTGTCTTTTTAGTACCCCAAGGTGCATGACTTGTTGATGAGATGGCAAATGTTTCAGGATTAACCTTTTCAAAGAATCCTTTTTCATTGAAGATATCAAGTGTTTGGTGAAATGAATGACTTGTAAAGGATTGATGTTTTTAAAAGGTGAAGCTGCACATGTAATATATGACACACACACATACACAAAAATAATGACAAAAACACAATTGTATAACATATTTGTACACAACCAACACACGTTTGGTTTTTTTTTTATAAATTATGAAACAATTTAAAAGTTAGTAAAATTAGATAAACCTGGATCTGGGTACACTAAACGGTTAATGGCAGGAACGGTTACATAAGGTAGAAACTGCTTGGGGAAACGATGCAAATAACTGAAGAGACACACGTTTACACACATTTATTACTACACACACAAACCCATTCAGTTAACACGGGAAACTTAAACTGATACACGCTTTATTACGCATGAATCAACGAAAAATATTAATAACCTTTGTAATTATAACATAATAATCCAATCGCTTTTTTTTTGAACGGAATAATCCAATCACTTTACCGCCTATTCAATTCCCTACCCCTGACCACCTATAAAATAAACTAACCCATAAGTCCATAACACATCACCTATCTTTTAACACTAACTCGAAACATCTCTACATTCAACACAACTACAATCATGCCTGGATCACACTACCATTTCGGAGACACAACAGAGGCCAAGAAAATTATAACCACTGCACACTTTGTAGAGGATCAAAAGGATTCAGAAATCTTACGAACACTACAGAGAATGCATAACACCGCCACTGCAGATGTAGAGAGAAACAATACTGACATGAACTACAACGTTCTGCAGTATATTTCGAATGGGCTACAGAACGAAGATCAAATAAAGATTATACAATATCTGGATAAATAGTTACAGATAAAGAAAAACATAGCAGTTTCGTTAGAAGAACTCAAGGATACCTTGTGGGAGTACATGAAGACGAAGAACGAAAGGGTTACTATAATGAAGAACTATTAGAAACGTTTAATGATTACTTTTATTTTTTTTGATCGCTCATGTATTTGACCTTCTACAAGTGTATCCTATCTACTTAATGTAATAACATATTTAAATATTGAAAATGTCTTATAACAAATTTACCTAATGACTCTATTTTACCATTTTACCAAAATATTTATTTGTTTTGCTTAGAATTTAGATGTATTACATAAAGTAACATATTACAAAACACATGATCAAGTAACATATAGAAGTATGTATACTAACTGATTGTAAAGTATTAACACAGCTATAGTTAATAAACGTTTATTTTCTTACATAACTTGTGTAACATTGCTCTACAATATTTAGGTTGATTATTTTACGTGTAAAATATCAATAAATATAAGACAGTAGATGAAACGTATTTGTTAACCATTGTGTTAATAATAACAATGTGGTTTTGGGAAACATTACCATAAATACTGCATTTTTGTTATATGTTAAATTTGTTTAATATTAATCTAATATAAATTTCTCTATTACAAAAGTAATTAACTATTATCTACACACAAATTGACATCTATGAACATTAATAACAACCTAATACAAATAATAGTCACACAAAATACACCAGTCAAAAGCTTTGAAAGTAAATACAAAAAAAAAAACAAAGAAAACAAAACATTTCGCAATCACAAAAACGGCATTACAAGGTACAAACATAAAGTTAACAAATTACTTGAACACACAAACATACTAACTGCATTAAAATAAAATAAAAAACATAAGCATAAACCGTTTATGGAATGTGAACAGACAACGAAGGAAACGAACTACTTCTTAACGCTTTCACCTTCTCCGAATTATTCCTAAGTCTCTTCTTGTAGTTCCCTCCAATTTGTTTAGCAACCATAGAACCACCAACCGTTGAATTAGACATATTGTTGACAGCATCTTGCACTCCTATATGACTTTTGTTAGAATCAGTCATTTGATCATTTTGAACAGCACCCTACATGAAACATAGACAACATGAAACACTTCTATAATTTCTAAATTATTAAAATGATATACAAAAAACCAATTACCTCTTTATTGATTTGTCTGGCAGAGCCCTCATATTGCTCAGTATCAACAATACCCTAAATGCAACAAACCAACATGTTACACTAAAAAAATAACCAACGTAATAAGATAAAAATAAAACAATTTATTCACCTTCATCACAGATTGACCAACACTCTCATCATGCTTCTTATCATTACCAATATCCTGCCATAACAAAACAACCAATATTACATTCAAAGTACATAAAAAAAATATCCAACAAAATAACATAAAAATAAATCGATTTATTCACCTCCATCGTAGATTGATCAAAACTGTCATCATGCTTCTTATCATTACCAATATCCTGCCATAACAAAACAACCAATATAACATTCAAAGTACATAAAAATACACATCCGAATAAAAGAATCATTTACCTGAAGTCTCGCTTTAGTAAGGCAATCATTTACCTCCGTATCAATAATAACCTATATATAACATCAAAATCAATTTCCAGCTAACTAATACTATAAAGTTAAGAGAAAAATACACTTAACCTCTACTTCAGATTGCAAATGGTTGCCAGTTGTCTTGTTATCTCCAATAATCTAAACGTAACATACGAACCATTAATCAAATAACAGTAACAGTAACTTATATTACAAAGTTAATAAAGTCATGAAAATAATTAAAAGTTTGAAACTCACAAAAAACCAAACCACAAACACATATTGAGAATAAAAAACAAAATACATAAAGAGTTACCGATGACTGCGTTGACGGTGTAAGAGAATTATCAACTACTGAGCTAAACACTTCATCAGCCATCTCCCATTCAACATCTTTGATCTTTGCACACATTTCAGTTTCTTCATCAATTTGAAGAACACCAGCTGATGGAGGAGTGGTAGCGTCAACAGATGTAGATATAGACCTAGGCTGTATAAGCACATTGATATCATCTACGAAGTAATGTTACTATTATCAAACAAACCAACTTACTAAGGTGAAGTCACTTAAACCCAAATAAAACAAATCATTTACCTGTACAACACTTTGGCTAAGGCTAGCATCTCGCCCATTACCAACAATAACCTAAGAAAACAAACCAATAATTAAACTAACTCTAATTAACCATATTAAGTAATATTAAAATAATAGTAACAGTAACCTATATTACAAAGTTAATACAGTCATGAAAACAATTAAAAGTTTGAAACTCACAAAAAACCAAACCACAAATACATATTGAAAATAAAAAACAAAAAACATAAAGAGTTACCGATGATTGCTTTGACGGTGTAACAACATTATCAACTAATGAGCTAAATACTTCATCAGCCATCTCCCATTCAACATCTTTGATCTTTGCACACATTTCGGTTTCCTCATCAATTTGAAGAACACCAGCTGATGGAGGATTGGCAGTGTCAGCAGTTGTAGATATAGACCTAGGCTGTATAAGCGCATTGATATCATCTCCGAGGTATTTAGAAACAGTAAAACGGTTGGAAAATTTAGGCGCTAAATTATAGGGATCGATCTTAATAACAAAAATAACCCTTCGAGAACATAAATTTTCATTCAAATACGATTCTATCCAATTTGGATCATCAACACCCTACAAAAAACATAATAAGCTATCAACACAATTGAACAAACTAATATATACTAATCATGCAAAAAATTCAACAACTAATAATTGTAAAAGGAAATGTAAAATAAACCTCTGACAAAGACTTATTAACTAACTCATCAGCAGATATTTTAAGTAGAGATACTGCAGCTTCATTAAAAACAACACATGTCATCTCATCATTGGTACCATTAGTAACACAAAGTTCCAATTTGTATCTGCAAAACAGAAACGATTAATAAAACGAAAAACAAACAACAAATAAAATATTAAAAAAACGTACACATAATGTGGATTGACAACATCTTCTTCACAGTTCCAACACAAATAGTAACCGTCAACCATTGACGCCTTCTTACGACATTTGTTACACTTAACATATTTCCAATCACTATGCATTTCCACACCACTTATGTTTGCATCAATGTTGAAAATTGTTCCCTGTACATGATTTAAAGTAAAAAACTAATGATTAAACGTAAAAAAACTAACAAAAAATAATTTATTTGGGTGTATTAGCAATACAATACCTCAGCCACATCTCCTGCTGTAAGAAGGCTGTATATGTTTGCAATACTCGTAATTTGAAAGGTGGCTGCATTGTCTTCAATGATAGTAATTTGAGGAGACTCACTGAAAACAAAAAATACAACGTATATAAAACATAAAATAATAATGCATCTAATAAAACATGCCAAATCACATAATTACATAATCCTGTAGGCATCAATTTCAGGTATAGAAAGATTCAAGTAAATTTGAGTCGCCACAGTTGTCATTAAACTTGTAGAACCTAATTCAATACAAACATTTAAACATAAGTTATAAATAATCAAAATTAACAATGCAACATATCCTATACATAACACCATACCCTTGTAAGATCGAACTTTGCAAGATGACAAAATAATAACAACTGTATTTTTTGCAATTCTTCGAATATAACCATCGCTAAACTGATTCACCAAGTGTCCCCATAATGAAACATTCACCTTCATATCACTGAATTATATATATTTAAGAATGAGATAGTAAAAATAAACAATACAGACGAAAGAATTAATATAGACAACACTAACATACTTGGTGTCAGAGATAACAATGTTTCGTACACCAGGATTGCAAGATGAAACAGATCCCAATTGATACTGAACAGAGCCCCATTCCCTAAGAACACCAATAACATCTACACACACACACACACACACACACACATATATATATATATAACATTAGAAAACTTGAAGAATAAAAAACTAACAGAATAAAATGCATACATACCTGTAAGATATTTGTCATCATTAACACGATCGGCTAACAGATTGAATGGAAGAAAATCAAACACATATCGTCTGAAGATAGACGGATGCGTCGGACAAGTAGTAATACTTGTTGAATACAAGAACTGAATGAAAATATCGCACCGCAATGGACGATACATGGTACTATACTTATGAACAACAAACTTACGAATCCTGTAAACACATCCCTCTTTAAACGCATTCTGAAATAACCTCAGCAAGTTAGATGGAATCTTTGCATGAATAGATGAACCCTGAAAAAACATATACATTTTAAGATTAGATAATTACCAATGTAAAATCAAAAACTAAACAATATTGCATTACAAAGAAATACTTACTTGTGCATCAGATAGAATCATATCAAACGAAAGGATACGATTTGTTTTAGGGTTGGACGATGTCCAAGCACGCGATACCAACACATCAACTTGCCAGTTGTTGGTAAAATAAGCACGTAAACCCGAAATACTTGCACGATTCATTTTATAAAGTAATAAGCTGCAAATATATATAAGACTGCAATCAACATCACACATATAATCCATAACACTATAAACAAAGACTACACATATAGACCCATATATATACACACAAGGCTAATAATACTCAACAAAGAAAACATGTTACCTTTGAACAACCTAGTTTGACAACACCAATTACACAATACTATCAGCTGGCGATAATGGCAAATTATAAAAAACTTCCTTGTACACAACATTTTTAGTCATATTGTTAGGACATTTTTCTTTATTATCCACATAGAACTTTAGTCCAGCACGAGATGTTACACGAGATGCAGCAACATATAACTGTCCATGGGAGAACACGGGCTTTACTAAGTAAACACAAACATTATTAAAAGTTTGGCCTTGACTTTTGTTAATAGTCATAGCAAAACAAACTTTTATAGGAAAATGTCGTCGCTTAAATTCAAAAGGCCAAGACGAATTACTTGGAGTCATATCAATTCTACCAATGAATACTTTCTCTCCAACATGTGGGCCTGTAATAATCGTACATTCAAGAACACGACGACTTATTTGACTTACAACCAACCGCGTCCCATTACACAAGCCACGTTGCATGTTTAGGTTACGCAACAAAATAACAGGTGCACCAACCTTGAGATGTAGTACATGATTCGGAAGTCCAGAAAATTTCAAACTGTTAAGAAACTCAGGAGCATACATAGCACGCAATTCTTCAACATTTTGTGTACTCGCACATATCTCATCAGCATTAAACAATGTATACATTTCACCTGGTATCTTCTCAAGAACATGTTGGTTAATCGTATCAACTTCATCATTAGTCGAACAAAGAATGCAACGTTCCTTCAAGTAATCGACATCATTAAATCTGTTCATAATATTAGGGAACGTATTTAACACAACGGACTCAAGATGTTTATCAGTTACAGAAATTAACATATCTCTTGGTATACGAATCCATGTAGCATCATCTGATCCATCCACAGAAACTGAAGGAAGACAACCAGTCCCCATGTGTAAAAGCCATTTACTAAATTCCTGCATTTGAATAAGATCCCTACCAAAAATACTTGGATCACGTAAACGCATGTTAGTTGTCAAAGAAAACACTTTACATGACCTCCATATATTCGGCGACTTGTTAATCGCTGAAGCAACAATTTCACTTCGTGAACCAAAATGAACAACAGGAAGTATCTGCCGAAAGTCACCACCAAATGCGACAACCTTTCCACCAAATACTTTATGCTCAGCACCAGCCATGCTGTCTCGACACACATCCCTCAATGTTCGATCAACAGCTTCAAATACATGGCGATGTTGTAAAGGTGCTTCATCCCAAATAATAAGTGAAGCATAATTGATTAACTTAGCCAAATCTGAACCAACATCAATGGCACAACAAGAGTCCTTATCAACTTCAATAGGGATGCGAAACCGAGAATGTGCTGTACGCCCACCAGGTAGTAATAAGGAAGCAATACCAGATGACGCAACAGTCAAAACTATCTCATTATTTGATCGAATACGAGCTATAAGGGTCGTCCATAAGAACGTTTTCCCAGTTCCTCCACTACCTAACACAAAAAATACGCCTCCTTTTCTAGCCTGAACAGCAGAATATATACTATCAAACACTTCCTTTTGTTGACTGTTCAACCCAGCGTATTGCTTAATAAAACGTGTCCTTTCCTCATTAGCATCATACATTCTCTCAAATTGAACCAACCTGTTGATAAATCTATCTTCCGAAGTATGGTCAATCTGTGGTAAGGTTGGAAAGGAAGTCAACGACCGACCACTCTGAATCAACACTTGTTCAATCTCTTTCATAGTATAATTCAATATTTCAGCATCTGAGAAATTCAATGAAAAAATTTTCAAAATTGTTCGATATTTATGAAGAATGTCCTCTGATAGGTATTCATAACAATCAAAAAATAATTGCCGAGGATCACTAACAGTACAAAATAACAAAATTGTAACAAACAATTCACGAAGGCGATCCCCAAATTGCCAATGATAAGCCTGGCGTACAACTTCAACCCATTCAACATCATCACCCAAAAGACTTAATGCTTTACAAGCGGACATATACGTTGGATGTTCCACCCCGTCAACAGTTCGAATCTCTTTAAAACTTCTCGGACCACGCATAACATTTAATAGCATTCTAAGATAATACTTTTCACCCATCGTAGGACTTACATAATATATACGTCCAATAGTTTGAAATGAACCTTTACGGGGCTCCCACACTCTTTCCTTCTCATGCCATGTAAACAAAGTTGTGTATTCGGCATACGTCAATGTCCGGCCAAACTCATACCTTTCATTTGCAGCCATCCATTCAGTAAACTTTGACATTGCAGCTGTTGTTCCTTGTAAAACATCAGAAATTTGCTCATGATCCTTAAAATATACTCTATTACACCCTTCTTCATGAAATGGGAGTCTTTCAATAGCCACTGAACGATAATGCATGTCAAACTCAAATATCTTCCAACACGCCTCTGATGCTGAAATATACCTACAGTTCATGTACTGCTCAATCTCATTTTCATGATTTAAAAGTGATGTAAATGTTGTTCTCCCACCTTGACCTTCCAATACTGCGGTAGCACGATCTTGACCTTTGTTAATATAGCTGAAAAGATATTTAACCAACATTCCTTGGTTACACCATTCAACATTTATATGGAAACCATACTTTATAAGCAACGCACGATTATAAGGAACAACATATCCATTATCTAGCATAATATCTTGCCGACCAACACGAACTTTACGTGAGTTATTACGTCGTCGATACGACGGCCACCCATCATTTCTAATAAAAGTTTCGTCACAATAACTCTTCGGAAATCCTTTAGTACATTTGCCATCATTCATACAAGGACTCGAAGGTCTAAGGTTACCACATGGACCATGTATCATATGAGTACCAACATTTAAAAAACCGATTGGGTCACCCGATTCAGAAGGCAGCTCAGCAGATATAAATCTATCAATTTCATCCGGTGAAGAAATTTTATCAGCTTGACTAAGAAACACAAGAATGTGGCAATGTGGCAGACCACGTTTTTGAAACTCTATTGTGTAAAGAACTGCAAAGACAGAAAAAAAAACACAATGTTTTAACACACATCATAATAACACATTAATCACATGTTAACATACAACCATTGAGAATAAAAATCATTTAACTTACCCGCTTTAGGAACACCAAAATGATGCTTTTTCCTTATGTCTTTCATGAGCTCATCAAGTTTGATCTTAAATATCCGTGCAACAATATCAGGTCTTTCAGATACTAAGTGACCCATTGTGTTTTCATGCAAATGCTGTTGAATTTCACGCCATTTTGGGTTACACGTCACGGTAATAAAAAGATCCGGAATACCAGCCCAACGACAAATTGCCATCGCATCTTGATATTGTTGTATCATATGCCTAGGCCCCCCTGTGAAGGACGCTGGCAACACAACACGTCGACCTATAGAATCACAGTTTGTCTCGCCTTCTAATATACGATCATGCAACCCATTATACAACTCCGAACGAATTGTTGTCTGATGAGTCTTGTACCATTGTAAGTCATGTTCAAGCACTTGCGTATATGCATCAACAACAAATGTAAGAAATAACCGGCCAGAACTATACAATGTTTTACCTTCTTCCATTCTAACCATCAACCGAAAACAATAGTATTCTCTCAATGAAACATTTTTTCTTTTACTTTCAGCACTAATATTACTTAGAGGAATGCCCAGATTAAAACCATCTTCTCCATACGGGAAAAGTAATGGATATTGCAACGACATGTAACTGGGATGAAGTTCAGAAATACGTTTCGCATTTGTACTACCACGGTCTTCAACAATAATATCACGACAATCTGTAGGATTACCATCACCCGGAATCAATGCAGCAACTTCATTGACCGTAGGCAAATTAAACTGTCTCGCATCCCTTCTTCATGTACCAAGCAGTCTAAGTCTAACAGGTTGCTGTGAAAAGTGAGTAAATCTTTCTTTGGCCATCCTAAAGCTCTGAACTAATGGATTGTGCTGATTAAGCATTCTAATTAAATCATTAACTAAACTTCGAATACATGCATCATCATTCCCAGACTGAATACACTTCTCAACTGCTTTTAATCGATTGTCAACCTCATTTTCTGTGTCATAAATGTAAAGTTGTGCAAATCTTGGCCGTCCATCAATATGCTAAGGTAACGAAGTACCAATCCTATGATGATTATGTCCATTTAACACATATGTATAGGGACCACCTCCATCATTAACATCCGAACAGACTTTACCGCCAGTAGAAGTAAACGAAAACATTGAATTTAGAAGCTTGATATTCTCTTTAAACACCTTAGATCGCGGTTCACCATTCGGCTGTAAAAGCCATCGCAATGGTTGCGGAGCATGCCCAAGTAAAGGTAAAACAACCTTGCCTTTACCACAACAAATAGAGAAAGTTGGATTAGACGGTGCAAGATATTTAACACTTCTCTCACCATACCACAAGATCGCTTTGCAATATGGACATACATATTCTGTAATTCCACAATCCCAATATGATACATGTCCTATACAAAATAAAACAATCATGTAAGAGAAAGTTATATTTATCATTTTGATGAAACGTTCAAACAACTAACAGTCATCAATGAACAATCCATACTTGATGAGTTTTCATCTTGGTAAACACCAGCACAAGATGACCTCCGGTTGTGCATAGAAGGCGATGCTGAAACAAACTCCGAAGTTAAAGAATGTGATACAAAAGGTACATCACTATTCATTGAATTAGTTCCATGGAATTGATTTGAATTTGGGCCAACTGCAATACACGTAGATTCAATCAGATGTGACCTAAAAACATGAACACATTTACATTACTTGGCACCAAAAAAAATTAACAATACGTACCATAACAACGTCGTTGAATTGGCATATTTTCAATGTCTGAATCAGCAGGGCGATCTCGTAATCGAGGACGACCACGACGTCTAATATTATGGGATGTTTCACCAGATCGAAATGTGGACATAGATGAAGTAGACAGTGTTGATAATATTTCAGAATCACTTGCAATACCATGGCTAGTATTAACACTATCCATACCACCAAGATCTGTATACAAACAACATTCATTTGATACCACTTGACAAATAATGTCAATGTTTTATTCTCCATCTTATTCCTCTTCATATCTTGTTCTTAAATACCTCAACTACTCATAGTGATAGCTATTAAATACTGGAAGCTCTACATAATGCTTACCAATCCAAACGTACATAGCATCATGGAATATACCAAACAACCAGTGCACCAGCCTTACACACTATATGCAAGCTCTGACATTTATTAGAAGAATCAGCAGATAAACGAACAACAACTTAAAATATTTTGTAGTAAACTTCCTGTTATCACTTTATAAACTTCTTTTGCATATAATGCACTCCAAAATACCATCTCACAACCCATCATTACATAAGCACAAAACACCGTATCCAAACTTGATATCACTCCAAGAAAATAGACGACTATTATATAGAAACACCATTGGATCTATATACATACTTAGAACATAACACTGTTTCATGCAGGTAAAGCAAACATCTCGATCAAAAATACGCCGTTGTCAAGCTATACCCTAATCTATTATTTATACTACATAATTTAAATTAACAAAACACAATAGCAACAAACATAGCTATAAGAAGACATGCAACCAACTATTAAATCCAAGTAACAACAAAAGAAAGCAATGAAAATAAATATGAATATGAAACACCTATACACACTATGAAAAACAAAATCACACATACATTGCTGAATAGATAGAAGCTCCTTTGATACTTCGTTTCCAATTACAACTTTTCAAAACCTATTGATAAGGGAAACTAAAGAACTGTAGTAAAAAATATTAAGACAACAGTTGGGTTATCAAATACAGTTATCAAAGTTAAAATAATAATGGGGCAACATAGTGGGTAGTTTTTGAATATGCACCATAATTGTAGGAATTATAATTCTCTTTAATTAGATAATATCATGTATTTTATACAAAAACAAAGTAAACACGAAACTACCACAAATGAATGCATAACTTAATATGCTAATTATAATTACAAACATTAGGTGTGTTAACCTAATTTTTCGTTTGGTCATGTGAAGTTTCTTGTACCCCTACGTGTCAGAACAAATGATAGACAACCTGCTGATGACACCCATCTGGTAATGGTTACAGACTGGCATCAGATTCTGGCTAAAACGGGGATGTCTGTGGACAAAGTATTGAGGTTTAAGCTGGTAGAAGAAAAAAGTGTGATAGGTGACAAAGTACATTTTGAAGTTTGTTAATATGTTTTATGACCATGTTTTTAGGATTTATTGCTTTATCTTTTGATGGTTATCCTAGATGGACAAATTTGGTTTTCTTAAGTAGAACTTTAACAGTCACATCCCGTTACAATGGTATCATAATTTTGTTTTTGGAATGTGTAACAGATATAACTAAATTCGATATATCGATTTTCTTGCCCCGTGTTATATATAACTATATATTATCTATAGTGTATCATTGGAGAACATAATATAAATATTCATGAAAATAACGAAAAAATACAAAAGTACAGGAAACATTAAGGAAACATTGTCATTTGTCTTCACAGTGTGAAATGTTATCACAACTAAGATAAACATTGTCATTTTCTAGAATAACTCTAACGCGAAAATAAGAAGGATTAGAAACTTTTCTTGAAATATCAGGCTATGTGAATGATATGAGAGAACCAACTGGATCAACTTTGTCTATAATAAGCAACTCTTCCGGAAGATGTCCTCCTTTCATTCAATGAATGATTAATAGTAATAAGAAAACTCTATACAACATACAGTTTGTAATATTTGTTAATGGGCTGCTCTCAATGTTATGACTTGACAATTCAAGTTGTGTGACCATTGAAGATACAAACAATGACAGATTGCTGAATTATACTTAGTGTTGTTAAAACACTGTTTTGAAAACACTTTTGGCTTAAAACATTGCTTTCAAACACTGTTTTAAACCAACAGTGGTTTTAAACACTGTTAACCCAAAAGTGGTTTCAAAACAATGACATGAATTCTAAATTCAGATTCACTTTTTTTTCAATAACATGGAACCAAAAATAAAAAAACATTGCAAGACTTCCGGTGACAAACACAAAAATGGACCCATGCTGTTTGAAATGTTTCAATGAATTTAATAAAATATGATAAACTTTAAGCTTGGGTTACAACTGTATAATTAATCATAACTTTGAGTTTATGTTTCTAATTTGAACTTATAATAAAATATGATAAATTTTAAGCTTGGGTTACAATTGGATAATTAAACATAACTTTGAGTTTATGTTTCTAATTTGAACTTAAAGAAACTTTTGGTTATTTTAAAATTGAATATGAAATCACTATAACTTTTAGGATTTTCAATTTATGTTGTTAGTGATAGGATCATTTTGGATGTAGCTTTGTTAATGGTTTAACTTGCAAACCACAATAGAGTTGACTTGATCATTTAACAATCTGTATATATAATGTCAAATTAAAAATACAAAACCTGTATACAATTTGTTACACTACCCGAACCAGAAACTACATTAAACATCATTCATATATTAAATAATACTACATTAAACATCATCCATATATCAAATAATAAAACATAATATGTAACATTAGAAGATCCTTATACAATAAACTACTATATTAACATTAAATTACTAAAATACTAAAGACATTAACATAAACTATAAACAAACATGATACATCAAAACATAAAGAAAAAGAGAACTTGATAGCTTTAGTAATTTGGAGACACAAGGCTCTCAAAATAGACAGACCCTTGTAAGGCAGTCATGTACTTCCAAGGAAAATAGTACCCAACTCGCTTAGTTTTCATATCTAACATATAAATATCCCCACAAGTAGTCATCAACAGCATTTCATCAGTAGACTCTACATACTCTACAAACCCGAGGAAACTCGATGGAACAACACCAATACAAGGCAAAACCCATAAGTTAATCCATTCTTCATATCCCAACTTACACAAACCAACTAAATACATATCATATTTATAACGCATAAAAATGTGAAGTTGCCCAGCAATACTGACCAAAGATCCATCAAAACCTCCTCCATAAAAATCACATGGTAATGGAACACTTGAAAATTGCTCTAGGTTAACATCAAAACGTAAAATTGACTGCACACAATCACCAGAACATGAATCAACAATGAAATATACACCATCTCCACACAATGTACCTAATGACCATTTTCCACCATGCTTAAAAGACAGAATGTCCGTAATTTTCCTCCAGGAATGTAGTCGGGTAGAATAAATATAAACTGCCTCTGTGCCACGTCTTCTTATAATATGTAAAACCTTGTACTCATTTGCATAATCCACATAGAAAGCAGCAGAATCAGAATCTTTTTTGAAGAAACCATGTGATTCACATGATGACAAAGTTGTACTTGCCTGTGTAAGAGGATTCCAAATTAAAATTTGAGAAGTCTCTTCCAAGCACACACGTAACATTCCATCTAAACTCCCTAATATCATCAATTCATCTGGTCGGGTTTTGAATGGTTTAACAGACATCATTTTAGGACCACAAAAGCACGTGCGTGCATAAAACAATTTTTCAAGAGAACCACAACGATCTAATTTCGCAAGCACCCACTTGGTAGCTGACGGTGACGTACTACGACAATGAATTAATGGAAACTCTGGTGTGGACATGATAGACAACCATTTTTTGCACACCAACTTGCAACGACCTATATCTCTTGCAGAAAGTTTTGTAAAAATACCATACATTAATATCTCTACAAGCAACTCCGACATAACAAATACTGATTAACTGCTCACATTAGATCAACACATGTTAGTCCAATTCACTTTAACATCAAAGTGTAAATCATAGTTATAAAGAATAGAATGCAAAGTAACAAATTGAAGAAAAGATACTTACAAACAGCAACTTTTCTTTGCTCAAAGATCTGGAACAATTCTGACTGAAATGTTACCCTATAATCATATAAATAGGAAGATGTGACAAAGAAACGTTAACCCATAAAAGACTGGAGATAATGGGAGAGGAATGCTTAATAACTAATCACGTAATAAAAGGATTAGTAACCACTAACATAGCAGTTGATTTTTTTTAACAGCAAAACTTCTATATATATATATATATATAGATATATATATATATATAGAAAAGGCAACATAGCAGATGATATCTCCAACTTTCTAATACACCTTATCCGCTAAAATAACACAAAACAAAATTTATATCATGTCATATAAAAACGAAATATTATATGTAACCACACAAACAACTCAAAATATCAGGTATTAATCAAAAAAAAATTGTACCACTCAAATGGCGACTATAACGTACCGTTACCACACGCAATCAAATAACTTACATTTTACTAATAACGGTGGACTTATAATACAAAGGGATTGAAAAAAACTGTAAGAAACTATTACAAAGAGACAAGTGACAAGTTTTGATAACAATATAATGTATATCTGTAACATCCCAGGCTAACCACACCATGATACTATCCGCTTTAGCCAAGACGTTCCAACATCTCCTCACTGATTTAAAACGCGTCACGATGTTGAAGGTATCAAGACCCTTACAAGGAAGCCTTCATTCCCCTTCACAACCAATGTGGGATGTAACAAATCACACTCCTTACAGGTCCCAACATCCTCGATGGCACACCAGTCCAATCCCTAGCACTAATACCATCTGTAACAACCCAACATAACCACACCATCATATTGTCCACTTTGGCTAGGTCGAAACAAATCAATACCAATTCAAGGTTGCTCTAAATAAACAAAACATTTATATATTATTGATTTAAAACAATGTTATGCATCATTGTTTGTACTTTATGCTTATAGGGTGTCTTTTTGCAATGGTTAGTTGCACCTATACTTTAGGGTTGCATATATGTATTGTACCTTATGTTTTATGAGTTTAAAAAATGTTTGGTTGTAAGTTCATAGGACATTATATTTTATTATTATCTTTATTTTTATTATTATTTATTTTATGTTTTATGAGTTTAGAAAATGTTTGGTTGTAGATTCATAGGACATATATTACACCCTATGTTTTATGAGATTTAAAAATGTTTGGTTGTAGGTTCATAGGACATTATATTTTATTATGATGCTTCGTAGCTTGATTTAAAAAACATCTAATATATATCATTTTGGGTAATCCCAACATTGTTGTGTAAACTTTTACTACACAGATTATGTGGTACTTTATATATTAAATCTAGGCAATAAATAGATTGTGCTGGTTTTTTTAAGGCACCAAAGCAATCGATTGAAACATGACAAAACAAATAAGAAAAAACATTACAAAAGTTGAAATATAACAAAACGACAAAACTACTAATCACCTCCTCAACGTGTTTAGTTATATATATTTATAACATTCAACACAAAACGGCACCTTAATGGGTGAAGAACAATATATGTCACACGCATAACACACATGACCGGGACAAACAGAAAAACCGCCATCAACATCACAGCTGTGACAACTCAAGTTTCTGAGATTCTATTTTCGCATTCATTGCACGTTAATGGTTTAAGTTTTTTATTTTACAACTCGTTTGTTTCACAAATGTACACGTTTGTAATACGTTAAATCGTACTGTGTTTCGTATTTTATATTTGATATACAACATAGTGTATTGTTGATATGTGTGTATACGTTTACATATTTGGATTTTGTTTAATTATTCATAACATGGAACATTGCCTAACACCCCTAGTCGAAAACCTATACCCCATGAAAACACTCCATGACCGAAAACACATCATGTGTTTTCGTCCACTAAGAGGCCAACGAATACAGGAATGGGCCTTAGCCCAATGAAGAGCTATGTTATGTTTTAAACTTCAACTTATACGATTAGAGTTTTTGATCGCAAAACCCTAGAGTACCTCTCCTGTGTGTGTGACGACAATTACAAGCCTACGGATTATTGTTGTGCCATCAATCCATTAGTTCCTATCTCGGTTAGTGTGATTCTTGTTCGGTTTGTAGAATAAAAACACTTGTGATTAATTGTTTGATCTTATGAAGTAACAGTAGGCAATTTTGTTCATGGATTTAAGATATATGCGATTAGGTCATGATTGTTATGCATGTGCTTTGTATCAAAAGTGCAGCCAAAGTGGATTCACTGCTGTTACGTGATGTGCATGACTTGTATGATATGGAATACATGTTCAGTACTTCTGTGATTATATCTATACGTGAACAACTTGAATATAAACTGATTATGTACACGTGCGTACTTTAGGACGTGATTGATTTACCTTGAGCAAATAGATTAGCATACCGAGCAAACCAAGGTGAGTTCACTGCACTTTTCTAAGCATGCGTCCCGGTGGTTTGGGACATCTGGTAAACGTTTCTAAAGGGAATATTGGGTAAACTGTTATTTGGGATGTTGGTTATTGAACACAGAATCGATCATCTACCGTGTTGCCTGTAAGGCAATGGGGTAACTAGTTGATAACGCTATTAGGTTTGACACCCTCACACCGGGCCGTAAGGACGGGCGTGATCTAGTTACCTGGACATCATTACCAATGCTTGGTTAGGGGCATTGGGGTTGGGCACACTCCCAGGTTATATTGGGCACACTCCCATGGTATATATTGGACACACTTCCAGTATATAAGACTCTCCTACGTTAATAACAATCCCAAAACGAAACGATGAGTTGACTTAACAAATATCTGGTAACTACACACGTTAACAAAACCTTGAACTCACCAGCGTCGTCTGACACACTTGTCTGCATGCTTGCAGGTCGCTAGAATACGTGACGTGGACTTGCTATCTAGGAGTGCTGGAGTGGTCATGGATCGAGGCTCTTGGATTAACTTATAGGTGAAACGTTGGTTTTGAACATTTATTATGAAACAATTGTTAAACGATTTACTATATGCTTCCGCTACACAACTCTTTGGGAGTAACCCTATGTTTGATATTTTCTATTGGTAATTCATGACATGTTTTATTTAAATATTTATCATTGGTTCAATGTGATTGGTGGCTCGAACTCTGATGAGTAACACGCCTCGCGGAGTTCCCGCAGGTGGTATTTTGGGGGTGTTACAGTTTGGTATCAGAGCCACTGGTTATAGCGAACTAGGTTTTAAAACGTTTTATAAAACCAGACTATAACCGAATACCTTCGAAGAATCGATCATGACACTCAGCTCCAGATCGCAAGGTTCGTCTTCTGTTTAGTTTATGCCTTACTTCCTTAGTAGTCACACACTCATAACTTGCATGAAACGATACACTTGATACTATGGTGACTTGATAGTGTGACACTACTCTTCGACTTATGTGAATTGTAAACTTGTGATACCAATCGTTGTGTTGTGTGAACGGGGGAAACTTCGAGCGCAAGCTAAGAAGCACTGAGATAAGCATGCAAATTGCCTTATTATTATGGGTGCACACTTAATAATAACGTGGGGTGCATGCAAGTCCCAGTGAGGCTTATCAAGCGTGAGAAGGGTTCTGCCTTATTATGTGTGAACTTGGTAGTACATAGATATCAACATGATACTTGATTTCTATCTCGTTTCGATTTCCTGAATTGGTTCATCTCTGTATAAAGAATCATGAGTGGACGAGGACACGGACGTGGCAACATTAACATGACTCAGGCTGAGTTGACTGACCTAATTAACACCCGGGTGGCTGAGGCTTTAGCAGCCTATCAAGCTGTACCAAGTACTCTTTACTCTTATATCGCGTACACGTCTTTTCACTCCTATAATGTGTTTCCTTTCATCCTTTAGGTCAGCAAGCGCATCCCCAGAACAATCAGCATGTCTGTACGTTTAAAACGTTCATGGACTGTAAGCCACCGACCTTCACCGGGACTGAAGGGGCTGTGGCACTCTTGAGATGGTTCGAGAAAGCAGAGTCCGTGTTTGCTATATGTAACTGTCCCGCTGGGGACAGGGTGAAATATGTTGCGGGTACCTTGGCGGATGGTGCCCTAACGTGGTGGAATGCCCAAGTGCAGTTGCTGGGCATCGAGGCAGCGAATGGCACAACTTGGGATGATTTTAAAGAACTGATCAGGGAGGAGTATTGTCCTCGGGATGAGGTCCAGAAGTTGGAAAACGAGTATTATGACTTGAAGATGGTAGGATCTGAAGTCGAAGCGTATGTGAAGCGATCGTATGAACTGGCCGACATGTGCCCGAATTTGTCCCGGCCTATGTCTCGGAGGATTGAGTTATTCATCAAGGGGCTGCCTCCGCGTGTGAAGAGTTTGGTCACTGCAGCCCATCTCAATGATTTGACACAGATTGTCCGTTTGACCCACAAGATTGTGGATCAAGAGGTAGAGAGTAACTCGTTACCACCGCGTGTTTCAACCACTACTTCTGCTGCACCCACTGCCACTGCGTCCGCTAATGATAACAAGCGGAAGTGGAACGATTACGACAAAGCATCTAGTGCGGGTCAGACTCAGAAAAGGGCAGACAACAATAGCAATCGCAGCATCAGCCAGTCGTCTTCTGTCAATCAAGGCCAGGGAGGTAGCCAAAGTCAGGGTTCGTATGTAGGGAGGAAGCCACGGTGTAACAAGTGTGGCTATCATCATTTCGGGCAGTGTGGACGGATATGTAACAGGTGTGGTAAAGCGGGCCACGAGGCCAAAGATTGTAGGGCCCCACAGCCCAAACACCAGCAGCAACAGAACCAGCAGAACCAGAGACAGCGGGGACCACCACCCCAGCAGAATCAGGGCTTCAGAAAGGGGTGCTATCAGTGTGGTGACGAGGGTCACTTTAAGCGGGATTGCCCTCAGTTAAATCAAAACGCTAACGACAACAACCGCCCGAATAACAACAATGCTGGGAACAACAACAACAATGGCAACAATGGGGGTAATGGTGCTCAGGGCAGGGTGTTTCAGCTTGGGGCAGGGGATGCTAGGAGTGACGGCAATGTTGTCACCGGTACGTTTCCTGTAAACAATCATATTGCTTCTGTGTTATTTGATTCTGGTGCCGATTGGAGTTATGTGTCCCTAGAATTTCGTCGACGATTGGGGATAACCCCAACACCCTTAGAAGTTAAACAAATAGTAGAACTAGCCGATGGTAAGACGATAGAGGCCTCGAATGTACTCTTCGGGTGCAAACTAGATCTCGTGGGTCAGGTGTTTGACATTGATCTCCTTCCCGTTACACTAGGTAGTTTCGATATAGTGGTAGGCATGGATTGGCTGTCTAAGCACCAAGCGGAAATTTTGTGTAAGGAGAAGGTTGTGCGTATTCCTCTCCCCGATGGGGAGTCATTATTAGTTCAAGGGCATCGTAGTGGGGCTATGGTTGGTATTATCTCGGCCATGCATGCGCAGAAGTATCTACAAAAGTGGTATCCTGCAATGTTAGCGTTAGTTACTAACGCTCAGTCTAAAGAGAGAAAGATCGAGGATCTACCAGTGGTGCGAGAATTCGTTGATGTGTTCCCAGAGGAGCTACCAGGGTTACCTCCTCACCGTCAGGTAGAATTTCAGGTTGATCTGGCGCCGGGAGCGGCCCCAATTGCTCGAGCTCCATACCGGTTGGCCCCTGGGGAGTTACAGGAATTGTCTAATCAGCTGCAGGAATTATTGGATAGAGGTTTCACTCGACCCAGTTCTTCGCCTTGGGGAGCCCCAGTTCTGTTTGTAAAGAAGAAGGATGGGACATTCCGAATGTGCATCGATTATCGGGAACTCAACAAGGTAACCATCAAGAACCGATATCCATTACCACGCATCGACGACTTGTTTGACCAGCTGCAAGGGTCAAGCTTCTATTCAAAGATCGACTTAAGATCGGGATATCACCAGGTAAGGGTTAGGGAGGAGGATGTTCCCAAGACGGATTTTCGAACGCGCTACAGACACTATGAGTTTTTGGTCATGCCGTTTGGATTGACTAATGCACCAGCGGTTTTCATGGATCTCATGAACCGCGTGTGTAAGCCATATCTCGATGATTTCGTTATCGTATTCATTGATGACATTTTGGTCTACTCGAAGAACAAGGAAGATCACGAGCATCACCTACGACTCATCTTGGAACTTTTGAGAAAGGAACAACTGTATGCGAAGTTTTCTAAGTGTGATTTCTGGATTCGGGAAGTGCATTTCCTCGGGCACATCGTTAACGAAATGGGTATTCATGTGGATCCTGCCAAGATCAATGCTATTCGCAATTGGGCGGCACCAAAGAATCCTTCGGAGGTGCGTCAATTTCTTGGTCTTGCGGGATATTATCGTCGGTTTATTCGGGATTTTTCTAAGATTGCTCAACCCCTCACCGCCCTGACTCAAAAGAAAGTTGTTTATTCTTGGGGATCGAACCAGGAAGAAGCTTTTCAGCTCTTAAAGCAGAAGTTGTGCAGCGCGCCGATTTTATCACTACCAGAGGGTACTGAAGATTTTGTGGTTTATTGCAATGCGTCTATTCAGGGTCTCGGCTGTGTGTTGATGCAGCGAGACAAGGTGATAGCTTATGCTTCTCGACAGCTGAAGGTACACGAGAAGAACTACACGACACACGACCTGGAGTTAGGAGCCGTAGTCTTCGCGTTGAAAATTTGGAGGCATTACCTGTACGGTACCAAGTGTACCATCTATACCGATCACAGGAGTCTTCAACATATTTTCGACCAGAAGGAATTGAATATGCGGCAACGTCGTTGGATCGAGCTTTTTAATGATTATGAGTGTGCTATCAAGTATCATTCGGGTAAAGCTAATGTTGTAGCTGATGCTCTTAGTCGCAAGGAACCGAAACAGAAGCGTGTTCGTGCCCTACAGCTTACTATTCACTCCAATTTACCTGCCCGGATTCGTTCAGCTCAGATTGAAGCGTTAAAGGAAGAAAATATCGAAGCTGAAGGATTACGAGGTCTACACAAGAAGAAGTTCGAGCAACGGTCTGACGATATCTACTACTTCATGGAACGGATATGGGTTCCTTCATTTGGTAATCTTTGAGAACTTGTGATGGACGAAGCACACAAGTCACGATATTCTATTCATCCAGGGTCTGATAAGATGTACCAGGACCTCAAGGTTTTGTATTGGTGGCCGAACATGAAAGATATTATTGCCACCTACGTGGGTAAGTGTTTGACCTGTGCTAGGGTCAAGGCAGAGTACCAGAAACCTTCGGGTCTACTTCAGCAGCCAGAGATACCCATGTGGAAATGGGAACAGATCGCTATGGATTTTATTACGGGGTTACCTAGAACACAGGCTGGGAACGATACTATATGGGTGATTGTCGACCGTCTCACAAAGTCAGCACATTTCCTAGCAATCAAGGAGACAGATAAGTATTCGCAGCTCGCAGCAGTGTACCTTAAAGAGGTGGTTTCTAGGCACGGGGTGCCGACTTCTATTATTTCTGACCGAGATCCTCGTTTTACTTCGGAGTTATGGCAGGCTATGCATAAGATGTTCGGCTCACGTCTCGATATGAGCACGGCTTATCATCCACAGACAGATGGTCAGAGTGAGCGTACTATTCAGACACTAGAGGACATGCTGCGGGCATGTGTTATTGATTTTGGGAAAGGATGGGAGAAGAACTTGCCGTTGGTAGAGTTTTCCTACAATAACAGCTACCACACCAGTATCAAAGCGGCACCATTTGAGGCACTGTACGGGAGGAAGTGTCGTTCACCTCTCTGCTGGGCTGAAGTGGGTGATAGTCAGATCACAGGTCCTGAGATGGTACTCGAAACTTCAGATATGATTGTGAAAATCAGGGAACGTATGGCAGCTGCTCGTGACCGCCAGAAGGCCTATGCTGGCGAGCGTGCCAAAGAAGTAGTGTTTGAAGTGAATGACCGCGTCATGCTGAAAGTCTCACCGTGGAAAGGGGTCGTACGCTTTGGGAAGCGTGGCAAGCTGAATCCACGTTATGTTGGGCCGTTTAAAGTTCTTGAGCGTATCGGTAAGGTGGCTTATAGGTTGGAGTTACCTACTGAGCTGGGCAATGTTCACGACGTATTTCATGTATCACAGTTAAAGAAGTGTTATGCTGACGACCCATTAGTGGTACCATATCAAGAGTTGAGGATCGGCGACAAGTTTCAGTTTGTCGAGGAACCTATTGAGATCATGGATAGGGAGGTCAAAGTACGCAAGCATAGTCGTATTCCGATTGTTCGAGTCCGTTGGAACTCGCGGCGGGGACCGGAGTTCACATGGGAGCGAGAAGATCAAATGAAGCTCAAATATCCTCACCTTTTTCCTAAAGACAAACCAGAATCTAGTAAAGCTGGTGAATCTCGGGACGAGATTCCTCTTCAAGTTGGGGATGATGTGACACCCGCGGAAAATGCACAGTCGTCCTGATTAGCATCGCATCGTGTTGCGGATGGCTTATCAAATTTCGGGACGAAATTTCTTTCAAGTTGGGGATAATGTGACAACTCAAGTTTCTGAGATTCTATTTTCGCATTCATTGCACGTTAATGGTTTAAGTTGTTTATTTTACAATTCGTTTGTTTCACAAATGTACACGTTTGTAATACGTTAAATCGTACTGTGTTTCGTATTTTATATTTGATATACAACATAGTGTATTGTTGATATGTGTGTATACGTTTACATATTTGGATTTTGTTTAATTATTCATAACATGGAACATTGCCTAACACCCCTAGTCGAAAACCTATACCCCATGAAAACACTCCATGACCAAAAACACATCATGTGTTTTCGTCCACTAAGAGGCCAACGAATACAGGAATGGGCCTTAGCCCAATGAAGAGCTATGTTATGTTTTAAACTTCAACTTATACGATTAGAGTTTTTGATCGCAAAACCCTAGAGTACCTCTCCTGTGTGTGTGACGGCAACTACAAGCCTACGGATTATTGTTGTGCCATCAATCCATTAGTTCCTATCTCGGTTAGTGTGATTCTTGTTCGGTTTGTAGAATAAAAACACTTGTGATTAATTGTTTGATCTTATGAAGTAACAGTAGGCAATTTTGTTCATGGATTTAAGATATATGCGATTAGGTCATGATTGTTATGCATGTGCTTTGTATCAAAAGTGCAGCCAAAGTGGATTCACTTTATAAATGTCGGCCATTGTGAATAATTTAATGATGATGATGATCAATGATCATGTATGTTGCTATGCATATTGTGATTTGGATGATGTTCCTGTTACATGACACGTGATTTGGATTGTATTGATAACTGATAAATGAATAGTTTATTAGATGATTACCTCACAAGAATATAGTTGTCAAACCACTTCATAATCGGTCCAATAACATACGAATTGCAGCCACTATATATGTTGGTCAAATAACAACATGAAATCAACTTACACTTGTCGGCCATGGTATCAATGTTGCAGGTGATTTTCTGTGATTATGTGAGTTGGTGTTGACCTAGGATTGAGAATTTATATTATTAAAAGATTGATGATGGATCACGGATCTGCTGTTGTTGAATGAATACCATATGATTTTTGTATGATGATGATTGTATGACCTTCGTATGATGTTGACGGCTGTATGCAATGATTAGGGTTTCTGCGTAACTGATGTTTGACGTAACTGACTTGTTTGGTGAAACAGAACTCTCGACGAAATAGAATTGTGTTTCGCCAAGGGTTATCAACGAAAAAGAATTTTGTTTCGCCAAAGGGTGATTGACGAAACAGAGTATGTTTCGTCAACCTGTGTTTCGCCGACTTGAATACTTTGCACAGTAACTCGACTTAACTCTGTTAGAAGTTAACTGGATTGATTAACTGCTGTTACGTGATGTGCATGACTTGTATGATATGGAATACATGTTCAGTACTTCTGTGATTATATCTATACGTGAACAACTTGAATATAAACTGATTATGTACACGTGCGTACTTTAGGACGTGATTGATTTACCTTGAGCAAATAGATTAGCATACCGAGCAAACTAAGGTGAGTTCACTGCACTTTTCTAAGCATGCGTCCCGGTGGTTTGGGACATCTGGTAAACGTTTCTAAAGGGAATATTGGGTAAACTGTTATTTGGGATGTTGGTTATTGAACACAGAATCGATCATCTACCGTGTTGCCTGTAAGGCAATGGGGTAACTAGTTGATAACGCTATTAGGTTTGACACCCTCACACCGGGCCGTAAGGACGGGCGTGATCTAGTTACCTGGACATCATTACCAATGCTTGGTTAGGGGCATTGGGGTTGGGCACACTCCCAGGTTATATTGGGCACACTCCCATGGTATATATTGGACACACTTCCAGTATATAAGACTCTCCTACGTTAATAACAATCCCAAAACGAAACGATGAGTTGACTTAACAAATATTTGGTAACTACACACGTTAACAAAACCTTGAACTCACCAGCGTCGTCTGACACACTTGTCTGCATGCTTGCAGGTCGCTAGAATACGTGACGTGGACTTGCTATCTGGGAGTGCTGGAGTGGTCATGGATCGAGGCTCTTGGATTAACTTATAGGTGAAACGTTGGTTTTGAACATTTACTATGAAACAATTGTTAAACGATTTACTATATGCTTCCGCTACACAACTCTTTGGGAGTAACCCTATGTTTGATATTTTCTATTGGTAATTCATGACATGTTTTATTTAAATATTTATCATTGGTTCAATGTGATTGGTGGCTCGAACTCTGATGAGTAACACGCCTCGCGGAGTTCCCGCAGGTGGTATTTTGGGGGTGTTACAACAGCCATTAGTGACATCTACATCACAAACATTATCTACATCTCCAGCTTCGATATCACTACTGTCTACACTGACTTGATTATCATGTGCATACATCAGTTGTTGATCACCCTCGTCACAATCTCCATCGTAACCCAAAAGATTATTACCATCAGAAGCATCAAACGCAGAATGAGATTCAACTTGCATATCCCCTACAGTAAGCCGGAACATCTTTGCATGTTTCTTTCCTTTACAATGAGCATAAAGCTGATTTGCACTTGTACAATATATGTCACATAGAGCACAATGAAAATCCACACAACAATACGATAAATCTTGTAACTGTTGGATTAACACTCGAATGAGTAAACAACAAAATTACAAAGTAAAAACACAAAATGATTAATATTTCAAACACTTATACCTTTGTAGTATGCTTCCTTGACATTACATGATGCCTATATTGTTGTTTATTAAGGCATATGACATTGCAAACAGGGCAGCCAATGATTTCTTCCGGTTTGGCACCGTTTGCCACTAACTTATAAACATCTACGTTCATGTTCTTCAAACAACTACAACGAAAGTGTAATAGAACACACCTCTATATAGGTAAATATTTAAACGGTTTTAAACTCAATTGGACAGGTAAGTTATATAAAAACTGTAAATTGGCTAAGGTCACAAAATTTTCGGAAATCATGAAATTAGTGGATCGAGGTTATACATGACTAAATACAACTCTCATAAACCGATGTTTTAATCAAGCAAACTGAAATATTAAAAAAATTCAACCTCAAAGAGTGATTTTTCTCTTCTAATGTGTGAATTTGAAACAACTTTGAATATGTATTTATAATAAAGTTTTAATTCAAACTCAATTGGACATGTAAGATATATTTACTTGAATAAAAAACTGTAAACTGGCTGAGGTCACAAAATTTTCGGAAATCATAAAATTAGTGCATGGAGGTTATAGACGAGTTAATACATCTCTCATAAACCGATGTTTTATACACAATGAATATGTAAAATCACATCGTTGTTTATCAAATATTTAATTACTCTAACTAAAGCTGTTTAAGTTGAATGACACTATAGCGATGTTTAAACATATACCTGAATTACATTAACCCTGTTTAAATTGAATTACACATAAAAAATATTGATTGTATAACGTTATTTAATCCTACTACTGACATTATCTAATGACTACAACATACAATACATCACTGACTTTTTAATATATCATAGTCTTTCTAATTAAACATTGAGTTATATTTATTAACCTGTTCTTTATTATTATTCTCTATTCATCAGAGTCAGAAACCACAACTACACTTGAATCCATCATATAAAAAAAAACAATTCATATAAAAAACATACTGCATATAACTAAATTTTAATCAAACAAACTGAAATATCCAAAATACCCATTGGAAAAAACCTAAAAATCATAACAACTGATTTAAATTAATAGAGATATGAGATAAGTTTATTTCTTGCTAACTTTCTCCAAATCCTTGAAATTACTTGGAGTTGAAGACTTATAGACGTCAACCAATTTACGTTTGTTGATTTCATTGGTATCACAACTGGTTTTAGCATCATCAATCTTAACACTTGAAATGTGACTTTTTTTTTTGATAAATTCTTTATCGTTTCCCTGAAACAAATGTGAAAATTAAGAAAATAATAATAGAATTAAATATGATGTAAATATAGGGGATGGTTCAAATGAAAACCACTTTTAACGCGAAAACTCGAAAACTAACTAAAAAAAGCCTAAAAAACACACAAATTTTTTTTTTTCAATTTTTTTAATAAAAATCGCTGGTTTTTATATATAAAAAAAAATTTTCAAAAAAAAAAAAAAAAAATTTTTGTGTAGTGCACATGTGTAATAATACACATGTGTAGTATTACACATGTGCACTACACATGTGTAATAATACACATGTGTAGTACAGATACACATGTGTAGTATTACACATGTGCACTACACAAAATTTTTTTTTTTTTTTTATTGAAATTTTTTTTTATATTAAAAAACCTGCGAAATTTGGTTTTGCAAAAAAAAAAAAAAAAAAAATTTGTGTGTTTTTTAGGCTTTTTTTAATTAGTTTTCGAGTTTTCGCGTTAACTAGTGGTTTTCATTTGAACCTTCCCCTGTAAATATAAATGTATAAATATGAATCATGTATTGAAATAAAAAATACCTCAGTAATCTTCATCTTTTCTTTGAGCTCATTAATAATTGACTCATCATCAGTCATGTTTGTGACAAGATACATTTCATCAAAATTAGTCAGATTATAAGTTGTTATCTCAATTTTAAAAGCAAACATTTTTCCAATCAACTTGTCTAAATCAACAGGAAACATTACTTCTTCAACATCCTGTGAATCAGAATATTTTATGATAAAATTAATATAAAAAAATATTTAAATACAATGAGAAAAAAAAATAGGAGAAGTAAAGAATATTTATACATACAGATGATGAGTTTTCTTTAAGCAATTGAACAGCCGACTTGAGAACAACTTTTTCAATGATTTCATCAACCAGAGGATGAAATAATATTAGTGGAACATCATCAGTATTATCTTCCACTTGAACTTTTATTTTGAATCTAGTTAAGTTAAATATAAAAACACATATATACAAATCCATTATTTTATAAAACATATAAATATTAAAATAGATAGAAAAAGGTAATATTACCTTGGAACTGGATATATAACACTTTCATCACAATCACGGTTGAAGCACACATGAAAATAATGTGACTCCAAACCCACGCAGTCTACAAGATCTGTACCCGCCTCCATTAAACATTTAGGACACTCCACATAGTGCCAACCAAAATCCTTGTCTATAGCCTTAATAGTACCAATTATGATAACAAATTGAGGCTGTATAAATTGAAAAATACAAAAATAATTGAGTTCAACAAAAAAAAATTGTACTTTTTAAATTATAAAAATTTAAACAAACCTTCATGATTTGCCAAAGGTCATACACGTTTTTCAACGGAGACTTTATGATAAATTCATCACTTGACATCTACAAAATGAATACAAAACTTTTTAATATACGAATAGCACAAAATAAAAATTGGAAGTAATAAAATAATAGAGAACATGAAGATTAGAGAAAAAAAATATAAAATCATACCTTCTCAGATTCAACCTCAAAGACAGACTTCTCTCTTCTAATGTGTGAATTTGAAACAACTTTGAACATGTATTTATAATACATATTTGATTTAAACTCAATTGGACAGGTAAGTTATATTTACTTGAATAAAAAACTGAAAACTGCCTAAGGTCACAAAATTTTCGGAAAACATGAAATTAGTGGATAGAAGTTATACATGACTAAATACATCTCTCATAAACCGATGTTTTATACACTATGAATATGTAAAATCACAACGATGTTTATCAAATATTTAATAATTGTAACTATTGCTGTTTAAATTGAATTACACTATAACGTTGTTTAAACATATACCTGAATTACAATAAACATGCTTAAATCGAATTACACATCAAAAAAATTGATTGTATGACGTTATTTAATCCAACTATTGACATTATTTAATGACTACAACATACAATACCTCACTGACTTTATAATATATCATAGCCTTTCTATTTAAACATTATATATATCAACCTGTTCTTTATTATTATCTATTCATCAGAATTAGAAACCACAACTACACTTGATTCTATTACATAAAAAAACACAATTAATACAAAACACATACTGGATATAACTAAATTTTAATCAACAAAAATGGATATAATACAAATTTATACAACAAAAACAGATGTCTGCATACACATCATATTTATACGAAAACTAACCGGCTTGTAGAAACATTATTCGAAACAAAATCACAAATCTAAAAACACAATATACTTGCACAACTTCTTTTTAACACTAAAAATGATAAATAAATCATACCAAAAATATATGAAACACAATTACCTCCTCTTCCTACAAATCTTTTAAGTTTGCTTGTACAAAATGATTTCTTTCTATTTCCTCTAATATGTTCCTTTGCAGATTCCACGTCAACCTCTTGTCTTTTACTTGCTCTAACGGTATCACCTACTTCATCTTCAGTGTAATTTCTTGAGTTTTTCTTGAGTTGCTCTAACGGTATCACCTACCACCACCATGAGAACAACTTACTTGTAAATCGCAAGTCAATGTTTGGAGTGGACGCCATTGCAAAAGTATTTCCAAATGATTAAGATTGGTACATAAAACAACAAACACAATCGCAAATTCTATAACTTCGAGCCCTAACTTTCAGGTAAAACTGAATGTCACCCTTTTCCCTATTTTTAGTTATTATACAGATAATTTAAAAACACTAATATCAAATACCTTTTCACCCCCATACTGAATACCACTCAAACGAATGTTTAGTTTTATTACAAAAAAACCACCTAATAAACCGAACCCATATATAAGAAGCATAAAAAAACATAATCATTTATATATAAAGTTATATTTCTTTAAATATATAAAATACAATTTCCTGAAACTTCATACTTATTCTCATTCATCACTCTATATATAACATACTAAGAACTCCCCAAAAAAAAAAGCAACAACTAACAATATCACCAAAACATGATAAAATAATTAGAACAAAAACCAACACATAAATTGTCATTCATCATACTATATATTACTAACTACATAAGAAAAGAAAAAAACATACAAAAAACACCAAAACATAGTTCAATACTTGCAACAAAAAACAACACAGAGAAAATTATACACCAACATTTTATACATAAAATAAAATGATAAATTCAAAGCTTCACAACATGAGAACGACGGGTGAATTGAAACTTTTGGAACTTTAAGTTTCCGATAGTAACTTTCTAGTGAATCAGCGGTATCATCAACTTCATCTTCAGAATCAGAAAATTGGTCAAAACCAGACTGACCGATAAGCTCATCTACATCAGCATCAACAGTCATATCAATAAACTCAATTTCTTCATGAGAGCTGCTGATCGAAACAACATCATCCCAATTCCAATATAGCAAGTCTCTAGATCGTTTGCGTTGCCTCTCAATCCTTCGTATCTGGGTAAGAGAAATAACTTGTTTCATTATGAGCTAGAAACTATCACATAACAAATTTTACTAAGATTTAAAAAATTACAACTTCAATATATATCACCTCCTCACTGAACTCACGGGAAAGATGGGATTTATAAGGACTAAATGGCCCAACAGAAATTATCTCTACACTACCACTGTCGGCCTGTAATCAAAACAAAATAAAAATACCTAAACAACAAAGCAATAATAATAAAATATTACAAATAAACTTTATTTATTGATGATATTACTAAATTACTTGTTCTTGACGATTTAAAGGATTGATAAACGACTGCTGCCTGTCATCACCTAAATGAACAGGATTATTACTTCTTGTAGATGCATTTTTCTCCATCACTTGCTCAATATTTGAAGGATAAATCTAAAAATTCTGCTACAAATTCACAAACCTAAATAGTTTTATACTAACATGTTCCTATTATATAAGCTATTCTACAACGGTTTTTAACACACGTTCAAGATAATGGAACAGTTGATATTTCCAGTTTTATAGGATAACATGATTTCGAAGGAAATAAAAAACAGTTTAATATAACTTATATAACAAACCGCCAATTGATATCCTAATCAAAATTATAAGGCTACATCCTAAATTGTTACAAATAATATGGGAGAATGGGAAGTGGGTAGTTACTTCCCATAAAGAATTGCTCTTCTCAACAACAGCTGATCCTGTAAACAACTGTTAAGTCAAAGCACTGCTGATCTTGTACAGAACTGTTAAGTCAAAGCACTGATGAAGCATAAAGAATTTATCTAAAAATTATAGATAAATTATCATTTGTTTTAGCTTGTGGACCACAAGTTAGCTTCATAGAAAAAAAATTCACACCTACTCGTGTGCCTAGTTCAATTAGCTTTAGTCGGCACTCTATGCAATACTTGTGTTACAATCCCAAAGCATGTTACAGGAATCATAGGAGTTAAATAGATCAGGGGTATACCTCTTGTCAACATATAATACTTCTCTTCATTTACAAAAGTTTTCCCAGCAAAGACTCATTTACCCAAAACCACTACACTCCCATGTCACATATAAAAAAATACAATAGTTGATATAATTAGTTTGAGTAAACTTCCGTTTTGCTCCCTGTGGTTTGGCCACTTTAACGATTTTTCCCAAAACCTTCAAAAATAGCCATTTTCAACCAATAGTTTGCTATGGTTTTTCCATTTTGCTCCCTACAGGAAGGAAAATGGAAAAACAAACAATTTGGATGGAGTTAGAGGCGGGGACCAAAACGAAAGTTTACTCAGTAAGTTTGATTCGTTTGAATATAAAAACACAAGTATATTAACAAAAAAACACAAAAGAAAAAATAACACAAAAGAAAAAACACAATGTTATACCATAAAACAAATAACTTTCGTTAAAACACAATCCATTATATCTAAAACAAAATACTTTAGTTGATTTACAACTAAAGATTAATTTATTAATTGAGATGCAACCATGTTATATAACAAACCACCAATTAATATCCTAATCAAAATTATAAGGCTACATCCCAAATTGGTACAAATAATATGGGAGAATGGGAAGTGGGTAGATACTTCCTATAAAGAATTGCTCTTTTCAACAACTGCTGATCCTGTAAACAACTGTTAAGTCAAAGCACTGCTGATCCTGTAAACAACTGTTAAGTCAAAGCACTGATGAAGCATAAAGAATTTATCTAAAAATTATAGATAAATTAGAGAAAAATGCAATTTGCGTCCCTGTGGTATGTCCCAAACAACCTAAGCCCCTAAATTCATTTTTTGGTTTTTTGAGCCCCTGACCTTATGAATTCATAACACTCTGAGTCCCTGCCGTCGGTTTGACTGTCTGAGGGAGGGGTAAGACCGTCTTTTGGCATATATTAATAACACTTTGCGTCCCTATGGTATGAGTGAAATATCAACCTGAGCCCCTAAATTCATTTTTTCTTAAGAAATCTAATAATTCAAATTAACTATTTTATTTTTTAATAAATGCAATCTAATAATTAAATGTATAATATATATAACAAATTATTAAAGCCTAAATTGTATATTAAATGTAAACTTTTAATACATACAATACAGAGACAAAACATCATACAAAACGTCATACCAACTTCATAGACTTGACGAAACTTACAGACTCGATAACAAAAGCCCGTAAAATACGGTACAGAGACAAAACATCATACGACCACAAGCAATTGTGTATCTTTACTGACGGGTGCACTTCGGTTCAAAGCAGATATGAATGAATATAACCCAGTGTAGGTAATTACATATCTACCACTGGGGTTATATTCATTCATATGAATGAATATAACCCAAGTGGTAGATATGTAATTAGCGAGCTCTGGAATTTCAAGGAAAATCGAAGAGCTCCACTGGGGTTGTATTCATTCATATCAATCACTTCCTTATGTGCACCGCATCTTCTAGGAGGTTGTCAAGTGTTCTCGCCTTCGTAGTTGGTGTTTTGCGTATCTTTACATCCGTAGCCATTCTGTTATCTAATCAAACCAAAACCAAATAACTGTTAGCATCGAATCAAACCAAAACCAAATAACTGTTATCATCGAATCAAACCAAAACCAAATAACTGTTATCATCGAATCAAACCAAAACCAAATAACTGTTATCATCAAAACCAAAAATCAAAATGAGGAACACATTCAAATCACACATTCAAATCATTGAATCAAACCCAAAAATACCCAAATAACACATTCAAATCATTGAATCAAAACCAAATAACAGTTCTCAAACACATTCCTCGAAACAAAAACCCACAAGAATCAAAACCAAAACACATTGAAAACCTCTGTTTTGATACCCTAAACCCTAAACCCACAAGAATCAAAACCAAAACACATTGAAAACCTCTGTTTTGATACCCTAAACCCTAAACCCACAAGAATCAAAACCAAAACACATTCAAAACTTCTGTTTTGATACCCTAAACCCTAAACCCACAAGAATCAAAACCAAAACACATTCAAAACCTCTGTTTTGATGCATTTTGAACAAAATCAACCCTCTGTTTTTTCAAAATCAACCCAAAATCATCGAATGGAACCCAAAATCATCGAATGGAACCCAAAATCAACCCTCTGTTTTTTTTTCAAAATCAACCCAAAATCATCGAATGGAACCCAAAATCAAACCCAGAACCAACCCTCTGTTTTTTCACAATATAAACACATTCAAATCATCGAATCAAACCAAAAATCAATATGAGGATGAAGATGAACCTGATCTGTTCGATGATAAATTTTCGATGATGAAGATGTTCGATGAAGATGATGAAGATGATCTGTTGATCTGTTCGATGAAGATGATGATTATGATCTTGGGAGTTGGGAGAGACTTTGGGAGTTGGGAGAGCTGTTGATGATGATAATGAAACTGGTGGTCTGCTATTAAAAAGTGTAGATATTAAGGGTGGGGGGTATTATGGACTTTTCACAACTGTCAAACGGTAAAACTGACGGAACACTGACGGCAAGGACTCAAAGTGTTTATGAATTCATAAGGTTAGGGGCTCAAAAAACCAAAAAATGAATTTAGGGGCTCAGGCTGATGTTTGGGACATACCACAGGGACGCAAATTGCATTTTTCTCAATAAATTATCATTTGTTTTAAGTTGTGGACCACAAGTTAGCTTCATAGGAAAAAAAATCACACCTACTCGTGTGCCTAGTTCAATTAGCTTTAGTCGGCACTCTATGCAATACTTGTGTTACAACCCCAAAGCATGTTACAGGAATCATAGGAGTTAAATATATCAGGGGTATACCTCTTGTCAACATATAATACTTCTCTTCATTAACAAAAGTTTTTCCGGCAAAGGCTCATTTACCCATAACTACTACACTCCCGTGTCACATATAAAAAAAATACAACAGTTGATATAATAAGTTTGAGTAAACTTCCGTTTTGCTCCCTGTGGTTTGGCCACTTTAACGATTTTGCCCAAAACCTTCAAAAATAGCCATTTTCAACCAATAGTTTGCTATGGTTTTTCCATTTTGCTCCCTGCAGGAAGGAAAATGGAAAAACAAACAATTTGGATGGAGTTAGAGGCAGGGAGCAAAACGAAAGTTTACTCAATAAGTTTTGATTCATTTGAATATAAAAACACAAGTATATTAACAAAAAAAACACAAAAGAAAAAAAAACACAAAAGAAAAAACACAATGTTATACCATAAAATAAACAGCTTTCGTTAAAACACAATCCATTATATCTAAAACAAAATACTTTAGTTGATTTACAACTAAAGATTAATTTATTAATTGAAATGCAACCATATTATGACATTGTAATTTGTATGAATGAAAATTCAAATCTTATCAGATGTTGTGCTTTGTATAAAAAAATGTTTTTATTGTTTTTATAAAAATACTGTTTTTGTTTATAGACATTACACTTTTCACAACAACATAGAGCTTATAACATTCATACATAAGCATTAAACCTAAACATTCATTTGACCAGACCACATTCAAACAACAACAGCTACATATACACAATCAACCTAATATCCAAATGTTTTAAGCAACACGAATACATCACACAGGACAATACAGTTTCATTCGCTCCACACGACTTCCTCGTGCTTGCTCTTTCAACCTATTCCTTTCAATTGCGTCCAGCACAACGTAAGCTTCACTATCATTATACACAAACTGCCTTCGAGCATTAAGATAATGCAACAATATTTTGGTTGCATATTTGCATCTTAATTCATCTAATTGTTCTTTCTGCCCACAATCTACTTCTTTCACAAACCCACATCGCCAATGTCGTAAAGAACTCCCTTCGAATGACTCCATATGCCTCATTAAAAATATACCACAATCAACTTTGTTGTCTACGGTTCTCCACGACATTTCTAGTCGACTTATCTGAGCTTTGTGCATCTTACGTCCACCCACAACACCTTGACTTAACATAAAATCTGCTACTAAATGCCTCTGCAATATAACGATAATAAATATAAAAAATTATCTTTTACATATGATTGTGTTTTTTAAATGTCAAGGAATGTACCAAATTTTCTGGCCAGCCTCGGTATTTTAAGTCAGATCTATCATCATATATACTGCTGTTATCAATCACAGCTATTTGGCACTTTTTCATATGAAAGCATACCAAGTAGAAGTGATCAGATTGCAAAACAGGTATGAATAAAAGATCAACTTCTTTCAACGATGCTACTTGTTCTTCTTTTAAAACTTTAATCATATTTCCAAAAAATTCAGCTTGCATCATCTCATAGCTTGAACCATATGTGCCACCATCCTATGTATCAGTTATAATAACGTTACTAAAATAAATAAATAAATAAACAATTCACTTATGTTATTTACTTACCAGCATCTGATATGTACAAAACAATCGCTTAATTTTGTCATCAGCCTTAAACTTCTCCTCGTGATTTAAGATTCTGGCCCACACATTAACAACAACAAAATGGACATACTCGTCATGACTCAATGTTTCTAGCACTATCCTTGTTAGACCTGAATCTGGCTGACCTTCAATTTGAAAAACAACGTCCCTACAATGAATACGAGTTAAAACATCGATCAACTTATAATCATAGTACATTATAATAAAAGAAGTTAAAACACATACATTTCAAATCCTCTGGCAGAGAAAATCCAATCAGAATAAATTTTCTCTACAAATGTCAACTTTTCACTCAATTCCACCACCCGGTTAATGTAAGGTGATCCTGGCACCAAAGTCTCATCCATAGAATCAACTACATTTTCTTCATCCTTTTCATCTGAATGCACACTTTCCATGTTTTCAACTGAATTTACATTTACACCCGTATTACAATCAGTTTTCGTCTCTTGACTTTGAGTCTTCTTTTTTCCCTTACTCTGTATTTCATTATCATCTTTTGGAGATGAATCTGGATCTCTGCTCATAATACTTGCATTTTTTGCAAATGAAATCAACGGATCCAATTGAGCTTTAACTTCTTTAATCACCTGATTATCTGCATAGCACGTAAACCCCTCATTCAGCAATGTCTCTACATTCTTCAAAGACTCTTTTGCCTTTTCAATTTCTACAGTCAAATTTCTGACAAAAACCTGTTTCAATATGAACAATAAAAGATGATAAAAACTATATATATATATATATATACATACATATATCATATATTCAGAGTGAAATACTATATGTTTTTGTGTCTTACCGATTCTGCTTCCTCCGTTCGTTCTTCTGCCACGGGAATGTTTGATTCCCTGCCAACATCTGCATTCTCATCGCGCCTATTCGAATGTATATTTCGAGTATAACGATCATTGTCTCCAATGTTGTAGAAGGCGCTAGGCGCTAGTCGGGCGGTGAGGTACAGCCTAGGGATTAATCGGGATTAATCGGAATGGGATTTTTATATGTATTTTTTCAAAATTATATATATATACCCAATAATATAAAAATAATACTTTAAAATTCACATAAATACTTCAAAATTCACATAAAAATTCAAAAATTAACCAACTTTTGACCAACTAGGACCGATTAATCCCGACTAGGACCGATTAATCCCGACCAGGACCGATTAATCCCGACCAGGACCGATTTTGAGCAAAAAAACCATGGTCCGATTAGTCTGACTAGACCGAATTTTGACCGACTAGGACCGACTTTTGACCGACTAGGACCGATTTTGACCTGGACCGATTAATTGACCGATTTGCTCAAATTTAGGCGATTACTAGCCGACTAGCGCTTAGGCGGCGATTAATCGACCGCCTAGGCCGATTTCTGCAACAGTGATTGTCTCTACACTCATCATCATCCACTTGCCTTTCATCCTCTCCATGTATATCTTCATGAATCAAATCCTCCTCAACACCTGCACCATCATTGTCTTTGCCCTCGTCAGCATCGACTTGCCGTTCCACCTTTTCATGCATGGGTTCACCAGTTGAAGAACATTGACGCACCTCACTTTCATTTGATTTTTTGGTCTTTAATCCTGTTGTAGACTTTGAAGTACCTTTCTTTCTTCTTTTCTCAGACTTCAGTCCTTTATTCTTTATGTCCTCCAGTTTGCATAATGTACGCTCTTCAATATACTCTATAACAAACAAACCTTTACGCTTAACACGTACATCATGCAACTTGCTTGTATGATCTGCATAGATAAGCTGTAAACAAAAAAATATTTGTCACTCGGTTTTGTTTGGATAAATGCCACAAATGACAAATTAATATTTTACTTATGATCTTACCGCAAGCAAAAACAGAGGCCCATTAAAAACTTGAGCAGGGTGCCAGCCTTTTCTCGCTCTGTCTAACAAAGTTAGCATGTAATCACACTAACCCAGTTCTTTTATGTCAACATCCTTTGTTATTAATGGAAAAAATCTTTGGTTGACAGTGCCACTTTTCGTTCCTTCGCCTAGATGTGTAAACATCAACACCAAAAAGTTAAGAACAAACAACATTCCACAATCATTGCGTTCTCTCTTGCATCGCCTATCCAAATAAGTTTGTGTTTCTTGTATAAGAAACCTGGTGAAGCCTGTTGGGAATTGACTTCTCCACAATTTAACAACAGGACTTTTTATGCTTGGCCTATTGTTCTCTGTTATTATTCTTGATGCGTTCGGAATTCCCAATACCTTGTGAACCAATTCTGGACTTAACTTTAATGACTGAGATCCAAGATTTAATATTCTTGTTGAATCATCATAGTTCTTAGCCAACCAAAGTCCCAAGCTGGTAGGAACATGCTGAATCTTCAGATTTAGAATAGGACCAAAACCAATATCTCTTACAACGTTCTTTTGCTTGTCATTAAACTCTAACATCCAATCATATAGAGTGCTTGGTGAACATCTTGGTAAAATCTTCTCACCAGTATATGGGAAAAACATTTGACATTCATGGTGATTTGATTCCTCAAGTTGGTCCTTTCGACGTCTCTTCTTTGGTAAGGTATCATCAACTATTATCTATACTACTATATTAAGAGAACTAGGATTTCTATCCTTTTGGTAATTTTTCATTGTGTACACATCTTCAAGCAACATGTACAAATGAACCAAGCTATTTTAGAAGGGGTAAACTTGCCCATTCTTCAAAAATTTAAGACACTTTAGGGGCATTTTAGGGATTTTGGCACATGTGTAACTATAATATTAAAATAATATTAATATGACATTCTATACTACTATATTAAGAGAACTAGGATTTCTATCCTTTTGGTAATTTTTCGTTGTGTACACATCTTCAAGCAACATGTACAAGTGAACCAAGCTATTTTAGAGGGGGTAAACTTGCCCATTCTTCAAAAATTTAAGACACTTTAGGGGCATTTTAGGGATTTTGGCACATGTGTAACTATAATATTAAGATAATATTAATATGACATATGAAGAGTCTAGGTTAATTGATTAAATTTATTAAGAGTTGAGATCATGCTTTTTTTCAATTATTAACAAGAACTCCAAACATTTAGACATTTATATTGTTTGATTTGTATAATAATTCAACCGATACTATATCTACTAAATTGATAAGTTGGCAAAAAAAAAAAAAACCAACTTAGTGTGGACATTCTTATTGGGCCTTTACAGTATGAACCCTATATAAAAGAATAGTATAGTTATAAAACAATAATATGAAATAGATGTTTATTTGTGAAGGTGCAAGAATACGAAACTTAGAGGTGTAAGATGAAATGTTGAATTAATCACTTTCTTCATTGTTGCAACTATCTGAAAGTGTGAATCTTATGTAACCGACAAAAAGAAAAACCAAATAAATCGACTATCTTCAATGCCATTATTGGAAGAATTGAAACCGAAAATGTTACAATAATACTTCAAAATATATTAACAGCTCATATCATTACATTACATCAAAATACATAAATCCAGTTTCCTCTCATCTATACGACATCCTCCATCTCCAAACACCACCTCCACTTCGCCGGTCACCCACCTTCATCAAGCACCGGCCGTCGCCACCACTCACATGATCCATCTCCGTCGCCGGTCACCCACCACCGTACTTCTCCACCCTGAACCCCAATCGCTGTCGGACACCTCTTCTACCGCATACGAGAGTCTTAATTGATGGCTGCAGCCGATTCATCTCATCATATGAAACAAAGGTTTCTTGTTTGATTTTGATTCTTGAATGTTATAATCTACACTTTAAGTATGGATTGTTTGAAAAGATTAGAACTTTATTGTTGATCATGTTGGTTTATTGTTAGTTAGTTGTCTGGTTTTGATTGTTTGAGTATGGATTGTTTGAGAAACAAATAACTTTATTGTTGATCATGTTGGTTTATTGTTAGTTAATTGTCTGGTTTTGATTATTGAATGGTGTAATCTACACTTTAAGTATGGATTGTTAAAAAGATTAGAACTTTATTGTTAATCATTCTGATTTTGATTCTTGAATGTTATAATCTGCACTTTAAGTATGGATTGCTCAAAAAAATTAGAACTTCATTGTTAATCATGTTGATTTATCATCAATTGTCTGATTTTGATTCGTGTATGTTATAATCTGCACTTTAAGAACTAATATTTGCTTGATTGTTAATCTTGATATCTAATATGAAGGTGGGTATGAACGCTGAACAGGTAATTTGTCTAACGGAGGAACCAGTCCCAGCTATTTCCCTCCAGACTTACATTTTATCTTCATGGAAGACCAATCGAAGCTCATAGAGTAATCTTGAGGCATCAGAAGTACACAAATTATAAATCGTTACAAGATATCGATAATTCCCAGCGACGGTATATTTTACAGGGTAGTTTGTTACCTGAGGAAGATCGTCTCCCCGCTGCCTTATCGCGTGTTCTTCAAATATCTCTTAATAATTCGATTCAAGAGGGAAAACATGAAGATGATCTTGTGTCACGATTTGGTTCGATGAAAATAAATGGTTTTGAATTTGATGATGATCTTGCGGATGTTAATATAAAAGTTGATGATAAAGTTTTTCGTTGTCATCAAGTTATTTTGGCTTCAAGATCGAAATACTTTAAAACTAGATTATAGCGTATGGAGGATTTTCTTGAAGGGAAAGATGGGTTACCCAGTGTTGCAAAAATCGGCCTAGGCGGCCGATTAATCGGCGCCTAGGCGCTAGGCGGCTACTTACTGACTAATTTTGAGCTAGTCGGCCAATTAATCGGAGTCGGTCAAAGTCGGTCAAAATCGGTCCTAGGCGGTCAAAAATCGGATTAATCAGCCTATATTAATCGGTTAAAATCGGTCAAAATCGGTCCCAGGCGGTCCTAGGCGGTCAAAATTGGTCAGAATCAGTCAAAATCGGTCAAAATCGAACCATACTATCTGAAACTTGAAGTATTTATGTGAATTTTGAAGTATTATTTTTATATTATTGGGTATATATATATAATTTTGAAAAAATACATATAAAAATCCCAATCCGATTAATCCCGATTAATCCCTAGGCGGTACCTCACCGCCCGACTAGCGCCTAGCGCCACACTGGGGTTACCTTGTCACACCCCCAAATTACCACCTAGGGCATGTCCCTAATGGAGGTGCGACGATCCAACAAAGAGCCACTAATCATATCAAACACAAGTAATAATGAAATACTCAATTGAAAGAAATGTACTGTTTGCAAGTTAAACCAAAACCAAAGTACTGAGCGGAAGCATAAATGTATAAATGTATCAAAACCAAATCAAAGTAATTATTTATCATGACCACAACCACTCCAGCAGCATCAGACGGCAAGTTCCCAAGTTCCTTCAATGATTACCTACTGTCACACCCCTTTCTGCGGCGGAAGCACGAGGTGTGATCATGAAAGGTTCTCATTGCATACGAAGAGTAAACATGCTACATGCTCGTAAAATAACATTCAAATACCATAATTTGAAAACATACGTTAGCGTTTACATCGCTAGACAGCATAAAGACATTGTCTCAAAAGTTTACAACTTTATTTAAAGTTAAACACAAGCGACATCCACGAGCATAAGCAAGACCACGCGCACATCCATCCTAGTTACCTGAAATACATGTGAGTTTTTGGAAAAACGTCAACATAATGTTGGTGTGAATTCATGCAGTTTTGTATTTCATGTTTGTATACCTTGTATGAAAACATAGTTTGTGAGTAAATCAAGTTTTCATAAATCCAGTTTCATGTGTACATCACGTACCTATGTATAATTCAATTTCTTCTTGAGTACCCCACGTACTTCAAGTTATTTATCAATCTTCTTGAGTACCCCACGTACTTCAAGTTATATATCAATTCTCTTGAGTACCCCACGTACTTCAAGTTATTTATCAATTCTCTTGAGTACCCCACGTACTTCAAGTTATTTATCAATTCTTGTATGGTATGAATTTTATGTAAATACAGTGTTTCTGTAATTATCAGATTGTTAATGGGTTGCAAAGCCATTAATATGTGACACGTCATAGGAAGCTACCAAACCTAAGGCATTTAATTGGTATATTCTGAGACACAAAAGCACCACTCGATTCTCGCCCTGACCGAGTGTGAGGCTGCCAGGCACCTGTTAGATCTAACCTTTTGTTCTGCGGTCTAGGTATATTGTTGATTAATGGTGCTTCTGTACCCTATTCGTGACACTATTTCTCATAACGCCTCCTACTTGGTTCTCGTTCTCACCAAGCGCGTTTCTTGTTATCATTTCTCATAGCGCCTCATACTTGGTTCTCGTTCTCACCAAGTGCGCTTCTCATATTCTTATATTTCGTCATACTTGGTTCTCGTTCTCACCAAGTGTACTTCTTGTATTCTTATATTTCGTCACACTTGGTTCTCGTTCTCACCAAGTGTACTTCTTGTATTTATATCATACCATTTGTAAATATTGTACTTTTGTACATGTATTTCACCCCCGAAGTTATAAAAACTGAAAACAGTTAAAGAGAAAAGGGGGAGCATGAACTCACAACTTTGCGTTCCTAGCGTCGTAAACTCCACCAGATTTGCTTACTTAACGTCGTAACCTATACGCGTTTTCTTATCGTTAGTCACTAGACTTGCGTCGCACAAGTACAGTCACTCTCTTTTGTGTATATTTTCTTGTGTTAAAAATATTCTACATTTTTAACTACGTGTTTTACTTATATTATTTTCTCCAAAAATAAATATAAGTCTTTTGTGTTTTGCACTTTGCACCCGAATTATGTATCTTGTATGTTGTATGTGTATTTTTATATTTCTACTCCTCATGAGTAATCAGTGTATTTTTAAGTCTTAATACACTAGCACGTATAACACATACTATATACACTTAACACACAAGTTGGTGATCAAATAATATATATTTTTCTCTCAAAAATATATACTTATTATCCATTTTTATTCTTGAAGAAATCACCATTTCTTATCATCAAAAATTAGGGAAACCTTAGTAATACTTTTAAACACATTTTTAGGGAATAAGTTTCTCAAAACTTATATTTTTCTAAGTGTCAAAATTTATAAAAATTTTGACAGAGTTTCCCCTAAAAATGGAGGTTTCCCACGTTTTCAAAACGTGTGTTTATTTTCTTTTAAATCATTATCAATCATCAACAACAATTACCAACAATCATCATCAACAATAATCACTAATTTCCCCACTTCATGAACTTGGATATTTGCCAAGATTGTGTAGTATCTTACTAGCACATTTAGTAAGTCTTGTTATCTTTAAAAATAAGTTTAATTTCTTAAAAACTTTATTTTTAAAGAATATGAGGTTTTACAACTTCTAGTCAGTTTTTACGAAAATTATTTCTTTGTTAAAGCTTTTGTTACGCAAGTATCCATACACTTGTTTGTTCACAAAAACCACTTTTGTTTGTGTAAGATCCGGTTTAGAACATGTGATTTCTTGGACACTTGGTCCTTTGAAAATACCGCTTGTAGATACGTAGATCTACTAGTTTTAAACACTATTGTACAAGTTAAAACATGTTTACACAAGTTCATGGTTTATGTGTGGTAGGGTTTCACCTTTTAACCCTTGTTACTTCTAAAATAGCTTTATGTTAAGATCCATGATCTTACCAAACCGGGTTAAATGGTGATCCGAGCTACCACAATCATAGATCGGGTCTAGATAATCACAAATTCCAAATACTACAACTTTTACACAAGTTACAAGCTATTAACCACCATTTTAGTGTTTTTACTAGACTTTTATGCTTCAAAAAGTACATTATCGATATTTAACCGACGAAACTCCTTTTAACCACTTTAGACAAGTTCAAAAGTGAGTTTTAAACATTATACCTCTAGCTCGGGGCTAGGGAAGATTCTAGGCGCAAAAGAGGTGGATAAAAGCAAAGTAGAGAGGTCCTTCGCCTTCCGTTTGCTCCAAGGTTCCTAATATGCGACCCTTAACACTTGTGTGATGTTGGAAAGTGATGAAGGAAGCTCGAAAAATTGATGGATATGGGGATGCTTGGCCGAAACTTAGAGCAAGAGAGAGAGGTGTATTGTGAAGTGGTGTTGTGATGGATGATTATGTTGTGTTATCTTAGCATCTTATAGACAAATAGAAGGGTTATTATCCAAAGGAAATTGTGCTCTCTAGATATTAGACAACACTTCAAAAAGGATGAAAGTGTGTCCCCACATGGGGAACTCGGTCAAGAAGGGGGGGGGGGTCTTGGTTACAATTCAACTCCAAGTTACACCATCTAGTTACATAAACTAGTTTCATTTCAAGTATTATTTCTAGTGTTAAGTGTGTTAAGTAATATACAGTGTGTTAGGGTGTTCGGGGACCCTAACTAGTTTAGAAAATAAAAACAATGCTTCTAGCATTATTTTGGTGTTCCGGGTATTGTCCGGTTGTTCGGTTACATACCGATTCGTTAAAGCGCTAAATTACACTTTTTAGTGTCGTTTAAGTACCTTTCTTGTACCCTTTCAATTCCCAACACTTAGGGAAATATTCTGGATAATAAAACGACATTTCTGCATAATATTTATATGCTTAAATGCTGAATTATTGCTGAATTTTATAAATTCTGCACTTAAAGTGCGTTTCGGGTGCTTTTTAGTGCTTATATTTGCTTTCGTATTGCATATATATTAACCCTTGTATGTATTCTTGGGTTTTAATGCATTCTTGTGTCGGACCTACACCTAGGCCTCAGTTATAACGTCTGACTGCTTTCTGCAGTTCCGTTGACACATAGTGTCTTACCGGTGAGTTTACTATTATTCTGACGCAACGCTCTTGTTTATGCATAAAGCAATATTTTGTAGTACACAACATGCATGAATTCACTTGTTTAAACGTGTGTTCAGACATTTCTGACACTTAAACTCTTAATTGCAGTCATTAAGCAATAATTAATGTGTACGGAAATTACCGGTTTGTGCCAGTTGTCACAGTCTCCCCCCGTTAAAAGAATTTCGTCCCGAAATTCAGACTGAACTAACTCTCGCTGGAGTCTTCTTGAATAGGTGGGATACTTTTTCTTGAACTGGTCTTCACGTTCCCATGTGTACTCGGGTCCGTGCTTAGAGCTCCAACGTACTTTGACAAGTTTCACACTGCTCCTCCTGGTCTTGTTGACTTTCCAGTCAGTAACCTCAACGGGTTGTTCTGTAAATCGGAGGGCTTCATCAATATGCACTTCATCCAACGGGATGGTCACGTTTTCTTGCGTTGGACTCTTCTTCAGGTTGGATACATGAAACGTATCATGTACTCCATTAAGTTCTGCCGGTAACTCCAACTTGTATGCCACGGTACCAATTCTTCTCAATATTCTGAATGGTCCGATGTATCGTGGATTCAACTTTCCACGCTTTCCAAATCTGACTACGCCCTTCCATGGTGAGACTTTTAACAACACTTTGTCTCCCACCTTGAAATCTACCGATTTTCTATTTGGATCCGCGTAGCTCTTTTGTCGCTCTCGAGCCGCCTTAATGCGCTCTCGGATCTGCGCAATCTTGTCGGTTGTCTCTTGTACAAGTTCAGGACCAACCATACGCTTATCTCCAGCGTTTGCCCAACATAAGGGCGATCGGCATTTGCGGCCATACAGAGCTTCGAACGGCGCGGCTTTTATGCTTGTATGATAGCTGTTATTGTAGGAAAACTCAACTAAAGGTAGATGAGTATCCCAGCTGCCGCCTAGATCCATGACACATGCGCGAAGCATATCTTCTAATGTTTGTATAGTCCGTTCGCTCTGGCCGTCTGTTTGCGGATGGAATGCCATGCTCAGATCTAACTGAGATCCAAAGGCTTCCTGAAATGATTGCCAGATTCTTGAGACAAAGCGTCCATCTCTGTCTGAAATGATTGAGATTGGCACTCCATGACGTGCCACAATCTCTCTTAAGTATATCTCTGCCAGCTTTCCAGTGCTATCCTTCTCTCGGATTGGTAGGAAATGCGCAGACTTCGTTAATCGATCAACTATTACCCATATCATATCGTGCCCTCTCGGGGTCCTGGGTAATTTCGTTATGAAGTCCATCGAGATTTGTTCCCACTTCCACACGGGAATCTCTGGTTGTTGTAGTAGGCCGGACGGTTTCTGATATTCGGCCTTAACCTTCGCACAGGTTAGGCATTTTCCAACATAAACAGCAACGTCGCTTTTGAGTCTCGGCCACCAATAGTATTCCTTCAAGTCTTGGTACATTTTGTCCGATCCTGGATGGATCGAATATCTCGATTTGTGGGCTTCATTAAGGATGACTTCTCGTATGCCACCATAGAGTGGAACCCAAATACGCTTCTTGAAGTATAAGGCTCCCTCTTCGTTTGGCACCATGTAATTCAATGCACCCCGGAGGTATTCAGCTTTACGGTTCTCTTCTTTAAGAGCTTCTTGTTGTGCATCCCGAATGCGTGCAGTGAGGTTCGTTCGAATCGTCATTTCCAATGCTCGAACCCTTAGGGTCTTAACCCTTTCCTTTCGGCCCAACGCGTCTGCTACAACGTTTGCCTTTCCAGGATGGTACTTAATCTCACAGTCATAATCATTCAGCAGCTCGACCCAACGTCGCTGGCGCATATTCAATTCCTTCTGATCAAATATGTGTTGTAAGCTTTTGTGATCTGTGAAGATTGTACATCGAGTACCATATAAATAATGTCGCCAAATCTTCAAGGCGAATACCACTGCACCCAGTTCCAGGTCGTGAGTGGTATAATTTCTCTCGTGAACCTTCAATTGTCTTGAAGCATAAGCGATGACTTTTTGGCGTTGCATGAGCACGCAACCCAAGCCTTGTCGTGAGGCGTCACAGTATACCACGAAGTCTTCAGTGCCTTCGGGTAACGATAGTATCGGTGCATCGCAGAGCTTGTTCTTAAGTAGCTGAAAGGCTTCTTCTTGTTTGTGACCCCAGTCGTATTTCATGTCCTTCTGTGTAAGGGTCGTTAGCGGTTGAGCTATTTTTGAGAAATTCTCGATGAATCGCCGGTAATAGCCCGCTAAACCCAAAAATTGACGAACTTCAGTTGGGGTCTTGGGAGCTTCCCAATTCTTTATTGCTTCTATCTTGGACGGGTCTACATGAATGCCTTTCTCATTCACCACGTGACCAAGAAATTGTACTTCGCGAATCCAGAATTCGCATTTCGAGAACTTTGCATAAAGCTTCTCTTTCTTCAGTAGTTCCAAGATGGTTCTGAGATGTTGCTCGTGCTCTTCTTCCGTTCGCGAGTAAATCAAGATATCATCGATAAATACAATCACGAATTTATCGAGATATGGTTTGCATACGCGGTTCATCAGATCCATAAAGACCGCTGGTGCATTCGTCAGCCCAAATGGCATCACCAGAAATTCGTAGTGCCCATATCGCGTTCTGAATGCAGTCTTTGGTACGCTTTCCTCTTGGATTTTCAGCTGATGATATCCAGATCGAAGGTCGATCTTGGAATAGTAGCTTGATCCTTGCAGTTGATCAAATAAGTCATCAATCCTCGGTAGTGGATACCGATTCTTGATAGTGAGCTTGTTTAGTTCCCTATAATCGATACACATCCGCAGTGTTCCATCCTTCTTCTTCACGAACAATACTGGAGCTCCCCAGGGTGAGAAGCTTGGCCTTATGAATCCTTTATCCAACAACTCCTGGAGTTGTGTAGATAATTCTTGCATTTCGGATGGAGCAAGTCGATAGGGTGCCTTGGCTACAGGAGCAGCTCCTGGAACCAAGTCTATACGGAATTCGACTTGTCGTTGGGGAGGTAATCCTGGCAGATCTTCGGGAAAAACATCAGGAAATTCATTCACCACAGGAATGTCTTCGAGTTTTGGCTCCACAGCCTTCTTGTCTATAACGTGTGCTAGGAAAGCGACACATCCTTTCCTCAAGCACTTCTGTGCCTTCATACAGCTGATGATTCGAAGAGGCGCATCTCGTTTTTCCCCATGTACAATTAGAGTTTCATCATTCGCTAAAGGGATGCGAATGATTTTCTCATGACAAATAACTTCAGCTCTGTTCTTGGACAACCAGTCCATTCCGACTACTACATCGAAGCTACCCAATTGAATAGGTAAGAGATCGATGCTAAAATTCCGTTCGCCAAGTTCTAGTGTGCAGCCTCTAACAACTTCGCTTGATTCAACAAGTTTACCATTGGCTAGTTCTATGGAATAAGGAATTTCTAATCTACTAGATTCTATTCCAAGCGTATGTTTAAATTCCACAGACATGAAGCTATAATCGGCGCCAGTGTCGAATAATATGGATGCAAAGTGATTGTTAATGAGGAACGTACCGTTGACCACATTAGGGTCCTCGCGTGCGTCCCTTGCTCCAATTACAAATGCTCGAGCCTGAGCATTGTTTCCTTCTGGGCAATCCTTCATGAAATGATCATTGCTTCCACACTTGAAGCATCCTTGGTTCTGCCCTTTCCCGTTACCATTCTTGTTACCAGCACCGTTTCCATTTCGGTTCTTTCCTTTTCCCCAACAGTCTTCTGTTCGATGACCCAATTTACCACATTTGTCGCACCTTGGAATGCGACAAGCTCCATCATGATGATACTTACATTTTTGGCATCTAGGCATGGAGCCTTGGTATGCTTTGGTTGCATGGGTTTTCATCTCCTGAGGCGGATTGGTGTCGCGCTTCTTGCTGAAACCCTTGTTGTTGCGAGTTGCTTGGTTTAAACTTGTATACTTTCTTTTTTTGTCACCGGACGACTCAGCATGTGTCTCGGTCTTTTCTGTTGGGTTCAGTGATAGCTTCTTCATACGAACACAATCTTCAGTCAGGCTGACAGCCAGAGTTACAGCCTCGGTGATTGTTTGTGGTTTGGCCGACGTCACCATGCCACGAAACTCTGAGGCCAGTCCCCAAATGTAGCGTTCAACACGCTTGAATTCGGGAGTTACCATGTAGGGAAGCACTCTGGACAGGTCGTGGAGCCTTCGAGTGTAACCATTGATGTCAGCACCTTCCATAGTTAAGTGCCAGAACTCTGTTTCCAGCCTTTGGAGTTCTGCACGAGAGCAGTACTTCTCTCTCATCCTTTCCTTCAGTTCCTCCCAAGTGAGGCCATAAGCGGCGTCATCACCCAAAGTTTGGGCTTGCAGGTTCCACCAAGTCAGAGCTTCATCGACGAATAACCCAGTAGCAAAAGTGACTTGTTGATCCGCGGTACACTTGCTCATGCGGAAAGTAGCTTCAGTCTTCTCCGTCCAGCGCACAAATGCTACTGCACCTCCTGTGCCGTCATAGTTCATCGGCTTGCAGTCGAGGAACTGCTTGAAAGTGCAGCCTGGAATTAACCCAACCAATTCACTTATGAGCAACCGAAGAAATAATGAAACAAGGACTGTTCATAAATCTCTTCATGCTTAGTAAATTGTTTTAAGGTTACCTTGAGCTGCGTTTCCTCCAGACGAATCTCCATCCCCATTACGCCTAGCGTTGCTTGGTCCTCCACTGTCCTGAGTACGGTTCGCCTCGTACTGGGCGATAGCAGCGGAGATCCTTTCCTCCAGTAGAGCGTTCAGCTCTTCAGCAGTTCTTGGTAGTGGGGGAGGGGGAGGTTGATCGTCATTGCGAGCGTTCACAGCTTTCCTGGGTGCCATGTTCTGACAGAACATAACACAACAGGGTTAGGCATTTGTTTGATATCGTCACACTAAACAGTAGTATCATATATATTCACAGGTATATATACCACATAAGTGACATCAAACAATCATTACTCTAGCAGAGTACTTAGTAGGCTTGCTCTGAGGGAATCTATACGTGACAAGACTTGCTGTGGTTTCTGTGCACTGAATTCCATAATTATGTATGCATCCATAATTACGTAACTCCTTGCACAGTCCGCACAGTTCGTTTCATCCTCGTATTTCTTCCTTCAGATAGGCCATTGCTTTTAGGTAGAGTCACATATACTTGTGACATTCTACTTCTAGTACATGCTAATTATCACACATAATTGCAAGTAGTTTCTAGTCAACGACAAGTGCTACTCAAGTGCACTCTAAGTATCGTAATGTCTTTTCTAGACTCATGTAGACAGTTTCAGGCAGTGGATGTCGCCGGACGTTTTATGCAATGAAAACTCTTTGAAAATTGTTTTCGTGAATGGATCCTAGAGATTGTAGACTAGACTCGAGAAGGAATCCTGGTTCACTACAATCGCAGCTCTGATACCAATCTGTCACACCCCTTTCTGCGGCGGAAGCACGAGGTGTGATCATGAAAGGTTCTCATTGCATACGAAGAGTAAACATGCTACATGCTCGTAAAATAACATTCAAATACCATAATTTGAAAACATACGTTAGCGTTTACATCGCTAGACAGCATAAAGACATTGTCTCAAAAGTTTACAACTTTATTTAAAGTTAAACACAAGCGACATCCACGAGCATAAGCAAGACCACGCGCACATCCATCCTAGTTACCTGAAATACATGTGAGTTTTTGGAAAAACGTCAACATAATGTTGGTGTGAATTCATGCAGTTTTGTATTTCATGTTTGTATACCTTGTATGAAAACATAGTTTGTGAGTAAATCAAGTTTTCATAAATCCAGTTTCATGTGTACATCACGTACCTATGTATAATTCAATTTCTTCTTGAGTACCCCACGTACTTCAAGTTATTTATCAATCTTCTTGAGTACCCCACGTACTTCAAGTTATATATCAATTCTCTTGAGTACCCCACGTACTTCAAGTTATTTATCAATTCTCTTGAGTACCCCACGTACTTCAAGTTATTTATCAATTCTTGTATGGTATGAATTTTATGTAAATACAGTGTTTCTGTAATTATCAGATTGTTAATGGGTTGCAAAGCCATTAACATGTGACACGTCATAGGAAGCTACCAAACCTAAGGCATTTAATTGGTATATTCTGAGACACAAAAGCACCACTCGATTCTCGCCCTGACCGAGTGTGAGGCTGCCAGGCACCTGTTAGATCTAACCTTTTGTTCTGCGGTCTAGGTATATTGTTGATTAATGGTGCTTCTGTACCCTATTCGTGACACTATTTCTCATAACGCCTCCTACTTGGTTCTCGTTCTCACCAAGCGCGTTTCTTGTTATCATTTCTCATAGCGCCTCATACTTGGTTCTCGTTCTCACCAAGTGCGCTTCTCATATTCTTATATTTCGTCATACTTGGTTCTCGTTCTCACCAAGTGTACTTCTTGTATTCTTATATTTCGTCACACTTGGTTCTCGTTCTCACCAAGTGTACTTCTTGTATTTATATCATACCATTTGTAAATATTGTACTTTTGTACATGTATTTCACCCCCGAAGTTATAAAAACTGAAAACAGTTAAAGAGAAAAGGGGGAGCATGAACTCACAACTTTGCGTTCCTAGCGTCGTAAACTCCACCGGATTTGCTTACTTAACGTCGTAACCTATACGCGTTTTCTTATCGTTAGTCACTAGACTTGCGTCGCACAAGTACAGTCACTCTCTTTTGTGTATATTTTCTTGTGTTAAAAATATTCTACATTTTTAACTACGTGTTTTACTTATATTATTTTCTCCAAAAATAAATATAAGTCTTTTGTGTTTTGCACTTTGCACCCGAATTATGTATCTTGTATGTTGTATGTGTATTTTTATATTTCTACTCCTCATGAGTAATCAGTGTATTTTTAAGTCTTAATACACTAGCACGTATAACACATACTATATACACTTAACACACAAGTTGGTGATCAAATAATATATATTTTTCTCTCAAAAATATATACTTATTATCCATTTTTATTCTTGAAGAAATCACCATTTCTTATCATCAAAAATTAGGGAAACCTTAGTAATACTTTTAAACACATTTTTAGGGAATAAGTTTCTCAAAACTTATATTTTTCTAAGTGTCAAAATTTATAAAAATTTTGACAGAGTTTCCCCTAAAAATGGAGGTTTCCCACGTTTTCAAAACGTGTGTTTATTTTCTTTTAAATCATTATCAATCATCAACAACAATTACCAACAATCATCATCAACAATAATCACTAATTTCCCCACTTCATGAACTTGGATATTTGCCAAGATTGTGTAGTATCTTACTAGCACATTTAGTAAGTCTTGTTATCTTTAAAAATAAGTTTAATTTCTTAAAAACTTTATTTTTAAAGAATATGAGGTTTTACAACTTCTAGTCAGTTTTTACGAAAATTATTTCTTTGTTAAAGCTTTTGTTACACAAGTATCCATACACTTGTTTGTTCACAAAAACCACTTTTGTTTGTGTAAGATCCGGTTTAGAACATGTGATTTCTTGGACACTTGGTCCTTTGAAAATACCGCTTGTAGATACGTAGATCTACTAGTTTTAAACACTATTGTACAAGTTAAAACATGTTTACACAAGTTCATGGTTTATGTGTGGTAGGGTTTCACCTTTTAACCCTTGTTACTTCTAAAATAGCTTTATGTTAAGATCCATGATCTTACCAAACCGGGTTAAATGGTGATCCGAGCTACCACAATCATAGATCGGGTCTAGATAATCACAAATTCCAAATACTACAACTTTTACACAAGTTACAAGCTATTAACCACCATTTTAGTGTTTTTACTAGACTTTTATGCTTCAAAAAGTACGTTATCGATATTTAACCGACGAAACTCCTTTTAACCACTTTAGACAAGTTCAAAAGTGAGTTTTAAACATTATACCTCTAGCTCGGGGCTAGGGAAGATTCTAGGCGCAAAAGAGGTGGATAAAAGCAAAGTAGAGAGGTCCTTCGCCTTCCGTTTGCTCCAAGGTTCCTAATATGCGACCCTTAACACTTGTGTGATGTTGGAAAGTGATGAAGGAAGCTCGAAAAATTGATGGATATGGGGATGCTTGGCCGAAACTTAGAGCAAGAGAGAGAGGTGTATTGTGAAGTGGTGTTGTGATGGATGATTATGTTGTGTTATCTTAGCATCTTATAGACAAATAGAAGGGTTATTATCCAAAGGAAATTGTGCTCTCTAGATATTAGACAACACTTCAAAAAGGATGAAAGTGTGTCCCCACATGGGGAACTCGGTCAAGAAGGGGGGGGGGGTCTTGGTTACTGTAACACCCTGAAAATTTACGTCCTATAAGGTGTTGACACGTGTCATAGGTTTGAACGTGTGAAGGAATGTTCTTGAAGGACTAAAGTTGACAATCAGTGAAACTGTGTAATTATAAGGGTTCAAAGTGTCAACAATGAATAATTAGACTTTGCAATAACTCTACATGATGTTTATAACCTTACATAAATAGATCATGGATCATACGAAGCGAATTGTGAAAGAAAGTGAGAGATTACAAACTACAGGGGTTAAATGTGCCAACATGTTTAAGTTATACCTCTGAGTGACCTTTTAACAAACCCGAAGCTTTGTAACGATTAATTATGCTCACTAGAATGTACCACAAAAATTTCATGAAGTTTCGATATCGTATGAGCAAGTTGTGATAAAATTCGTGTACGAGGGTTATAAGTGTCAACGTTGAAATTTAGGGTTTTTCGGGTGATCACAAAGTTACCCGAGGGCTTCACAAAGTGGGTATAAGTTTTAAAGCCCCTATATGTTAATAACAAAGTCCCAAAATGCAAGAAAACATGAGAAAGCGATGTTTCGGAGGACTAGGGACTAAATTGCAAAATTTTCAAGGCTGATGACAGGCTAGCGGGGCGCTACACCAGAAGCGTAGCGGTGCGCTACCAGCGTAGCGGGGAGCTACACCATAAGCGTAGCGGTGCGCTAGGACTGCACAGCGACCAGATTCATGACAGATGGCTGTTTTCAGCTTTTAACCGACTTAAGGAGCAAGTATTCGATTCTATGGGCTTGCTAAGATGGTTTTTAGCCTATAGGGAACTTGTGGATGATAATACAACACCCCTAGGCTTATGTGTTGATCATCTAAGAGTGTTAGAAGTTATATATAAAGACCCATTTATGCAACATTGATCATCTATCACTCCTGAGCACTTCTGGATCATTCAAGCAAGCCACAAGCATTCCAAATCGTCCATTAGACGTGTGTAAGTGCCTTTGATCCTTCTAAATTCGTTTATGCTTCGTTTATGGCCTAGAAATCAAACCGTCGTAACTACGGTTTGACTTTGTGATAAATCACAATCGGTCCAGAGGTTTGTCGAATCGAAAGTTGTTATAAGTTGGTATTTATATGGGTAATAAACCCCTAAAAGGGCACTCACTGATTCGAATCCTAACTAGGTCGTTTATCGAGTCAAAGGTTGTCCGAAAAAGTCAACAGAAACATAAATCGCATATTTAACGATACGGAAGGTGTGTAACCTATTTTATCATTATTACCAACTGAAAATAAGTATAAAAACTTGTATACGCTTGTTTGATTCGACAACTTTCTATTTAGAACCGATTCGGAGCCGAGAGACGCAAAAGTTTGACTTTTGCGTTGACCTCAGTTCTGACCCGATTTATATAGGTTTAGTCATGCCTTAAAGTTCCATTAGGACCTAGTTACATGTTAGTATAATCCTCTGCGTTTATACTACCCGAATCCGTAACTATCCGACGTTTCCGTTAAATGCCTAAATATTGACCGTAATGCCCTTATGACCAACAAACGAGATTTTAGAAAATGTAAAAGTGCAAAAGTCTTTAATACTGATTATTGAACAAGTTTGCAAAATTTCACGTCAATCGGAAGTCTAGATTAGGAGTTATGCTTAATGGCGTATTTATAAACATGTTTATTAATTAAACGACGCCATTAGCGTAAAGCCTATCTAAACTCAGTTTTGACACCAAATCTTTTACCCACTGATGTTAAATAATATTTTAGGATTTTTAAAGATTTTTAATTAATTTTAGATTGATCATAAGCTTGGATTAGCGCCTTAATTCGGTTAATACCGAATATACCCTTTTCGGCCATAAAATGAGTTTTACAAATCCTTTTAACGCCAATCCAATTGCTACTGATTTTAAATAATAAATAGAGTATTTGGAGCCTGTTTATTTGATCAGAAAACTCAGAATCGTATTTTAAACCGTACGTCGCTTAAAACGACTTTATACGCGTATCTAACGCATAGTTTGGGTTTAAAACTATTTTAACATATAAGACTTATTACCAAATGTTATAACCTGTTAAAATAAGTTATTTTACTGATTTATTCAGACCCGGACCAAAGAAGCTTAATTGATCCCTTTTATAACCTTTAAAATGACCAAAATACCCCTAAGGGGATTAATATAAAATTAAACTCGTTTTGGGCATAACGGAAGGTATCCTAATGATATCACATCATATTTAAGGCATGTTAACTTAGGAAACCTGTTTAGGACTCTTATGGTTACCCGTTACGCTTCATACGCGTTAGGTTCGATTTATGTAACTAGTTTACATAAATTAGCCGAAACGGGTCAAACCTTATCGGTTTTATCTCAAAAATCCAGAATGTGTATAATATACCCATATTATACGAGTCTTCGAACTTGTCGGGTCTAAATCACATTCTATCCGGTCTTCGCTTAATCGTGCGTACAAACCGTATCTTTCTGTAAGACTAACCGGTCTAAGCTTAAGCTTAATTAAAGACCCGTTAGCATTCTAATTAGTTATTTATACCATCATTCCAGACTAGAGCTTTCCGGTAAATTGTACCTACGCTTGCTTAAGTGAATACGGCTGAGTTATAAATTTCTGCTATTTGAGACAGGAGCTAGCTCAGGTAAATACTCTTAACTTATTTTCCCTATTACGGGCTTGGGATACGGTAATATAAATACCGCATGTTCAGGTATGGGATTCAAAGACCAATGAGTCGGGAAATCCAAATAACCTGTTTTAATTCGTATTGCTTGACTGAAACATTGGGGATTAATGCGACCGTGTCCTGGATATCCTTGACTCATGATTTGCAATGGCCACGACCTAAGCACGGGGTGTAGGCATACACCTGACAGATGCCAGATGTTTATACCAATATGGAATTCCCAATAGGGGAATAGTGGTGTGTCGGTTAATCATGAACCGACATAGTTTCGGGCCCTACATGTAGAGCAAGTTATGTAAAACTGATAACATGAAATATAATTTGTCTCAAGTATAAAAAATATTAATTTTGCCTTGTGCATTCTAATCAAAGTGTCGAAACATTTACGTGTCTTGCGCACCTAAACAAATTTTCATAAACTCTTTTCAAATGAGTCGGTTGAGTGTATTTACCAGTGAAAACTGACGTATTTTCAAAAGTCTAAGTGACAGGTACACGTACGTAATAGGCTGGAAGCGGCTCAGGACGTTACTAAGGAATCTTGCAAGTTCTAGACGTCTAAAGTCTGTTGAACAATGATAATGTTTTAAGATCCGCATGTGGATCCTTTACCTTCCGTTGTAATACTTGGATATTACTTTATATTCGGATTGTAATATATTTATCTTTTGCTTCCGCTGTGCATTTAAATATTGTGTTGTTTGACTATGATGTTGCCAACCACGTCACGATACTCCCCACCGGGCCCACCGGTGACACGTGGAAATTTGGGGTGTGACAGGTTGGTATCAGAGCCAACACTGAGTGAATTAAACACTAGCCTTTTGTGTTTAATCTCAGTTACACAATTGCACATATCTAAACTTCTGAGTCTAGACTTAACTTAGGAATGTTCTCAATCCTAATCTATAAATTTTTACTTCCAAATTTTTATTGGATACGTCGCCAAGCGAAGAAGCCGTAATAGGAGTTCTCCACACCCGGATCCTTGAAATGCTGAGCTTCGTAACGCGGCTAGAATGAAACGAGCATCTAAGGAGAGGACACTCAGAAATAAAATGAAGAAGAAACTCTTTTTACTGAAGATCGTTTCCTTAATAGTCCTCATATGGACATAATTATCTTTCAGTCTCTACGAGGACAACATTATTCCTTTCAAGTCCCGCTTAGGGCAACTTTATACTTTTATTTTTATATAGTGAAATGATTAAGTTTAAACTTTCATTCTAAACAAGAAATATTAAATAAAAGGAGAATAACATTTTTTTTTTGCAAGATCTACCATTATAATAAAATGGCAAAATCTAAAAGGGCAAGACCTAGCCTCGTGTCATATTAAGACCCGACCAAGATGGTAGTTCCATAATTAGATTCAGATCCATATTAACACCTCAATTTAAAATTGTTCTGCGTTAATTAAATTAAGAATCTTAAGTGTGAAACCTAGCCTTCGGGTCAATTATAAGACCGGGCCAAGATGGTAAGACCTGTTTAAAAGATTTAAATCCCTGTTAACATCTTAAAACATGTTAACACTCCTGACAGATGTGATTCATTTAAAAATCACACACGTTATTATTATATAAGGATCTTTCTAAAGATTCCTAACCCAGTTTAATGATCTCTAAATCCTGGGTTTACATCATCAATTAAGATGATCATATTTTAACCATACGTGGTAATATAGTGCCTACGGGCCTTGCTCATTTCTACATGAGCCAAAATACAGTGGTAGCTATGACTCCCTGTCAGATAAAGGTAATGAACTAGGTTCAAACCTCAAATGCTTTGATTCTCTGAAATCCTAGCATATAATTTATAATCCTCCTTGTGACAAAGACAATTGTGACATTATGGTCCCTTGTCAAGCAGGTATTGGACTTACTCCAAACCTTGAATGCCATTGATGGTCCTTTTGTGACCTAAGCTAAATATAATGGATATACATTCAAATAACATTCACTAGGAATGTTCAGAACAGAATAGCCCATACGGTTTATGAATGTCGTGGCTAATCTAAGTCGGGTCATCAGGATGATGACTAATAATTGTTAAATTTTGGTGATTGGTACCAAGTTCCAAGTATGGAAAACTTGAATGAGGTAGACGACAGTCGCAATACTATTAAGGCGACGAAAGTTAATAAAGCTACAAACGTAAATCTCAATATTAATGGAGTTAATCTCCAAGCTGTGGTTGACGCAGCAGTTGGAAGGACCGAAGCAGTGTGACATCTGCAAAGGAACGGGTCATCATTTTCCCATGAATGTAGGGACATAAAGAATGCAGTCTGTCACGACTGTGGTGAGTAAGGCCGCATCAGAACTAGATACCATAAAGCTGCCAAACAAGGTGCAGCTAAGCCTGGAAAGGCTAAGAAAGGAAACGCCTGAACTCACCTGATGAATGCCAAGAGGCAGTTCACGATGTCATCAAGTACATTCCTTATCATTTACCAATGATAATTTCTGCTAAGTGTCCTGATTTAATACAGGCAATAATAAATCTTCATAAACCATAAGCTTAGCAAACTTTTATATTATCCACAAGGTATAACTTACCAAGGAAATCATAGTAACCGATTCTTCTAAGTATCGGCAAGGGATCCTTCTGAAAAATCTAAGAGTACTCTTTCTTCGAATAGAGTACGACAATATATATTACTTTATTTTATTTTATTATTTTTCTCATTGTTTTCTATCGACTACGAATGCCAAACTATGTTTGATAAAAGTGCCATATGAGGATTGGCGTATCTTAGTGTGTCCCATAGATTGCTTCCATGCCTGATCAGTATGGAGGTTTAATGCATGGAACCCCTGAGATATCCCAATGGTCATATTGTACCAAAGTCGACTAGTAGTATTCAAAGAAGATATCCAGAATGGAATTATCCAAGTAAATGTTCCCGATTAAGGAATTCGTGGACTAGTAACATAAGTGTGTCACTTAATTGACACAAGCAATGATTGATAAATTGGAGCCTGAGATTTGTAAAATCTCTGTAACCTCTTTTTACCTTAATTATCTTCTCCTAAGATTACCCTGTTTACCCCTGAGAGGCAGGTAGAGTAAGGGTTATATCCCATTTAGGGCTGCATTGTTATGAAATCTCCAAAGCAGCTAATACCATTATTGGAAGAATCGAAAACGCTGGTTGAGTAAGTTTCAGAATATGGATTCATATAGCCTAACTCAAATATCCTGAGAATTCGGTATAGTTAACGATGAAAGACGGTTCATTTTTGCTTACGCATTAGTTACCGCAACCCTGAATAGGCAACGATTAAGAACCCCCATCAGCTGCCCCGAATCGTCGATTTGTTCGACTAACGGTAAGGATTAGCTGTTCCTTAAGATGGGTATTGAATAGTGATTGGAATAACCATTTCACATTAAGATAAGCTTTTCTATAATAGTTGTTAAGTTAGTATTAAGACTAATCCTTTGGAAACTTGGGATAGATAGAATGTTAAACATCGATTGTTAGATAGAGAATTGGTAAGTCCAATTATCAAAATCTGAAAGTTGCCTGGGGGACAACAAATAAGATCATACAAATCCATAATTTATGGTAGGTTGCCAGTATACGGCAAGAAATCAAGGAGTTATGAAAATAGCAAACTTCCTAAGTTCTGGTTAAGGAATATAGTTTAACAAAAGATATCACCCAGGAAGGGTGTACCAAATTTGTGAAATTATCAGGCTAGTTAAGCTCTGAATATATGGAAATCATTCGAAGGAAATTGAATGTATCAAGATCAAGTAGCTTGTAAGCTAAAACCTATTTAAGTGGTTTGGCGAAGCTCGCAATACATTGCACAATAGTGACTGGAGGATGTGTTCCGCCAATAAGTCAAGGAGCACTATCACAAATTGGTATGCGGATATACGATGTGATAAACATCCTATATCGATTGAGGATCAACAGGTTAAGAAGCTTCGAAGGAAGCAAGTACCAATTGTAAAGTAAAATGGGATGCCCGTAGAGGTCCCGAATTCACGTGGGAGATTGAATCCACGATGAAAGAAAAGTACCCTTACTTGTTTCAGTAAATCTCGGGTCGAGATTTCTTTTAAGGGGGTGAGGATGTAACACCCTGAAAATTTACGTCCTATAAGGTGTTGACACGTGTCATAGGTTTGAACGTGTGAAGGAATGTTCTTGAAGGACTAAAGTTGACAATCAGTGAAACTGTGTAATTATAAGGGTTCAAAGTGTCAACAATGAATAATTAGACTTTGCAATAACTCTACATGATGTTTATAACCTTACATAAATAGATCATGGATCATACGAAGCGAATTGTGAAAGAAAGTGAGAGATTACAAACTACAGGGGTTAAATGTGCCAACATGTTTAAGTTATACCTCTGAGTGACCTTTTAACAAACCCGAAGCTTTGTAACGATTAATTATGCTCACTAGAATGTACCACAAAAATTTCATGAAGTTTCGATATCGTATGAGCAAGTTGTGATAAAATTCGTGTACGAGGGTTATAAGTGTCAACGTTGAAATTTAGGGTTTTTCGGGTGATCACAAAGTTACCCGAGGGCTTCACAAAGTGGGTATAAGTTTTAAAGCCCCTATATGTTAATAACAAAGTCCCAAAATGCAAGAAAACATGAGAAAGCGATGTTTCGGAGGACTAGGGACTAAATTGCAAAATTTTCAAGGCTGATGACAGGCTAGCGGGGCGCTACACCAGAAGCGTAGCGGTGCGCTACCAGCGTAGCGGGGCGCTACACCATAAGCGTAGCGGTGCGCTAGGACTGCACAGCGACCAGATTCATGACAGATGGCTGTTTTCAGCTTTTAACCGACTTAAGGAGCAAGTATTCGATTCTATGGGCTTGCTAAGATGGTTTTTAGCCTATAGGGAACTTGTGGATGATAATACAACACCCCTAGGCTTATGTGTTGATCATCTAAGAGTGTTAGAAGTTATATATAAAGACCCATTTATGCAACATTGATCATCTATCACTCCTGAGCACTTCTGGATCATTCAAGCAAGCCACAAGCATTCCAAATCGTCCATTAGACGTGTGTAAGTGCCTTTGATCCTTCTAAATTCGTTTATGCTTCGTTTATGGCCTAGAAATCAAACCGTCGTAACTACGGTTTGACTTTGTGATAAATCACAATCGGTCCAGAGGTTTGTCGAATCGAAAGTTGTTATAAGTTGGTATTTATATGGGTAATAAACCCCTAAAAGGGCACTCACTGATTCGAATCCTAACTAGGTCGTTTATCGAGTCAAAGGTTGTCCGAAAAAGTCAACAGAAACATAAATCGCATATTTAACGATACGGAAGGTGTGTAACCTATTTTATCATTATTACCAACTGAAAATAAGTATAAAAACTTGTATACGCTTGTTTGATTCGACAACTTTCTATTTAGAACCGATTCGGAGCCGAGAGACGCAAAAGTTTGACTTTTGCGTTGACCTCAGTTCTGACCCGATTTATATAGGTTTAGTCATGCCTTAAAGTTCCATTAGGACCTAGTTACATGTTAGTATAATCCTCTGCGTTTATACTACCCGAATCCGTAACTATCCGACGTTTCCGTTAAATGCCTAAATATTGACCGTAATGCCCTTATGACCAACAAACGAGATTTTAGAAAATGTAAAAGTGCAAAAGTCTTTAATACTGATTATTGAACAAGTTTGCAAAATTTCACGTCAATCGGAAGTCTAGATTAGGAGTTATGCTTAATGGCGTATTTATAAACATGTTTATTAATTAAACGACGCCATTAGCGTAAAGCCTATCTAAACTCAGTTTTGACACCAAATCTTTTACCCACTGATGTTAAATAATATTTTAGGATTTTTAAAGATTTTTAATTAATTTTAGATTGATCATAAGCTTGGATTAGCGCCTTAATTCGGTTAATACCGAATATACCCTTTTCGGCCATAAAATGAGTTTTACAAATCCTTTTAACGCCAATCCAATTGCTACTGATTTTAAATAATAAATAGAGTATTTGGAGCCTGTTTATTTGATCAGAAAACTCAGAATCGTATTTTAAACCGTACGTCGCTTAAAACGACTTTATACGCGTATCTAACGCATAGTTTGGGTTTAAAACTATTTTAACATATAAGACTTATTACCAAATGTTATAACCTGTTAAAATAAGTTATTTTACTGATTTATTCAGACCCGGACCAAAGAAGCTTAATTGATCCCTTTTATAACCTTTAAAATGACCAAAATACCCCTAAGGGGATTAATATAAAATTAAACTCGTTTTGGGCATAACGGAAGGTATCCTAATGATATCACATCATATTTAAGGCATGTTAACTTAGGAAACCTGTTTAGGACTCTTATGGTTACCCGTTACGCTTCATACGCGTTAGGTTCGATTTATGTAACTAGTTTACATAAATTAGCCGAAACGGGTCAAACCTTATCGGTTTTATCTCAAAAATCCAGAATGTGTATAATATACCCATATTATACGAGTCTTCGAACTTGTCGGGTCTAAATCACATTCTATCCGGTCTTCGCTTAATCGTGCGTACAAACCGTATCTTTCTGTAAGACTAACCGGTCTAAGCTTAAGCTTAATTAAAGACCCGTTAGCATTCTAATTAGTTATTTATACCATCATTCCAGACTAGAGCTTTCCGGTAAATTGTACCTACGCTTGCTTAAGTGAATACGGCTGAGTTATAAATTTCTGCTATTTGAGACAGGAGCTAGCTCAGGTAAATACTCTTAACTTATTTTCCCTATTACGGGCTTGGGATACGGTAATATAAATACCGCATGTTCAGGTATGGGATTCAAAGACCAATGAGTCGGGAAATCCAAATAACCTGTTTTAATTCGTATTGCTTGACTGAAACATTGGGGATTAATGCGACCGTGTCCTGGATATCCTTGACTCATGATTTGCAATGGCCACGACCTAAGCACGGGGTGTAGGCATACACCTGACAGATGCCAGATGTTTATACCAATATGGAATTCCCAATAGGGGAATAGTGGTGTGTCGGTTAATCATGAACCGACATAGTTTCGGGCCCTACATGTAGAGCAAGTTATGTAAAACTGATAACATGAAATATAATTTGTCTCAAGTATAAAAAATATTAATTTTGCCTTGTGCATTCTAATCAAAGTGTCGAAACATTTACGTGTCTTGCGCACCTAAACAAATTTTCATAAACTCTTTTCAAATGAGTCGGTTGAGTGTATTTACCAGTGAAAACTGACGTATTTTCAAAAGTCTAAGTGACAGGTACACGTACGTAATAGGCTGGAAGCGGCTCAGGACGTTACTAAGGAATCTTGCAAGTTCTAGACGTCTAAAGTCTGTTGAACAATGATAATGTTTTAAGATCCGCCTGTGGATCCTTTACCTTCCGTTGTAATACTTGGATATTACTTTATATTCGGATTGTAATATATTTATCTTTTGCTTCCGCTGTGCATTTAAATATTGTGTTGTTTGACTATGATGTTGCCAACCACGTCACGATACTCCCCACCGGGCCCACCGGTGACACGTGGAAATTTGGGGTGTGACAGTTACAATTCAACTCCAAGTTACACCATCTAGTTACATAAACTAGTTTCATTTCAAGTATTATTTCTAGTGTTAAGTGTGTTAGGTAATATACAGTGTGTTAGGGTGTTCGGGGACCCTAACTAGTTTAGAAAATAAAAACAATGCTTCTAGCATTATTTTGGTGTTCCGGGTATTGTCCGGTTGTTCGGTTACATACCGATTCGTTAAAGCGCTAAATTACACTTTTTAGTGTCGTTTAAGTACCTTTCTTGTACCCTTTCAATTCCCAACACTTAGGGAAATATTCTGGATAATAAAACGACATTTCTGCATAATATTTATATGCTTAAATGCTGAATTATTGCTGAATTTTATAAATTCTGCACTTAAAGTGCGTTTCGGGTGCTTTTTAGTGCTTATATTTGCTTTCGTATTGCATATATATTAACCCTTGTATGTATTCTTGGGTTTTAATGCATTCTTGTGTCGGACCTACACCTAGGCCTCAGTTATAACGTCTGACTGCTTTCTGCAGTTCCGTTGACACATAGTGTCTTACCGGTGAGTTTACTATTATTCTGACGCAACGCTCTTGTTTATGCATAAAGCAATATTTTGTAGTATACAACATGCATGAATTCACTTGTTTAAACGTGTGTTCAGACATTTCTGACACTTAAACTCTTAATTGCAGTCATTAAGCAATAATTAATGTGTACGGAAATTACCGGTTTGTGCCAGTTGTCACACCTACAAGCATGTAAACAAGTGTGTCAGACTACGCTGGTGAGTTCAAGGTTTGTGTTTGTTTACCAAGTTGTGTTACCAGTCATGTGAGTAAAACAGTTTACAAGACGATATGTCGTTTGTTGTTATGACGTTTGATGTTTCGATGTTATGATGATTTGATGTTGATATTACTCGATTACCGTATGTGGCGACTAGATGTGAATGCCCAACCCCAATGCCTCCATTTAGGCATTGGTCATGATGTCAAGGTATCAAACAACCTTGAATAGATGTAAGGGGTCTTATATGTACACGATGTGAATGCCCAACCCCAATGCCTCTAACTAGGCATTGGTCATGAAGTCCAGGTAATTAGTTCACGCCCGTCCTTTCGGCCCGGTGTGAGGGTGCCAAACCTAATAGCGCTATCAACTAAATACCTCGTTGCTTCTTCAGCAACACGGTAGATGTATGGGGTCTTACATGATTTATACTGTGTTCAATAACCAACATCCCAAATAAACAGTTTACCCAGTATTCCCTTTAGAAACGTTTACCAGATGTCCCAAACCACCGGGACGCATGCTTAGAAAAGTGCAGTGAACTCACCTTGGTTTGCTCGGTATGCTAAGTTAAGTGCTCACAAGAATCAATCACGTCCTATAGTGCACGTATACTAAATCAGTTAACATTCGTAACGTTTCATATGTAACTAGTATCACAGGAATATCACAGAGTGTGCTTGGAATTTAGCATCTTGTATCGTGTAAACAGTTGATTCCATTCAGGCAATTTCCATACAATTTAATGTTGTTGACCGATAACGCACTTTAACAGAACTAGCAAGTGTTAACTGTATTACCCTATTCCCACAAAGCTAACCAGTTAACAAAAGTTACATCTATTAGAACTAGTGAACTAACCGTGTTACGTCTTTAACTTAACTGAGTTAAATAATTTAACGGAGTTACATGTTTAACTGAAGTAGCAACTAACTGTGTTAACAATTAACAAAGTTAATGACTAACAGTGCTGGGCCGAAAACACTATTGCCGAAATCATTAAGTCAAAAATCCTTTTATGGACCGAAAACACTTTAGTGCCGAAAACCCTTGGGCCGAAATCACTAAGGTGATTTCGTGAAGTGAAGGGTTTTCGTTTGGTTTCATTATCATCGACAGCAGTTATGTGTTCAACCCTATCATCAAGCTATCATTTAGCATATAATCGTATATCATCCATCAATTAACAAATAATTTGTCAACACATTGCGAGACCATCACCCCCACTCAAACGGTAAATCAATTAGAATAATTCAAACATGACCGACAAGTGCAAGTTGGTTTCATGTTGTGATTGGACCAAAATATGTAAGCATATGAATTATCAATTCACTAATAAACATCATCATTTACATCGACAGTTCACAATTTCCTAAACATCACCTATAATGTTATTGAACCTTTATATCAAATAGCACAAAAAGTCAACACTTTCTGACAATTTATTAATATCATCACATGGCATGATCAGACCTCACATGCTTAGTCTATTCCTATGTTTTATGGCTTTACATTAATGAATATCACAAGGTCATGTTATTTCGATTACATTGGGCCGATCACACCACAGAATTAATCATCGATTCCCTAAAACAAATATGATTACTACACATGTTTTATTAATTAACAAACTCATCATTCAGTTTAATCAAGGCAATTACACACAGAACCCACATCACGTAAACCTCATATAGCAAGCATATACCCTCTTTGATACTCAACTCAAACATAAACATAATTAATAATTATAAATCAAAGATTTATTCAACATGAGTTTACTAACCACTTAACACCTCGTTGAAGGGGGGGGGGGGGCTACTGCCGTCGCCAATCATAGGAGAGGTAGGGTTTGTCTTGTTTAGAATTCTATCTCCTCAATAACCCCTAATACGTATAAACATAATATATATATTTGTTTGGGCCCCAATACGTATAAACTTTGGGGCGGTTCATGTTATCCTCAAAATGGGCTCAATCCAATTGAGTGTGGCCGGTTGGGCCACTGCCACTAATTAATTCAATAAACTAAATACAAGGAATGAATTGGGTCTTTAGGTAATACAAGAGATCCGAAAATAATCAAGGAAGGTTGGGCCAAGACATATTCTGGACGAAAACACCTTTTGTGTTTTCGTTGGATGGTGTCTTCGTTGGATCAGGGATAGTGTTTTCATGAGGTAGTGTGTTCATCGTATAGGGAGTGCATCCAAACAAGTAATAAACAACGTAAAGCCAAACACATAACAACACAACCAGCATAACCAGCTTAACACGAATCATGGTGCACAGTAATGTATCAAACCACAAAACACAACATAAAGCAAGTAACGTATGGAGAAGGAACCTTGGAAACTCGAGTTGTCACATTATCCCCAACTTGAAAGAAATTTTGTCCCGAAATTTAGCACGTGGTTACTGAGGAAGCTAGGTGAGTTGTAATCGTTTACTGGTTTTCCTGGGGTGTCACATCATCCCCCCATTGATTTGGAATTTCGTCCCGAAATTCTGTAGTAGCTTCAGCCTCAGTAGTGGTTGCACCATTTCCGAATAACTGGGGATACTTGAGTTTCATTTGATCTTTTCGTTCCCAGGTGAACTCTGGGCCACGACGGGAGTCCCAACGAACTCGAACAAGAGGTATTCTAGCGTGCTTGAGGACCTTGACATCCCGGTCCGTGATTTCAACTGGTTCCTCGATGAATCGCAACTGTTCATCGATAGTGAGCTCCTTCAAAGGAACTATGAGGGTCTCATCTGACAGAAACTTCTTCAGATTCGACACGTGAAAGACGTTGTGAACTGCACTGAGTTCAGCTGGTAAGTTCAATCTGTAAGCCACCCTGCCTATCTTTTCGATAATCTCGAATGGTCCGACATATCGTGGACTGAGTTTTCCTCATTTGCCAAAACGAACCACACCCTTCCAGGGTGAAACTTTGAGTAGCACTCGATCCCCAACCTGGAACTCGAGTGGTTTCCTGTCTTTATCAATTACACACGCACGAAGCATGTCTTCTAGAGTTTGTATAGTGCGCTCAGACTGCCCATCCGTCTGAGGATGATAAGCTGTGCTCATGTCTAATCGAGAGCCAAAAGATTTGTGCATCGCTCGCCACAGTTCTGATGTAAAACGTGCATCTCGATTCGAGATAATAGAGATGGGCACCCCGTGCCTTGAAACCACTTCTTTAAGATAGATGTTTGCTAATGTAGAGAACTTGTCTGTTTCCTTAATAGCCAGGAAGTGTGCAGACTTTGTGAGTCGATCCACGATCACCCATATATTATCATTACCACATTGAGATCTAGGCAGGCCAGTGACAAAATCCATGGAAATTTGTTCCCATTTCCATTGCGGTATCTCTGGTTGTTGGAGTGGGCCTGATGGTTTCTGGTATTCCGCCTTGACTCTCGCACAAGTCAAACATTTGCTAACGTATGTTGCTATGTGGGCTTTCATACTAGGCCACCAATATGTAGTTTTGATATCGTGGTACATTTTGTCCGAACCAAGATGTACCGAGTAGCGAGACTTATGAGCTTCATCCATTACCAGCTTGCGTAAGTTGCCATAAAGTGGAACCCAAATGCGTCCTGTGACGTAGTAAGCACCATCTTCCTTCTGTTCTAAGCGTTGCTTTGAGCCGCGCAGGGCTTCAGCCCTGACGTTTTCTGGTTTCAATGCTTCTACCTGAGCATATCGTATCTGAGAAAGAAGACTAGACTGGATAGTAAGTTGCAATGCTCGCACATGCCTAGGCGTAGTATCCTTTCGACTGAGGGCGTCAACCACATTGGCTTTACCCGGATGGTATTTTATAGCACATTCGTAATCGTTCAGTAATTCGACCCATCATCGTTGTCGCATGTTCAACTCTTTCTGCTTGAAAATATGTTCGAGACTCCTGTGATCAGTGTATATAGTGCACTTAGTGCCATACAAGTAATGTCGCCATATCTTGAGCGCAAAAACAACAGCTCCCAGCTCTAAATCGTGTGTAGTGTAGTTCCGTTCGTGAATCTTAAGTTGTCGCGAAGCATAAGCTATAACTTTATCCCGTTGCATCAACACACATCCAAAACCTTGGATAGATGCATCACAGTAGACTACAAAATCGTCCGTGCCTTCAGGCAATGAGAGGATAGGTGCGCTGCAAAGTCTATCCTTTAAGTATTGAAACGCTGTTTCCTGTGCATTACCCCAACGGTAAACAACACCTTTCTGCGTTAGTAGTGTAAGCGGTTGTGTGATCTTTGAGAAATCTTTGATGAATCGTCTGTAATAACCTGCCAAACCCAAGAATTGGCGTATTTCTGTTGGTGTACGAGGTACAGGCCAGTTCTTGATCGAATCTACCTTGGATGGATCAACATGAATCCCATCCTTGTTTACCACGTGGCCTAGGAAGTGGACTTCACGAAGCCAGAAGTCACATTTGGAAAACTTGGCGTACAGTTGTTCCGTTCGAAAAAGTTCTAAAATAAGTCGTAAGTGATGCTCGTGTTCCTCCTAACTCTTCGAATAGATCAGGATGTCGTCGATGAAAACAATGACGAACTTGTCGAGATAGGGTTTGCACACCCTGTTCATAAGATCCATGAAAACTGCAGGCGCGTTCGTTAGCCCGAATGGCATGACTAGAAAATCGTAATGACCGTAGCGAGTTCTAAACGCTGTCTTGGAGACGTCCTCATCCCAGACTCTCAGTTGATGATAACCCGATCTCAAGTCTATCTTGGAATAGTAGCTCGACCCTTGCAACTGGTCGAATAAGTCATCGATGCGTGGAAGAGGATAACGATTCTTCACCGTTACCTTGTTCAGTTCGCGATAATCGATACACATGCGGAAGGTACCATCCTTCTTCTTCACAAATAGCACTGGAGCTCCCCGGGGCGAAGAACTAGGTCGTATGAAACCCTTTTTCCAAGAGTTCTTGCAGTTGCTTAGACAGTTCTTCCAGTTCAGTTGGAGCTAAGCGATAAGGTGCTCGAGCTATGGGTGCTGCTCCTGGAGCTTGTTACTACGAGTTACCAAAGGTTCTTAACCAACACGAGGAATGCGGATGATCTTTTCTTTGCAAAGAGTCCCTGCTCGATGTTGAGGTAGCCGATCCATACCAATGTCGATGTCGAAACCATCACAACGTTGGGGTCATTCCTAGTATCACCCTTACCAATCACGAACACTTGACCCCTAGCACCATTGCCGTCGTTATTTCCCCCATTGTTGACTCCATTATTGTTCCTGTTTTCTTGGTTGCGGTTCTGATTCTGGTTCTGGTTCAACTGTGGGCCGTGTCTCTTGAATTAACCCTCAGCACCACACTGATGACATCCCTTGTTACCCTGCTGATGCTGCTGATTCAGTGGAGCTTGTGGTGGCTGTTGTTGGTTCTGGTTTGCAGGACGTGCGTTTCTACCATCTTTGGCCCCATGACCAAGCTTGTTGCATCATTGACAATGATTTCGGTTGCACTGCCCGTTGTGGTGCAAGTTACATCGTTTGCACTTAGGGTGGTTTCCCCTGTATCCACCCTGCCCTTGACTACCAAAAGGTTGTTGACCAGGACTTTGGTTGTCATCGATCTTTTGCTGCTGTGCCTGGGACGGAATCGTAGTCAAACCCTTGCTAGGGGTTCCATCCTACTTCGTTTGTTGTCACTGGTGTAGCATAAGTGGTAGTAGTGGCAGTACCTATACGCTTAGGCAGCCTATTCTGTTCCACTGCCTGGTCTGTGAGGCGAGTAGCATCCTGGATAGTAGTAAGGTTAGCAGTAGTCACAAGGCTTCGAATCTCTGGTACTAAGCCTTTGAGGAACAGCCCGATGCGTTTGATGGGAGGATCCACCTTAGTTGGACATAACACTGCCAGTTCGTTGGACCGTTTTGTGTACGCTTCAATTTCTGACCCCGTCATCTTCAAGTTAAAGAATTCCACTTCCAGCTTGTGGATGTCATCACGACTATAATATTCACGTTTGATCAGTTCCTTAAAATCATTCCATGGAGTGGCATTAGCAGCCGCCAGCCCCAGCATCTGAACTTGCGCGTTCCACCAAGTTAGCGTAGTGCCTTCGAGGGTATCGGTGACGTACTTCTCCCTGCGTGCCTCAGAGCATTCACACATTTCAAAAACTAATTCGAGCTTTTCAAACCAATGGAGGAGTCCAACTGCTCCTTCCGTGCCACTGAAAGTAGTAGGACGACGGTCCACGAAAGTTTTGAAGGTGCAAACAGGTGGCTAAGCGTGTTGACCTGCCGTGTGCGTAAGAGTAAACATACTTGAGCACGAGTGTTGGTTTACGAGAGTAGGATCTAAAGATCCTAGAGTAAGTGGTGATGGCAGGTTACATTTCCTGTCTGGGCAGTTGCGAGTGCTACAGTAACTTGTTCAGGGATCGAAGCCGCCAACTGGGCTTGAGTTAGGTTAACGCGTCCACTCATGATTCTTTAATAGAAGAAGGGGGCGAATTTACGAGTCGAGAACGAGAAATATGTTCAAGTTTATCACGTTAGGAACGATTAACCACCATGTACATACACAAACAGGGAAGAACCCCTCTTACACTCGTTAAGCCTCATTGGGATTTGCATGCACCACGCGTTATTATTATGTGTGCACCCATGATAATAAGGTGGTTTGCATGCTTCTCTCGATGCTTCTTAACTCATGTTTGAAGTTTCTCCCACCCACAAAATATGCACTACCAACAAGATTAGGATTTACTAGGTGTAAGAGTTAGGTTACACTATCAATGTGCCATGACATCTACCATGTCGTGTCGTGCATGCTATAAACATAGATACATTTACCAGACATGTAATGCATAAACTAACGAGGAACGAACCTTGCAATCTGAAGCTGAGTGTCATGGTCATCGTTTGGATCAATTCGGTTATAGTTTGGTTTTATGAAAACATTTTAAAACCGAGTTCTCTATAACCAGTGGCTCTGATACCAAACTGTCACACCCCCAAATTACCACCTAGGGCATGTCCCTAATGGAGGTGCGACGATCCAACAAAGAGCCACTAATCATATCAAACACAAGTAATAATGAAATACTCAATTGAAAGAAATGTACTGTTTGCAAGTTAAACCAAAACCAAAGTACTGAGCGGAAGCATAAATGTATAAATGTATCAAAACCAAATCAAAGTAATTATTTATCATGACCACAACCACTCCAGCAGCATCAGACGGCAAGTTCCCAAGTTCCTTCAATGATTACCTACAAGCATGTAAACAAGTGTGTCAGACTACGCTGGTGAGTTCAAGGTTTGTGTTTGTTTACCAAGTTGTGTTACCAGTCATGTGAGTAAAACAGTTTACAAGACGATATGTCGTTTGTTGTTATGACGTTTGATGTTTCGATGTTATGATGATTTGATGTTGATATTACTCGATTACCGTATGTGGCGACTAGATGTGAATGCCCAACCCCAATGCCTCCATTTAGGCATTGGTCATGATGTCAAGGTATCAAACAACCTTGAATAGATGTAAGGGGTCTTATATGTACACGATGTGAATGCCCAACCCCAATGCCTCTAACTAGGCATTGGTCATGAAGTCCAGGTAATTAGTTCACGCCCGTCCTTTCGGCCCGGTGTGAGGGTGCCAAACCTAATAGCGCTATCAACTAAATACCTCGTTGCTTCTTCAGCAACACGGTAGATGTATGGGGTCTTACATGATTTATACTGTGTTCAATAACCAACATCCCAAATAAACAGTTTACCCAGTATTCCCTTTAGAAACGTTTACCAGATGTCCCAAACCACCGGGACGCATGCTTAGAAAAGTGCAGTGAACTCACCTTGGTTTGCTCGGTATGCTAAGTTAAGTGCTCACAAGAATCAATCACGTCCTATAGTGCACGTATACTAAATCAGTTAACATTCGTAACGTTTCATATGTAACTAGTATCACAGGAATATCACAGAGTGTGCTTGGAATTTAGCATCTTGTATCGTGTAAACAGTTGATTCCATTCAGGCAATTTCCATACAATTTAATGTTGTTGACCGATAACGCACTTTAACAGAACTAGCAAGTGTTAACTGTATTACCCTATTCCCACAAAGCTAACCAGTTAACAAAAGTTACATCTATTAGAACTAGTGAACTAACCGTGTTACGTCTTTAACTTAACTGAGTTAAATAATTTAACGGAGTTACATGTTTAACTGAAGTAGCAACTAACTGTGTTAACAATTAACAAAGTTAATGACTAACAGTGCTGGGCCGAAAACACTATTGCCGAAATCATTGAGTCAAAAATCCTTTTATGGACCGAAAACACTTTAGTGCCGAAAACCCTTGGGCCGAAATCACTAAGGTGATTTCGTGAAGTGAAGGGTTTTCGTTTGGTTTCATTATCATCGACAGCAGTTATGTGTTCAACCCTATCATCAAGCTATCATTTAGCATATAATCGTATATCATCCATCAATTAACAAATAATTTGTCAACACATTGCGAGACCATCACCCCCACTCAAACGGTAAATCAATTAGAATAATTCAAACATGACCGACAAGTGCAAGTTGGTTTCATGTTGTGATTGGACCAAAATATGTAAGCATATGAATTATCAATTCACTAATAAACATCATCATTTACATCGACAGTTCACAATTTCCTAAACATCACCTATAATGTTATTGAACCTTTATATCAAATAGCACAAAAAGTCAACACTTTCTGACAATTTATTAATATCATCACATGGCATGATCAGACCTCACATGCTTAGTCTATTCCTATGTTTTATGGCTTTACATTAATGAATATCACAAGGTCATGTTATTTCGATTACATTGGGCCGATCACACCACAGAATTAATCATCGATTCCCTAAAACAAATATGATTACTACACATGTTTTATTAATTAACAAACTCATCATTCAGTTTAATCAAGGCAATTACACACAGAACCCACATCACGTAAACCTCATATAGCAAGCATATACCCTCTTTGATACTCAACTCAAACATAAACAGAATTAATAATTATATAAATCAAAGATTTATTCAACATGAGTTTACTAACCACTTAACACCTCGTTGAAGGGGGGGGGGGGGGGGGGGGGGCTACTGCCGTCGCCAATCATAGGAGAGGTAGGGTTTGTCTTGTTTAGAATTCTATCTCCTCAATAACCCCTAATACGTATAAACATAATATATATATTTGTTTGGGCCCCAATACGTATAAACTTTGGGGCGGTTCATGTTATCCTCAAAATGGGCTCAATCCAATTGAGTGTGGCCGGTTGGGCCACTGCCACTAATTAATTCAATAAACTAAATACAAGGAATGAATTGGGTCTTTAGGTAATACAAGAGATCCGAAAATAATCAAGGAAGGTTGGGCCAAGACATATTCTGGACGAAAACACCTTTTGTGTTTTCGTTGGATGGTGTCTTCGTTGGATCAGGGATAGTGTTTTCATGAGGTAGTGTGTTCATCGTATAGGGAGTGCATCCAAACAAGTAATAAACAACGTAAAGCCAAACACATAACAACACAACCAGCATAACCAGCTTAACACGAATCATGGTGCACAGTAATGTATCAAACCACAAAACACAACATAAAGCAAGTAACGTATGGAGAAGGAACCTTGGAAACTCGAGTTGTCACATTATCCCCAACTTGAAAGAAATTTTGTCCCGAAATTTAGCACGTGGTTACTGAGGAAGCTAGGTGAGTTGTAATCGTTTACTGGTTTTCCTGGGGTGTCACATACCTGATTACAATCTTCCACTTATTAACGAACACGATCTTAGCATGGAAGCTTTTAAGAAGATGATAGAGTACATGTAAGCTTCTTCTTTTTCTTTATTTATGATTGGTTTGTATAATGGACTTAAAAACATAATTTTTATGTAACATCCTTTTGCTCTTCACAGGTACACTGACGGTTTGAAGGATATCAACCCTGAACAGGTAGGTATTCTACATACATCTTCATAGATTTATATAAACTAAAAATGTCAAAAATGTAATTTTCAACTCTTAAAAAACTGTCATTTATTGATATATTATTGACTAGGCTGAACAAATGTTTGATGCTGCTTCAAGATACTTATTATTTCCTCTTAAGCGCGCGGTTGCTGATGCTCTACTATACCTGTCTACCTCATCTACAAATGGTCCCTCCTTCACAACTATGCCACTGGTTGATATTATCCGACATGTATGTTACCGTTACCATGTGTTTATTTTATCAATTCTTTGAAGTTTAATATCACACATTATATTTTACGACAAAACCTTGTGTTGTAGGTACGGTGTTTTGAAGATACGGGAATATTGTGTGGATCTGATAGCCTGCAACTTTGAGACATTTGCAGATACTAAGGAATTTAGAGCAATGCTTTTAACGCTGCCACCGCCATCTGGTGATTCATCACTTCGTACCATTGTTCCAAATGCTCCTGGAGCAGAAATGAAGATGAACAAAATTGTAATTTTGCATCACGTACATATTTTAATGCATCATGTACAAAGGAATTATGGTAGAATTTTAAGGGTAATATAGTTTGCACATTGTATTAATAGTTTTGCAAGAGCTGTTTTCCACTATATTTAGTGTATTATTTTTGTAGTGGTCATGCTATAGAACAGAAAACACAAATACTTGTAGGATACTTAATTGCTCATTGTGAACCCGTCACGCGACGTACGTCAAAAAAAGAAAAGTACCCGCTGCAACGCGCGGGCATTCTCACTAGTATAACTTAACGAATTTTAGAAACAAACTACAACTAAGATTTTCATGTTTAAATAAATACCTGGTTTTTTTACTTTTGATGCAGCAGGATTAACAAAATCAACATCATCATTATCATCAGCATCAACTGCAGCAGCATATCAAATAAAATAATAAACTATGAAGGGAAAAAAATGTATATTATATTTAATCATTTTAAATTGATCTATAACATACCTTCACTCTTTCGTTTCACAGCAGCACGAAACAAAGATCCTTCATGTCTCTCCACATTTTATTAGAAACAAAACACATAAAAAATATTAATTGTAAAACGTTATTTAATCCTACTATTGACATTATCTAATGACTACAACATACAATACAACATTGACTTGTTAATATATCACAGTGTTACAATTTAAACATTGTGTTATATTTATCAACCTGTTTTTTATTATTATCTAGTCATCACAATCAGAAAGCACAACTATACTTGATTTGATGATTTTAAACTTGATACACCCGAGTTTGATTACATTTCTCCAACTTATTCTGCCAATTTTAACAAAATACTATCAGGAAGTATAACATTACAATGTTGTAAAACTACACATAATATTCAACATACAATATAAATACAAAAACACAATCCTATAGCTTACCACATATGTAAAAAAACACAACATGCACCAAGATACTGCAAATAATCAAGAAACATACGCAAACACAATGATTTCCAAAACCACAATATTAAAAAAAAGCATAATTAATATAAAAAACATAGTGGATATAACTCGATTTTAACAACAAAAAATGGATATAACACAACTTTATACAACAAAAACAAACATCTACATACACATTATAGTTATACAAAAACTAACCGACTTGTAGAAACAATATTCCAAACAAAATCACAAATCTAAAAACACAATATACTTGTACAACTTCTGTTTAAACATTAAAAATAAAAAATAAGATATAAACCATACCAAAAATAAATGAAACGCATTTACCTCTGCTTACGAATCTCTTAGATTTGCTTGTACAGAATGACTTCTTTCTATTTCCACTTATATGTTTCTTTGCAATTTCCACTTCAACCTCTTGACGTTTACTTCCTCTAACAGTATAACCTACTCCATCTTCACTGAAATTTCTTGACGATTTCTTACCTATTTAACCAACAGACTTATAAAATCAAAACACAATGAAAATAGCAATCAACAACACCATCACAACAACTTACTTGTAAATCGCAAGTCGATGTTTGCAGTAGACGCCATTGCAAATGTAGTTCCAAATTATTAAGATTATTACACAAAGCAACAAACACAATCGCAAATTGTATAACTTCGAGCCCTAAGTTTCCGTTAAAACCGAATGTTCATCGTTTTCCCTTTTCTTGACTATTATACAGATAATCTAAAAACAATAATAAGAAATTACCTTTTTGCCCCCCCACACTGAATACCAGTTAAATGAATATTTAATCTTATTACAAATCTTATTACAAAAAATAGTACCACTTAATAAACCGAACCCAAATATAACATGCATAAAAAAACATAATTATTTAAATATTTATTCATTTTTTTTAAATATAGGAAAAAAATTTATTGAAACTTCATTCTTATTCTTATTCTCATTCATCATCCTATATACAACATACTAAGTACTCACGAAAAATAAGTAATAACTAACAATATCACTAAAACATAATTCACTAATTAGAACAAAAAACCAAAGAATTTATAGACATCATACCTGTTATTCAAAAGAATGAGATATTGACGTAGGACACCACGTCATCGGGAGTGAGGATGGACCTAAGCAGGATGGACCAAGGGGGTGGATGATGGGCTCCCACACTATTTATAAAAACACTTAAGAAAAAATAAACTGATTTGATTTTACAGAGAGAGAGAGATAGAGAGGAGAGAGAATAAAGAGAGAGGAGAGAAAAAGAGGCCCGTCAATGACGTCTTCAAGCGACTGAGAAACCATGACAATCATCAGGGGACGGTGTGGGTGACCGGCGCCGGGGCTCGCCAAGGCAAGGCCGGCCCCCATACCCTCCAGTCTAAGTAACCATATTGATAGAAATCATACATACTGGAGAGGATATAAAGACTACTTTTAATAAGGTATACCTTGTTTTATTTAATCTTCTAATAAATAAAAGAACACTTCATCTATTAGTTACACAAAGATTCTTACATATAGGGATTTGGACTGTCGTTTGGCATGAGCTGGCAGCCCATTTTCCCTCTTATGTTAAACCAGATGAACCCAATGCTCACTCAATAATTGGTGTGAGATGGACCTATTCTTTTATCTCCTTTGAAACCTATATTGCACCTAATATGGTTGACGCTTTCAAGGCCCATGTTATCCGATTTTTGAAAGCCAATGGGATTTAGATAGTTCTAGACTATACCTCTTGTTAACATGTAATATTTCTATTCATTATCAAAAGTTTTACGCACAAAAGCTCATTTACCCGTAACTACTATACTCCCGTGTTGCATATAAAAAAATATACAGCTGTTGATGTAATAACTTTTAATGCGTCTGAATATAAAAAACACAATTATATTAACAAAAACAAAAGACACAAAAGAAAACACACAATGTTATACCATCAAAATCAAAAGCTTTCGTTAAAACACAATCCATTCTATCTAAAATAAAATACTTACTATAGTAGATCGTAGTCTCACTATCAGAACATTGTGTTATATGAATCTAGCTATATTTAACATGATATCATGTTCAGAATAAATACAAATAACTGTTGTTAAATTACCACTTTATTACCATTTAATTTATATAATTTTAATTAACGTATATCTTTTACTTTATATATTATACATTAGTTGTAAGTATATACCAACAACCATTAACAAAAACATCGTAAGAATATATTATCAACAATTTATAAAAGCACAACAACGTACAAAGTTACCATAATTTAATATTAAATGGATAAAACAATCTAATGTAACATCATTTTTATCTAAAAAATAGCGATAAAGGCTGGCACGACAAAGTCAAACTCACCACGTCTAAGACACAAATTTCAAAATGATTATCTCAAATTTTCAAACCATAATGCCATCCATTTAATAATTTTTAAACAATAAAGAAAAGAAAAAAAAATTAACCTAATTTAAATTTGTTAAAAAAATAACCAACACTATTTAAGATCCCTGCAACATATTCATAAGACCAAGACTTTCCCCCATTTACATCATCTCTCTCTCACATCATCATTTATTTACTTCTCTTTTTAGTAGTCCCATTCAGAAAACTCTACTTGTACCGCTTATTTCCTTCATTTTAACAGTTACATTTACAAACCCCCATTTATTCATCGTCATTACAGTTTGACCAATTATTACAGTTCAGGTCAAACTTGAAAATTGTATCATTTGATTCAACCTTTATTTTTTTGGACAAAGTTGGCATCTTTCAAGAATGACAGGGACAAAAATGATAAAAACTTGAAGTTTGGTCTAAATTGGCATAAATGAACAAACTAAAAGGCCGAAAATAAAAATTAACTAAAAACAAATATAACTTTAAAAATTTATAGAGGAAATTCCCAAAATATTTCATTAAGAATTATATTATCTTATATCTTATATTTTATATATATATATATATATATATATATATATATATATATATATCTACCATATTTGAAAATAAGTTGGGCTGATGTGGCATCAAATATGGTTTTTGGCTCCAAAACTCCCTTCTCAATCTTTTAACATGGAATGGATCATCCGGACTAAAAACCCGACCCATTATTTCGGATCCTATAAAAGTCTTCTAAATATTTGTTCATCTCTCACACTCCCCACATCTTCTTCACGTTTCCCCACAAAACCTTTGATCATCACCAAATCTACACTGCATATCTCATATCTTCAATCGATCAAATCTTCATTTCCGACACAAGAGAAACATTTCTTCTCTTAAACCTGGTTATCTCCACAATCTTCATCACTTGATTTTTCTCCGAGAAGGTATGGTTACCTTATATGTTTATCTTTCAAGATTTTTATGATTTGGATGATGATCATGGTTTACTTCTAATTATCTTCATCGATTAAGTGATGATTATCTTCACAATCTGCATCAGTTGATTTTTCCCCGAGAAGCTATGGTTACCGTATATGTTTTTTTTGTAAGATTTGTAAGATTTTGTATCAATTGTATGAAGTTCATGTATTTTATGTCATTATCTTTGTCGTATATGTGAAGATTCTACTCCAATTATAGTTTTTTTTGATATTTTATTCCGTATTTAGGTTTGGTTTTCGTTTATTTTTATTTTTTTTGGATATAGGGATCTGATTTTTTTTGTATATTGCACTCTGATTCTCATATTTTGGATGTGTGGTTGAGTGTTTTATGATAGATTAGGTTTTCGATATTTGTTGATTTTATTGCTAGAATGATTTATGATATGGTTTTCTTTGTTTATGACAACCTTGTGTTTACTGGTTTTTTGACCTATGCATGCAATGTTTAATGTCAAAAACTATAGCCACTTTTATCTGTCATTAAAGAACATATATCTCTAATACATCATTAACACTCTTGTATTTTTTAAAACCTGTCATGCCCTTACCATTGAATCAAGTATGCCCTTACGAACCCTTAACAATACAAGCCTTAAACATGGATGTATGTTTGTACTACTATTAGTGATAGCTGATAAGATATGTCTTAACCATGGATGTATGGATGAATTACTTTTACTGATAACTGATAACATAGCCACAAACTAAAAGGAATAAACTTTAGATAACTGTTGCATACAGTTAGAATTTGCTGAGCTGAACATTTCGAATAATAAGGATATTCATAGACTTGAAAATGATATAAAGTTTAAAGATTTGATAAAATACGATGTGATATATGACATATCAAGTAACAATGCATAAGGACATCCATAGCGCTTAACATAGTAGTGCAAAACACATTGACAGTAGTAACACTTATTTAATTGTCACAACATAATATATCAAAAACATTAGTTTATAGCATTACACTTTATTAGCTGACTATAACAACTACAACATATATCTTATAAAATGACATGACTTTGCGTGCATTTGGAATTGTAGTCTGCAAATGGCACCATCTTTTTGCGTAGTGTTAAAACAATCATCACGTTCTCGACTGGTACACATCCTCTGAGAATACAATTAAATATAAATAATTGCTTACTGGTTTTGTTTATCTTTCACACACTTATATCGTAAATCTTTCAGCCACTACCTCCATCAATTGGGTTCTTTCATGACAAAGAACTACAAAACAAAAGCAAAATTTGTATACAGGCAGATAACGGGCATCATTGGAACGTCAACATCAGGAAAATAAACAGAGTATACTACTTTACAGATGGCTGGAAAAATATTGTTGATGATTTAGGGCTTGATGATGTTTGTTTGCTAGTATTTGAAGCTCACAGTGAATGCAAATACAAAATCAAAGCCTTTAAAGATTCACGCCGACTGGGACCATCATTCTGCGATGCAATATCCAAACAAACGGAGAAACACATTGTACACTCTCAACCATGAACTCCCAAAATAACTTAAAACCACAAATGTATTATTCTTTACATAACAAATAACTGCATCTCATCTGTCTAATATAATTATTGAAGAGGCTCCCTAAAAACTTTCTCAAAGACAATATGAAAAATTATCCCCCAAACATGTCAATACAACTATCTGCAGGTGAAGGACATACATGGGAAATAAAGATAGAGAAAAGAGGAAGACGATACTATTTGACAGATGGATGGATGAATGTTATAAAAGACATGCATCTAAAATTCGGCTACATTCTCGTGTTTGACATAATTCAAAAACCAAAGCTGACGATGACTGTTTTCCATCCTGATGGAAGTGAATTTATAATCCCAAAAAAAGAACCTGTTGAAGAAAAAGAAGCGCACACGCATAACCAAGGATGCCACAACAAAGCACCATCATCTACAGCAGACAACAACACATTTGAAAAGACTGCCACAGAGAAATTCGTAAGATATCCGATACAATTTTTAACTATAATCACAGTTGACTTATATGCATTGAATTCTAACCAACTATTCCATATACTAACATTGTTTATTATACTACTTGAAAAACAGTTCATCCCAGATGAAGTTGTTAAAAAGAAGAAAATTGCTCAGACACGCACTTTGATAATAAAAAATCAAGAAGGAAGTTGTTATAACCTGGGAGTCAAAATTCATTCACGTAGAGCGCGAAAGGAATACCTGGTGAATGAATGGCTGGAATTTATTGTAACACCTGTGCCTCCACGGCCATCAAACAAATACCGAACCAATGAAATATTATATTTCATACTTGGGATTTGTAAAAATATGTGTATCATTTGCACATATCAATTCTTGTTCAATTTCAAACTCTAAATCGCTTTCTGGAAGGTTATACGCGCACCGATGCGTAAATATAACCAGTTTAATGCAACAAACACTCCGGAATAGTGACATAGGCTTAACATACCTTAAATAACCTTTACATAACTTAGAAATAAGTTTTGAAGGATTTGGTATGGCAAAATCAAGTTAAATCGCTTACAGGGACTAAACTTGACAAACTGCGAAAGTATGCCAATTTGAACTGTAATAGACATTCCGGAACATAACCATAAGTTAAACACACCTTAAATATCCTTTACATAGCTTAGAAATAGGCTTTGAGGGGTTCGGTGTGCTAAAATAAACTTTTGGGTCATTCAGGGACTAAAAGTGTCAAAAAAGTGCACAAGTTTGCATTTTCGCGTATAACTTACGTTCTGAATACATCTGGACATCCAAAAATTTATGTAAGCATGACTACATTATATTTTAGTGTTCGCTATAAGAAAAATCCATTCGTCGCGTCATTTGGATCGTTTTTCGCGCTTATGCGCATTCCGTCGTAATTAAGCGAACATCGCGTTCGTACGACCAAACGAACCATCATCCGGCATATTTTTGAGCATGTTTTGAGTCCCCTATACTTTAACTTCATTTTAGAGCTTTGAAATGAGGTTAACGGGGTTCAAACGCATCGAAAAAGGCCTTAAACACGTGCAGGGACCAAAACTGTCATTTTTGAAACTTTGCTGAATCTGACACATGGTGGCGTAGCGCGAGCATCCCCTGCCTATTCCGTCGCGCTACGCGAGCACCTTATCTGGACAGAAACATTAGTTTTGCACTTTCGGGACCAGATTCGATGTATAAACCGCTGTTTAATTCACAACCACACATTCTAACATGCTTAGTCAGCTGATAAGGATGGAATTTAGGCACCATAACTTTCCGACACTTGTACGGATACGATTAAGGCACGATATTCGACAAGCGATCTTAACGGTTCGGGTATTCCTATAAATACCCATCCACCCCCATTGCTAAAAATCACTAGAATCTTGATCTTAGGAACTCTAAGTTGAAACCATTGTTTCATACCTGAGATTCTTGGATCGAGATTAGCATTCGGGGACCCTTCGTAAGTATTCTTTCGTTCTTTTCCTTATTTTATTGCTTTTCGAGTCAGAAAGTCAAACTTTGTTTGACTTTCAGCGTTGACCAGTAATGGTCAATGCGAAGTTCGTTTGAACTTCGCAACGTGAGTGTAATCACGTTGGTCATAGTCCCTTGGGACTATGCCCACTGATTACCACGTTGTCTAGGGTCGTAGGGTAGGCGATATAATAAATCGCCTATACCTTCGAACTCGACCCATTTGGTCGATCATTAGGATCCGACCAAATACATTAGGTGACCATAGTAGGTAGGGAATAACCTTCCGAGGTTATACCCTATGGTCACATCGTTTGAGTAGTTGTATGATAGGTAGTTTATATGCCTTAGGTAAATTACCAGAATACCCTTTTCATTTATAATTGGTAATTAAGCATATGTAACCTAAACTTTTGTCACATAACTGATTATGTAACATGTTTAGGCATATAACACTTGTCATAGGACTAGTTAGGCGGTCCGAACGCGTTTCACGCGCACGACGCGTTAAAGTAGCATAAGCTACCTTAATGGGTCGCGATGGGTCGAAAGCACTTAGGTTTGGTTTCATTGTAGTATGTAGGCCTTGTTAAAACCATATCATATGAGTTCCAACACTCATTTGGTTTACCAAGCCTCATCCTATCCGATCTCCCGATTTAAGTCCGGTTTATTTATATAGTTTTAGATTGCCGACTGATTCCGTGCTCCCTCTAGCTTTGTTTGGTTGTTGTTCAAGACCTCTAAGCAATCTCAGGCGAGTACATTATTCCCCTATTTTACTGCTTTCAATTGTTTTGGGGTGACTCATATGTGCTAAATGTTTTCAAGGCTTTAACGATGATAACAAAACGATTTTCGATGTTATAACGATGGTTTCAAAAACGATTAAGACGATTTATACAAAACTAATAACGATTTCAATAAAGTGAACAAACTTGTTGGTTGGGTTACATAACAAATGACATTCATTAGCAATGATCAAGCCGACCAGTATTAGGTTATGGTACCATAGGATCTGACAAATCCCGTTATTTACTACACCCGTGGTTATATGTGGGTATGGTAGGTAGCGACTGAATCTGTAATTGTTAACTTACCCTATGGAGGTTTGTTAATACGAAAACGAGAAGCGACGAAAACGAGAAGCGACGAAAGTCAAGAAGGTTTGAATGTTATTAGCGAGACGACAATTTAAGTAGTTTCACGACCTAAAACGAATTAAACGATTTACGATTGGTTTTCACACGATGTTTTAACGATTGGGTAACGATTGGGTTTCACACGATGTTTTAACGATTGGGTAAACATTTGTACATAATTTACATTTGGGCATGAACATTACTTTGGTGGTTTGGTTTGGATTAAGTGATTAAGTAACAATGCGTGTGGAATATGATACAAGCATGGTGGATACGCCGCTGGTACTTCCTATATATAAGTGTTTGTATGGTATTACATATTGTAGCGTTATTTGAATCATTTCAGTTCGAGACATAGAACATTTTATACAAGTAACATACTTTTCACAAGACATTTATTTACAAACAACTTATCTTATACAAACTCATTTTACATGGTTATTCATTTAATCATGCATTATTCTCTAATTTATACATATCACCTAAACTTATTATTTTTCAAATGATTTACAAAGACAAAGCAAATTACAAGGTTCATGACTAAACATTTTCTTAAACAGAAGTCATGAATCTTATTTTCACAAAACCTATGTACTCGCCAGCATTTCTTTGCTGACCTCGTTTTCACATATGTTTCAGGTATTGTTGGATGATATCGATTGATAAGATGTATGCTCACATAGGACTGGACAAGGCCTTAGTGACTCAATAATAATGATAGACTATGTCTAATTTGTGTATTTAGATTTCCAGACGATGTAATTATTCAATGTTTAATAAAACGAAACACTTTTGGTATCCATGGTTATGAAACATTAATTCTGTTGCAACACGCCCCGATGTTTCCGCCGCGATTTGTTGTTTTACGCGGTCGGGGTGTGACAGAAAAGATGGTATCAGAGCCACAGGTTATAGGGAATTAGGTTATTAGTAATGCTTTGACCTAGTCTATAACCTTCTTAGGACCCTAACGCGAGATTTCTTGCGTTTAGTCATAAAACAATACTGTCACCTATCCTTAGGTGACAACCACAACAAGAACATAAAATTCAAAACCGCTTTGAAAACTAATCATCTGTTCTAGGATGATTGATTACTATGTTTTGAACCCTCTATTGTAAGGTTTTGAACTCTCTATTATATGGTTTTGAACCCCTTTGAGTTTTCAAAACTTCGTCAAGGTTTTGGGTTTTAAATAATGTGAACACGTGCAAACTGGAAGGGTGAATGCCTGTATTCTGGGTTTTCTGTCTAGGCAAGCACTTCGTATACATCTCATCAGACGCGAGACCAGTTGTGCTTACCTGGGAATTCTTGGGATGAGTGTTCACTTATAGGCGAGCATGACTTCGCGATACATTATTTTTGACCTATTTACTTTGATTAAATCACCGAGGTCATTTGTTGCTTTGTAGTAACAAACAAATGACCACTATCCTTGCTTTCATCAGATTTGTTTCATCTCATTCTTTTCGTCTAATTCTCTCACTCGTTTCCTTGTCAGACAATGCCTCCTCGACGCGATACCCGAACCGATACTCGGACTTTTACTATTGAAGAACTCGCAGCCCTGATCATTCAACAGGTGGCTGCTGTGGTTCCCGGTGTTGTAACCCAAGTCCACGAGATGTACAACAACGGCAACAACAACAACAACAATAATGCACCGTGTAATTTCAAGAACTTCAATTCTGCGAAGCCACTTAAGTTTACTGGGTCTCAAGGAGCAACTGCGCTCCTGCAGTGGTTTGAGAGTATCGAGAGCACATTCAGACATGAGCAGTGTCAGGATGCGCGTAAGGTGGAATTTGCTTCGAGTGTGTTTGAAAAGCGAGCGCTTACTTGGTGGAATGGTGTTATGCGGGATAGGGGTGCCGAAGTGGCGTTGGCACAAACATGGGCAGAGCTTCGGGCTCTCATGATGAAGGAGTTTTGTCCCCGTCACGAGATTCGAGTTTTGGAACGAGAGTTTGACGACTTAAAGCAAGATGGGGCTGAACACCGTGCGTACACGGATCGTTTTGAAGAACTCAGCCTATTGTGTCCCACCATGGTTACCCCTCTGGAGAGAGCGATCGAGAGATACATAGATGGTTTACCCGATTCTATTATGGATATTTTGATCGGTGTTAATCCTACCACCCTTCGTCAAGCAATCGAGTTGTCAGCTACCCTGACTGAGTCTCAAGTCAGAAAGGGTAAACTCACCCGCAAGGGTGATAAAAAGAAGGCAACCGATTCTGGAAAGGACAAGAAGAAGGATAAGGGGAAGGGTAAGGAATGTGAGACGTCGAAGAAATCGAAGAAGCGGAAGGGTGCCCAAAATTTTGCTGTTACAGCACAGACTGCTCAGAACCTGCAGAATCCACCGGCTCAGCCACATGCAAAGAAGGCATATGCTGGTACCGCACCACATTGTGCCCGTTGCAACGGTCATCACGTTGCACAACAAGATTGCAAGAAATGCACAACGTGTGTTAGAGTTGGGCATTTGGCCAATACTTGTCGTCTGAGACAAAATCAGGCTGCTCAGGATCAAGCTCCGGTTCAAGGGAATGCTGCGAGATTCCCACTGGGTTCATGTTTCAACTGCGGAGAGTTTGGTCATTTCCGCCCCAACTGTCCGAGACTGGTGAATGCAAATGCTAACGCAAACCCGAATGCGAACGTTCACGTCAATGTGAATCCAGCACGTGGTCGAGTGTTTAACATCAATGAGGCAATCGATGATGAAGAAGTGAACTTTTAGTATTTTGTATTTCCTCTGGTTGTTATCTTGTAACATTTAAAGACAATGCGGTTGCTATATAAATAAAAATTTGTGGTTTTTATTTTTAACTAATGCAATTGTATGAATGTTTGATCCAACCTTATGATGTTAACACAAAGACAAAACTACTCGTGTGGTTCTGTCATTTTTATGATCACTTGTGATCTCCCTAAGAACCTCAAACACTTGTTTCTTTTAAATCTAAAGTATCTTATCGTCTTGTACCGTTCGAGATGCAAGAATTATCAAAACAGCTTCAAGAGTTGTCTGATAAAGGATTCATCCGTCCGAACTTTTCACCTTGGAGAAACTCCTGTTCTCTTTGTGAAAAGAAAAATGGATCTTTTCAAATGTATATCGATTAACGTAAGCCTAGTAAGCTTACCATCAAGAATCGATATTCCCTACCTTAAATCAATGATCCGATCATCTGCAGGGTACTTCATGCTTTTCCAAGATCGATTTGCGTTCTTGGTATCATCAACTTCGTATTCTCGAAGAAGATGTTCCCAAAACGGTTTTCTGCACGAAGTATGGCCATTACGAGTTTACAGTCATACCTTTTGGTTTGACAAATGCTCCAGCCATCTTCATGGACTTAATAAATAGGGTCTGCAAGCCTTATTTGGATCAGTTCGTCATTGTTTTTATTGATGACATCTTGATCTATTCAAAGTCCCGAGCCGACCACGATCAACACCTTCGTTGATTTCGGAGCCTGATTGGATTCCTTGTACACCTTAATATGTACATTACAACTCAATTAGGACAAGCCGAATTCCTTTTTAGATCTTCCTATTTTCATAGTTAGATTCTTGAAAATATTTAAAGTGCCAAGTGAAATCCACGGATTGGATTCCTAGTATGCTTTAAATACCCATGTCCAAAGATAACAAATTAAACGATTTTGCGATTAAACGATTATACAATTATGCGATTATGTGTTTATGTGTTATGTGTTCTCCTCTATGTTTTTGTGTGATCCAATTTTCAAATCCTCATAGAATCTTTCGTATCTTTATATGAGGGATTCATAGTAGGATATTCAAAAGGTACTACTTTAAATCCTTAATGGGCTTCTACGTTGTAGTTAAAGACCCTTGGGATTATATGGAACCATTCCATGATTCGATGAGAGACCCTTGAGTGGTCTAGTTAAAGATTGATTCAAGATCTGGTTAAGAATAGCATGTGATGATACAGCTGAAAGGACCCTATGGTGGTCCAGTCACGCTCATCACAGGTTCATTCATATGGTTTTCCTCTACACATTATGGAATACACTGTGTCAACTATGCAAAGAATTGGGTAATTATGGACGCGTACATAATTATGAGATTTAGTGCACAGAAACCCAGTAAGATTTATTATGTGTAAGAACCGATAGTGACAACAATAACGAAATGAGAACGATGTAATGGAGGTACGGTGGACGCACCAATGACACTTCATATACTTGTATATAAGTATCCCTCTTACATTGCAAGCATAAGGTTATTAAGGTTACTAGAAGTTCAAGAACCCTAACCAATGTTGTTCGATCTTTTCAACTTTATGTTTTAAACTCTCACAAGTTTCCTCTAAATAAATTTCGGGACGAAATTTCCTAAAGTAGGGGAGACTGTAACACCTGTGCCTCCACGGCCATCAAACAAATACCGAACCAATGAAATATTATATTTCATACTTGGGATTTGTAAAAATATGTGTATCATTTGCACATATCAATTCTTGTTCAATTTCAAACTCTAAATCGCTTTCTGGAAGGTTATACGCGCACCGATGCGTAAATATAACCAGTTTAATGCAACAAACACTCCGGAATAGTGACATAGGCTTAACATACCTTAAATAACCTTTACATAACTTAGAAATAAGTTTTGAAGGATTTGGTATGGCAAAATCAAGTTAAATCGCTTACAGGGACTAAACTTGACAAACTGCGAAAGTATGCCAATTTGAACTGTAATAGACATTCCGGAACATAACCATAAGTTAAACACACCTTAAATATCCTTTACATAGCTTAGAAATAGGCTTTGAGGGGTTCGGTGTGCTAAAATAAACTTTTGGGTCATTCAGGGACTAAAAGTGTCAAAAAAGTGCACAAGTTTGCATTTTCGTGCATAACTTACGTTCTGAATACATCTGGACATCCAAAAATTTATGTAAGCATGACTACATTATATTTTAGTGTTCGCTATAAGAAAAATCCATTCGTCGCGCCATTTGGATCGTTTTTCGCGCTTATGCGCATTCCGTCGTAATTAAGCGAACATCGCGTTCGTACGACCAAACGAACCATCATCCGGCATATTTTTGAGCATTTTTTGAGTCCCCTATACTTTAACTTCATTTTAGAGCTTTGAAATGAGGTTAACGGGTTTCAAACGCATCGAAAAAGGCCTTAAACACGTGCAGGGACCAAAACTGTCATTTTTGAAACTTTGCTGAATCTGACACATGGTGGCGTAGCGCGAGCATCCCCTGCCTATTCCGTCGCGCTACGCGAGCACCTTATCTGGACAGAAACATTAGTTTTGCACTTTCGGGACCAGATTCGATGTATAAACCGCTGTTTAATTCACAACCACACATTCTAACATGCTTAGTCAGCTGATAAGGATGGAATTTAGGCACCATAACTTTCCGACACTTGTACGGATACGATTAAGGCACGATATTCGACAAGCGATCTTAACGGTTCGGGTATTCCTATAAATACCCATCCACCCCCATTGCTAAAAATCACTAGAATCTTGATCTTAGGAACTCTAAGTTGAAACCATTGTTTCATACCTGAGATTCTTGGATCGAGATTAGCATTCGGGGACCCTTCGTAAGTATTCTTTCGTTCTTTTCCTTATTTTATTGCTTTTCGAGTCAGAAAGTCAAACTTTGTTTGACTTTCAGCGTTGACCAGTAATGGTCAATGCGAAGTTCGTTTGAACTTCGCAACGTGAGTGTAATCACGTTGGTCATAGTCCCTTGGGACTATGCCCACTGATTACCACGTTGTCTAGGGTCGTAGGGTAGGCGATATAATAAATCGCCTATACCTTCGAACTCGACCCATTTGGTCGATCATTAGGATCCGACCAAATACATTAGGTGACCATAGTAGGTAGGGAATAACCTTCCGAGGTTATACCCTATGGTCACATCGTTTGAGTAGTTGTATGATAGGTAGTTTATATGCCTTAGGTAAATTACCAGAATACCCTTTTCATTTATAATTGGTAATTAAGCATATGTAACAAAACTTTTGTCACATAACTGATTATGTAACATGTTTAGGCATATAACACTTGTCATAGGACTAGTTAGGCGGTCCGAACGCGTTTCACGCGCACGACGCGTTAAAGTAGCATAAGCTACCTTAATGGGTCGCGATGGGTCGAAAGCACTTAGGTTTGGTTTCATTGTAGTATGTAGGCCTTGTTAAAACCATATCATATGAGTTCCAACACTCATTTGGTTTACCAAGCCTCATCCTATCCGATCTCCCGATTTAAGTCCGGTTTATTTATAAAGTTTTAGATTGCCGACTGATTCCGTGCTCCTTCTAGCTTTGTTTGGTTGTTGTTCAAGACCTCTAAGCAATCTCAGGCGAGTACATTATTCCCCTATTTTACTGCTTTCAATTGTTTTGGGGTGACTCATATATGCTAAATGTTTTCAAGGCTTTAACGATGATAACAAAACGATTTTCGATGTTATAACGATGGTTTCAAAACGATTAAGACGATTTATACAAAACTAATAACGATTTCAATAAAGTGAACAAACTTGTTGGTTGGGTTACATAACAAATGACATTCATTAACAATGATCAAGCCGACCAGTATTAGGTTATGGTACCATAGGATCTGACAAATCCCGTTATTTACTACACCCGTGGTTATGTGTGGGTATGGTAGGTAGCGACTGAATCTGTAATTGTTAACTTACCCTATGGAGGTTTGTTAATACGAAAACGAGAAGCGACGAAAACGAGAAGCGACGAAAGTCAAGAAGGTTTGAATGTTATTAGCGAGACGACCATTTAAGTAGTTTCACGACCTAAAACGAATTAAACGATTTACGATTGGTTTTCACACGATGTTTTAACGATTGGGTTTCACACGATGTTTTAACGATTGGGTAAACATTTGTACATAATTTACATTTGGGCATGAACATTACTTTGGTGGTTTGGTTTGGATTAAGTGATTAAGTAACAATGCGTGTGGAATATGATACAAGCATGGTGGATACGCCGCTGGTACTTCCTATATATAAGTGTTTGTATGGTATTACATATTGTAGCGTTATTTGAATCATTTCAGTTCGAGACATAGAACATTTTATACAAGTAACATACTTTTCACAAGACATTTATTTACAAACAACTTATCTTATACAAACTCATTTTACATGGTTATTCATTTAATCATGCATTATTCTCTAATTTATACATATCACCTAAACTTATTATTTTTCAAATGATTTACAAAGACAAAGCAAATTACAAGGTTCATGACTAAACATTTTCTTAAACAGAAGTCATGAATCTTATTTTCACAAAACCTATGTACTCGCTAGCATTTCTTTGCTGACCTCGTTTTCACATATGTTTCAGGTATTGTTGGATGATATCGATTGATAAGATGCATGCTCACATAGGACTGGACAAGGCCTTAGTGACTCAATAATAATGATAGACTATGTCTAATTTGTGTATTTAGATTTCCAGACGATGTAATTATTCAATGTTTAATAAAACGAAACACTTTTGGTATCCATGGTTATGAAACATTAATTCTGTTGCAACACGCCCCGATGTTTCCGCCGCGATTTGTTGTTTTACGCGGTCGGGGTGTGACATTTATGGCAGAGAATGATATATCTTATGGAGATAAGTGCACTTTCAAGATCTTAGAAGATGAAGGTATGATATTACTTTCAAACGTTTGCAGGTTAAATTAATTCACCCAGCCAAAAGCAGATTCAGAACCAACTTGACTTCTTTTTGCAACAACTAATATGCAGTATGGTTGGTGGTAGTTCTTTTTGTTTAAATTAACCGTCGTTAATCATGAAGGCTTATAACACTTTCCCTAAACTTCAAAAAACAATGTATTTTGTAATGGTAATACCCGTACACAATGATAATCATCGTTGCTCTACTTACATTGTTGTTTATCATATTGTTTCAAACCTAATATGTCCTTGCAAACAAATAAATAATTTTGTATGAACTAACATGTTAACGTAACATATAGCATCTGCTATAGACCACTGTAATAATCACCACAAAATATAGACAACTCAAACATATATCAACTACTATATCCTAATAGCAGTAAAACACTGCATTTGATGCCAATGGTAGTTTAATATGTAAACATGTCTATAAGTGTGATGGTTTAAAAAATATATATTGGTTTACAAATGTATCTACTTTTGCATAAAGCATCAAACAAATGATAAGTAATACATATTCAAAACAAATAAAAATAGCCAACCACAATTAATACTACAATGGAGTCCCAAAAATGATCCCAATAACAATAGAAAAATAAAACTAAATAAAAATGAAACACTTTTTTTAAAATAATAAACACAATAAACAGAATTGCTAACAATATAACAGCAAATAAAAATACAAGATAATAGTACTACCCAATAGCTGAATCAACAGTCTCTAAAAATAATGCTCCTTTACGACCAAATAATGCTCCTTTAAGCCAACAAAACGAATCAACATGTTGAAGGTATTCAAAATCTAGTACACTCATGTATACTTCAGCAATATTCCCAAATTTGGGGAGTAAAATCAATTTGCCGTTTGCCACATCCGATGCTCCACACCATTCCACAAATGAGAATGTTTCAACATTTGGAAAAGACGACACCTTAGACCATAAATTATCTTGATATTTGAAAAGACTCGCAATAACATTAGGCCAGATTTCAACAACAAACATATGAAGCTTATTCTTAACAGTGAGAAAATGTCCGTCATAAATATACAGGTCATTAACTTGGGGAAAAGGAAACCTCTTAAACGATTCAGTAATTACATCAAAACCAATTATATGAATGTCACCCCGTACCCTCACTTGTTTAACAGTGAAATATAAGGTATTGTTCACAAAAGAGCCAACATACCAAATATAACACCCCGCTGCATATTTTTTCCCAATAAAAAAATCTACATTTCTCCAAGTGGCGACTCGTCGTGAATAAACACGAGCAAGATCATAATTATGGCGACGTTTAATGTGTAATATTTTAAGATCGGAGGATGTATCAAAATACATACCAGCTGCATCTGATTGCCAATCATATATACGATCAGAGTGCTCATCGAACAAAATTTTGAAACTCATAGTAGTTGGATTCCAAAGCATCATCTGATATGAAGGCCTTTCGTTGCAAACTAATAAAAGCCCACCAACAGTAGAAATAATATGCAACAACAAAGGCCGACTTTTACCTGGGAAACAAATAGTTTTCCTTGCACCAATGTCTACCCGTCCATCCACTATGCTATCAATAAATATTGATAGAGGTTGAATGGTGATTCGTTTCCGACATTTTAAACTACTAATCCGGCTAGAATGCAAAGCAGCAAACTGACAACTTGATAACTCATCACGCCATTGTTTACAAACACATTTGAAACGACCGATTGCCTTAACTGGGAGTCTGGATAGTAATTCAGAAACAACAACTTCGATTCCAATGTCTGACATGCTATAACCTACATTAAAAATATAAAATTATACATAAAGTAAATACACAAATAAGCGTAAGAAACTGCCTTAACTGGGACTCTACTTAGTAAAAGACTTCAATTATTGTAGTAACTCCTAAACTACCACGTCACATATAAAAAACACAGCACTTGACTTAATAAGTTTTGAATATAAAAACCAACAATATATTAACAAAAAAAAACCCGCCTTACATAGAGTATTATCAAACAACTAAACTGTTAATGAAAAAGACCATTTCATACTCGATAATTGCATATAACCCTTAGTCCAACGTAAATTCAATAGTAATCATTTCACCCAATATTAAATCCTATTATATATAATACTTCTCCTAACTACATCTTTTTTTATCATCTTTTCAACCTTTGTTTATCTTCACTCAACTCACACAATAAAACACACAATGAAGTAGAACAAAAAAAAATTATAAGAAAAAACACAACATCATACCATAACAAACAATTGGCTTGCGTATAACACAATGCATATGAAAAAAAAAACACAACTATAATTTAGAATATATACACAACTAAAATATAACATGTAACTAATCATCACTTAAGTTCTCTAGACTATAAAAATAACGGACATTGGAAAAACACAATTTATATATTTATATCTTATATTCTTCTAAACCACTTTACATTAATTACTTGAAAAGACTCAACTGCAATAAATCATCATTGCATCTTAGCTCGGATGCCAATAACAAATCATTACTCTTCTTTCACACAAGTTGTTAATCCTATTATATATAATACCTCCTAACTACATCCTTTTCTAACCTCTTCAACGACTCTCTAACTTCACTCAACTCTTCTCTGTTCTAACTACAATGAATACATCAAACTCCAATGGTTGGTCTGAACTATCCCAAGTTAAAAGGGATATCTATGAAGGATTCAAAGGTCAACATGAAGACACAGAAAGAGAGATCAGAGACAGCTTGATTGACATAACACGACTACTTCAACAGCAACTACGGGAGAATAAGAAGATGAAAATGAAGATCATGAGCAACCCACCTTCACATGAACAGTACATTGCTGGATTGCTTCTGTCTGATGAAGAAAGGGAGACAGAGGATCTTCTTGATAAAGCAAACAGCTTAGCTGACCAATACACAGCAAAAACCAACCAAGGAAAGCAAGCTCTTACTAAATTTCCGGCTTATTAGACTAAATGCAAATTAGTTTGATTGATGTGCATGTAGCTGTTGGTATGGGGTTTCTTTCCATGATAGTAGGACATCTTCCTTATGTTTTTGCTTTTGATCTCATACTTAACAACCAACATGATTCCACATCTAATGTATTGACAAATTTTGTTATTATGTGTAGTTTTGTCAATGAATGATGGTTATATTTATGTTCCTCTTATAAGTTTTTCTATATACAACTTAACTAATGTAGCATATTATTATTAACAACCAATATGTAAACTGAACTTCAGATACTCACACATAAGAAAGCTGAACAGCATCAAAACATACGTGAATAAAAAAAACAAAAGAGAAAGTTTATGTCCAGAAAAAAAAAACATTGAACAAACACAAAACATAAAAACCATCGCTGTAAAATGCAACAAACAAAAGAAACTACATCTCACTCATTAAAATGGGTAAACTTAATCTCTTTCTTACCAACATCTTTCACGGTCTCCACAATATTATTACTTGTACTTTCACAGATGCTCGAGTTCGAAATGACATCCAAATTGTAAAGATCAAGCAGTTTACGCTTAGACGTCGTATCTTTACAAACCATTGAACATGTTTTTTTATCAATTGAATCACCATCGCAACTCATCACAAGCGAAATTGGAGTACCATTCTTCTTATCATCAGCCATACAGCTCTAAACCAAGATTGAAAAAGTTTATTAACTAAACTACTAAAGACAACTATAATACTTCAGTTAAAAGTTCATAGTACCTGACTAATCCCAGACATTTGTTTATCCAGATCAACAACTGATTCATCGTTAGTTATTCTTTGAATCTCATATTCTTCATCACAATATGTCAAGTTAGTCTCGCTGACTTCAATCTTGAATGCAAACAATTTATCCACCAAAGTTTTTAATTCGTTTGGAAATCGCACAGTACCATCATCCTGAAAACATAAAAGACAGGATATATAACCAAAAAGTTAGCTTACAAAAAATATATAATTTGAGAAATAGAAACTAAATATAAATCATACACAAGCATGCTACCATTGTGTTATCCTGAATCAACTGTTTTGCAGACTTCTCGATAACATGGTTAGCCGTATTATGAAACAAAATAAGAGATACATCACCACTGCTATCCTCAACACGAACCTTCAATCTAATTGATAACATAACAACTTAATTTGAATTCAAACGGATTACATAAACCAAAATAAGGTAAGTGATGAAAAAAGTTACAATGACAAAATGACAACGTAAATAACAACAGAATAATAACAATACCTTAAAACCGGTTCATCAATAACATTTTTTGACAAAATTCATTAGTGCACACATACAACGTATGTTGGTCTTCATCACAACCTCCGTCAGATTTAGTTAAACCCATGTTTTTTGTACAAGTCTCATTTAAACAATTAGGACACTTCAAAGAAAACCAACCAACCTCCTTGGATATTTCCTTTACGGTACCCAGTATGATAACAGATCGTGGCTGTAAAAAATATAAATATATCCACTTACATCTAATGTAAATATTGAAATATGAAACTTGAAATGGTCTATGATTACCTCACTAATTTCCCACACATCATCGATGTTACTAAAAACAACATTCTTTAGAAAATCATCCATAACCACCTGCAACCCGATAGAATTAGAAAGCAGTAATGCATCAACTTTGCTGTCAGTAACTCAGAATGTAATACAAAAACAATGCAGACAATTATCACATAATGCAATGCACTTGTTTTCAAAACAGAAAGAATATGAACTAAACAAACCTTGCGAATAAAACTGCACATAATCGAGTATGATATGTTTATTAAATAATCAAGTAATACGATATTTATACACCATAAAAAGCAGTTGATGACACCAGACTTGTAGGAACATGGGCGACAGCACATAAGTAGTAAACCGCTAATACATACCATGATGTAAAACAAATAATACATAAAGTATAGCATGTAAAATAAAAAAACAATAATATAGAAAAAACACAATCATAATACCATATAAAATAAAAAACTCAATACTATATAAACACACAATCATAAACACTCCGGATACTTAGCTTATAATCCAATAAAGGGAATTTATTCATTTCTCTACCACAAAATATTTATTACACATCAAACATAGCATTTAATGTTATACAATAAGATAAAATAAGACACACAACTACAAAAGAATAGTTAAACCTGAATACAAAAGTTCTAATACATACATTGTCATATAATAAGAGAAAAAATAACTCTTCATAAAATAACACATTTTCTTAAAAAATTACACAATAATAACCATTCCAGATAACTACCTCTACCTTAAATTTGAGTTAGGATCGGTTAAGAGAGGTTTATTAACAAATGAACACAGCAGTTTACCTTACCATCTTTGTAGGACAACATGCAAGAAAGACTACAACAACTTATTAACCTAAAATCCTGAATTATAAACCGCTAGTACATACCATATATTAAAATTACACATATTAAAGATTTCATTTAATATAATAACACAATATTATACAAAAGAAGGATAGAACCAAATGATAAACATACCATCTATTTTTACAACTGCCTTTTAGCACACATTCATGAGTTGTACTAAATGATAAACATACATGACACATATACAAAAAAAAGCAATTGATGATATCAGGTTTGTAAGACTTCTTCACCTGAATATATACTAAAACAAATTAAACTGAAAATATTAAAAGTTCGAAATAATATATGATTAAATAACACCAATCGGAAATAAATATCCATGCAGACAATTGTTAATACACTTATACATACGGAACTACTTGAAACAATAAACAAAATTCGAAAAAACGACCACCATTCCCTATAATATAGCATAATAATTTCTAATCAATCGGCGAAACAACGGTCTCGATAAATAATGCTTGTTCCACACCAATGTAGGAATCAAGATGTTGAAGGTAATTAAAAACTTCATTGCTCAGCTTAGCTTCAACAGGACGAATCCAAACGTTTCTAAGCAACCACTTGTTGTTTTGAAATATATTAGACCAACGGAAACTTTGTTCATAACTAATAATATGAATATTATTGATAGAAAACATCTTGATGAAGGCTTCATCTTCAACTTTGTACAAACCAACAGATAACTCGAGAGACCCTTCAACAACAATAAAATGGAGCTTCTTTGCAATGCTAAAAAATTTTCCTGGCGAAGGAGTAACTTCCAAACTTTCAGGAAAACGAATGCTTCTAAAAGTTTCGGAAATAACATTGAAAGCAACTATATACCTCTCGAAAGGGCCAGGATACCAACTTCTTGAACACACGAAATATATGGATTTGCCAGAATAAATTCCGGAAGACATTGAATAACCCCGACCACCGAAATTACCTCCCCTCAAGAAATCTATTTCTCTCCACATCTCACGACGTCGTGAATAAACACGAGCAGTAACGACATTATTCAACAAATAATATTTGATGTGAAGCACTTTAAGATCATTTGTTTCATCAAAATACATTCCACCTGTATCACAGTTTTGAACATTCCGCTGAGAAAAGTCTGAGACAGACAACGACTTATGGCACCTGGTTGTTGGATTCCAAAGGATCAGCTCACAGCTTCTCGCTTTAAAAGACACTAACAACAGCCCATTAAGCGACGCTAGAATACGTAAGAATATAGGGTCAACATTGCCAGGAAAAGTGATCTGTTTGCTTGTAAACACATCCAAATTCCCACCTATTACGTTGTCAACAACAATTGACATACCTCGCAAGGAGACATATTTCTTATGTGAATTTCCAATTCGACAAGAATGCATCATCTCAAAAAAATGAGTTGACAGTTCCTTACGGAAATCTTTGCAAACACATTTCAAACAACCAATAGCTTTGGCAGGGAGCCTTGTGAATATTTCATCGACGATCAATGCAAACCCAAGCTTTTCCATTTTATAATCTATGGGGCTACAATATAAAATATAATAAATGAAATACAATTGAGACAATTTGATCTGTAAATGTTTATATATAAACACAATGTATACAACCCTTTTCATACACAACCGAGAGATAAAATAAGACTAACCAACCACGTAACTTATATAAAAAAAATCTGTTAATGAAAGCAGTTTAACATTGTATTAGCACAATCTTAAACAACTGCTGATGTTAGCAAATATTGACATTTCTACAAACATTTTGAAATCAACACAGCAGTATACCATACCATCTTTGTAGGAGAACATGCAAGAAAGACTACAACAACTTATTAACCTAAAATCTTTCATAAACACAGCATTTAATGATATACAATAAGATAAAATAAGACACACAACTACAAAGGAATAGTTAAACCTGAATACAAAAGTTCTAACACATACATTGTCATATAATAAGAGAAAATATCACTCTTCATAAAACAACACAATTTCTTAAAAAAATTACACAATAATAACCATTCCAGTTAACTACCTCTACATCAAATTGAGTTAGAATCGGTTAAGCGAGGTTTATTAAGAAATGAACACAGTAGTTTACCTTTCCATCTATGTAGGAGAACATACAAGAAAGACTACAACAACTTATTAACCTAAAATCCTGGATTATAAACCGCTAGAACATACCATATATTAAAATTACACATATTAAAGATTTCATTTAATATAATAACACAATCTTATACAACAGAAGGATAGTACCAAATGATAAACATACCATATATTTCTACAACTGCCTTTTAGCACCCATGAATGAGTTGTACTAAATGATAAACATACATGATACATATACAAAAAAAAGTAATTGATGTTATCAGAATCTACACAAAAGCCAAAAAATACACGATGTATGCTACCAAAATACAATTTCGTTGGTAAAACACAAACCATTGGAAAAAACAAAATTCATGATATCAGGTTTGTAGGACTTCTTTACCTACATATATAGTAAAACAAATTAAAATGAAAATATTAAAAGTTCGAAATAATATATGATTAAATAACACCAATTGGAATTAAATATCCATGCAGACAATTGTTAATACACTTATACATACGGAATAACGGAACTACTTGAAACAATAAACAAAATTCAAAAAAACAATCACCATTCCCTATAATATAGCATAATAATTTCTAATCGATCAGCGAAACAATGGTCTCGATAAATAATGCTCGTTTCGCACCAATGTAGGAATCAACATGTTGGAGGTAATTAAAAACTTCATTGCTCAGGTCAGCTTCAACAGCACCACTCCAAATGTTTTTTATCAACCACTTGTTGTTTTGAAATATATTGGACCAATGGAAACTTTCTACATAACCAATAATTTGAAGATTATTGATAGAAAACATCTTGATGAAGGCTTCATCTTCAACTTTGTACAAAGCAACAGATAACTCGGGAGACCTTTCAACAACAATAAAATGGAGCTTCTTTGCAATGCTCAGAAATTCTCCTCGCCAAGGAGTAACTTCCAAACTTTCAGGAAAACGAAGGCTTCTAAAAGTTTCGGAAATAACATCAAAAGCAACTATATACCTCTCCAAAGCGGGATACCAATTTTTTGAACACACGAAATATATGGTTTTGCCAGAATAAATTCAGGAAGACCATGAATAACCCCGACCACCGAAATTAGCTCCCCTCAAGAAATCTATTTCTCTCCACGTCTCACGACGTCGTGAATAAACACGAGCAGTAACGACATTAAAAAAAAATATTTTATGTGAAGCACTTTAAGATCATTAGTTTCATCAAAATACATTCCACCTGTATCACTGTTTCGAACATACCACTGACAAAAGTCTGATACGGACAACAACTTATGGCACCTGGTTGTTGGATTCCAAAGGATCAGCTCACAGCAACTCGGTTCAGAGGACACTAACAACAACCCATTAAGCGACGCTAGAATACGTAAGAATCTAGGGTCAACATTGCCAGGAAAAGTGATCTGTTTGCTTGTAACCACATCCAAATTCCCACCTATTACGTCGTCAACAACAATTGACATATTTGACAAGGAGAGATATTTCTTATGTAGAGACTTTACAATTCGACAAGAATGCATCATCTCAAAAAAATGAGTTGACAGTTCCTTACGGAAATCTTTGCAAACACATTTCAAACAACCAATTGCTTTGGCAGGAAGCCTTGTGAATATTTCATCGACGATCATTGCAAACCCAAGCTTTTCCATTTTATGATCTATGGGGCTACAATATAAAATATAATAAATGAAACACAATTGAGACAATTTGATATGTAAATGTTTAAAAATAAACACAATGAATACAACCGCTTTTCATACACAACCGGGTGATAAAATATAATTAACCAACCACGTAACTTATATAAAAAAAAACTGATAATGAAAGCAGTTTAACATTGTATTAACACAATCTTAAACAACTGCTATGTTAGCAAATATTGACCTTTCTACAAACATTTTGAAATGAACACAACAGTTTACCTTATCATCTTTGTAGCAGAACATGCAAGAAAGACTACAACAACTTCTTAACCTAAAATCCTGTATTATAAACCACTAGTAAATACCATATATTAAAATTACACATATTAAATATTTCATTGAAAATAATAACACAGTATTATACAAAATAAGGATAGTACCAAGCCCAATATACCTTCTGAATAAACGTATACAACTGAATTTAACACACATACAACTAATATAATAACTACTAACTACCCACGTTACTTATATATAAAACAACTGTTGATGTTAGCAGTTTTCACTTTTCTACAACTGCCTTTTACCACCCATTCATGAGTTGTACTAAATGATAAACATACAGGATACATATACAAAAAAAAAAGTAATTGATGTTATCAGAATCTACACAAAAGCCAAAAAATACACGATGTATACTATAAAATACAATTTTGTTGGTAAAACACAAACCATTGGAAAAAACACAATTCGTGTTATCAGGTTTGTAGGACTTCACCTACATAGATAGTAAAATAAATTCTATAACATCTTAAAACACAAAGTCGGTGGAGATTTGTGTTTCAAGTCCTCAACATTTACAAAATGTACCCATTCAGTCCTTTTGTGTTTTAAGTCATGACCATTTACAAAAAATACACATTTAGCCCTTGAAGATTTATGTTTTTTCAATTATCATATATTATAATTTTAACTATAATACTTTTACTTTCTAATCTCTTATACTTTTAATTTTTTCACTTAACACTTTCAAACTAAGTAACTTACACATTCACTTCTAACTTTTGGTAATTGACAACTTTGATCCGCTAACTTTTTCTACTTAATAATTTGACGTCTCATCTTATTTGAATTGCTTTTAGGACTTTAGACCATAACGTCACACATTATTATACGATTTTGTTATCTATGTATAACCATATTAATTTCTAAATTACTTTTACGACTTCACACGATTGTCTAAAATATTGTTACAACTTTACACCGCAATGATCGAGCCATATTATATATATATATATATATGTATATATATATATATATAGAGAGAGAGAGAGAAAAAGTATATCGTACATTACGGCTTAACGTACTTCACGTACAACAACGTGCATGATTAGTTCTATAACATGCGTGATTAATGTTTTCAATATGCATGATTATTGTGTTTCAACATGCGTGATTTTAAAATGAACGTGCGTAATTACCCGTCGTACGTAATGTATGTTAAGCCGTAATGTACGTTAACCTTCCTCTCTATATATATATATATATATAATGGCGTTAATGTCACGAAGGTACCGTGTGTAACAAAGTAAAAAAGTGTAATGTCACGTGCGTGCATCAAACGTTATTGTCATCATTGTACGTTGTAACCACAAATGATTATATAGGTTACACTCAGTTTGATTGGATACATCAAACATATGTTTTATATGGTCAGCACATCACATAATGTGCCGTCCGCTATAAACAACTAAGGTGCCGCCGGCGTAGTGTGTTGTGTATCGCAGTTTGAACGTACCTGTCATTTTAAATTCACGTTTTGACATAAACTTTTTTCTCAGGTGAGTCAGGTAAAAAATAATACGTTTTATACTTATTTTATGAACATTCGTAAACTGTATTCGAAAGCGAGTCGGGTTAAATATAATACGTTTTCATTCGATGGCGACTTAATTTTTTCAATAAAGAGTTGGGTTAAATATAAAGTATAAATACAAGTGACTTTAACTTTTGATACAGCCGCCACATGCGGCGGGTCAAAATCCTAGTTTCTTATTAATTTTTCTTAAAAACATACCCAAAATAGTATAAATCTTTTTTGAAATATTCCCAAACATAATAAGAGCAGAGAGGCTATCAAAACATTAGGATATAACTTAGTAATTATATATACACTTAAAAGGCTATGTCGGTGGGCTAATCCGACATAGCCAAGTGTCGACTTCTGGTTGGTCAAAAGAATTTTTTGCTTTTAACCCTTAACTTTTCTAATTTACGTGTTTAGTCCTTCTATTATAACTATCATAATATACATGTTTAGTCCCTCTACTTAATAAACTTTATTCCTCATTAGTTAACTTTGCTAACATACATGTTTAGTCCCTCTACTTTAACTTTGCTGTCATTCTACTCTAGCTTTCCTAATATACATATTTAGTCCCTTAACTTAATAAATTTGATTCCCCATTAGTTTACTTTGCTTATATACATGTTTACGTCATCTACTTTAACTTTGTTGATATACATATTTAATTACTCTACTTTACTTTTATTTATTAAGTATTTCGACTTTTACAGTTTTTTTTTCTCCCAAACATAATGAACCAAAGCCAATCCAACTGAATGGTATTGTTTCCGCTATTGGTATTATCAGAACCAATATTTTTTCTTTTAGTATTTCGTTTGTTAGTGTTTTTTATACATACGTGGACGTTTCAATAATCCTTTTCCAATGATTTTATGTTATCTTTTTTCGGTTGCTATACCATGTGTCGATACTATATTGATAATCAAACTCCCGCCACAACGCACGGGGTAAAATTTCTAGTTAAACTGAAAATATTAAAAGTTCAAAATAATAAATGATTAAATAACACCAAACGGAATTAAATATCCATCTTAATTGAACAACATCAAAAATAGTTACTATTATAATATTCTCTAAATATATAATGAAATTTGATTTTTGAAAATTATCAACCAATTTGATTTTTGACTGTTTAACAATTGTGAAATGTCCTTTATACCCTCAACTCTTAATGATAAACATATATGAATGATGAGAACGATCACACTTCTCAAGAAACTCATTGAAATCTTTTCTCTCAAGTCCCAACACGGATCTTCATCTTCATCATCTTCATCTTCTGTATCTCCACAGATCATCATCTTCATCTTCATTGAATCTCCTCACCGACCATTTGTTGTTATAACAATCCAAGGTAAAATCACATACCTAAAACATGATCGACACTATGTTTTTGATATGCTAGAATGTAACAGGTTTTGTGTGAAAATATTGTTTGATTCTTGTGGGTTTTTGTCTCGGGTATCAAAACCGAGGTTTGGTTTTTGGTTATTATGAAGGTTTGTTTCAGGTTTTGTGTGAAAATATTGTTTGATTCTTGTGGGTTTTTGTCTCGGGTATCAAAACAGAGGTTTTCTTTGATTCTTGTGGGTTTTTGTATCGGGTATCAAAACAGAGGTTTGGATTTTGGTTATTATGAAGGTTTGTTAGTGATGTTTTTGGATTTCTCTGGTTATTAAAACTGGGTTTTTGTTTTATAGTTTGTTTGAAATGTTTAAAATATACAATCGATTAAAACTGGGTTTTTGTGATATAGTTTGATTGTGATGTTTTTGGTTTTCTCTGATTTTCTCTGGTTATTAACACTAGGTTTTTGGTTTTCTATGGTTATTAAGACTGGTTATTAAGTCTCTGCTGTTCATGTTGAAATCTGGGTTTCAACTGTGTTTTGGGTTCCTCATATTGGGTTCCTCATATATGTATCAGCCGACTTACTATGGATGATTTTAGTGTACAGAATGGCTGCAGATGTAAAGATACGCAAAACACCAACTACGAAGGCGAGAATACTTGACAACCTCCTAGAAGATGGTGCAGTGCACATAAGGAAGTGATTGATCAGAACGATCAATTGCATATGAATGAATATAACCCCAGTGGTGGATATGTAATTAGTGAGCTCTGGAATTTCAAGGAAAATCGAAGAGCTACACTAAAGGGGGTTATCAGCTACATTCCGAAGTGCACCGGTCAGTAAAGATCCACAATTTCTTTCTTGGTATGACGTTTTGTCTGTATTGTATGTTACGGTTTTTTGTTATCAAGTCTAAAAGTTCAGTCAAGTCTACGAAGTTGGATATCCTTCTATCTTTCTTGGTATGACATTTTGTCTTTGTATTGTATGTTACAGTCTTTTGTTCTCGAGTATGTAAGTACCGTCAAGTCTACGAAGTTGGATATCCTTCTATCTTTCTTGGTATGACGTTTTATCTCAATTCTCGATTGTTGTTCACTCAGAAGTTAAGGTACTTTTACCATCCGTGAAGATGTTCTTGGTCTGTTTGTTGCTTCAAGCTGTCTCGATCTCTTTGGAGTTGGATAGGTGGCTTTGGGAGGTATGAAAAACAAAATTGTTAAATTTTGGCAAAATGTGCTTGAAAGATGATAACCTAATAGTTGAGGTTCTCATTCTACAATTTCAATAAATTCAGGGGTGTTTTTCAAATAATGCTTCCTAGATGTTTGAAGACCTACAAATCTCCAAAGAAGCAGCACTGTGGACATTTTTCTTGATTTGTCGGTCTTCAAAGTTCTAGGAACCATTATTTGAGAACACCCCTGCATTTATCGGAGCTGTAGAATGAGATCTCCACTGTTGGGTTATCATCTTTCAAACCTATTTTCCCTAAATTTATCAATTTTTTTTCATGCAGGGATATAATCTATTTTTTAGTATTTGAGTTAGCCGATGACCCATGTTCAAGGGTGCCTTATCTTTCAGACTATACGAAGATTGCCTCTTGGTTACAATAAGGTTAAATTTTAAATTAATATGGTCTCATTCGATAATAAGCTTATAGTTATACTTAAGAAAGTATGAACAGCCAATATATAATCATTAATGTATCTAATGACAGCAAACCATAAACAAAGCAAGAAGATATGTTGCGAGGATACATCCGTTATCAATCTCAGGTATTGATTTTCCGTTGCTAATTTCGTATCAATATAAATCTGATTCTTATGAGTAAAGTTAATCTAGAAATGCTATGTTTTCCGTTTACATCTCAGGTGAGCAAGAAGAGTGGAAGACACAAAGGATGTGAGCAATAAGAGAGGAAGACACAAAGGATGTGTCAAACACAGTTCAGATGATACAAGTTTAGGTAATAAGAAGAAACCCTCTATTGAAGAAGCAACCAGTGATAGTGTTTTGGTGGAAAACGTGGATGGGTCGGTGACATTGTCGAGGGTTGTCAGAAAATGCTACGTGGTTGCTTCTTAAACAGAGAGTTTCTTATCACTGTTGAAGAAGCAACCAGTGATAGCATTTTCTGACAACCCTCGACAATGTCACCGACCCCTCCATGTTTTCCACCAAAACACTATCACTGGTTGCATCTTCAACAGAGGGTTTCTTCTTATTACCTGAACCTGTATAATCTGAACTGTGTTTGACACATCCTTTGTGTCTTCCTCTCTTCTTGCTCACATGAACACAAAAGAGGTTATCTTGAACATGAGTAATAACACATATCAGTGTTTATTTGTTTGTATGTTTTATTGTATATAAGACTTTAAGTTGTGGACTAAAATTTTGTTTAAAGTATTATATACCTTTCAAGTTTTGTTGGTTTATTATAGTGTTTTCGTTTCATTCATTAGTATTTGTTGGTTTAATATTAAATGTATATTTTTTATTCATATTTTTTGGCATGTAATAAATGAATCGCAATCACAATCAATTTGTTAGGATCTGAGGCTATCATGATTGTGTTTATTTGTGATTAATGAAGAAATGGATGAATCAAATGCAGCGGAAATGGAAACAAACTTTACAACACAATCAAGGAGAAATAGTTTTTAGTAAACATATACTTTTCATTAAGTCGAATGATTGCAGAAAATAATGATTACAATACATGCTTACATACTAAAACTCCCCCTCAGCTCGAGCTCCATGGTTGATCGTACAAGATGATGGAATTGAAGGAGAAAACTCCTTGAATAGAACAGTGCAAACTGTTCTATTTATAGAGCACACCAAACCACTGAAGCATCTAAACTGACGTCACCATGAATGCGCCACTTAACAACCTAACAACCTCTAACTACTTGAAGTTGTAATATTTTAATATTATTGTACGTTAAGCAATCCAAACCTAAAGATCAACTTTTCAAGGAAAAATGATTTAAGTTAGCACATCTTCCAGTTGACCTTTAGTTTGAACCATGAGACAGAAGAATCAAACCTTTTTTATAGCAGTCCCTCACAAAGTGATATCTGATGGTGATTGATGGTGAATCAAATGGGATATTGAAATTTTTGATGATATATTTCAGCTACTTGACTGTCCTGCATAAAAGAAGTCTTTTGAGCAAGTCAATGATTTTTACTATAATAACACAAAGGATACCTACAAACACAAAACGATTGTAAAAAACACAATGCTTTGTAAATCCCAATACTTGACAAAACAAAATGATAATACATTTCCAACTATATTAGAAGACTTCATATCTGTTGGCTGCTTCATTTCGACAACGATGTCAAACCCAGCAAACTGAAAAACAAAGTATAATTATTCAAATGAACAAACATGATTGAACAATATCAGTGGATGCAACGGTTATAATGAAAACAGTGGGTGATTTTAACTATCAGTGGATAGCATATCAGTGGATGAAAACACTGATTTTGAACAACAGTGATATCCAATCAAATGAGAGAACAGGGGTTGACTTTCAGCAGTGGACATCTTTTCATAGAGCAAATGTTTGAACAAAACAGTGGTTATGGCAGTGGACAGCTTTTCACAGAGCAGATGTTTAAACAAAACAGTGGTCCGCCTATTCTAAATATATAGTAAAACAAATTCATGAGTTGTACTAAATGATAAACATACATGATACATATACAAAAAAAAGCAATTGATGTTATCAGAATCTACACAAAAGCCAAAAAATAAACGATGTATACTATCAAAATACAAATTCGTTGGTAAAACACAAACCATTGGAAAAAACACAATTCATGATATCAGGTTTGTAGGACTTCTTCACCTGCATATATAGTAAAACAAATTAAACTGAAAATATTAAAGGTTCGAAATAATATATGATTAAATAACACCAATCGGAATTAAATATCCATGCAGGCAATTGTTAATACACTTATACATACGGAACTACTTGAAACAACAAACAAAATTAGAAAAAACGACCACCATTTCAATTTAATATAGTATAATAATTTCTAATCCATCGGCGAAACAGTGGTCTCGATAAATAATGCTCGTTTCGAACCGTTGTAGCAATCAACATGACGGAGGTATTTAAAAACTTCATTGCTCAGGTCAGCTTCAACAACACCACCCCAAACGTTTCTAAGCAACCACTTGTTGTTTTGAAATATATTGGACCATTGGAGACTTTCTTCATAATCAATTATATGAAGATTATTGATAGAAAACACCTTGATGAAGGCCTCATCTTCAACTTTGTACAAATCAGCAGATAACTCGGGAGACCTTTCAACGACAATTAAATGGAGCTTCTTTGCAATGCTCAGAAATTGTCCTCGCCAAGGAGTAACTTCCAAAATTTCAGGAAAACGAAAGCTTCTAAAAGTTTCAGATATAACATCGAAAGCAACTATATACCTCTCCAAAGGTGGATACCAATTATTTGAACACACAAAATATATGGTTTTGCCGGAATAAATTCCGCAAGACCATGAATAACCCCGACCACCGAAATTAGCTCCCCTCAAGAAATCTATTTTTCTCCACGTCTCACAACGTCGTGAATAAACACGAGCTATAACGTCATCAAATTTTTTTTTTTGATGTGAAGCACTTTAAGATCATTGGTTTCATCAAAATACATTCCACCTGTATCACAATTTCGACCATACCACTGACGAAAGTAGTCGTCGGACAACAACTTATGGCACATGGTTGTTGGATTCCAAAGGATCAGCTCACAGTAACTCGATTCATAGCACACTAACAACAAACCATTAAGCGACGCTAGAATACGTAAGAATCTAGGTTGAACATTGTCAGGAAAAGTGATGTGTTTGATTGTAACCACATCCAAATTCTCACCTATTACGTCGTCAACAACAATTGACATATCTTGCAAGGAGAGATATTTCTTATGTAGTGAATTTCCAACTCGACAAGAATGCATCATCTCAAACAAATGAGTTGACAGATCCTGACGAAAATCTTTGCAAACACATTTCAAACAACCAATAGCTTTGGCAGGGAGCCTTGTGAATATTTCATCAACGATCATTGCAAACCCAAGCTTTTCCATTTTATGATCTATGAGGCTACAATATAAAATATAATAAATGAAATACAATTGAGACAATTTGATATGTAAATGATTATATATAAACATAATGTGTACAACCGCTTTTCATACACGACCAAGTGATAAAATAAAAATAACCACCCACGTAACTTATATAAAAAAACTGATAATGAAGGCAGTTTAACATTGTATTAACACAATATTATACAAAAGAATGATAGTACCAAATGATAAACATACCATATATTTCTACAACTGCCTTTTAGCACCCATGAATGAGTTATACTAAATGATAAACATACATGATACATATACAAAAAAAAAAAGCAATTGATGTTATCAGAATCTACACAAAAGCCAAAAAATACACGATGTATACTATAAAATACAATTTTGTTGGTAAAACACAAACCATTAGAAAAAACACAATTCGTGTTATCAGGTTTGTAGGACTTCACCTACATATATAGTAAAACAAATTAAACTGAAAATATTAAAAGTTCGAAATAATAAATGATTAAATAACACCAAGTGGAATTAAATATCCATGTTAATTGTACAACATCAAAAATAGTTACTATTATAATATTCTCTAAATATATTATGAAATTAGATTTTTGTAAATTATCAACCAAACAGAATATGTGAATTTTAATCTTTTATATGAAAAGATAAATGTATAATAAAAAATATATATATAAAAAACAAAACGGCGGCAATAACAACATATCAGATTTTATGAAATCTTCTCTTCAAAGCCATATTCTCTCTCATAATTAAAGGTGTATCAAAAAGACAAAATATCCATCATAGCTGAACTTCTTTATGACTACCCTTCCAACAAAGATCCTTTCAGTTAGTGTATTTGTGATCAGGGTTAAAAATTTCTGTCATTTGCATTGCTCATTTCTCCAACATACGGTTTCTAAGTCAACAAAAATCAGGTAAAGTAATTCCTTTTTTTCAATCTTGATAATCATTTGCCATTTGTTGGTTGGAATAACTGAATAAGTTAATCAAAATGGCAATCTGTATACAGAAACGTAGATGTAACTTGTTTGGTTGACATATTTACCTTGATTCAGCTACATAACATACATATGTTCATAGTGTATTGACTGCATACATGTCTTCGGGTATGAAAAAAAACATATTTAGAAAGTCATTTGAACACAGGGAAATGCTAAAAGACATTAAATATAAGATGCAGACCATGTTCGAACAAATGACTGTATGAAAAATTTTGTACTTAACAAAAGTATCATTTTGTTAAAGTAAAACTTTCAACAATAGTGAGGTGTTTATACGATTAGGTTGAATAAAAGGGGTTAGAAATATAAGATATGGTTATGTAATAATAAATAAAAGAAAGTCACTAAAGTAGAATAAAGATGTAAAATCGCGAAGAATGGTATTATGCAACTTATGTATGTTTGTCATTCCTTTAAAGTACAACAAAAAGAAAAAAAATAAATAAATTTCGCGTTACTAAAATGAGTCAACGTTTTAAATGTTTCTTAGAATGGCTGGAGCTGAAAACAATGTTATCGTCATATCGGATTCTGAAGACTCTTCGGCTGAATCAGAGGAGTTTGATGATGATGAGACTGGTCCGCTGATATTTTTTGTGCCATACACCAAACGGTTTGTAAGTTCCAACAAAATTATATGTTAATAGGCGTCTAATATGTTTACATAATTTGATTAAGTTTTGTATTTTTTAATACTTCAACATCATTAATGGAAATTATTATTATGTTTTGTAACTTATAGCGCATACCGGTTGCAGTAGCACAGATGACAGGAATTGACGAAACCTTGAAAGTTAAGATCGTCAACAGGTAACATGTGGAGACAAAACATGATGTTAGGGCGGAGCCAAATAAAAACAGTATCAAGTACGTTGTCAAAGACTGGGCAAAATGGCTTAAAGATAACAACATAAAAAAAGGTGATCATTGCACGTTCCAGTACTTTCCTGATATTCGTGCTTTGTTCCTTACCGATGTTTTTCGCTAGTGGTGATGTTTTTCGCTAGTGGTGATGTTTGAAACTTTGAAAACAGGGTTGAACCATAACATATGGTAGTTATGCCAAACGAAGAAACTTAGCATAGCTTCTGTAGTGTTTAAATAGTTGTTTGTAAGTAAGTTAACATGTTTGTTAGTTCCAAACTTTACATAGTTTGGACGGCTACTATGTAACCGTGTTTATAAATATATACGTTTTCTAGTTATAGTTTATATGTTAAATATTGAACATGTTTTTTTATCAATTGTATCACCATCTGAACTCATCACAAGCGAAACTGGAGTACCATTCTTCTTATCATCAGGCATACAGCTCTAAACCAAAATTGAAAAATTTTATTAACAAAAGACAACAAAAACCACACGGGTAGGTTAAGTAATGATCGAAATCAAATACTAAAAAACAGATTATAATATATCATTTAAATTTTGGTCTTTAGATCTATATCTTTATAAAATAATGTTAAAGACAGTATGTGTTAGTATTATAATAACTATAATGATAAAAGTTTTTGTCTATGTAAATATGTAAACTATCATGTGAACAAATATTTGATGAATTCACATTCGCATTTTAGTTAAGTATACATTTAAAAGTCCCAACCACAAACTCAGTACATCACAATACTGGTACTTTGCATACCGATCTTGGTAATACACATTTTCAATAAATCATCTATGTCTAAGAATATCCGCAAACTGATCAAATCTATAATTTTAATTTTCAATGAAACTTTTGTTTTAGTTCTACTTTATTAGCAAGAAGCTTTAGTATATTTTACTTTTCTATACAACATAACTAAATGATAAAAATTTACAAAAAGTAAAAAAAGAAGAATTGATCAACGTATTCCAGTTATCATCATGATAACATAATGCACCTGGCCATCAGTGTCATCAACATTCAAAACCAACTAATAATTTTTCGTGAGTTTAACATGTAATTCAACCTCAAAAAGAAAAAAAAACTATATAGTGAAAAGGTAGAATTGGCTAAACAGATTCTGTATCTTCCTCATCCCTGCACATTTGAAGATCAAGGAGAATCACATCACCATCAGATCTGATCTGTGCCTGTAGATTGATTCAGTTCAAGAGTTTCTATCACCATTTTCTTGATACCTTCTTTTACAAGTTCATCACCAGCCATAAGTTCCTTCAAGGTTTCAGTATCCATATGCTTTTGTCTTTTTCTTTGATAAATAGCAGCACCTGCTGGATCAGTGCATCTCTTGATTTGTAACTTTGGTTGTCTTTTTGAACCTTCAGTTTTAGGATAGTCAGGTTTTTGTGGAACATTTGGATCGTTCTTCCTTAGTTCCTCCAACATTTTGTAAGTGGCCCTGACCCTATCTACTCTCCACTTTGACACTGAATTCTTTGACCCATAGTCAGCTGCTATCAGCTCCTCTTTCATTCTCTTTAACTCTAAAGCCTTGTCAGGTACATTCTTTTTGAATTTTTTCCAGTCAGGAGGAGTGTGTTTAACCTTATTTTTAAGCATCTCTTGGATCCTGGTTGCTTCACTTTCAAGCTCAGGAATGGTCCAATCTTTGTACATATGCTTCTCTCCCTTATACTTCTTGTGAGCCATGATATTCTCAACATACTCTTTTCTCAGAGATTCATCTGCTCTTTCTGATAATTTTTGACAAACATTCTTTGCAAATTGTTCCAGGGATCTGACTTGAGTAAACAAAAATTGGTAGTGCCTTTGATATTCTTTGTCAGTCTTCCCTGTTGATTCTCTTTTAGCAATATCCTCTGCTTGTTTGGCCTTTAATTTTAAATATTCATCAATATTATTAGGCCTAGGATATCCTTCAACAGATGGTAAACTCCTTTTTGCAGGATCATCCTCATAGTAGAAGGATTTGATCTCTTCTCTGACAGCAATAAGTTCTAGAGGAAATTGAACACCTGCAGGAGCAATATCAGTGATTGGCTTTTGTATCTGTGTTGAAGAGAGAGGTACAGGATTTGGTAAAGTGACAAGTGGTAGAGGTTGTGAAGATGTTGGTGAAGGTGAAGGCTCATCATCAATCAAAATTAACCTTCTCCTTTTTGGTTGAGGAGAGGCTGATGATGTTTTGGGTGGATCAGTGGTTGTGTTTGAAGTGAGAAGTGTTTGACTAACAGTTGTTGAAACAACAGGTGTTTCAACCACTGTTTTCATTACAACTCCTGATATGTCAGTAGAAGTCTTCTGCATAGTGGCAGGTGGTGATTTGATGGTTGGTGATGTGGTTGTAGTGGTGGTGGATGATTTAGTCATATCAGGTGTTTGAGTGGTGTGTGTTGAAGTAGCAGTTGTTGAGATTGAGGTGGTGGTTGTTGGTTTAACAACTGCTGAAACCACTGAGGTACCAACAGTTGTTGATACAACAGGAGTTACAACAGCTGTTTGGGTGGAAGATTGATGTGTCATTACAACTACTGATGTGTCAGTAGAAGTCTTCTGCACAGTGGCAGGTGATGAATTGATGTTTGGTGATGTGGTTGAAGTGGTGGTGGATGATTTAGTGAGATCAGGTGTTTGAGTGGTGTGTGTTGAAGTACCAGTTGTTGTCATTGAGGTGGTGGTTGTTGGTTTAACAACTGCTGTTTGGGTGGAAGATTGATGTTGAGGGCTTGGGTCAGGATTTTTAACATCCTTTGGCTCAGAACAACCCTGTGCATTCAGCTCCATGTAAGCTCTCTTCTCCTCATTCCACCTTGATTTATCCTTTGCCTCTCTATCCCTTTTTACACTTGATTTTGCTTCAGCAAGTGCATTTGTGGTAAAATCAATCTTTTTGCTCCCATCTGGCAAGGGAATGTCTTTAGTCATACAATCTTTTTGTGGCTCAATGTAGAGACCATCTTCAATCCCTTTCTTCTTCCACAGCTTGATCTTCTCCCCTTTTTTGGCATTATCTGGTGGTGGATTATCAAGGAAGAGAACAGTGGGAGGTGCTTTGCCAGTGGTGTTCAAGATATGGCCCTTTATGGCCTTGATGTCAGCTTGGGTGTCTTTAAATCTGGACTCCATCATGTTCCTCAGCTTTTGGACATGTATGTCAAGCTGCTGATCAGTCAACTGTCTTTGTTGTTGGAGCAGGGGTTGAAATAAGTTCCATAACTCATTTGCAGTAGGTGCAGGTTATGCAGGTGCTTGACCTGGAACAACAGTGGGTGGTACCTTTTGAATTTCCAACATCTGTTACATCATATTTTTTAGTTCAGCAACAGATTTGTCAAGTGTGTCAATTCTGTCCGTCAGTTCTTGGTATTTTAAACCATCACCCAACTTAGTGGGATCATCTGATTTCCCACCAACAGTGGTTGTATCAGCAGTAGACTTAGGGAATATGTCACAAAAGTCATCTACTGATGCCCCTTTTTCTTGGTACTGGGGGCTTCTTTCTTCATTTGTGGACACTTTGAACAACTCACCAGTTGTTAAAGTAAACACACCAGTGGTTGCCTTGGTTTTCTCTGAAGAAATTGCCTTCAAGGGAGTCTTATTTATGGAAAAACTGACCCAATGTAGACCAGTGGCTCCAACATTAGTAGTTGCTGCTCCACTTGAACTACTGACAGGAATTACTGGTAATTCCTGCAGTGTAACCTCCTCAGTTGTTGCTGGGCTAGCAGAGGTATGAACATCAGACCCAGTCACTTGTGGGAGTATACTCTCAGTGATAGGTGATTGAGAGGAACTGGTTTGTGTCTGAGCTATAGCAACTGCATGCAACAAAGGTAACATTGATTGTGGTAATGTGACGGGTGAAGGAATAGGTGTAGAAAGAGACATGTCCTTCGGATCAGGACTAAGGAAGATGGAGCCGATTGGATCTAGAACTTCATAATGTGGGGTCCCTGTGTTTACAACCAAATCCTTTTGTGAGGATGTCAGAGGAGTTTGAGGAAATGGTGGAGATCTTTCTTCCATCTGCTGTGAGGAAGTAGCAGCAGTGGTTATTGGTGACTTTTGTTTTGTCACTGGCAGTTGCTCTGGGATCTCATCTTCCAGAGTTACCGTTTTACTGGATTTGGGTGGCTTTTTGGATGATTTCTTTTTGGTCTTTTTGGTAATGGCAGGTGTGGGTTTCATTGCAGTGGTTGTGCTACTATGATCACCTGGAGCAGTGGGCTCAGCAGCAGATACCTGAGGAGCAGTGGTAGCTGCTAAATTCTGCTCAGGCACATCTGCTTGTGTTTTGCAAGGTGTTGACATTCTAGTGAAAGTTTCAGCTGTTAAGCTTTTAATTTGAAAAGATTCACCTTGTTGGTATACATGAACATCATCCTTTGCAAATTTTTTTGTAAAGTAATAACTTAAAAACCTTGGAAATAATAGAAAGGATTTTGTTAAAACATTTTTGGCCAAATCATCAAAGATTTCCTGGGAATAATTAAAATCTTCATTTTGTAAAATAGCAAACCCCAGGGATTGAATCTTTAATGGTATCTCATTGAAGGCAGTTGTTTTATTTGAAACACACATTAACAGGGTATGAAATAAAAATCTTGTTGCAGGAGGGAAATAACCTTTTTCTAAGGTATCCCTCTTTATTTGTTCAGCATACCCCCTTTCAAGGAAATTAGTTTTTAACTCATTTTTGGAAAAAAGAAGTTTTACCTTGCTGATCATTGAGTTCAAAGACTTCCGAGATGGAGTGTGGTGTGATTTTGACTGGTTTACCCAATAAGGAGGAATTAATGGCTATGATGTCTTCTCCTTGTTTGTCAAGAGTGGCATTTTTCCAAAATTCTCTCTGGGTTTTCTGGTAAATCGGAGCATCTGCTGTTAACAAAGTTTTATACTTTGATGCAGTCATGGTATCAATGATGGAATCGAAAACATCGGTGGTGCCTGGTTTTGTAAGAATACCCAGATAATTGTGAGAGGATTTGTATGGGATTTCGATGGGTGTAGTAGCCTTTTGAGAGGCCTTTTTAGATGATTTCGAAGTGGATGTTGCAGATGGCTTTGATTTCGTCATTTTGATGAAGAAAATCGAAGAATGAATTTGAGATAAGAAGATGGACACTGCTTTGAGAACAACTTTTTTTTTAATTCGAATCAACAGTAAAACCCCTGTTTGGGGTTTTTTATCAGGGTTTTATAGGGAAAAAGGTAATTGCTGACATGGCAACGGGTACAAAGATCTGACGGATAAGAACTGACCATATGCCAACCTCTGATGAAATGAAGGATAATGGAAGACAGTTGTTAAGGAAACCACTGATGGATAAATATCAGTGGATTACAAATGAAAATGAGGACAGTGGGTGACTTTAACTATCAGTGGATAGCTATGTCAGTGGTTTAAAGCACTGAAGTCTGGTGACAGTGGAAAACAATGAAAATGATGGAACAGAGGTTGACTTTCAACAGTGGATAGCTACAAACCAATAGATGTTTGAACCAATCAGTGGTTACAACAGACTTTGATTTTCTGAAAACATTTTAATGCTTTTATTCATAGAAAAACAGGATTTTGCCTGTTATTCCATGTTTAGCATGCCAATCATAGAGATCAAGATTTCAAAGATAGATGTGTCTAAACCTTTGGTTAGCACATCTGCAAGCTGATCCTTAGTGAGAACATGATGCAGACAAATCGAACCTTTATTATAGCAATCCCTCACAAAGTGATGTCTGATGATAAGTGAGGATGGATGTATATGGTATAAGATTTTTGATGATATATTTCAGCTGCTTGACAATCCTGCATAAAAGAAGTCTTTTGAGCAATTATATCAAAATCAAATATCCGAGCTTGAGGAAACAAAAAGTTATTTTCTCAATATGCAGCAGCAACATAGTCTTCTTATTCTGTTTGTGCAACATCCAATAAGGAGGAATTAATGGCTGGTTTACCCAATAAGGAGGAATTAATGGCTATGATGTCTTCCGAGATGGAGTGTGGTTGTGGAAACATCTGCTGTTTGTGCTTAGTTTGATGAGTATAAATCTTGACACCTATACTCCAACATATACACTGTTTTTGAGGGTCCACTTTTTTCCCAAAAGATTCTCATCCTTTGGTAAGTCTGCAAGTTTTCAAACTTGTTTTCCCTGAACTGTTGAAGCTCCTCTTATATGACACTACCCAACTTTCTGTCTTTTAGTGGATTTGAAGTTTAATTTGATCAACAACTATTGGTATATCAGTGGATGAGCTTTAACATCTGTTTTGTACATCTGCTGCTCAGATGTCGTCATCATTGTGTTTTTTGTAATAGATGAATTGATTGTTAAATTGATTGTGTTTTTTATAATAGATGAACAATGAATGAATATGATTCAATGATTTATGCAGCAGAAATGAACACAAACTTTGTAAACACAATCAAGGAGGAAAATAGTTTTGATAAACACATGCTTTTCATCAATCGAAAGATTACAAATCAAATCAAAAGATTACATTACATGCTTACAAACTAAAACTTCCCCTCAGCCTGATGCTACTTGGTCGATCACACAAGTTGGAAGAGCAGTAGTTAGTCTTTGGCATTCTTTTGGTCTTCACACCAGCTGTTGTGCTAAGCAGTGGATAAAACAAATCAGAATTGTAGATCAGCAGTTGTTTGAACCACTGTCAAGGGGAAAGTCTGAAGCCAAACAACTGCTTATTCTGGTTCCACTGCTCTGAACCGGTTTTCTCCTTAATCAACTGTTCCTCTGTTAAGGTTCAATTCCAACAATGTAAATTGTAAACCGGAATTATGACATCATCATTGACATGTGGCATACCTTAGAAGTTGACACATAGGCAGATTTACATCAGCTCATAATCTCTCATTATAGATAGTACCTGACTAATCTATCAAAGTTAGATGTTTATGATGTAGGATCGAATTCGGACCTAAACGAGTCGCGTAGAAGAGTCTATCTCATTTTGAATGGCGGAAACATGCAAAACGAGTACAATTCAGCAAGTATACACACTAAACTGTCGATATTATTGATCTGGACAATGTTTACAACCTGTCGACACTTCGGCAGCACTTCGTGGCTCACCGGAAGACAACACCTCAAACTATCTATGTGATTCCGCTCTAATGACTATATATAGTGAAGTGATTTCGCTTATGTGTACACTGACACATAAGCGATACCCTATCTTGACATAAAAGCGAAATTACAATTAACCACATAAGCGAAATTATAATCTGACACATGAGCGGAATCGGTTTTGTCAAAATGAATGAAATCTAACTCTTATCATCTTTTGTCTTATGTGTGATGATGTCATTGTGACATCACTTGGATGATGTCATGATGACATCATGTTTGACCAATCTTCGCAACGAACTGAGACACGACTTAAGACGTAGTTGACAGATGAATGCACTAACAGACTCCCCCTCAGATGTTGACGAGTCTTAAGTGTCGAATCTTCTCAGTCTTCAGTCTTTATCAGCTTCAGGCTCCCCCTTTTATCAAGCTTCCGTGCTTTAGGATCGACACCTAGCTTTCCATCTACAAGCTTCTCTTTGCTTCAAGCTTGTCTTCAGAATCCCCCTTAGACTCTGCTCTCGGGATCGTAATCTGGTACATCTGCAACACTCAAACATCTATAAATACAATGTTTTCGTATTATCAATCAAATTCTCTAATTCACTCCCCCTATCAACAAACTGTATAGATTTGGCAGTGTTAAAGAATCCAACTCCCTCACAGTTTATCATCCAAGTTCAAGTTAATGACCTTGGAGATATCACAAACTGTTTTTGAAATTTTTTATTTTAAATCAAGTTTCAATTTAATGAACTTGTTTTATTTTTAGAAACACAATCAGCATACTTAGATTTTGAAACTCAGCACTCAGACATCAGTTGTCGAAAATAAAGCAGAAATCAAAATCTTTTTGTATTTTCTGAAAATATAAAGCAATAAAGAAATATGTACAAACATATTTACAGACAATATTTTTGTTTGAGTATGCGTCCGAGGATCATATCAGTTTATGACAAGTCACAAGTACCGTTGAGCTTTTTAACACTTTAAGTATTAAACAATTCACTTAGATTGTCGATATATTGATCCACTTAAATTTTCACACAAATTTCAACTGATTCAGGATACGAATTAGGTGTTTTAAGAACTTAAACTCATTCATGTGTCCCACCTCTTGAATATACTCCCGTATCCAGAATCCCAATAATCAGTCTTACAGGTGAATATACTACAATGATATCTGTATATAAATTAGGTATGCGAGGGCCGAGGGATCTCAGGTCGATACTTCCGTATACGCAGAGAGATATCAGCTTCGACTTTACGGTATGTCCCCTTTAGAAGATCTTTTTGCTTACAACAGCAGCGACTATCAATTTTATTGTTTCATCGGCATGCTGAGGGTTTAATGCTATGTTTCAAGCATTGCAGAAAGTATTATTCGAGGACTAGGTCAGAACTACCGTTCAGCAGAAGTCCCGGAATAATACCCCAGACATCATTGAGTATAAAGACCTAGTATATCAGATTAAGAGACCTTTCAAACGAGATTTCAGGGGTTACCTATATATCCAAGTAGTGTTCCCCACGAAATAAGCAAGTTTGAATTTAGGTTTATATCCCGAAAAAGTTTACTAAATGTATAAAAATCTACCGACACATCCACGGTGAGATCGTTTAACACATTTAAACTTTCCAATTCTTTAGCATACTGTAACTGTCTACTGATGTACTATCATTTCCTCTTTTTACACAAAAACTCAAATTTTTGAATTTTATCATGTTTTTGACTTTTTCAAATTTTTCAAATGTTTTTGTATTTTCTAACAACAATACTCCCCCTAAAATGCAAAACCATATAAAGAAAATTTGACAACCAACACTGATAGCTTTGTCTCGCCATCCATTTTCTACTAAAAGTGTACTGATTTGCAGAAAATCTAACATAAAGTACCCCCATGATTTACAACCCATTGATCTTAACAGTTTGAAAACCATTTTTCAATCTGGTGAAAGTAATCATGTTTGTTCAGCCGTGAGGGTTTCGGCGTATACAATCAACACTTATTTTTGAATTTTTGAATATTTGACAAAAATTAAAAACAAACATATTTTTGGTTTTTCAAATTTTTCAATTTTTAGGGTTTTTGAAAATATTGTTTATTTATTTACAGAAAACATATAAACTTCCTGTTCCAACCAACACAGGATCCAGCAGCCTCCTCTCCTTGTTGTGACAGGCTGCTCCAACCTCCAATCTCACAATCTTCAGAATTGTTGAGCACCTGCACATTGAACTAACTGAATTACTTGAACAATTTAGCCCAGGTCTGTTGAACCTTGGGCATTTCAACACAATAATTTTCATTCAATGCTGGAAATTCTTTGTCATTTTTCACAAAAACTTTCTCAATTTTAATTTCAACTTTCTCATCTTTTACCAATTCAACATGTTTCTTAACACTCCATGTTTGACCTTTTGGTGTTCCTCGTTTGTAAAAATGTGAAACTTTTTAAACATTTTGATTTTGAACAATAACTCTTGGTTTCCAAAACTCTTGAGGTTTTGTCATATCAACTGTTGTTTTCCAACTTTGAATTGTTCTGACTCTGGGTGTGTGAGAATTCCAAGTCTGTCTAGAATCAAACCTGTTCGGGTCTGATTTCCAGTTTTGATTCGAAGCAAACTTGTTTGTATTGTACCTCCAAGTTTGTTTTGATTCAAATCTGGTTAACCTTTGTCTCACATTCTCAGATTTTTGTTTCTCAGCATCAAACTTCTTTTTGTCAACATCCACAGGTTTTAGATTAGGACACTTGCGTGCAAGATGTCCTTTTTGATCACATTTGAAACATGTTCTCATGGACACATCTTTGACCTGTGGTTGTTGCTTTTTCTTTTTAGCAAAGAACTCATCATTAGACTGTCTCATTTTGAGTTCTTTTTCTTTTTCTAAACTGCCTCCTTGAACAAAACTCATTTTTGCTTGAAAATTCGGCGTCTCATTTTTGTTCCAATGTTGTTTCTTCTTATAACCCAACCCAGCCTTCATGTTCTTCTTTTTGAAACCAGGTTTGGTATACGAACCTCTATGACTCTTACCGACAAACTTTGAAATTTCAGACTTCTCAATCTCAACCATTTTGAAAACTTTGTCGACTTTTTCTGAAATCACATTCTGAATCGGGAATACAACATCTAAGAACAATTTGTCCGATCCAATCAAGGTATAAACCAATCCTTTTGAATCATCATTCAAATTTTCCTCGGATTTTGTGTTTTTCAGATAACCATCATGAAGATTTCCTTCATCTTCATCCTGTGATTCAGATTTACCTGTAACAACTGACTCTTCTTTCAACACACTTTCAACGACTTTACCTACCACCTCTGAATCATGAGAATCATCAGATTTGGAATAGGTTATGTCAATGTTGTCTGGCAATTGATCTACCATGTTGAAAGCGTTTTCGACCTTTTCCTCATCATAAAATGCAAATTTTCCCGGTGGTGGAACTTGATGAAACTCTGAGCCAATGCCTTTCTTGTTCTGCTCAGACTCACCATCACCCGGTTTTATATTGAAAATTCGTTCAAGCACATATGACGACACGTGGTAACTCTTTAACTTGTTGTTATCCTGTTCTAAATCAGTAATCTGTCGCTTTAACTTAGCAACATCCTCAATATAGGAATTAACAACATCTTGTTTTATAGCATACATTCGTTTAAGTTCTTTGGTTGTTTCAGACATATAATTCATTCTTGATTGAGCATATTTCATTTCATCTTTTATTTTATCATATGACTCTTTCGTAATGTGATATGATAATTTCATTGAATCATATTCCTTTTTCATTTCTTAACAAGCAATTCCTTTTTGTTCACATTCATTTGTCATTTTCAAAACATTTTCTTTCAAAACTTCATTTTCTTTCTCTAATTTATTACATTTTTCTGAAAGTTTTTCATCATTTTCTTTAAAAACCTTTTCTTTTTCTAACATCTCTTTGCATTTTTCTTTGAAAATCTTTTCAATTTTTGTGAACTCAAGATCTCTTGTTCTAAATTGCTCATCTTTTTCAGTACAAGCTCTGCATGATTCCATGCATTTCTTGCACTGATCAACCAGTTTCAAGTTTTCAGAATCAGAATTTACCTCAGTGATTGGCACTTCGGTGTTTTCAGCAACCTCTGTCTGCTCAGCAACATTCTGCTTTTCTTCAACACCGACTTCATCACCAACATTATCAGCTTCCTCATTCTCATTCTTTTCCTATTTTTCTTCTTTCTTCACCTCTTCTTCAATCTGCCGTTCTTCAGTAACAGCTTTCTCAACCTCTTCATTCACAACAACTTCTTCACTTTTGATTTCCTTCACAGCTTCAACTTCAACAGTTTCTGCTTTAACCTCTTCAGCATCTTTCTTCAGATTGTTCACCATTTCTTCAACATTCTTCTTCATCCTCTCCTCATCCCTTTTTCTCAGACACGATAACATGGCATATCTGATCTCTTTTTCATACCTCTTAACGTATGTGTCATCTTTCATCACATTTCTATAGTATTCAGCTCTCAACGGGACTTTGAGAAGAACATCATCGAAGATTATGTCTTTCTTGGGAACAACTGGTTCTCCTTCTCTGTTATAATAACATTCTCTCTTTTTATCCCATCTTTTGCTACCGACAGCCATCTCATACTCCTCTTGCATATCATCCATTCTGTTGTAGACCACATTTCTTTCTCTGTAAGTCTTCTCACTCAAGATCTCTTCTCGAGTTTTTTCTTTGATCTCAACTTTTTCTTCATGGATTTCAGTAGTGTCTTTGTCTTTGTTTTCATCTTGAATTTTAGCAACAAAAACAAACTTTCTATCTTCTGTCATAGCTCTCCCATGAGCTGTTTTACGAACATTCTCTAAACGATCTTCTTCTGGACAAACTGTGCTCCAGTCAAATCCTTCATCAGGATAGATTACTGCATATGCTCTTGACTTTTCTTTTGGTTTATCTTCAATCAACTTTGGCTCTTCTCTGCTTCGATGGTAGATTGCCTTTCGGTAGTAATCATCATTGAACGGATGTTCATTTCCACCAATTGCAGAATTAGTGCATTCTCTCTTGAAATGACCTTTTTGCTTGCATTTGAAACAGGTCACTTTGGATTTATCGAATCCAAGCTTTGTTGACGCACCTCCAAGAGATTGTTTCCCGGTAATCTCCATATACCTCTGAGCTCTGCGAATACAACTAGCTAAACACCAATGAATGTCAATGAGCTCCATCTCTTCCGGATCAATCTGGTCGTAATCTTCTTTGGTCAATTCGGAGTTTCCAATTTTACCAGCTACAAGACCTTCATATGACTCCAGAACAGATGCAAGAAAACTCATTTGCTGCTTCGCTGCATTGATGCTCATTGCAGGAGAATTCTTCAGTTTAAGAGCAATGTTGCACAAAATTTCTTCAGAATCATCAGAATTTGTCTTTGAAGATGAATGATATCCAGAATGATGACTTGTTGACATTGTTGGTGGTTCTTTCATCTTTTCACCACTAAATGCTGTTTTTGGTGAACCAACGCCTTTATCAGAAAGCACACTGCTTTTATAGTACAAGCCAACGTTCTGTTGATGTGAAGATTCAGTCATCTTGTTTTGCTTTTGTAGCTCCAGATCATGACTTTCAATCTTTTCAAACAAAACATCAAGAGTAATTGTATCATACAAAGCATCATTTTTCAAAATAAAAACAAACGTTTGCCACTGATCAGCTCGTGGTAACGCTTCAATCACGTTGTCTATCAATTCCTCTCTTGTTTTATTTATCTTTAATCTCTCCAACTCAATTTTAAGATGACAGAATCTCTCAATCATTTGCCTCACCGACTCTCCTTTTATGTTATCAAACAGATCAAATTCTTTCTTTAATAAAGCGATTTTGTTCTTTTTAATCTGTTTACCCCCTTCAGCTTTAACACGTAAAGCTTCCCAGACAGACTTAGATGACCCGTCATGAGTTAGTAAAGCAAAAATATCATTTCTGATTGCTGACTGAATCAATGCTATCATTCTTTGTTCAGCTTCGTATTCAGCTTTATCTTCTCTTGAAAACTTCTTGAATACTATATCTTCGCCTTTCTCGTCTTTTGGTTTTTCGTACCCATACTCCAAGCAAAACCAGCTTTCATGAGCATACGCTTTCGCCCAATTGATAAAACGTTCTTTCCACCAGGTATAATCCTCAATGCTATCAAGAGCTGGTGGCTTTGAATGAGTTCCATAAAAGTTATCATGCTTGATGTTCTCATTTAGCACTTTAGAAATGGTTTTTGGTGTAATATTTGTAGCCTCAGACGATTCGGTTGCGAACGCGTTGTAAAACGTATTGAAAAATTCCTCAGCCATGATGCAAACCTGTCGAACAAACAATCAACAATTAGTTTAAACGCTTATCAATTAACTGAAACAAACTAGTACTCGAACTGATGATTTTCTGTGCGGACTGAACGTTGACCAACTCTGTGAACTTCTAGGACCCGAATCGAATTCAAACGTTTTGACTCTTTGAAACCTTTGAACTCCAAATCATACGAACTTCCAAGCGAATCGATGACTTTAATATGCGACTTGACCTCTCAAAACAACCTTACTGACAAACGAACTAGATTGTCTTTTGTGAGAACTGACAAGAACCAAGACTCAAACCGCAAAACCTTTTGATGCGAATTAACTGGTTTTTTTTTACGACCGGTGTTGATATCAACCGAACTGGCAACACTTCGAATCAATTGTTTAGAGATAGACAATACTTGTATCGATCACATACATGAACTAACAATACACAATGATAATTGAGCTGCAATGTTTGTGGTGATCTTTCTAAAAACACATGTAAAACTTTATTATCAATTCATGGGCCTTAACTATATTTCTTGTATCTGATCTTCAATTAAAGTTGACTTCAAATATCTGCTTTATCACATGAAATCACATATGCCAATGCAGTTAAAAAAAAAAAACATTTGACCGTCAACAAGATAAGTGGGTCGGCTCACATAACAATTTACCTTTCAAATTTTTAGTTAATTAAAGTCTTGAACAAAACAATTTTTTATTGAAACCAACAACTTCAAATCAAGAAAATTTCTGATTGGACCTCAATTATCACTAAAACGACAGTTTCATTAAATGTGTCAATCAATTAAATGGGTCACATGCAAACTTACACAAACTATTATCAAACCATGCAAGCTGGATTTCAATTTACGATATCTAACAAGATAATGTCACATGAATATGATCGTGAATTTCAACTCTAAAAACGATGTAATCACATGCACAATCAGTTTACAAATATTCAACAAATTTTATCAAATTTTATCAATTCTCCATTAACCGACTGACATTATTATATGATCACGTAAACCGAGTTTCATCACATGAATTTATGAATTACTATATCACATGCAGGTTCTTATTTTCAATTTTTCTAACAAATATTCACATGATAACACTATTCGATGATCAACACAATTATTTCAACCACTATCCTAGATAAGAACACATAAGCGAAGTCCACTGATGATGATGACCTTATGAGCGATACCTCAAAATATGTGACACAAAAGCGAGATCACTTCACAAACTATGTGACTTAAGAGCGAAATCAACTAAAAGATGACCGTAAGAGCGAAATCACAAGTAAACCTGCTGATGACGTCACTTTTGCACGAGTCCATAAAAGCGAAATCTCAAAAATCCTAAGATCTAAGTCGATTTTAGCTTTGAAATTTTCAAGGATTTACTAGAACATGATTACGAGTACTGTGTGTGAAATTGAACCAATTCTAACCGAAAAATTTTTTAATTTTCGAAAAAGAATGGTGTAGAAACAGAATTATCGGCTGAATGGTGTAAAACTCTTCTCCACTAGCTCTGATACCACTTGTAGGATCGAATTCGGACCTAAACGAGTCGCGTAGAAGAGTCTATCTCATTTTGAATGGCGGAAACATGCAAAACGAGTACAATTCAGCAAGTATACAGACTAAACTGTCGAGATTATTGATCTGGACAATGTTTACAACCTGTCGACACTTCGGCAGCACTTCGTGGCTCACCGGAAGACAACACCTCAAACTATCTATGTGATTCCGCTCTAATGACTATATATAGTGAAGTGATTTCGCTTATGTGTACACTGACACATAAGCGATACCCTATCTTGACATAAAAGCGAAATTACAATTAACCACATAAGCGAAATTATAATCTGACACATGAGCGGAATCGGTTTTGTCAAAATGAATGAAATCTAACTCTTATCATCTTTTGTCTTATGTGTGATGATGTCATTGTGACATCACTTGGATGATGTCATGATGACATCATGTTTGACCAATCTTCGCAACGAACTGAGACACGACTTAAGACGTAGTTGACAGATGAATGCACTAACATATGATATAGATAGTGTTTTTTTTATGTGTGCAACTCTATATTCAGGCACAATTTAACATCAAAATAAACCAAATCAATTACAATTCTCCAGATGGTCGCTCGAAGAAATTAAACTGAAGATATTAAATTAAATGTTTGAAATAATATATGATTAAATAAACACAATAAAAAAACGACATAATAAAAAACACAATTCACCCAGACTAACTTTCAAGAAACAAATCAAAACATTCCATTAAAATAAAAATACCACCAATAACTCTTAATAATTGAATACAAACCACTTCACTATAACAACTATGACTAAACTTAACAAAACTACTTATAAGGAAAGTAAAAACCTATGCTTCAACTCCATTGACTCATTAACTTGTCTAAATATTTCTAACATCTGTGCCATTAACTGAACATCTTTGTTCCCACTCTCACCATTATTCAAAAGTGTCAGGTCACGAACAGCAGTTGGAGGCAATAAACGCAACGTCTCAGTTACATCATCACGAGAGCCAACTCCAGTCTTCAAAGAATGAAAGCATTTCCTCAGATCTTTAGAAAACTCTAACTCAGCTTCCAATTCTTCCATCGCTGCTTTATAAAACAGTTCCTTCAAATCTTCTCCTTGATTACTTAATGAAGCCATTGAAAAACTTAAATAACTTGAGATACGATATACATGAAATGTCTGCATATATATATAAAAGGCTTATGGTCACTAACGCGGAATTATTAATGGCAGCAACGGTTACATGATGTAAAAATTGCTCCGGGAAACGATACAATCATACAAAAAACTGAAGAGACACACGTTTACATACAGTTATTACTATAAACACACAAACCATTAATTCAACACGGGAAACTTAAACTGGTACACGGCTTACTATGCATGAATCAACAAAAATATTAATTACCCTTTAAATTATAACGAAAATATTACAAACAAAGAAAAACATGCATGTTTAAGGGAAAGGAAAATACACACATAAAAAAACTCCAACTCAACACAGTATCATTACCAGTCTACAATAACCATCATCATACATAAAAAACAACATAACTAATCTTCGCCAAAACTGTCGATTTCAATCACCTCATCCCACTTCCAATTCTTCAGCGCCTTTACCATTTGATTAATTCTTCTGAAATTACGAGGCTAGAGAATAATATGTCAGTCACTCATCTAGAATATTAACTAAACATATAGATATGGAACAAACCTTGTTTATCTCATGCTTTATAGAATTGTCGGGACATCCAACCAAAGCACCAAACTCCAAGTCAAAGCCTTTAGATTTGTTCTGAAATTTACAAAACAAAATATAAGCAAACATAATAAGATTCAGCATAAACATCACCAACTATCACTAACAAAATAATTTACATACTTTAACATAAACGATTTACCTTTGCATCTCCGATTGAAGACATAGTCAAGTCAGGAAGTACTCCAAATAATTCTTCAAACTGAAAAACAATATACTCATTAATAAAATAAACTACCATGTTGAACTAAAACAATGTTATCTTTACAGTTATAAAAGAATTATTACATACATTTCCAGTTTCATCAGATATCTTACTCAACTTTTGAAAATGATCATCCACTAAAATGTTGTCAGCCACAAGCTGGAAAAAAAACAACTGTTAATCACTGTTGTCATAGTATATTACAAAAATAAACCAAAAAACACAGTATCTGTAAAAAACACAATGATTTTTAAAATAAACAACATGATAAAATATTTTACAAGAATTATTACGCACGTTTCCAACTTCATCATATGACCTGCTCAACGTTTGAAAATGATCATCCACAAAAATTTTGTCAGCCACCACCTGGAAAAGAAAAAAAAACAACTGTCAACCACTGTTGTCATAGTATATTACAAAAAAAAAATACAAAACAAAAAAACCATCACAAAAAACACAATAGCTGTAAATAACACAATAATTCTAAGTAATACACAATATCATAAATACTAACAGAAACTTCATCATAAACTTGCTACGAAATGTACATTCTCATTAGAGCAATAAGAAAATTCATGCAAATGACCATCCACACACTCGTCAGCTACAACCTGACAAAAAAAAGCATGTCAATGATTTTTTACTATAATAACACAAAGGATTCCTACAAACACAAAAATAATATTAAAAAACACAATGCTATGTAAATCCCAATACTTGACAAAACAAAATGATATTACATTTCCAACTATAGTAGAAGACATCATATCTGCTGGCTGCTTCATTTCCACAACGCTGTCCAACCCAGCAAACTGAAAAACAAAGCATCATTATTCAAATGAACAAACATGGTTAAATAAACACAATACCATATAAATTAACATCTTACATTTTTCCCCGAAATTGAATCCTCATCATACACAACATTATCCATCGATCATAACTGAAGCAAAACAAACAAACTAAATAAGAAACTATTATCGAAACATAACAAACATCATTAACACATAAAATATGTAACCACCTTACAGTGATATGCTTTATTGAAAAGGATGTAATGCAAAGCATTCACAGACATATATATACATCTTGTATGCTAACTACCACGTAGAAGTTATCCAAGATGAACCGACAAGGTTGAGAGAGCGTACCCACGTAGCGAGAAACATGCAGAAAACACAGCAAAACTTAACTTGCGTTGAAAAATCAAACTGCCAATTTTTTTGGGTTTGAACGGATGAGATTAAATCTTGAAGGTAACCACCTGAATTATTACGGTCAGGATCTACTCGAACGTGGGTTTGACCAACGGTTGTTTCGCGGCGAACAATTTATTAATAATTTGACATATTTTAATCGAACAATTTATTTATTTATAAAATAGCTTAATTGTAGCAATAAATTAATAAAATTCCATCTACTAATTAAGCCATACGCAATATGTAATCGACAAAAAGAAACATACATACCGAAAATTTTGTAATAATTATATATTTCACATAATTTGAGTATAATCTTGATATACCCTTTTTAAAAAGTCTGATTCTTTTTTAAAAGAACTCCGACGAACCTACAACTTCCAGGGAAAACAAAAAATACGAAATCACAAACTAAATGCACCAAAACTAAATCTAATATACTTCTAAACCAAACATACCATATCAATTTATCCTCTTAGAGCATTCACATCCCTTCCATCAAATACTATAAGTTGTTCTTTATATTATAAAAAGTGGCTTTAAGTCATTGTGAGTGGAGGAGATATAAAATGTTACTGTTCATTTTTATATTTAAGGGAACATTTGTAGGTCCCGAAATCTGAGGATCGATAACGAAAACCTATCCTTGTTTATAACAAACACTGTTACGGATGCGGAATCTCCGTATCGATGCAAATCAAACAAAGTTTATAAAACACACGCGGTATAATCAATGAAACGCAATCTATTGATCAAATAGGATGAGAACCAAGAACAAACTGATACAAACACAGTTTTGACAGAGTTTCTTTAAGGGTATTTTCTCATCTAGTTTCTAAGTGAAACCAGACAGTGTTTATATAGTTCCTGGGCCTTAGTCTCGACGAAACACAAGGTGGGTCGACGAAACAAACATTGGGCCAGGTACTGGGCCTGAAACAGCCCAACAGTCGACGAAACAAGAGTTGTTTCGTCGCTGATGTCAACGAAACAGAATCAAATGGACATTGGGTTGTTTCGTCGTGATGTGTTCGACGAAACAGATTTGTTTCGTCGAAGGCTGCACAAGCTTAACTGTTTGCTGCAAACAGACAGTTGCAGCAAACAACATACAAACACAAACATAATGACATATATACCCTTATATGCAACATGCATTGTTCGTATACATTACATACCAAATAGAGACAAAATAAGTCGGACACAAGTGGATAGAGGGATATCCGACTTGGTCGACGGCAAATACATACTCGATAAACGTTAAAAGACCGTACAAAATATAACGATAAACAAGACTAGTTACAGACACAAAAAGGTGCACCAACAAACTCCCCCTTGTCTATTACTCGTCTTCGGTCTTCAATCTTCTTTCTTCAGTGTTGTTCGGACCACAAACTGCCCGCATGGATTCCCCGGTAATAGCAGAAACAAGCGACGCGCTGAAATTTCAACGCTTGATGCGCATCCTTGTCTTCGTAAAAAAATGTCATGCCGATATAACTTTTCAATGTCAGCCTCAAACATGTTAACGATCCACATCGGATCTAACATTCTGAAATTTTCATGATTTCCATAAAAAACGATCACTGCTTCGTGCGTGTCGGAGTCATAACACCATATCCTCATTTCTCCTAGAACGTTCTGCGGTATCGGCATCAAGGGTATCTTATCCACAACTTTTGCTGGCTCATAAACAAGCTTGTATATGCCAGTGTTGGTTGCCGGATCGAGAGTAAACTTGATTTGCTGATAAATAGGGAACTGAGGCTTGTATGACTTCTCTTTCCAGCCAGACTTCTTGTTCATCTTTATCAGCCGTTCAAATAAAGTTGCACCTTCAAAGTTTGAGCGATTTATGAGCTCAATCTTCGTCAATGCTGCCACGTCATAAAAAGGCAAAGATAGTATGCTCAGCAACGACTGGAAGTATTGAATTCCAAATTCCCATTTGATAGCGATGCAATGTATTTCCTTGACGAACATCCAACAGAGGATTCGTCCACTTGGCTTCACTTTCTCGAATTGTAAGTAATCAACTTGAGCGACTTCTGGCACAGGCTTGGATACCTTTGATAAGAATTGTTTTCGCCATTCGGAGAATGCATCTGCAGCATTTTCCGACGTATCACGATTCTTTAAATGCTCATGTATTTCATCCACATTCTCTTGTAACCAATCTTCATCGAAGGGAGTGAATTCAGTCCCGTCCTTACGCACATATGCTGACTTCTGCTCATTGCCCTCAAAAACAATTTCTTCAATGTTTTCAACATCAGTAGATTCGGGCTCACTAGACATTCGATCAATCTCTCCTTCATCAATCTCTCTCATAGCATGTAAAGCAAGCAATTGCTCATGAGACAGATCCTCGACAATTTCTCCTTCTTCAAGTAATTCCCCAGTGACTGGATGGATAACCTGTAATGCAAGATCAACACTGCTTGGAACATAAGATGTACCTTCAATCTGTTGAACTATTCCAGAGGAAGTTCCTTGAGTAGATTCGAACGCTGGCGGCTGAACAACAACAATTTCAGAAGATGTAGCGGCTGGCGGCTGCTGTGATGTAGAAGAAGGATCAGGATTCCCTTGATCTTCAGGATCATCATCCTGTTTCTACATAACTTCTTGTTGCTTACATCGATCATCCCACAGAGTAGCAACCCGCTTTTGAAGTATAGTGCTACTTTTCTCTCTTTTTTCGTCTGCAGCTTTCAAACGTGCATTCTCAGCTTTGAGTGAATCAATCTCAGCTTGTTGGCGTTCTATCACAGTTTGTTGTTGACCAACAGTGGACTTTAACTTGTTAATTTCCACCAATTGACTGACCTGATCATTTTTTGTGATCCTGATAAATTCAGTTTGCCTCTAAATACGATCAGCAGCTGCTTCAAGTTGAGAGAATAGGTAGTTGTTCTTTTCGTCTTGAGAATATTCTGAAAATATCCTTTGACGTTCAGAACTAGGCTGCGAAGTAGTTGCTCTAATTGCAGCAGCCATAGATCTTTGAGGAACGGCCTGAGGGGTTACTGTTGGAGTTTCAACAGCTGAAGATATCACAGGAGTTTCGTGAACAGGCTCTTGAACAGGCTCCTGAGGAACAGATTTCCGAGCAGAGGTACTCAAATATCTTCTTGCTTTCTTCTTTTGATGTTCAGCCGCTTTCTCAGCTTTTCTTTTCTTTAAACGTTCCTGTTAGACCCTAAAACGTATTTGACAAAAAGTCGCAGCGGAAACACTAACCATAAAATTCCTTTCATTATAAATACCTTAACTTATTTAAAATTTAACTTTAACATAACTCTTTCACATAAATCCATCATTCGACTTATTTACTAAGTAAAAACATAGCTTATGTTTACTACATTATATACATCAACGTTCCCGTACAATCTCTCTAGTGACTCGATCCTCGATCTCTGTTCCTTGATGATCCTCAAGGCTCGTATTACCTGCGCTCACCACATAAAATTCATAACATTAGTACGCATTATAAACATACAAGATTTATTCACGTTTACTTTTCGTTCCGTTAACTCATTACATCCCAGCTTTCCATCTGATCATACAATCCGTGGTGAGACTTTCTCGTTGTACCTGCGTTACACTTCGTTCACAAGGCACGCTATTATTATCGTCAATACTCAATTTCATTGAATACATGCATATATACTTTCATGCATACTTACATAAGTGCATCCGTTCACACATAACTACTTTCAAACCTATGTAGCTGCTTTCATACGTGCGTGCCTACATACGTGCATACCTACATACATACATGCATACATGTCTACATACATACCTATTACATGCCTTCACACAACCCTACATACGTGCGCACATTCGTATATACTCACTTGAATATATATATATATATATACATACACATACTACCTACATACTCACCTACATACATACCTGCATCCATATCTTCACGCATGCTTTCATACGTGTATATGCTCTTATATACCTAATTGCATGCATACACACATACATTCATTCATTCACGCCACATATATTCATACGTACATACATACATACCTTTATACATATCTACTTTCCCTAAAATAAGGAAATAACTAATCATTCTTAGCTTATACGCGTTTAAAAACGGTCCAGACGGGTTCGCAATGCATAAACAGTTGAAATAAACGGTTTTCGCGAAACTGACCACAGTCGCGTAGCGCCACTGCCTAGGGCCTTGGCAGTCGCGCTACGCTACTGCCTACATTTTGACAGAATGTTGATGCTGCTGATCTGCAGATTTCCAGCACAACCGGATTTCACGGAAACGAGCATAACTTACTCGTTTTTTATCCGTTTTACCCGATTCTTTTTCCTACGTGATCGTAATTTAATTCTTCATCACATGGAGTAAAAATCCAATATTTGGACTACCTAAATTTATGACTATTAAGCCCTCGGCTCGTTACCCTTTTACCAAACCTTGACTCGTTCATGCATTTATCAACATAACTTGTTTGTTTGACATTAACTTCATATGAACCTAATAATTTCAAGGTCATCTATCATAAAAGATTCATTTATGGATACTTTACACCTTATTCCACACAATTTTCGCTCAAAAGCTTATTTTGACCCGTTAAGGGCAAATGCGCATAAAAAGGTCCTTAGCTTACGAAAATCATACTTCTTGCTTTCTTACTTTTTCAAAACATTCATTTAATCAAATAGCTTGTTCGTGATCAACTTTTAAGATCATTTGCCCGTTTTACCCATCAAGGGCGTTTTCGTCAACTTTGTTCCATCCCTTACAACAAATGACTTCCTTACACATTTACCCAATCCCACGACTTAACTACAACTCTAATCGCACATACTTGGCTCGGATCAAAGCTATGACCCGTTGTAATACTTCATCCACTAAATCGCTAATTAATAGCAATGCATGTCCTTTCGCTAATCATTCTGTGAATTCATAATACTAGACAAACACTTCGTTAGTCAATATCGCCAAATGGTGATATCTTCACCATTGGACCCGTTATATCTAAAAGTCCATTTTAACCTCGTGGGATTTTTATTATTCCACATCCCAACATATAACTTATTCCATTCGTTAACTCGTAACCATAATTACCATAATACCCTTTTTCCCCTTTTTAACCATCAAACTCAGTTTCTTAACATAACCACATGTTCCGACCCATACCAAAACTTGTCGAAACATCATAATTCACATATTTATTTACCATGTTAGTAATCTATACAATAAATAGATATTCTACAAGAAGGGGTGTAAGTTTTACTTACCTAGCATCCGGACATGCTTCCCGTGCGCATTAGTCCCATTTGACCCGCTTCTTTTCCAAGCTTCCATATCGCTTATCAAGCATCAACTATCATATATCATTCTCAAGATAGTTAGCTTATTCATTATTCATCACAACCTTTTCATTACACGGATCTTACATGGAATTTATCATTCAACCTTATAACATGCTAATCTATCATTTCTTATCCGATTTCTTTAAACATTCACACACATGTATGATTCCAAACATCATTAACATAAGTAAATCATCAATTTACATTACATCATCTAAAACCCACTTCATAACTACTTTGTTAATCACTTACAAGTGATCTAATCTTAAGTTCTTCATAATTTCATCATACTTTTGATATGTGTACTACCTTCTAAACATAGTGTACAACTAGTTCATGCATATCCTTTTAATCTCATTCAAAATTCATCAAATTCCTACTTCTAATCAACATGAATCATCCATGCATAAACATCAAACCTACTAGTATCACATTTCTTTCAATTTCTCTAACAAGAATCAATCATATATGTCAAAATACATCAATAATAGGCAAGAATTTGGACATGGATGATTCACCCGTGTCATCATCTTTACCATAACAAACGGGTTTCACCCTTAAACATCAAATTGACCTAAACCATGAATCATCCATATTCTATATGATGATTCTAACACATGCTCATACTCAATTTCATACCAATTCATGGATTAGAACATAACCCATTTCGTGAAAGATCACCAATCTAGGTTTTGAGACATACCTTATGATCCCCTCGTGTAGGTGATCATTAATCCGTGTTTATTCATGAATTTAGACCTTGATTTGCCCTTCAATTCGTTGATTCTTCATGCTTAGGGTTTCTTGAGCTCATGGAGCTCCTGGCCCCTTCACGAACACACATACGTGTGTGTGTTTTTCATAAATAATATTCAACTTTCATTTTACCCTATTTTAGTCCCTCAAGCTTGCCACTAAATAATATTGGCACCCTATCATCTTTTAATTACTTTTTACAATATTCCTAACTAGGTTAAATAACCTAGTCACTTATTTCTTGATGTACCATATCGTAACGTTTAACGAATATAAATATTCGGATTTTGGGGTGTTACAAGTCTACCCCCCTTAAATAAGGTTTCGTCCCCGAAACCTTTCTCATTTCCTCTACACACACACATTGGTGTTTGACTTAACACCCTCATCACATTCATAAGTAATCATCCTAACTCATTTCATAATCATTCATGCAATTGGCTTCTTCTTCTTAACAAGGCTGTACTTTCCATGGCATACTTTCATATAACATTCTTATTTCCTTTGACCCGTTAATAACAGGTTAATATACATACTTATTCAAACTTATAATAATGCTTACCTTCATATGATCATTTTATAACAGATTTAATACCTTCATCTCATCCTTTAAGATTTCATTCTATAGACGCATTGCATAACATTTAACCCCTGTTTTGTTATCACAACAAAACTACCTTTTTATAGTCACACCTACGTGCTTACCTTCATAGTTAACATCGTTCTACATTTCTTTAGTTATTTGTACCATACATATCCCTTCGTTACTTACGCATTCGGATATTTTCATTCCCATCATTCTTTTGTTCATTTGCTTTCCATTTACTTATGTGACTTATTTGACGCACACATGGTCAAGCTATCGACTTCTTCTTATATAGACTAGTTCCGTCTTTTATATCTTAAATCTGTTTCGCGGATTCGAACACATCATTCATACCTTTCGTACCTCCTATGTTTTGAATCCATCTAACGGTTTCAGACATTTCATTTATACCTTAACTTCTTTCATGTTTCGAATCCGTCTCGTGGATTCTAGCATAGCATTTCATGTTTCGAATCCGTCTCGCGGATTCTAGCATAGCATTTCATATTTCGAATCCGTCTCGCGGATTCTAGCATAGCATATCATGTTTCGAATCCGTCTCGCGGATTCTAGCATAGCATATCATGTTTCGAATCCGTCTCGCGGATTCTAGCATAGCATATCATTTTCGAATCCGTCTCGCGGATTCTAGCATAGCATATCATGTTTCGAATCCGTCTCGCGGATTCTAGCATAGCATATCATATTTCGAATCCGTCTCGCGGATTCTAGCATAGCATATCATACTCTCATTCTTGAGAGTCTTACATTTCTTTTCACCCTCACGTCCACCTACTACTTAATTCTAACGGACATACCTGTATCAATTATCACGGTCCCACGAACGTCATATGCTTCACGTGTACTGGCCAGGTACACAATCCACATACTAGTTTCGTGTCTTCGTGTAATTGTCACCTTATGTCCGAAGAATTTGGTTTCGGCACGTGTATCATTTTTCAAAACATGTTTACTAAACCATCATGGTCCTTCATTTAGCATTTTTCTTCCCTTAATGCATTTTACCATTTCATATACCGACATATTAAATTTACGTACCTGGGTTCAACTTTATCTTATTTCATGCCTTGGTGTCGGTACTTGATCGCACTCGCGGATCATCCTCTTCAAACGCTTATACTTACCTTGCATATACAACACCTTCAGTTTCTTTATGCGTATACATAAGTACATACTTACATTCTCTTTTACCTTTGGATCTTGACCGAGTCTTGGATTGTACGGGTTTCTTATCACAAGAGCACACAGGTTTGAGTTCAAGCACTTACCTTCTTACACTTGATTCTCTCAAACCAGGGCTCTGATACCAACTTGTTAGACCCTAAAACGTATTTGACAAAAAGTCGCAGCGGAAACACTTACCATAAAATTCCTTTCATTATAAATACCTTAACTTATTTAAAATTTAACTTTAACATAACTCTTTCACATAAATCCATCATTCGACTTATTTACTAAGTAAAAACATAGCTTATGTTTACTACATTATATACATCAACGTTCCCGTACAATCTCTCTAGTGACTCGATCCTCGATCTCTGTTCCTTGATGATCCTCAAGGCTCGTATTACCTGCGCTCACCACATAAAATTCATAACATTAGTACGCATTATAAACATACAAGATTTATTCACGTTTACTTTTCGTTCCGTTAACTCATTACATCCCAGCTTTCCATCTGATCATACAATCCGTGGTGAGACTTTCTCGTTGTACCTGCGTTACACTTCGTTCACAAGGCACGCTATTATTATCGTCAATACTCAATTTCATTGAATACATGCATATATACTTTCATGCATACTTACATAAGTGCATCCGTTCACACATAACTACTTTCAAACCTATGTAGCTGCTTTCATACGTGCGTGCCTACATACGTGCATACCTACATACATACATGCATACATGTCTACATACATACCTATTACATGCCTTCACACAACCCTACATACGTGCGCACATTCGTATATACTCACTTGAATATATATATATATATATACATACACATACTACCTACATACTCACCTACATACATACCTGCATCCATATCTTCACGCATGCTTTCATACGTGTATATGCTCTTATATACCTAATTGCATGCATACACACATACATTCATTCATTCACGCCACATATATTCATACGTACATACATACATACCTTTATACATATCTACTTTCCCTAAAATAAGGAAATAACTAATCATTCTTAGCTTATACGCGTTTAAAAACGGTCCAGACGGGTTCGCAATGCATAAACAGTTGAAATAAACGGTTTTCGCGAAACTGACCACAGTCGCGTAGCGCCACTGCCTAGGGCCTTGGCAGTCGCGCTACGCTACTGCCTACATTTTGACAGAATGTTGATGCTGCTGATCTGCAGATTTCCAGCACAACCGGATTTCACGGAAACGAGCATAACTTACTCGTTTTTTATCCGTTTTACCCGATTCTTTTTCCTACGTGATCGTAATTTAATTCTTCATCACATGGAGTAAAAATCCAATATTTGGACTACCTAAATTTATGACTATTAAGCCCTCGGCTCGTTACCCTTTTACCAAACCTTGACTCGTTCATGCATTTATCAACATAACTTGTTTGTTTGACATTAACTTCATATGAACCTAATAATTTCAAGGTCATCTATCATAAAAGATTCATTTATGGATACTTTACACCTTATTCCACACAATTTTTGCTCAAAAGCTTATTTTGACCCGTTAAGGGCAAATGCGCATAAAAAGGTCCTTAGCTTACGAAAATCATACTTCTTGCTTTCTTACTTTTTCAAAACATTCATTTAATCAAATAGCTTGTTCGTGATCAACTTTTAAGATCATTTGCCCGTTTTACCCATCAAGGGCGTTTTCGTCAACTTTGTTCCATCCCTTACAACAAATGACTTCCTTACACATTTACCCAATCCCACGACTTAACTACAACTCTAATCGCACATACTTGGCTCGGATCAAAGCTATGACCCGTTGTAATACTTCATCCACTAAATCGCTAATTAATAGCAATGCATGTCCTTTCGCTAATCATTCTGTGAATTCATAATACTAGACAAACACTTCGTTAGTCAATATCGCCAAATGGTGATATCTTCACCATTGGACCCGTTATATCTAAAAGTCCATTTTAACCTCGTGGGATTTTTATTATTCCACATCCCAACATATAACTTATTCCATTCGTTAACTCGTAACCATAATTACCATAATACCCTTTTTCCCCTTTTTAACCATCAAACTCAGTTTCTTAACATAACCACATGTTCCGACCCATACCAAAACTTGTCGAAACATCATAATTCACATATTTATTTACCATGTTAGTAATCTATACAATAAATAGATATTCTACAAGAAGGGGTGTAAGTTTTACTTACCTAGCATCCGGACATGCTTCCCGTGCGCATTAGTCCCATTTGACCCGCTTCTTTTCCAAGCTTCCATATCGCTTATCAAGCATCAACTATCATATATCATTCTCAAGATAGTTAGCTTATTCATTATTCATCACAACCTTTTCATTACACGGATCTTACATGGAATTTATCATTCAACCTTATAACATGCTAATCTATCATTTCTTATCCGATTTCTTTAAACATTCACACACATGTATGATTCCAAACATCATTAACATAAGTAAATCATCAATTTACATTACATCATCTAAAACCCACTTCATAACTACTTTGTTAATCACTTACAAGTGATCTAATCTTAAGTTCTTCATAATTTCATCATACTTTTGATATGTGTACTACCTTCTAAACATAGTGTACAACTAGTTCATGCATATCCTTTTAATCTCATTCAAAATTCATCAAATTCCTACTTCTAATCAACATGAATCATCCATGCATAAACATCAAACCTACTAGTATCACATTTCTTTCAATTTCTCTAACAAGAATCAATCATATATGTCAAAATACATCAATAATAGGCAAGAATTTGGACATGGATGATTCACCCGTGTCATCATCTTTACCATAACAAACGGGTTTCACCCTTAAACATCAAATTGACCTAAACCATGAATCATCCATATTCTATATGATGATTCTAACACATGCTCATACTCAATTTCATACCAATTCATGGATTAGAACATAACCCATTTCGTGAAAGATCACCAATCTAGGTTTTGAGACATACCTTATGATCCCCTCGTGTAGGTGATCATTAATCCGTGTTTATTCATGAATTTAGACCTTGATTTGCCCTTCAATTCGTTGATTCTTCATGCTTAGGGTTTCTTGAGCTCATGGAGCTCCTGGCCCCTTCACGAACACACATACGTGTGTGTGTTTTTCATAAATAATATTCAACTTTCAATTTACCCTATTTTAGTCCCTCAAGTTTGCCACTAAATAATATTGGCACCCTATCATCTTTTAATTACTTTTTACCATATTCCTAACTAGGTTAAATAACCTAGTCACTTATTTCTTGATGTACCATATCGTAACGTTTAACGAATATAAATATTCGGATTTTGGGGTGTTACAAGTCTACCCCCCTTAAATAAGGTTTCGTCCCCGAAACCTTTCTCATTTCCTCTACACACACACATTGGTGTTTGACTTAACACCCTCATCACATTCATAAGTAATCATCCTAACTCATTTCATAATCATTCATGCAATTGGCTTCTTCTTCTTAACAAGGCTGTACTTTCCATGGCATACTTTCATATAACATTCTTATTTCCTTTGACCCGTTAATAACAGGTTAATATACATACTTATTCAAACTTATAATAATGCTTACCTTCATATGATCATTTTATAACAGATTTAATACCTTCATCTCATCCTTTAAGATTTCATTCTATAGACGCATTGCATAACATTTAACCCCTGTTTTGTTATCACAACAAAACTACCTTTTTATAGTCACACCTACGTGCTTACCTTCATAGTTAACATCGTTCTACATTTCTTTAGTTATTTGTACCATACATATCCCTTCGTTACTTACGCATTCGGATATTTTCATTCCCATCATTCTTTTGTTCATTTGCTTTCCATTTACTTATGTGACTTATTTGACGCACACATGGTCAAGCTATCGACTTCTTCTTATATAGACTAGTTCCGTCTTTTATATCTTAAATCTGTTTCGTGGATTCGAACACATCATTCATACCTTTCGTACCTCCTATGTTTTGAATCCATCTAACGGTTTCAGACATTTCATTTATACCTTAACTTCTTTCATGTTTCGAATCCGTCTCGTGGATTCTAGCATAGCATTTCATGTTTCGAATCCGTCTCGCGGATTCTAGCATAGCATTTCATATTTCGAATCCGTCTCGCGGATTCTAGCATAGCATATCATGTTTCGAATCCGTCTCGCGGATTCTAGCATAGCATATCATTTTCGAATCCGTCTCGCGGATTCTAGCATAGCATATCATGTTTCGAATCCGTCTCGCGGATTCTAGCATAGCATATCATATTTCGAATCCGTCTCGCGGATTCTAGCATAGCATATCATACTCTCATTCTTGAGAGTCTTACATTTCTTTTCACCCTCACGTCCACCTACTACTTAATTCTAACGGACATACCTGTATCAATTATCACGGTCCCACGAACGTCATATGCTTCACGTGTACTGGCCAGGTACACAATCCACATACTAGTTTCGTGTCTTCGTGTAATTGTCACCTTATGTCCGAAGAATTTGGTTTCGGCACGTGTATCATTTTTCAAAACATGTTTACTAAACCATCATGGTCCTTCATTTAGCATTTTTCTTCCCTTAATGCATTTTACCATTTCATATACCGACATATTAAATTTACGTACCTGGGTTCAACTTTATCTTATTTCATGCCTTGGTGTCGGTACTTGATCGCACTCGCGGATCATCCTCTTCAAACGCTTATACTTACCTTGCATATACAACACCTTCAGTTTCTTTATGCGTATACATAAGTACATACTTACATTCTCTTTTACCTTTGGATCTTGACCGAGTCTTGGATTGTACGGGTTTCTTATCACAAGAGCACACAGGTTTGAGTTCAAGCACTTACCTTCTTACACTTGATTCTCTCAAACCAGGGCTCTGATACCAACTTGTTAGACCCTAAAACGTATTTGACAAAAAGTCGCAGCGGAAACACTTACCATAAAATTCCTTTCATTATAAATACCTTAACTTATTTAAAATTTAACTTTAACATAACTCTTTCACATAAATCCATCATTCGACTTATTTACTAAGTAAAAACATAGCTTATGTTTACTACATTATATACATCAACGTTCCCGTACAATCTCTCTAGTGACTCGATCCTCGATCTCTGTTCCTTGATGATCCTCAAGGCTCGTATTACCTGCGCTCACCACATAAAATTCATAACATTAGTACGCATTATAAACATACAAGATTTATTCACGTTTACTTTTCGTTCCGTTAACTCATTACATCCCAGCTTTCCATCTGATCATACAATCCGTGGTGAGACTTTCTCGTTGTACCTGCGTTACACTTCGTTCACAAGGCACGCTATTATTATCGTCAATACTCAATTTCATTGAATACATGCATATATACTTTCATGCATACTTACATAAGTGCATCCGTTCACACATAACTACTTTCAAACCTATGTAGCTGCTTTCATACGTGCGTGCCTACATACGTGCATACCTACATACATACATGCATACATGTCTACATACATACCTATTACATGCCTTCACACAACCCTACATACGTGCGCACATTCGTATATACTCACTTGAATATATATATATATATATATATATACATACACATACTACCTACATACTCACCTACATACATACCTGCATCCATATCTTCACGCATGCTTTCATACGTGTATATGCTCTTATATACCTAATTGCATGCATACACACATACATTCATTCATTCACGCCACATATATTCATACGTACATACATACATACCTTTATACATATCTACTTTCCCTAAAATAAGGAAATAACTAATCATTCTTAGCTTATACGCGTTTGAAAACGGTCCAGACGGGTTCGCAATGCATAAACAGTTGAAATAAACGGTTTTCGCGAAACTGACCACAGTCGCGTAGCGCCACTGCCTAGGGCCTTGGCAGTCGCGCTATGCTACTGCCTACATTTTGACAGAATGTTGATGCTGCTGATCTGCAGATTTCCAGCACAACCGGATTTCACGGAAACGAGCATAACTTACTCGTTTTTTATCCGTTTTACCCGATTCTTTTTCCTACGTGATCGTAATTTAATTCTTCATCACATGGAGTAAAAATCCAATATTTGGACTACCTAAATTTATGACTATTAAGCCCTCGGCTCGTTACCCTTTTACCAAACCTTGACTCGTTCATGCATTTATCAACATAACTTGTTTGTTTGACATTAACTTCATATGAACCTAATAATTTCAAGGTCATCTATCATAAAAGATTCATTTATGGATACTTTACACCTTATTCCACACAATTTTTGCTCAAAAGCTTATTTTGACCCGTTAAGGGCAAATGCGCATAAAAAGGTCCTTAGCTTACGAAAATCATACTTCTTGCTTTCTTACTTTTTCAAAACATTCATTTAATCAAATAGCTTGTTCGTGATCAACTTTTAAGATCATTTGCCCGTTTTACCCATCAAGGGCGTTTTCGTCAACTTTGTTCCATCCCTTACAACAAATGACTTCCTTACACATTTACCCAATCCCACGACTTAACTACAACTCTAATCGCACATACTTGGCTCGGATCAAAGCTATGACCCGTTGTAATACTTCATCCACTAAATCGCTAATTAATAGCAATGCATGTCCTTTCGCTAATCATTCTGTGAATTCATAATACTAGACAAACACTTCGTTAGTCAATATCGCCAAATGGTGATATCTTCACCATTGGACCCGTTATATCTAAAAGTCCATTTTAACCTCGTGGGATTTTTATTATTCCACATCCCAACATATAACTTATTCCATTCGTTAACTCGTAACCATAATTACCATAATACCCTTTTTCCCCTTTTTAACCATCAAACTCAGTTTCTTAACATAACCACATGTTCCGACCCATACCAAAACTTGTCGAAACATCATAATTCACATATTTATTTACCATGTTAGTAATCTATACAATAAATAGATATTCTACAAGAAGGGGTGTAAGTTTTACTTACCTAGCATCCGGACATGCTTCCCGTGCGCATTAGTCCCATTTGACCCGCTTCTTTTCCAAGCTTCCATATCGCTTATCAAGCATCAACTATCATATATCATTCTCAAGATAGTTAGCTTATTCATTATTCATCACAACCTTTTCATTACACGGATCTTACATGGAATTTATCATTCAACCTTATAACATGCTAATCTATCATTTCTTATCCGATTTCTTTAAACATTCACACACATGTATGATTCCAAACATCATTAACATAAGTAAATCATCAATTTACATTACATCATCTAAAACCCACTTCATAACTACTTTGTTAATCACTTACAAGTGATCTAATCTTAAGTTCTTCATAATTTCATCATACTTTTGATATGTGTACTACCTTCTAAACATAGTGTACAACTAGTTCATGCATATCCTTTTAATCTCATTCAAAATTCATCAAATTCCTACTTCTAATCAACATGAATCATCCATGCATAAACATCAAACCTACTAGTATCACATTTCTTTCAATTTCTCTAACAAGAATCAATCATATATGTCAAAATACATCAATAATAGGCAAGAATTTGGACATGGATGATTCACCCGTGTCATCATCTTTACCATAACAAACGGGTTTCACCCTTAAACATCAAATTGACCTAAACCATGAATCATCCATATTCTATATGATGATTCTAACACATGCTCATACTCAATTTCATACCAATTCATGGATTAGAACATAACCCATTTCTTGAAAGATCACCAATCTAGGTTTTGAGACATACCTTATGATCCCCTCGTGTAGGTGATCATTAATCCGTGTTTATTCATGAATTTAGACCTTGATTTGCCCTTCAATTCGTTGATTCTTCATGCTTAGGGTTTCTTGAGCTCATGGAGCTCCTGGCCCCTTCACGAACACACATACGTGTGTGTGTTTTTCATAAATAATATTCAACTTTCATTTTACCCTATTTTAGTCCCTCAAGTTTGCCACTAAATAATATTGGCACCCTATCATCTTTTAATTACTTTTTACCATATTCCTAACTAGGTTAAATAACCTAGTCACTTATTTCTTGATGTACCATATCGTAACGTTTAACGAATATAAATATTCGGATTTTGGGGTGTTACAGTTCCGTTTCAGAATCTTCTGGAACGTATTCAGGATCATCTTCTATTCTAATCCTTCTGTATCTTTTAACCCCACGGTCATCAAGAAACATTTCGTATCCAGGCTCGATTAGATCATCCGAATCAGAATCCTCTTCATCATCGCCAGCTGATGTACCACCAGTTGCACCAGCACTAGATGCACCAACGACACATGTATCACCACCACCATCACCATCATCACCACTATCACTCTCTGACATATCAGAATCAACTGGATCTGGACCAAACTTTTCAACCATTTTTCTCTTCAACTCCGGCTCTTCATCGTCAGATTGGCTGTCATCATGACACCATTTATCATTTGCTGGAGCAACATAATCAGTATTTCCTAGCGCACCAAACAACTTTCTTGGAGGATCGCTCTCTTTGTATCTTTTGGCTGCTAGATTCTAGATTATTCTTAAAGAGTTGAAATTCATAGCCTCTATCTTCAGAATGTCATTGTCGGCTTTTGGAAGACTAGGATGTTGAACATTCATGATCATTTGAAGAAACCGCGGATACATCCAAAACTTGTTCCCGGTTATTCTACTCCCAGTCCTCGTCATGTTTTCTTTCATATTGGCGAAGAGATACTTTGAGATGCTAAATGGTTTGTTCAGCACCAACGCCACCATGAATCTGACTAGATCATTTCCAACCATAACGTATCCAGCACGTCTATTGCTAAGACATTGAATAAGAACGTGCAATAAAAACTTGTAGCGTAATTGCAGTTCACCTTTGTTGATTTGAGTGCTGAAGATGTCTCATCTACACTTCATTCGTAGCAAGCAACCTCGCGTACACATGATAGGAATAAAATCTGGAGCATCAGGATGGTCTTGTAACTGTAGAACCTCGTTCAGGATATCCGGAGAGACTATGACATCCAAATCATTCACACGACCCCTAATAACTTCCTTTCCATCCAATTGTACAACGCTTGCAGAATCCCAGAAAGCTTTGATAAGATATTTGTAAACAGGCGTTGAGAAAGTAACAGCATAATTGATCCGCGACTCCCTGATCCATTTAGTGATTTCTTTCAGTTCAACGAGCTTTTCATCTGGATCCAGATAAGCGATTTGATTATGACGCTTTTCAGACATAGTCTCCTCATCCGATTTATTTTCCTTCTTAGTCGGTTTCTTGCGTTTTCCTTCTTTCGGTGCCATCTGAAACTAAAAATGTCCACAATAAGAAACAATGATATCACATATGCATTTAGACATGTATGGATACAAGTTCATGTATTCAATTGACAGTTAACATACAAAAACACCTCTTCTGTGAACAAACAGCAAAGTTGAAAACTTTCTAAGGCAAGGACGACGAAACAGAAAGTCTTCGACGAAACAGAAAGATGTGCGACGAAACGGAGTTGACCATTGACCAGTTTGTTTCATCGACATCACTTCGACGAAACGGATCCGTTTCGTCGTTGGGTTGATTCGTCATAGTTAGGGTTTTTCCGTTTCGTCGATTTTTGGGGGTTTTCTAATCAGGGTGTTTCGCCGTATGGTGTATAACCAATGATCAATAAACAATTTATCCATCAATTAGACACATATGTTACCCAAAACAAACAGAAAACCAATCTTAGATTCAAAATCAACATCAGTTTTAACCGAACCCAACAAACAATTCAAACTACAAACAAACATCCCCTGTTTGTTATATGAAACCGAACCCAAATCAATGCACATATACACACATACTCCATAAATCTATCAGATTTCACAAGTAAACAAACAATATTCAAGATAAAACCATGAAATCATAAGGAAAACAAAGGTCTCCGAGGGTTTCGGACAAAAACCAACGGTTAAAATGTTCGAAATATAACCATGAACATTTTTGTACCTTTGATTTCGATAAACAAAGGTGAGAAAATGAGGGATTTGTGATGGTTACAGGGTATGTGGTTTGTGAGTTTGGAGAAGGAGAACAGTGAAAGTTGTTTGAAAAAGTGATTCAATAATGGACCTGGGACCCCTATAATACACCGACTCACTTCGGCGAAACGGACATCTCGTCGAAATAGAATATGGGCTCGACGAAACGGATTTATTGGGCTTGGACTTGGGCCTTAAATTTAGCCCATGACAAAACAAAACTGGGCTTGCGTTTCGTCGTAACTTCGACGAAACGAAGCGTTTCGTCGACTACCAAAACAATTTTGACCAAAGTTGACCAAGTTAAAACCTTTGACTTTGACCAGGTGCATTTCGTCGATAGAAATTTGTTTCGTCGACCACTCTTTGTTTCGTCCACATCAATTTTCAAAAACACTAAGGCATGGAAATTTTGCACATTTTTCACACTGAACAGATTTTGTTTAATTTAACCCATTTCCATTTTGATTGAGTTTTGAAATGCAAGGACATGTTATGAAGTAGGTTTCCGGCTTCAGGCAGAAAACTTCGAGATACCGACCATCGGCTAATCAAGACAAGTAACTTACACTACAACATAAAATAAAAGTACGTTAAACTAACGAAAGACAAAAACAATAACATAAAGAATTTGTACAGTGAACAATCTTTTTGCGAGTTTCAAGGTAAGAGAATCATTACCAGCTTATGGTCTTTGTCAACACGGTTTCTGATTTCTGTTTAAAGCTTTAGATAAGTATTTTACCACAATTATCGGTATTGTTGTCCACCTAAGCTCAACTTATCAGATGTAATCATAATTAGGAGATATGATTTACGGTAAGATTTATACTTACTTGTCAGTGTTCATCCACTCACGACACATTCCCGTATCAAGGTATGCACGAGAGTTCATCTTACCGGTGAGTATACTGCTTATCATCCGTTTGACCGTATAAAAGATGTGAGAAACTCACTTATTTTGATTGAAAACAAGCCCTATGTGATAGAATCACTTATTGATGAGGAACTTGATTTTCAGATGCATGAGGGCACAGGAGCAAGTCCGTGAACAGGTCAGTACTTTCGTACAGCAGAGAGACGAACTTGACTCCCGCAAAGAATCTGTGATATATTATCACTTATTTTGTTGGACATGTGATTGTTGATCACTTATTGAGGTCGAATGCAATATGTACACGTATGTATAGTATCATGGAAGATCTTAGACTTCGTCTCTGTTATTTTTACGGTTTGATACAACCATGATACCCAGATGATAAGACAGCATAAAGACCGAATATCTCAGAACCTCGGCAATCAATCAAACGAAATTTCGGTACCAAGACCATATGCCAATGAATGGTTCCCACCTGACTTGAAGTCTGTTAGGTTTATATCATCCTGCACATTTTAGTCTGATTGTGAGCCTACCGATACATCGTTAGTAAAGCTACTTATCATTTTTCAATTTTTCTTTTTCTTTTGACCATATTGACAGACCACACCAGTGTATATCATCACTTTCCCTTCTTTTCTCCAAGAAACTCATTTTTTGTTTTCTATTGTTTTTGAATTTTTGATTTTTCAAATTTAAAGACAGAAAGTAAACGACATATTTTTGGATTTTTGAATTTTCACATGTTTTTGTATTTTCTGCAATTTCTCCCCCTAAAATGCGAAAAGATAAGTAAAAAGAAAATCTTTTTGGATTTTTTATGCTTAAGAAAATATTTACAAAAACGATCAGCCGACAAAAGTTTACTCTTGTTTCACCTTAATACCATTGACCCATAAAAGATAGTCAAAACGAGATTTGTCAAAATCTTTTGTAAACAGATCAGCATGTTGTTCATCAGTGTGGATTTTAACAACATCGATTAATCTTTTGTCAAAACAATCACGTATGAAGTGATATTTAATTTCGATGTGCTTGGTTTTGGAGTGTTGGACAGGATTTCTAGTGATAGATAAAGCAGCATTATTATCAACAAAAATAGAGGTAGATAGGAATTCAAAACCGTAGTCGCGCATTTGTTGCTGGATCCATAGAACCTGAGAACAACAACTTGAGGCAGCAATGTATTCAGCTTCACAAGTTGATGTAGCAACACAAGTTTGCTTCTTGCATTGCCACGTGACTAAGCGACTTCCTAAGAATTGACATCCAGCCGTTGTGGATTTCCCGTCTATTTTGCATCCGCCAAAATCTGAATCACTAAAAGCAACCAAGTCAAAACCATCATCCCTAGGGTACCAAAGACCGGTGTCCGGGCAACCCTTCAGATAGCGAAAAATCCTTTTAACAGCTCCAAGATGAGATGCTTTTGGGTTGGCTTGGTATCTTGCAAGCAGGCACGTTGGATACATGATATCAGGCCTCGATGCTGTGAGATACATGAGAGATCCGATCATAGCACGTTAATAAGAAGAGTTGACACTTTCTCCCTTCAAGTCCGGAGTAATCCCGTGATTAGTCGGAAGTGGGGTACCAATGGGCGTTGCATCAGACATCTGGAATCGGCTCAAGATGTCTCCAACATATTTAGTCTGATGGATGAATATCCCAGACTCAGTTTGTTGAACTTGTAGGCCCAAAAAGAAATTCATCTCTCCCATTGCGCTCATTTCGAACTTTTCCTGCATAACACGTTCAAATTGCCTGCACAAAGTATCGTTAGTAGAACCAGATATTATATCATCAACGTATACCTGTACCAACAAAAGATCTCCATCCTGTTCCTTGATGAAAAGAGTACAGTCGATAAGACCCCGGCGAAAACCGTTCTCCAGCAGATAAGTAGATAAGGTTGCGTACCAAGCTCTCGGTGCTTAATGTAGCCCGTAGAGAGCTTTGTTGAGCAACCAAACCCGATCGGGATGGATAGGATCTTCGAAACCTGGAGGTTGTTCGACATACACTTCCTCTTCAACAATACCATGCAAGAATGCGCTTTTGACATCCATCTGATAGACTTTGAATCCTTTAAAAGAAGCATAAGCTAGAAAGATTCGAATAGCCTCCAGACGAGCAACTGGTGCATAAACCTCGATGTAATGAATGCCTTCAATTTGACGAAAGCCCTGAACAACCAATCTCGCCTTGTTGCGAATGACCACTCCACGATCATCCTTTTTGCACTTGTAAACCCAACGGGTGCCAATTTTCTTGTAGTTATCGGGTTTTTCAACAAGTCTCCAAACACCCAGCTTTTGAAATTGCTGCAGTTCGTCCTGCATGGCTTCAACCCAAGAATTATCTTTTATGGCTTCTTTCCAAGATTTCGGTTCTTCTTGTGAAACGTAACAAGCGAATGACCAATCATTTTGAAGACCAGATTCTCTAATGGCTGAATATAAACCAGCACTTTGGTTGTTTCTCAGCTGATTACGTGTCTGCACACCTTGTTGGACATCTCCTATGATATTCTGCTGAGGATGGGTATCGTGAATCCTCATTTCAGGATTTGCAGGAACACGAGCATTAATACCCAAATTGTTAATATTAAGATCAACAATCAATTCCACACCGGGAATATGCGTGGAAGTGGATGCATTTCCTTCAGCAGTATCAACAGCCTTCACATGAGGAGTTTCAACCGAAGTGCCCTGAACTGGAGCAATTTGAGCTGAAGTGCCTTCAGTCGCATCCAGATATTCATCATTTTCCGATGAATCATTGTACTCAGTAGCATCTTCAAATCCCTCATTTTGAACTGTGTTGTTAATCGAATTAGAACCTTGTGGTTTAACAACAACAGGTCTAACCAATGGCGAGTCAGCAGCGTTGTCACTATCAAATAACATTCTAGCAGCTGCAGAATCTTCGTCAAAGGTTGGCAGATCAAAGGAGTTGAATAGCCCATCGTAGTCGAACATCCAAGGATCACCCGGAGCCCTAACAGGACTTGTATACCTTTGAACCCTTACTTCACTCCATAGCTCAATCTTTTTGGAAGCTAGATTCCAAACACGAAAATTCGGAGTAGCATATCCAAGGAAGAAACCCTCGATAGCTTTAGCGCCAAACTTTCCATCCGGCTCAATCATAGTGCATGGACCGCCAAAAGGTTCTAGAAATGAAAGATCCGGTTTCCTTTTCTGTAGAAGTTCGAAACAAGTCTTGCCATGTCTCTTAACTGTAAGAACTCGGTTTAATGTGTAACAAGCAGTCGACACAGCCTCCACCCAGAACTGAACAGGAAGCTCCGACTCTACCAATATCGTTCTTGCAGTTTCAATTATCGTCCGATTCTTCCTCTCCACGACACCATTTTGTTGTGGAGTGTAGCGAGAACTGTATTCATGAAGAATACCCTTAGAAGTACAGAACTCATCCATAACACGGTTCTTGAACTCAGTTCCATTGTCGCTTCGGATCCTCTTTACTTTCAACGTGTATAGATTTTCCAACATTGTAAGAAGATCCTTGAGGATGCCAGGAGTATCACTCTTGTGTGCCATAAAAGCTACCCAAGAAAATCTAGAATAATCATCAGTAACCACTAGACAATAAGCATCACCGAATGTTGTCTTGTGTCTCATAGGTCCAAAGAGGTCCATATGAAGACGTTCGAGAGGCATGCTAACAGTGTTGATTTTCTTCAGAGGGTGAGACTTCTTTGTTTGTTTCCCTTTCTGGCACGAAACACAGATATCTTGTAGATGAAAACTTCTCACGGGCACACCACTCACAAGATTGTTTTTCACCAAATGGTTCATTTTTCTTAAGTGAATGTGCCCCATTCTTCTGTGCCAAGATATAGACTCCTTCTCCGTGGCTTTCGAGACAAAACATGTGACTTGTGCAGAAGTTGTAATCGCTTGGCTCATATCAAGAATATAAAGATCATTAACTCTTGGAGCCGATAAGAGAATCCATTCCTCTGGAATTTTGAAACCAGGTTTCAGCACATAACAACCGGCATCATCAAAATGCATGAAAAACTTCTTGTCGCAGATTTGCGAAACACTAAGAAGATTGTGATCAATTTGTCGAACATAATTGATCTTATCGAAACATACAACACCATTGGAGATCATTCCTTCTCCAGTGATGTACCTGCCTTTGTCTCCAGCAAACGCGACATAGCCTCCTCTAATATTTCTCACATCATATAGAAGTCGTAAGTCGCCTGTCATGTGCCTAGATGCTCCACTATCAACAATCCAATGACTATCAATAGTTCCTCCTGGAACACCCTGCACATATCATCAATGATCAGTTGAGGATGGGGACCCAAGCCTTAGTGGTCTTGGGTCGTCCTTGAGCATCACGAAAGATGATCTCGATTTCTTGATGATTTTGTAACACAACACCTCCCCCTGAATTTTCACCCGTCTTAGGTTTCCAAATTTGACTTGCTTTACCAGATTCATTTTTATGAACAGGTTCTAAAACTTCTGGTTTTAAAAATTGTGAAGAACTTGGTTCCCTGTTGACAGTTTTGACTTCAGATTTTAAAGCCTTTTCAACAGCTTTGACGTTTTGACGTCGTTGTTTCGTTTCTTGTTCCTTAACAGTTCGTTTATCATGTTTTGGTGAAACGGGACGACGTTGAGGGTGAACCTTTTCAGGTGGTGCTTTCTCAACAAATTTATCCTTTGGAGTGTTTGGACAATTTTTAATGATGTGTCCAAACTCCCCACATTTAAAGCATGTTCTCCTTTCCACAAACTTAGGAGAATTTGATCGACCAACAGATGTCGAACCCGTAGAACCCGAGGTACTTGCTTTTTCATCACACCCATTTGAATGTTGAGTGTAATTGTTTTGGCTATCACGTTTTAAAATTTTGACTTGTTGTACAAAATCGGTGTTTGACTTGTTTTCAAAAGTCTCAATTTTATCCGTACCCTTCGATTCCACAAATTTGACATTACTGTTTTTCTTCTGATAACGAGCTCCTTTTGTTTCAAATTTAGATTGAGAAACATTAGGCTTTTGAGCTCGCTTTTCTGGTTGTTTACCATTAGCAGCAATAGGTTGTTGCTTTGTTGGTGATTTTTTTATTTCCAAATTGTTTCTTGATTTCAGCTTTTGGAATTGGGTCACACTGAGTTACAATAACTCCTGGAATTGTCTTTCCCAAAAAATTGTTTGTATTATTTTCAAAAACTTGATCAATCGAAGATGGATTGACATCCTTAATTGGGAAATCGTGATCTGAATAGATTTTAGAATCACCAACCAAAGTGTACAACACGTTATTACTCTTAACGGTAGACACAGATTTCTTGTCATTCTTGACAGGATCTATCACTTGTTGGACAACTGGTTGAACAGCAGGAGTAGGAGGATCACACAGAATATGATTCTCAATTGGAACTTCTACTCCTTTCATTTTGTCAAGTGATTTATCCTGATTACTCACATCTGATTCTGGTTCATCATCAGACGACTCATAGTCCTCAATTATTGGAGGACTTTGTTTCGTAGATGTTGATGTTTCTGTTTGCTCAGATGATGTAATTGAAGAATTGTCCGATTTGAACCCTAGGCCAGTGGTTACTTCCTCATAATCAAGAGGCACACTGGGTTCAAACCATGGCATTTCTTCTTCATCAGGCATATAGGTATAATTATGTCTTAAAGGAGGCGGACACTTCTTATACCCAACACCTTTCTTGTTTCCCTTCAGTTGTTGAACGTCAATAATGTGATCGAGCACAAATCGGGAGTTAGAATAACTCTCCAACTTTTGCTTGATTGCATCATACTCGCATTTGGCAGTGGCTAATTCCTTTTTGGTTTCCTCAACAATGTTAATGTAATTGTTAATACTAACTTGTTTATGGTAAACCGTTTTAGTTACTTCGGAAACATTTTTCTTTAAGGTTTCAATTACAGATTTAAAACCCTTTTCGTTTCTAACCAGAGCCATATTCGCCTCTTTGCACTTAGACATTTCAATAACCAAATTTTGATTATGACTATGAAGCTTTTCAGATTCAAGCTTCAAATTGCACAAACATTACAAACACTAGGAGCAGGAGTTTCAGAATTTACCTGACTCGTAGAGGCTGAGACATTTGCCATAAAGGCAGTTTGAAAAGAAAAGGATTCGTCTTCAGAAAAGAACTTCTCCATTTCTTTAGATGCTACAGCAGCCTTCTTGATCAGAACTGATTTCTGACATTTCAACTCATCTGCTTCATTCAACAAGTCATCAAGATTAGAACCTGCTTCTTCCTTCACATCAGATTCAGAATGATAATCACCCGAAGTAGAACTTTCTTCATCAGAACTCCCGGCATAATCCGAACTGTCGTCACTTTCAGAAAATTCTTCCTTATGAACGTGCTTGATGTGATTGATGATCTTTGCATAACATGCTTTTCCTCCTTTATCTTGATCACCTTCCCCAAGTTGTAAAGACCAATTAAACCCTTCATCAGCTTGAACGGTCAATGCTCGATTGGTGTTTGATGGTCCAGACTGGTTCTGGTTCTGATTGTTGTTCGTCGCTACCATCCTTCTTTCATGATTATCTTGATTGTCATTGACATTTGAAGTACTCGTCTGATTTCTGAATGGGTTCTGATTGCCTTGTTTACTTGGTCTGGTGCACTCACATTTGAAGTGCCCCTTTTCGCCACAATTGAAACATGTAACTGCCTCTTTATCAAATCCGTACTTTGTATCCTGTTTACTTTCCAAAGAACTTCTCCCTGTTCGAACCATAAAGTCCTTCGCCCTTCTAACAGCACTTGCGAACGCCCACTTTATATCCATCAACTCCATTTCATTACGGTTGATTTGTAGATAATCTTCGTTGGTCAAACTAATGTTTCCAATTTGACCTGTGACCAAAACACAGTAAGCACTGACCATTGTATTAATGAGTTCCATATGTTCCTTTGCTACTTCAATGCTAACGTTTGAGAGGTTTGATGTATCAACTTTGACTATGTTAGGATTTGTGGGTGGAGGATTGTTGGTATAATGAGCTTGCTGTTGCTGTGGTTGGGCTTGTTGTTGTTGTGGGACAGGAATATAAGCAATTGGATTGAACTGAGGTTGAACTGTGGTAGCTTGAGGTGTAAAAGGAATATACGGACTCCCAAATTTAGAACCAGAATAAGCCTGAGCTTGAGCACTCGATGGCGGAAAATAGGCACTAGGATCGAAGACCGGAGATGGAGCTAATTGTGGAAATGGAGAAGAGCTTGTATTTGATATAAACGCCGTTTGTAACTTTGGTTGCTGAACTGAACTGGAACTGGAACTAGCTAACTGGTTAAAACCTGCAAGATACATTTCGGTATTTTGAGGAGCAGGAATTCGTTTAGCTTTCTGAATTTCTTCATCATTCTTGTGTTCCAGCTTTTGAATGATTTCATAGATATTTACATTGGCAGCATCTAGAACACCCGTATGCTTTACAGCTCAATGTATGGGCTCCACTTTGGAGGTAGAGCATCAATAAAACGTTCAACCAATCCCGGTTGAGTTGTAGTAACACCATAAGCAAACAGTTCACTAATCAAATGATAAAAACGTGTAGTTATATCAGTTAGGGTTTCGTTTTCCAAGAACTGAAATGATTCATACTCTTTCTTCAATAGATCATGGCGTGAGTTTCTAGAAGCTGCATTTCCTTCTCCTCTCGCTACCAATGCATCCCATAATGTTTTCGTGTCACCAAAATAGCCGAATTGATGATAGATGTCTTTGTTAAGTGCTTGTGTAAGAATAGCAAACGACTTTTTCTCTAAGTCATAGGCTTTCTTGTCTTCTTCTTGCATATTAGTAAAACCCGCTGCAGTTGATGCTGGTTCTTCGAGGGCATTGTTGCATTTAGTAATGAAACATCTCCAAAGATCGGTGCTTTACCCTTGAACGTATGTGTGGAAACGACCTTTCCATGATGGAAAATCGTTCATGTGATTCAACTTTGGAGGGCGATTGTTGCTACCCGTTTCGCTCTCGCTAAGCAAAAGATTTTGAATGCTTTGATTTTGATTTGATACCAAAGCCCATTGAGTTGCACTTATAGATTTCTCACCAAAAACATTCTTAACCCATGCTGCTGCAGATGTTTGATCTTGACCTGGTCGTGGGTCCGTACTCCAATCCCACGGACTTGTACTAGTCATATTTGATATTAGAACGATAACACCTGGTCAAATACTTGAAAACACAAAGTTAGATACCTTTTGCAAGTCCTCTGTATAAAATTGATAGCAGATGACGACGAAACACTTCTATTTCGTCGAAATGTGTTATGACGAAACGCAATTTGTTTCGTCGAAAAGTCTTATGACGAAACGCAATTCAGTTTCGTCGAAATGCCTTATGACGAAACGGAGTTTGTTTTGTCGCTAGTGCTTTTCGTCGTGGATAAGATTCGGACAAGTAGGTTAAGCGGGTGATAGTTGGTAAAATTTTTCAACTTAAATCATATCACTTACTGACACAGTACAACATTTTCAACATACATCATGCCTGTTAAGTCTAGAAGTATGGGTGAATAATATTTAACTGATTTTAATTCTTTTTCAATTTCTTTTAATTCTAAATCTCAAGAATATCTCAAGAACAGTTTGAAGGTTCTTTGAAGATGTGAAGAACAAACCCAGACAATATGAGTTTTCCGGTAACAAAACAACTTTCCGAAACACGAAATTTGACAAGACTTTCACTAAAAACCCAGTTTATCACTTGAACAATCAATCTAACAAGGTTTTTGATAAAACTCTTTAACAAACAACAATATTCAAGCAGATTTTCAACACATTTCCAGAAAAATATTAGTTTTTCAAGAACAAGATTTCCAGAAAATCATGAATAACAGTTTCCAATACTTGATAAAAATCCAACTATGTTTGATTTTAAACAAGGACAAGAGCCAAGGCTCTGATACCACTTGTAGGTCCCGAAATATGAGGATCGATAACGAAAACCTATCCTTGTTTATAACAAAAACTGTTACGGATGCGGAATCTCCGTATCGATGCAAATCAAACAAAGTTTATAAAACACACCCGGTATAATCAATGAAACGCAATCTATTGATCAAATGGGATGAGAACCAAGAACAAACTGATACAAACACAGTTTTGACAGAGTTTCTTTAAGGGTATTTTCTCATCTAGTTTCTAAGTGAAACCAGACAGTGTTTATATAGTCCCTGGGCCTTAGTCTCGATGAAACACAAGGTGGGTCGACGAAACAAACAAACATTGGGCCAGGTACTGGGCCTGAAACAGCCCAACAGTCGACGAAACAAGAGTTGTTTCGTCGCTGATGTCGACGAAACAGAATCAAATGGACATTGGGTTGTTTCGTCGTGATGTGTTCGACGAAACATATTTGTTTTGTCGAAGGTTGCACAAGCTTAACTGTTTGCTGCAAACAGACAGTTACAACAAACAACATACAAACACAAACATAATGACATATATACCCTTATATGCAACATGCATTGTTCGTATACATTACATACCAAATAGAGACAAAATAAGTCGGACACAAGTGGATAGGAGGATATCCGACTTGGTCGAAGGCAAATACATACTCGATAAACGTTAAAAGACCATACAAAATATAACGATAAACAAGGCTAGTTACAGACACAAAAAGGTGCACCAACAACATTGTTCATCCTTTTATATAAAATGTAACGATAAATGTATAAAAAATATTATTTAATTGAACAAACACTAGGTTTATCGGAATAATCTAGACGATGTCGATTCGGTCAGAGGTGAATGGTGTCATCTAGGATGTCGAATTGTCGATCCAGCCGGAGGAGGAGGTACGCTTATTAGGATTGGACTCTTCGAGGAAAGGTGTCACACCCCAACCGATGGCGGAATCATCGGGGCACGGCACTAGGCGAATCAGATTGCTCAAGAGGATCCATAACAACTATATTGCGATAATATTTAATACATTCGTTATCCCATACTAACAAATAATAAAATCACATGAGTTATCACAGACTTCTTGTCCTCTCGAACAATACAATCCGACAACCTAGATTTTAGTTGAGTTTCTAGACTCCCTAGCTTGATTTGATATAGTCTGCGATCTAACCTGCAACATACGTTAAAATATTTGTCAATACAAAAGTATTGGCGAGTATACAGGTTTGATAAGTATAGCATAATAGATTAAAAGTGCTGCGAATTTCCACATGCATAAACGTAATACACGACATACATACTCACAAAACGGATACTACCAACTAAGTCCTCGATGCTCGAATGTACGATGGCATAACTAGACCCCGTCGGGCGCAATAGTACTATACTAGTCGTGGTGGGACGTCGCGAGTATAAGCCCTAGCACATATGCAACTAGCATCACGTATATCTATGCATAACAGTTATTCGCAAATGATAATTCGATTGATTTAATAATTCCTTTGATAAGTTCGATTTGTTAGAAACGTATGTTACACCCAAAATTTGATTAAAAAGGGGTCAAGTATACTCACAGTGCGTATTTAGCGAGAATACAACTTGATTGAGTCAGTTGCGAGTATGTCTGTACTGATCCTTGAAGAAATAGAGTAAACGATGTAAGGTTAAGCAAGATTGCCTAGAAAAGTTACTCATTAGGTTGGATTGCTCTCATCCGTGCGGATTGGCGGTTTATCCATCCGGATGACAAGTCATCCGTCCGGATGGCATGTTATCCGTCCGGATAACAGGCGATCCGTGCGGATGATGTGTCATACGTGCGGACAGTGGTGCGTGCGGGTGACATGTCATGCGTGCAGACTAACATGTCATCCGTGCGGACTGACATGTCATCCGTGCGGACGTATGTCATGCGTGCGGAGTGACTTGTCATCCGTGCGGGCTGACTTGTCATCCGTGCGGGCTGACTTGTCATCCGTGCGGGCTGACTTGTCATCCGTGCGGGCTGACTTGTCATCCGTGCGGGATGACATGTCATCCGTGCGGGCTGACTTGTCATCCGTGCGGGCTGACTTGTCATCCGTGCGGGCTGACTTGTCATCCGTGCGGGCGGACTTGTCATCCGTGCGGACTGGCATGTCTGGTTCACACTCTGATCACTGTTTCCGAGTGCTTAACGGAAGGAATACGTTCGTTTTTAACTAGGGTAGTGTAATTTCGTACTACACTTGAAGTTCCGTCAATTCCGACTCATTCTAACGGCCGGGAATCACCCCGTTCCATCAGATCTGGCCGTTCGTGATGGTTCTTCATGGTTAACTCGAAATCGCACAGATTTAGGTGAGATTTGTCATTAAAACATGTGGAAATCACCCGGATCTGAGTCGTTTATAGTGAAATGAGACCCCAACTTGAAGTTCATAAGAACTCTTGGTGACATCACCTCAAAAGCGCCTCAAATCCGCAGATTTCACGGTTAGAATTTGAGTTTCGAAAGGTAGAATGATGTAGTATCGAGTGTAGATTGTAGAAGTACAAGTTTTAGGTTGAAATCTTACCGAATTCGCGAGGAAATCGAGAGAAAAGGGTCTTGGAGCGTGTTTGGTTAAATAGGAGCTGTCACATCACTGTTCAAGTGATGTGACATGGTATTTATAGGCAACAGAGGAGAGGGAATGAGATCTGGCCCGGATAGCCCATCCGTGCGGATGGCCCATGCGTGCGGATGGCCCATGCGTGCGGATAGCCCATCCGTGCGCATGACCATCCGTCCGGATAGCTATCCTGACGCGTTGGACTTCTCCGTTTTTGGTCGTTTTGATAGTTTTCGAAGCGCGTACTTCCATAATTAGTTTATATTATCATTATTTTATTATTATATATATATATATATATATATATATCACTAGGGGTCGTATTTACGTATCCATAATCCAAAGTTTCGATAATTAACAATCGGTTTCCGGTTCGAGTATGCGATGATTAGCGACGTTTCATGGCCATCAATGAGGGTAGTATAGGTCCTTTCTTGATGTCACCGCGAACGTTATTTCAAAAATATGCGATTATCCTTCGAATAGCGATATATACGATATAGTTACATTATGATCCGAATCTCCGGTGCTAGGCGTAACGAGTATAACGAGTAGTAACAACGCACAAAAGTGCGGGTTGTTACAGTCTCCCCTACTTTAGGAAATTTCGTCCCGAAATTAATCCAATAGGTAGACTTCTAAGAGTGGATCTTGTATAAGTAGCGATACAGCGAGTGATTGACCGTAAGTTGACAGCGCGAACGTTTCGAATAAGAGAGATCGACTGCGATAGTGAGAAGGCGACGTAAAGACGAAAGTATTAATCCCGCGAGTTGGCATTCTAAAGTACCTTGTCTTGTGTAGAGTTCGTTAGTTCGATGCGATTGTAATTTAAAAGGTTTCTCATGACGTAGAGTTAACTGAGTCGATCGTTAACCAACGTTACAAGAAGCGTTCGTTTTAGGTATTAAAAAGAATTTTAGGATGAATAATCTTTTGAAAATTTTCCTTTTAACGTGCGGTCAACAGAATCGATGTTAACCAATGTTGCAAGGAAGTTTAAGTTTCTAACATTTTAAGGAATTCGAAAATGAAAACAAGGGTTACGAAAACTCTCCTATGACATGGGTTCCCTTTGAAAGTCTTGTTTTTGATCTTGAAAAAGGTTTTACAGAAAAATTGGACTCATGAAACTCCCTCTGAACACGGAGTTAAGCTAATTCGATGTTACCTCCACATTGTGAGGAATTTCACTTGTTCCATGGTTTTAATAGAAGTCTTATAAAAATCAGTTTTAACCTTTTGAAAAGAATGATTTAGCATCAAGCCCCACTTGGCACCTCCCCACGGAAGTTCGTTAATATGTTTAAAACACTTATATATAGGAAGTACCAGCGGCGTATCCACCATGCTTTGCCCATCTTATTTCCGTTTCGTGAGGCAGTGTCAGGTGTGCCGATATGACTCAGATAGGATTGCGTTTACTCGGCCCAATCGATAGAAGGTCGGACCAAGCATAAGATAGGATCGAATAGATTAATCCCGCGAGTTGATAAGCGAGAAGCGAATAGCGCGTTTTCGATTAGATTCCACATTACACCCACATGGAACGTTTCCACGGGGGCTTGCTAACATGGCGAAACACCATGTTTAACTAGGTTAGCTTTGCCTCATGAAGCGGTGTCATGTGTACTTAATACCATACAGACTGCAATGAACACCAAGCGAGCGATAAGCGGTAGATTATACACGAAATACAATAATCGGTAGTTGCGTTGCAAGCGATGGAGGTATGCGATTCGATTTACGCGGTTCGGTTCGATTGATTAACACCACAGAATTTAGCTAACGTCAGACCCCACATGGCCTGTTTCCACACAAGGCCGCTGATATAACTAAAACACCTTGTTTTAACCGTATGAGCTTCCTCTCGTGAGGCGGGGTCATGCGTTCTAACTTAGCACAAATATCACAGCTAACGGTATAGCGATAGATTGATACACAACAAGCGATATAGTTCTCATATTAAGTGACAGAGGTGGCGAGATACACATGATAAGCGATCGGAATTTGTCGAGTTCGATTCCTGTTTCGAATAAGCTTAACATTTCGTTGCGACGCATCACGGCTTATCGAGGAGGGTAGAATAGGTCCCCACCCAACAATACCGTGAGCTTTTATTTGCTTGATTGAGATTCGTTGCAACAGACTTACGACCAGTCTTGTGTCGATGCAATCGTTCTGCATTGCGTTTGCAGACTTACGACAAGTCTTGCGATGATACGGTTTGTTACGCCTTGCGATTGAGTGTAGTGTGTTGAAAATAATCACAATAGTATAATAGGTCTAATAACGTTCAACTCCACGTGGCACTTTCTTCACGGAACTTTGGTAGTATGATAAAGCACGCCTTGCTCGACCCCTACTACTTTCATCCCGTGCTTTTGGTGTCACTTTTTGTCAAAACGCTAGGGCACCTTTAGAATTCACTACGATAACCGTGCACTGACCCAAATAATCCCGCGTGCACCCGCGATTATTTGTTCCTTGCACGTTTATCTTACCTCGTTCTAAGAGTGTAGTGAGGGTAAAACACATTATTTCGTGATATAGTATATAGTATATAGTATGTGTGTGAATCTAGTCTAAGTGTGACGTTTTGAGAGCGGAAGAGAAAACGAAAACGAGAGTTAATGTTACATATAGTGGTAACTTCGAATAAGGGAGTAGGTTCAAAACTTAGAAATTAGTGTCGAGAATCGTATCATTACAACTTTATCCTACGCTTGCTAGATGTCTGATTCTTGAAGACTTTTGCTGGAGCTGTTGTTGTTGTACTCAAGTTCACGGTTCGATGCGGCAGTTGCGGGTGAAGTGATCGTAACGGTTGCAGTGATTGCAATAGCGACAGTCAGCCCCAACTGGATGATGATAGGTACACGAGTAACACTGAGGATGAGCTCCAGTGTAGGCTCGTTTTGGAAACATTGGGACTGTTCGAAGAGGTTCCGGTTGCAGCAGTTCGGTTGTTGATGAGCTCGGGCTTGAAGTCTTTCGCTGGCGGCTGGGTTTGTCGGTTTCTTGCGAAGAAGTGTCGTCGGAGGAGGATTCGTCCGAAGACTCGCTTGCGGAGTCTTTGGCTGATTTGTCGGAAGATCCGTTGGCAGAATTGTCAGAAGAATCGGCAGCAGATCCGTCCGAAGAATCGTTAGCAGATCCGTCAGAAGAATCGTTAGCTGATTCATTAGAAGAATCGCCAGCAGATTTGTCAGTAGATTCGTCAGTAGATTCATCATAAGATTCGTCAACATGTTCGCCTGAAGGATTACTAGCGATTGCTTGATAAGCTTGCTTGACAGGATTCTTTGAGAATAATCCTTCCATGAGTCGTTTGTTGTTGATTTCTGCGGCTAAGCGGTATGTTTCTTCGATGGTAGCAGGTCTTGCAGCTTCGACAAAATCACCCACACACTCAGGCAAGCCACGAATGTACTTCGCGATGGCCTTCCCCGGAGTGTTGACTTGACTTGGGCATATTATGCTAAGCTGTTTGAACCTTGCGGTGTAGCCAGCATTGTCACCTTCGGTTTGCTTGATCTCCCAAAATTCGTTTTCCAGCTTCTGAATCTCGTGAGGAGGACAGTACTCTTTCTCCATGAGCTCTTTCAGCTCATTCCAAGAGAGAGCGTAAGCTGCGGAGATCCCACGTTTGTTACGTTCGGCAGTCCACCAGTCGAGTGCTCGCGATTGAAATACTCCGGTGGCGCAAGTAGTACGGAGACTATCGGGACACCCGCTTTGACGAAGGGTAACTTCGATAGAATCGAACCACTGAAGTAGTTGAGCCGCACCTCCTTCACCCGTGAACTCCATCGGGTCACAGGCTTTGAAGTGCTTGTAGAGAAAAGTAGATTGCGGCGCTTCCATCTTGGAGTCTTTCGGGGCTCGAGAGTTGCTGAGAGAGTGCACTTGAGCGGCAATTCGAGGACTAAGCTTACTCACTTCCTTAATCACAAGTGAAGCAATCCTCTTCTCGGCGCTTCGTTTGGCTTTCCTCTGAGCTACTCGTTTCGAGGTAGGGTTGTTGGAAGGCATCTAGACAGGAAGAGACTTGGAGTGAGATTCGATCATAATGATTTTTGAGCTTTGCGTTGCGATTGAGCGCGTTCAAAACTTGGTGCGATAGTATAGTAGTAATACGAATCACATAGGAACCACATAGGAAACACGAAATTCCTAAGTTCTCACACAATGACTTGTTTGTTTATACGTATATATATATATATATTTATATAGATGTAATTTGAAATCATGCACATATAGGTCGATTTAGAATAAGCAAGGTCGCGTTGAAGTGAGAAAACGAGAGCGAATGCGATAGATTATGCATTAGTTTTGTTGCGATCATTCGGATTTCGTTCAAGATTGCGATGGCTGTGCGAATCGTGCGTTTATAAAGTAGGGAGTGAAATTCGTTAAATCGAGAAATCGATAAAGCGTAAAGTTTCAAAACGTAAATAAGTTCCAATCATTGTAAAATTGGCGGGTCGCATGATAGAGTGCCTTGGGTGTTTAGGCGTCGACTACCCAAGGTAACCCAACTATATTCAACAAGTTCGAGCACGTGCGTTGACCTAGAGGACTTCATGCTTCCACTGGGATGCAGCTCCTGACATTCGTCTTCCTAGTCATTGCGTGGCTCGAGTTATCGTGATAGTCGAGTCCTAGGTGAGAGCTTTTGATAACCAGTTTATAGAGAATGGGACGACTTATTAAGGTACGGGTTTCACCCCTGGCTTAACAACTTCGTTCCTAATTGTGGCTATGTTCTTCGAATAAATTCATGAGTTCCACAAGATTTAGAAATGGAGACTTTTGTCGAGATGTGAATGTCACTCCTAACTCGACGAAGAGTTCTCGTGCTAGAAAAATGCGCTGAGTGAGCAATCCTATCGAGAGTTCTTGGTTTTCACACCTGATCTCGACTGGATCGCTCGGTTTCGTTATGCGAGTATTTTCGAAAACGTGTGTATTGTGTCGGCCTTAGGAAAGGCTAAGTAGTATTGCAGCCTTAGGAAAGGCTTCTTCGCGTGAAGTTGTAGTATGCGGGGTTCACACAAAGTCGTATCTTTTAACAATTTCGATCGAGAGTATCAAGTAAGCCCAATACAAACCCCACCGGGTTTGTATGAGTCGGCCTGTTGGTACTTAGACTATAGACTAGGTCGATTTCTAAGACGTCGACCCGGACTAGGTCGAGTCTGACCTAATTCCCTATAGTTATGGCTCTAATACCAATCTGTCACACCCCAACCGATGGCGGAATCATCGGGGCGCGGCACTAGGCGAATCAGATTGCTCAAGAGGATCCATAACAACTATATTGCGATAATATTTAATACATTCGTTATCCCATACTAACAAATAATACAATCACATGAGTTATCACAGACTTCTTGTCCTCTCGAACAATACAATCCGACAACCTAGATTTTAGTTGAGTTTCTAGACTCCCTAGCTTGATTTGATATAGTCTGCGATCTAACCTGCAACATACGTTAAAATATTTGTCAATACAAAAGTATTGGCGAGTATACAGGTTTGATAAGTATAGCATAATAGATTAAAAGTGCTGCGAATTTCCACATGCATAAACGTAATACACGACATACATACTCACAAAACTGATACTACCAACCAAGTCCTCGATGCTCGAATGTAAGATGACATAACTAGACCCCGTCGGGCGCAATAGTACTATACTAGTCATGGTGGGACGTCGCGAGTATAAGCCCTAGCACATATGCAACTAGCATCACGTATATCTATGCATAACAGTTATTCGCAAATGATAATTCGATTGATTTAATAATTCGTTTGATAAGTTCGATTTGTTAGAAACGTATGTTACACCCAAAATTCGATTAAAAAGGGGTCAAGTATACTCACAGTGCGTATTTAGCGAGAATACAACTTGATTGAGTCGGTTGCGAGTATGTCTGTACTGATCCTTGAAGAAATAGAGTAAACGATGTAAGGTTAAGCAAGATTGCCTTGAAAAGTTACTCATTAGGTTGGATTGCTCTCATCCGTGCGGATTGGCGGTTTATCCATCCGGATGACAAGTCATCCGTCCGGATGGCATGTTATCCGTCCGGATAACAGGCGATCCGTGCGGATGATGTGTCATACATGCGGACAGTGGTGCGTGCGGGTGAGTGGTGCGTGCGGGTGACATGTCATGCGTGCGGAGTGACATGTCATCCGTGCGGACTGACATGTTATCCGTGCGGACGTATGTCATGCGTGCGGAGTGACTTGTCATCCGTGCGGGCTGACATGTCATCCGTGCGGGCTGACTTGTCATCCGTGCGGGCTGACTTGTCATCCGTGCGGGCTGACTTGTCATCCGTGCGAGCTGACTTGTCATCCGTGCGGGCTGACTTGTCATCCGTGCGGGCTGACTTGTCATCCGTGCGGGCTGACATGTCATCCGTGCGGACTGACTTGTCATCCGTGCGGACTGGCATGTCTGGTTCGCACTCTGATCACTGTTTCCGAGTGCTTAACGGAAGGAATACGTTCGTTTTTAACTAGGGTAGTGTAATTTCGTACTGCACTTGAAGTTCCGTCAATTCCGACTCATTCTAACGGCCGGGAATCACCCCGTTCCATCAGATCTGGCCGTTCGTGATGGTTCTTCATGGTTAACTCGAAATCGCACAGATTTAGGTGAGATTTGTCATTAAAACATGTGGAAATCACCCGGATCTGAGTCGTTTATAGTGAAATGAGACCCCAACTTGAAGTTCATAAGAACTCTTGGTGACATCACCTCAAAAGCGCCTCAAATCCGCAGATTTCACGGTTAGAATTTGAGTTTCGAAAGGTATAATGATGTAGAATCGAGTGTAGATTGTAGAAGTACAAGTTTTAGGTTGAAATCTTACCGGATTCGCGAGGAAATCGAGAGAAAAGGGTCTTGGAGCGTGTTTGGTTGAATAGGAGCTGTCACATCACTGTTCAAGTGATGTGACATGGTATTTATAGGCAACAGAGGAGAGGGAATGAGATCTGGCCCGGATAGCCCATCCGTGCGGATGGCCCATCCGTGCGCATGACCATCCGTCCGGATGGCCATCCGTCCGGATAGATATCCTGACGCATTGGACTTCTCCGTTTTTGGTTGTTTTGATAGTTTTCGAAGCGCGTACTTCCATAATTAGTTTATATTATCATTATTTTGTTATTATTATATATATATATATATATATATATATATATATATATATATATATATATATATATATCACTAGGGGTCGTATTTACGTATCCATAATCCAAAGTTTCGATAATTAACAATCGGTTTCCGGTTCGAGTATGCGATGATTAGCGACGTTTCACGACCATCAATGAGGGTAGTATAGGTCCTTTCTTGATGTCACCGCGAACGTTATTTCGTGTAGTGCCACAAAAACTGACGGGGTACCGTTTACTCGGATTGTCATCATCGTCATGACGACTAGAGCTACAACACTCACCCGAAGGTCCTTGTTAGCGTTAATTGTTTACGTTCGACACATCATGGCCACTGAGGTGGGTAGATTAGGTCCTCACTCAATGCCCCCGTGAGTGTTAGTGTGATAATAGTGTAGTATAGTGATATTGTATTTCGAAAATATGCGATTATCCTTCGAATAGCGATATATACGATATAGTTACATTATGATCCGAATCTCCGGTGCTAGGCGTAACGAGTATAACGAGTAGTAACAACGCACAAAAGTGCGGGTTGTTACAAAAGGGTTGAAGGTGAGTTCAGATTCGTAGTGGTGGTGGCAGTCAGAGCTCAGGCGGATATGGAGTATGGAGACGAAAGGAAGAGGACGACGACGTAATGGGGACACCACCGTGACCAGAGTTTTCTTAGCATTTTTAGTTAGATGGTGGTGGATTGTTGTGACATTGCCTACGGTGATGGTTGAAGATAGTGATCTAGGATGGGTGTGGTGGGTCCAATTTGATGGTGGTCGTATGTGGGCGGTTATGATGTTCGTATAGTTATATGGGTGTGGTTGTTTCAATGTAATGGTGATGATGGAGACACGGACTGTATTCTCACTTAGCACGGACCGTGCCCAGTGGGAATTCACTACAGCAGAAAGAGACAACAATAAAAGACAAAATTCAAGCTCAACACGGGGCCGTGCTTAACCAACACGGGGCGTGGTCAACTCTTAGATTTCCAGAATCTGAAGAAGTACAACAAGTACATTGGCCACGGGCCGTGCCGTTGACACACGGGGCCGTGTTAGTATAAGTTTGACACTGCAGTTAATGTAGAAGAGAGAGATTGATGGCCACGATGCCGTGTGTAACAACCCGCGTTTTGAAAGTCAAAGTACAAGTCAAAGTCAAAGGAAGAAAAGATTGCTAATTGCGATCTGTCACTCCTCGCTTAATTATTGACTATACACCTTGACTTGTAATCGAATCCTTTAATTTGTGTACTTTAGTTGTATTATGTGGAGTATATGTAATAATCGCAGTTTAATCGACGTTTATCGCTAATCTATTTATCGCTGATCGCATCGCAATCGCATTCGCAACTTGAATTATGGGTTCTGTATATTGTTTTACGTGTGTGTGTCACTTATGTGTTACTTGTGCATGTCTATTATATGTTTGGGATGAATAATCGAAACGCAATCGCAACTCTATCGCAACGCAATCTAATCGCAAACGCCAAACGCAAGTTATTTATATTGTTAGATGTTAGTTAGGTTATCGCATCGCTTAATCGCACATGCTTAAACGCATCGCAATGCTCGGCGCACGAAACAAAACGTCGAAACTCAACTCGCCGGAGACGTTCGATCGAATGACCATTCGATCGAATGGTCATCCGTCCAGATGACCATCCGATTGGACTGCCCTCCGATCCGTTACTGCACCGCCTTTCCTCTTTTGGTTACCTATAAATAGCACCTGTCACATCATAAACAGTGATGTGACAGTTTTGGTGCGACCCTTCGACTTCTCGGCCTATTTTCTCTCAATTCCTCGCGATTCTTGTAAGTTTTCGACTCAAATCTTGTACATCTATCAACTATACACACATCTTCATCTTTCTCACCAACAAATCTTCACTTTTAACCATGAAATCGACTAGTTTGAGGTGTTCTAGGATGATGTCATCATGGGGTTCTTATGAACTTCAAGATTTGACTTCATTCCACCAAGAACAACTCAGATCTAGTAGATTTCAATGTGTTTAAACACTGATTCCACCTAAATCTAAACATTTTCAAACGGGTTTAACTTTCTTTCAACTCTTTTACACTCATGGACTCAAAACCGATAGAATCAGAGCTCATTCAGGCCTTCCACTTGTTCTTTAGTGAAGTGTCGGGTTGGGAACTGATTTCTATCAAAGAGACACCCGATTCACGGGTTAAATATGAACAACCATCACAAACAGTTAACTGATCGGGCTGGGGTGATTCCCACTTTGATTGGATGACTCGGACTCGATGGGGTTTCCGTTGTTTAACACGTCGTTATACCGTCTCGGTCAAGCAGTAAACCTTTCAAACTTAACAAATTTCAAAACAAGCAAGTCACCCAAACGGACTGCCGTCCGATCGGATTTCCATCCGATCGAACGACTTGTGATCTCAACACTTGAACATTTTTAACAAATTTTCAAGGATCACCAGTTTCCAGCGGATAGTCATCCGATCGGACGACCATCTGATCGAATGACCATCCTGCTGTGAACTTGTTCTCTGAGAAATGCCTTGCTGGACGGATTGCCATCCGATCGAACGATCGTTCGACCGGATGACCTGAAAGGTAGAGATACTTCTTTGTTTTTAAAATGCTACAACGAAAACTTCAATGCCATCATACACAAAAACATCCATCCCAAACGAATGCTAATCCGACAGAATGGCCATCCGACTGGATGACCATCCGTCCGAATGACCATTCGTCATCCAGCACACTCGTCACCGTTTATCTCACCGTTCATCGCTTATGCTATCGTTCTGTAATCAGGCTAACTTTCCAGCGCTCCCTTCAATCCAAGACGGTGTTTACCTATTAAACGCTATATGTGAGTATACTCGAACCCTTTTTGCTTTACGCACTTTTGGGTGTTACATTCATTACTTATTCAAATCACAATCGACACATAACACAAGCACTTTTATACGCTGACCGTTACTGCATGTTATACGTGTTATTCGATGAATGCTTGTATGTTATGTTTACACAGTGATGGTTGCCTGACTCCTTAGCAATGATAGTACTATAGTTTGGACACAGCACGTGTCGTGGACCGGGGTTGTTAAGGTCTTTACTTCACGTGTCCCAGTGGGGATATGTGTTGCGCATTTTACAACTCGCAGTCACGTCTGTGCATATTTCATTGTCGATAACCTACTAGCTTCACTTTGCTACATGTTACATGCTGGTTATGCGTAAAACGATTTCACTATCTATTATACTATTAAACTTGTATGCTCACCTTTACACTATGTGTATTGACCTCTATTTTAACGTATGTGACAGGTGTTTGAGATGCTAGGATGCTTGCTATGTGGAATCAAGTAGGAGAGTCTAGAAACAAACAAACAATTTATGTCATGAATTGTCGGAACAGTATTTTATTGTCTTTGAGATACTTGGTCTGTAATAACTGTTTAGTTTGATATGTTATGGTATGGGGCATAATATTAAATATCTGGTAATTTAGTTGTTATGGATTTCTTCTGGACAATTTGTTTCACTCAGTGCCTCATCCTGATGTTTCCGCCATCGGTTGGGGTGTGACAGATTGGTATCAGAGCCATAACTATAGGGAATTAGGCAAGACTCGACCTAGTCAGGGTCGATGTCTTAGAAACGACCTGGTCTATAGTCTAAGTACCAACAGACCGCCTTGTGCGAACCCGGTAGGGATTCCGCGCGAGCATATTTATGTTATTCGATCAACTCGCAATCATGGTATACTATCACTTTGTGACAACTGTCAAATTTGCATACATCTGTACAATTATTAAATAACGATTAGTGCTTAATGACTGTGCTAAATTACAATTAATTACTTGAATTGCTTCTGATTATTACCATATGCATACATGTGCATCATATATTGATTAATGTCATGTCATTATTGCATAAGAACTTTATTGGCTCAAATGATGCACAAAACATAGTTAGCACAGTTATCCGGCAAATCAGAAAAATGCTGACAGAGTTCAGTAGATAGACAGACATTGTATTGAGACACAGAATGAGCCAGAAACCAAGTATTACACTAGTATAGTGTGTAGGAAAGTAAGGATCACAAAACTGCCTCCCTAGTGATAGTTTAAGTGCCGGAAAGTGCCTAAAACTCACATAAACTGCAGAATTCAGCAAAAATCAGCATTTAAATAATCTAATATCATGCAGAAATATGGTTAAATGATCCTGAATGATTTCCTAAGTGTCGGGAACCGAAACTGTCACAAAAGATAGCATAAAGCACACTAAACTGCATAGTTTAGCACCTTAACAAACCGGTAACAAACCGAACAACCGGACACTACCCGAAACACCAAATTTACACTAGAAGCACTATTTCAACATTACCAAGCTAGTTATGGTCCCCGAATATCATAACACACACTACATAAATATCTAGTAACTAAATCCCTAACTAACACTTGAAATTCAACTATAATCAAACTAACTAGTTACAACCTACATCTAGACCCCCCCTACTATTAGTGTATACGTCTGTAGCTTCCGTCAGCATTTTGTCGTATTCTGTATATTTTGTGTACTTGTATGTTATTTTGTAATGTATGTGTGTTAGATAGAACGACAACTCAGGAAACGGGACTAGATTGTAAAGTGTTGACTTTGTTGACCAGTGTGACCCGATCGGATGTGCCATCCGATCGGACAGCACTCATCCATTCAGACAGCATGTCATCCATTCGGACAGCATGTTATCCGTGCGGTTAGCACTAACCATGTTCCTGAGTTGCCTATAAATACCCCATCAGGGTATCTCATTTAGAACTTTTGACTCTGGAGAGAACTCTGTCATTGTCTGACTTCTACAGGCGCTTTTGTACTTTTATAACAGTTGAATAGAAAGATCAGACTGCGTTTAATCGTTGAATACTTTGTCGTACATCTGTGATTTGATCAAATGGATTCTGCACATTAGTCAAAGTCGATTCACCTAAGTTCCTGACGAACAGATCCTATACGAGGGACCAACAAGTGGTATCAGAGCTTCCAGGGAGCTGAATCGAGATCTACGATAATGAATTCACCGGAATTCGAGCTTTTCTTGCTGATCAGAGTCAAATTTCACCAGAAATTTGACATATTCTCTCATTTTCTACTCATTTCTTACATTGTTTCTCAGTTTGTCACCATAAAATCAGAAAACATAAAATTGGACGTGAATCTACGGTTAAAATTTGATAAAACTGATATCAATCGATTCGCAATATTTCAAAGTATAATCCTACCAAGTTTCATAATCAAATTCAATCAAAAACTAGATCAAATTCATCAAAAACCATGTTGAACTGTTCATGCTTGCTGACGTCATCCACTCGCTCGGACAGCTGTCCGAACGGATTGGACTAGACAGTACCTGTTAGTTGGTTGCTGACATCATCAGTGTTACTCGCTTGGATTACCATCCGAGTGGTGTGATTTTGATTGTTCAAGTTTATCAGTATACTTCATTATCCCACCTGGTCGGACAACAATCCGATCGGATAGGATTTGGAAGTTCTTGTTTTCATTTACAAAAATTAACCCGTCAACCGGTCGGATTACCATCCGAGCGGTGAAAGGTTGAAAGTCAAACTTTTCAAATTTTAAGTGCAGTCACTCGAACGAACGAACGACCACCCGATCGGATCACCATCCAGTCGGATAGCCTTTTCACAACAATGCAGTTGATTACTTGTGTCACTCGTTCGGATTGTGACTCGACCGGATCACCATCCGATCCAGGTGCTTTTGTTTGAAATCTTTGAAATTTGTGAAAATTTGTCTAAGTATTTGTAAATTGTTTCTGGTACTCTAAAATGGGAGACGATTTTCTCAATCCTTTCAGTGACATCTTTGCTTACACCAGCAATATAGGAGATGCTACATCAAGCAGCACAAACACTACAGCTCCTAACCCGAATCCAAAGAAAGCCATTATCAACTCATTGAGCGTGGATAACGCATATGGCACATACAACAAACCGCCCAAGCTAATGGCTATCGAGGAATACAGTAGGTGGGCAGGTAGGTTTGAAGACTGGTTAAAGGCTTTCACCTACCAGAGCTGGAAATGCTTGAAGAGCGGGTTTGACATTGGTAGAAGTGACTATGAGAACTTAGTTGAAAATGAACAAGAAAGTTTCATCGCTGATCCAAAATGTATCACATTGCTACATCAATCAGTGAGAGATGATATCATATCTCTAATTGATTACAAAAATTCCAAAGATTTATGGGCAAATTAGAGAAAAAAGTGTGTGGGTGGAGAAGAAATTGTTAGAAACAAGAAAAAATTGTTGAAAAAGGAATTTGATTTGTTTGGAAGTATGAAAAATGAATCGGTCTCAAAGATGATCGAAAGGTTTTGTCATTTGAAGATCGAGCTGACTAGACATGGGCTTACGTTTACAGAGGAAGAATTGGTTGATAAGCTGATGGATTCACTACCTGATGAAAAGGATTGGATGTACTTTGCTCTGTTGTTGAAAAATACTATGGAGAAGAAGAATCTGACAGTTGATTTTCTGATTGAGAGGCTTGAAAGTCACGAGTTGGAAATCAGGAAAACAAACAAAGTCAATAGTACTCAGTATTAGCAGAACGTTGATTTGTATTATCGAGGAAGTATGATTCCAAAAACGGTATCACCAAAGACTGCGTTCTCAGCAGAAAATCCAAGTGTGCCAAATCAACAGAATCAAAACAGCAGTCCTGCTCCAAGCAGCGGATATCATGGAGGATCGTCTTCATTGACTCCAAGTCAACAGCAACAACAATGTGTTCCAAAAAACATTTTCCAATGCAACATTGCTGTAAATCTCAACAACGCACAAAATTTCAGCAAAGAAGCAGCCAAACAGCAGATGATATTTCTAGCATCCATCTTGGAGTATTACGAAAGTCTCGTAGCAGGAAAAATCAGAAACACAAACCTCACCAAGGAGGACTATGATCAAATTGACCCAGAGGAAATGGAGTTGATTGACATTAGATGGTGCATGGTGAGTGCGATTAGAAGGGCTCAGAGGTTCATGGAGATAACAGGCAGACACTCCATTGGTGGACCATCAACTAAATTAGGGTTTAACAAATCAAAAGTTACATGTTTTAAGTGCAAACAAAAGGGGTACTTTAAACGAGAATGTCGAAATGCTCCTGCTGATGAAACTGCCAATCTATTCCGTGAGGATTATTATAAAAGGGCCATATATCATCAAAACAAAGCTGAATCTCCCAGAATGAAGTAGTTAGAAGATGCTCCCAAAGAAAAGTCAAGGGCATTAGCAGGTATGCATGATGATGAGGGCTATGACTGGAGTGCTGTGCTACCAGAAGAAGATGTTGTGGGTTTTGCATTCATGGCAAAGATTGTGCCATTCAAAGATACCCGTACTGAAGAAGAAAAATATCGTACTAGGAAGATGTTAGCCCAAAACATGAAAGATAAAATTTATCGAACATGGAAAAAGGCAAAGAGTGCAAAAAGATGGGATGCAACTCGGGAATGCTATTTGGATCCTAAAGGGAATATAGTTGTTGAACCATCATCAATCAGTGTTGAAACCCTCATAGAGCAAATAGCAGAAGAAGAAGAAGAGGAAAGCCAGAGAATGTGGGCAAGAGAAGCTGAAGAAAAGGAGAAAGAAAAGGAGCTACAGTCAAAGAAGGTCGATGATGGGATAATCGACACGACCAAAGAGTTCACTGCAGATAACTTGAAGAAAATGGCTGATAAAGTTCTTGCAGCAAAGGAATTAGAGGTAGATTCTATATCCGGAACTGAGTCAAAGAGCAAGGTCAGTTCTAATGATTCAACAAATGGGTCAGGTAAGACTGATAAAGCCAAGATTGACAGTGACTGCAAAAATTGCATGAAAGACTGCAATATTTGTAGTACGCATGCATATCTCAGTACCAAAAAGACTGAAGAACTGACTGAAAGAGTCAGAGAAGTTAAAATAAAATCAAATTTGATTTCACCGTGACGAAAAGAAGTTAAAATTTAATTCTTTAATGTTTTGAAATATCGTTTTCAAGTTTCTCAGTTAATTTTTCAATGTTTTGAAATCTAACAATGATTCAACTAAAGACGAGGAATGCTTTTTGAACAATTACATTCCGAAATCAACTTCCAAAAACAACTTAAATGAAAAACCTACTCTTGTGATGTACAAGATGTCGGGTTCGGATAAGTTGTATTCGGATCTTTAGTTTCCATTAGAGAATGTGAATGTTGATAAATTGAAAAATGTGTTTAAACTGGTTGAGATTGATGTTTGTGAAATCGAAGGTTTGAAACGTTCTGAAAGGCAATTGAATTTTGAAAAAGATAAATCTTACTACATAAAACCTGTAGTACCGCCACGATTTTCTAACAACAACCGAAACAAATTGTAAGGTCCGCGTTTGCGTCTAATAAAAGACGACTAAAGGACACTAGAAATATAAAAAAAAATTCTTAAAAGTGTCCAACTTTTCGGAATTTGAAACGATGATATCAATAACGCATGTGCATTAATTTAACAAAATTTGGGCATGACCCGTCCATAAAATGAGCATACCCCTGTTTTAAACATAATCAGACTAGATACAATTCTACGATTCATTCGACAAAATACTACTAAGAACCAATACAACAAATTTTGGACCAAAAACATTTGAACAACTAGTGGAAGCGTTTGGTATGCCATAACATGAACACACGCTCGCTCCGATTCTCCAAGTCGCCTGAATTGAGGATTTACCTACATTCAACAACAAAGCTTTAAAAAGTTAGTCATTATACTTATTTGCTTATAAAACCGTCACTTTAGTTCCATTCGTGTATGTACTTTCATTTCTCTCACGCATTCGATTACCCAATTAAATGGGTATGACATATATTTTCATACAACTAACCTGTTAGTAAATGATAACGACCAAACATAAAATGTTGTATAAACTAAAACGTCCATAGTATATTCTAACCGCATAAATTACTTCAACCCGATTATCCTTTCAACATTCAACCGTTTCTTTATTATATTAACACTTCGAAAGTCCGGCATTCATAAACCTGCACTTTCAAACATACTCAATAATAACTTGGTTAGCAAACCCGTAATCTCAACATATTCATGTACTACATCTTCGTAAAAAGGACGTCAACCATTTAAATGCATCTAATTAACTTACATTCCAAACCCAAGGGCATTATTAGTAACGCTAATTCTCAAATGCATCCAAATCATGCATTCGCGCATACTTGCACACATATATACTTACATTCATACACATCTACATACCTAATATACATTCAATCATACCTACAATCATGTATTCATACCTACGTGTTCCGTACGCATTCTTCTATACCATTTACATGTAATACATGTCCAACTTCATTACATATATCTATCATACTCTTATGTAAATTACATGAGGCTTAGACTTGGGTTTACAACTTATAATCATCAAGGAAACACTCGAAATCATGTTTGGGAGGCCCATCGTAGTCCACGGATAATATACCGAAGCCTACGATACATAAATCACATAAATAATATTTTTGACAGAACCTTCACCCGTCCGTGTCAGCTCACCACCTGGCCGTGTCAACTCTGCACTTTTCCTAGCCATTAATTCTTACCGAAACGGACATAACTCTCTCATTTTTCATCCGTTTTGCGTCACGTTTCTTCCTACATGATTGTAAATTAATATTCTATCATGTGAACTTGAAATCCAACATCCAAGTTAAGGAATTTCTTAACTTATACGTGTTCGGCTTGTTATTCATCTACGAACTATTCGACCCGTTCGTGCATTTATCAAAATAATCTATTGATTTGACCTCAACTTCATATGAACTTAATAATTAAAACATTATATTACTTAAACAAACTAAGAAGTGATTACGGAAATCACTTACTTAATACTACTCATCCGATAACATCTTCAATAACAAATTTCAACATAACCTTTAACGATTATCATACAATTAATTTCATTACTATTAAAGATTGAGTCCGGGAGTTTACTTACCTTGAGCGTCCAAGTTCAAGCATAGGTTCCATGCTTACTTTTGACCAGTTAGCCTCCGTGCTTGAGCCCGTGGACATGTTATCTATCCTTTCATGACCATACATTGATATCCTTGTTAGTAAACAAGAACACGCGTAACATCTATCATGATAAATTTATGCTCTACACTTGGCTCTCATTAGTCAATTTCTAACAACACATAGTATAGATTAACAATGAGACCCTTCCTACTCGTATGATATGAACGTGCCATCACATATCTCACTATAAACATATCATGCATCACAAGACTTCCTAATTCATTCAACATTTATAAAAACAACCATTCAAACATTTAATCGAACACTTGGTGTGCATACAACATTTCAAGCACTATGTACATATGCTTTATGCATAACCTACTCCTTCACATCAAACATGATCAATTTCAACCAATTTCACATAGCTTCTTAGTCTACATTAAGAACATCTACCAAAACTCTAATACTCATACATTCATCTTTCAATTTCTCATAAGTTTCATCATCTAAGAATCACTATAATCCTACCATGTAACTAGCACAAGAGGGTTTTACTTTAATCTTTCAATATAATCAAATTCGAGCATAAATCACATTCTACATGATGATATTAATTCACATACAAACTCAGATTCATACAACTTTCACTGATTAATCGAAACCCACTTAACAAAAGCTTCAAAACATAAAATTGAACTCGCCTTATGTTCAATACACTTAGATTAAAGGGTATCTTGACTCATGCATTCGATTTTTGCCCTAAATCAGGTTTAATTTCTTGAGTTCTTGTGTTGGAATGAAGGAGAAGGGTTTCTCCTTTGCCCCTGCCCTTTCTCGCAACCACACCCCCACACAAAACACTGAGTTTTGTTTTTCCTTATTTTAATTATAAAATTTACACTTTCCGCCCTTGTACATACTTTTATTGTCATTCTAGTATAAATGTTTCATACTTTATAACTTATGTCATAGTTATTAAAATTAACTAATTAAATTAAACTCTTAAACACCAAAATAATCTCTTATAAATTTTGGGGTGTTACAAGTCTACCCCCCTTAAAGGAGGTTTCGTCCCCGAAACCTTTCTCATACCTATTCTTATCTTTTCATTATACTCATTCAAGGTGCATAATACATCTCTAATACATTCGAAATCTTGGCTAAAGATTTGGTTTATAAACAAACATATTTGTACACATTTTTCCTACCTTCTTGAATTAAGTAATCTACTTTCAAAGACACATAATAGGTCAGAAATTTATCCAGAGCCCTTATTAGTGTCACTACACTTCATAGTGCTAGTTCCTAGATATTGCATTACTAACGGTTCATTCATCAAATTTATTCCGATTGTATACAATTATTAATCGTACAAACCTAAGTCTGCGGTTTGTTTCTAACTTCCTATTTAAGCATATTACATTCATATATTTTCTAATCGAAATAAATCGATTTATTTCATACTACTCATACATCATATGCTATCTTTCATTTTGTTCACTATGAGCCATCCTAAACATTCCATTACTATCATTACTTCCGATTACCTTAAGCTCAAAGGAGGGGTCGATATATTATCATACGCATTTATAATCATTTGAAAGACTTACGGTTACAACCAAAATCACCCTTCTTAAACTTACTTATCCGTACTTAACACGAAAACTAAGCATTATTTCCATGGATACTATTGTTATTCATGCCATGCGTATCTTTTCTACAATGTCTTGTTCAAATGAACATGGCCAGCAAGCCGAGCATCAAAGTTAGCATTTCTTAGCGACACTTGCCGTCTTTTATATTCTATCAGAATTTCCACAGTTACAAGCATTTAAGTTCAATACCACCCGACGATCATTACGAACATTTTGAAACTCACTCCACATTTTGCATTATGGTTTGTATATATACATTCTATTCTAACACATCCATCTCTAGTCGAGTCATAACCTCCTATTAAAGTTACACCCCTTTTTATACATACCTGACGGAAGTAAATTCCATTGATTCGTTATCCATACCTTACGATGATCATCCCTTTCCGATTAGTGACATTGCGTGTCCATTCATCGAGTTCACCTATGAGTATAAACTTAACAAATTAATCACATTAGTTGCCGAGTTCAAATGGCGATCGCCATCTGACCCGTATGGCCCATTTATCCTTTCGACCCCTCTCGTATGCAACACATTTGCATAATATATTCATATATATATGAAAGTTTAAACATAATCTGGATCATACCACTTAAGGAATATTTACTTGTTCGGTCCGTAATTACTTACACATTCGAATATTTTCATTCTTATCATTCTTTTGTTCATTTGCTCTACGTTTACTTATATGACTTGTTTGACGCAAACATGGTTAAGCTATCGACTTCTTCTTATGTAGACTAGTTTCGTCTTTTATATCTTAAATCTGTTTCGCGGATTCGAACACATTATTCATACCTTTCGTACCTTCTATGTTTTGAATCCGTCTCGCGGATTCAAACATTGCATTCACATCTTTCATCCTTTGAATCCGTCTCGCATATTCAAACATTTCATTCATGCCTTTCATTCCTTGAATCTGTCTCGCGGATTCAAGCATTGCATTCATATCTTTCATTCTTTGAATCCGTCTCACGGATTCAAGCATTTCATTCATATCTTTCATTCTTTGTGTTGGTGCACTACATCTGTCAACTTCGTCTTGTATCGAGTCTTACAGTGTATTGTATAGATTAGGGTGCGTTTTACGAGAAAATAGGAAGAGTATTGTGTTTAGTGAGCTGATTTCGCTCATAGGTCATTTAGGAAGGTGATTCCACTTATTTGAACAAGTGATTCCACTTATGTGTACATAGGTGATTCCACTCATGTGTACATGTACACATAAGCGAAATCAGGAGGCCTATATATAGGAGTCATATGAGCGAAATCACTAGGACAGATCTTGTAACTCATACCGAAGTTCTGCCGGTTTGAGAACTGAATGTAAACAGCGTTAAATCAATACAAACAGTGAATTAAGAAGAGAATCAGCTGTTTCTAGCTTTGTTTCTTGTTATTCCGCACCTGAAACGAAGTTGAACACCTCTGAACGACTCGTTCGGGTCGAGACACGATCCTACAATTGGTATCAGAGCCAGTTGGAGGAGTTCTTCAGTTTACAGCTGTATTTCATTGAGAATTCTTACTTCTACACCTTCTTTTCTCGATTCAGAAAGATTTCACGGTCAGAATCGGTTCAAAATTTCACAGATTATAGAGAATTGAACATAGATAAACCCTTGAAAGTTTGGAACTGAAATTCGAAGTAAAAATGGACCAAAATGTATCCCGAAGTGATTCCGCTTTTATGGACATTTGCTGATTTCACTTTTATGACCACCTGATTTCGCTCATTTGTCAACCATAGACTTCTGATTTCGCTTTTATGACCATCATTAACATCTGATTTCGCTCCAAGGACCAAGTGATTTTGCTTTTGTGACACATTACTTAGTGATTCCACTTATTCGAACACTTAGTGATTCCACTTATTCGAACACTTAGTGATTCTGCTTATTCGAACACTTAGTGATTCCGCTTATTCGAACACTTAGTGATTCCACTTATTCGAACACTCAGTGTTTTTCGCTTATTTGATCATCTAATTTCACTCATTCGTACATTGTGATTCCACTCATTTGTACATTGTGATTCCACTCATTTGTACATTGTGATTCAACTCATTCGAACATCAACATATTTCGCTCATTTGTCACAGTTTTTGAAATACGTATTGAAAAGTTATGGATACCGAGTTCTACAACGCGTTTGCAACACCGTCTGGTCCATCTACTATTGCTCAGAACATGAATTTGGAAAATGAGACGGGAACCACCCAAAAGCCACCGAAATTAATGAGTATCGAAGAATATTACGGGTGGAAAGACAGATTCGAGAACCGGGTTCAGGCTAACCATCTTAGGTCATGGGAATGTATCTTGAAGAAATATGTTTTGCCACAGACTGATATGAAAGTTGATAAAAAAATATCTGAATTTACTAATGAAGAACGAGATATGTATAGATCTGAAAAAATGATGATTAGTTTACTTTAGCAGGCTATCAAAGAATACATTTTCATACTGCTACAGCATGACAAAACTGCAAAGTCAATCTGGGATGCACTTAAAGTCAAATTTGAGGGTAGCGAGAATATGATCAGGAGTAAAAAGGCACTGCTCAAGAAAGAATTTGATTTGTTTACAAGTTTGCCCGGGGAAGATACAAAGAAGCTGATCGAAAGATATTGCCACTTAGTGCGATCCATGTCAATGCTTAAGATAAAAAAAGATTTTGAAGAGTGGGTAGACAAATTAGCTGATGCGTTACCGCAAAAAGAGTGGGGAACTTATTTGATGATCCTGAAAACACAGGGGTTTATGATGGGTTATCAATTGGTGAGTTTATCGAAAAGATTGAGGGTCAAGATTTGGAACATCAGAAGATCGCGAGGATGAACAGTCCAAGTGGTCAACAGGATGTAAAGATGTACTACAAAGGTAGTATTCCGGTTCCAGAAGCTGAGAGAAGTCCGAAAATCCAGACTGCGTATAGTGCTGGGGATTCTACAGAAAAGATTGATCAAAGTTCAAACAAAAGCAGCAGTGGTTTCTCATTATATCCGAGTGTCAATCCAAAGAGTTCATCAGAAAGCTTTCATTCTCAGAGCACAAAGACAGGAAATGGATATGTGATTCAGTGTAACATAGCTCTAAATCTTCCAGAAGGTCAAAGTTTTTCAGAAGACACTGCTAAAGACCGCATGGCTTTACTTGGTTCAGTATTGTTATCCTATGAGGGTCTAGTGGTTGGTCGAATCGGAAATCCCATGCTCACCAAAGAGGATTACGATCAAATAGACGCAGAAGAGATGGAACTGATGGATATCAAATGGTGTCTTGCGAGTGTTCTTAGACGTGCTGAAAAGTTCAAAACGGTTACCGGGAAAATGACTTTCTTGATGCTCATGTATCTACTTTAGGTTTTGATAAATCTAAAGTCACTTGTTTTCGTTGCAGGGAGAAAGGTCATTTCAAGCGGGAGTGCAAGAACAGAGAAGCTAGTGGAGCTCAGAATCCGTTCGGAAAAGACGATTACTACCGGAAAGCCATTTATCAGCAAGTTGGTCAATCACAAGACTCACAGACGGCTCATGGTAGAAAGATTGAGGATTCCAAGAGAGGATGTTTGGTAGATTTCAACTGGAGCAACTACATATCTCCTGATAGCAAAGCATGCATAGTCGATCAAGATGATGAGAGGCTACCTGAAGGTTTCAGCTGGGATATGTTTGTTGATGAAAAAGGTGATTTCAAAGCTTTTATTGCAAAGATTGTTAGAGAACCAGACATGTTCGCCACATGGATGAAATCTATTGGTGAGACAGTGAAAAGTGTGAAGGAACAGTCTGTTACATCTGAAGAAAGCTCAGAAAGTGCTGATGAAGATTCACTAAGTTCAGATGAGAGTGTTCAAAATGTTGTTACTTCAGAAAAAGAAGTTGTATTTGATCAAACACCGTCTGATTCTGGTGTATCAGGTGCTGATTCTGAAAAATCTGTAGAGTTTGATCAAACACCAGTTGATAGTAGCAGTGATGATGAGGAAGAGAAACATATTAATGTTGCTAAAACTCATCTTTCTCCTGAAAGTTTTCATTTCTATTTTGCAGATCGCATGGAGAAACTAAAGGAGAAACGAGCTGATAAAGAACAACAACTAAAGAAATCTGAAGATGGTATTCAGAAAGAGAATGTTGAAAGTGTTGCTGAGAAGAATGTTGAAGCTGAGCAAGTGAAGGAAGAAGAGAAGGTGAAAGAAGAAGAAAAAGTGGTTGAAGTGGTAAAGACAATCGAGATTGAGAAGATTGTTGAAGTTGTAAAGCCTTGCGAGAGGTATTTGGAAGCTTGCAAGGAATGTGCTTCAAAAGACGACATCATTGCTGAATATGAGAAGAAGAAAGAGCAGTTACTGTTCAACCTTAACTATGTGAAAGAATCTTATGATGTCTTGAACAAAACAGTAACTGGTCTCCAAAAGACGAATTCAGAAAGAGAATAAGCACTTACGATGATGAATGTTGTGATGATGACAAAACAGAAAGCCATCAACTTTTACATCGAAGAGAGTGCTAAATGGAAGCAAGAGTTGGAGACAGAAAAGATAGAGAATGAGAGAATTAGACGTTTATTGCAACGTTATTCTAGTTCTGATTATTTCATTGATCGTATTTACCCAACTATTGCAGGTATGGAAGCTTTTCAAGATGAGAAGCCAAAGAAGAAAGATAGTGGTAAGAAACCGACTGTTAAATATAACAAGTGTCCGCCTCCAATTTGGGAAGGGTATTCTCCTAGAAAACCAAACGAGGAGCAACTTGAAAAAGCAGTCAATATAAAGCTAAAAACTGACACAACTGACGTTTTACCAGATAACATTGATGTCATGTTTACCTCATCCGATACTGATCATGAGTCTGAGTTAATCAAAAAGGTGGTCGATCAGGTGTTGGATACTGAGGAGGAGTCTGAGTCAAAGTCTGAGTTTGGAGGGTCAAATTCGTCAGTCAACAGTTCAAAGTCGTCGGTTAAACGGTCTTATAGTAAAGAATTTTTGTTATCGAAAGCAAATTTGGATGATGAAACATTTGAAGTTGCATACACTTTAAATGATTCGGACAAATTATACTCTGACAAAGAGTTTCCAATAAGAAATGTTCGTTTTGACATGATCAAAAAGGTTTTCAAAATGACAGAAATTAATATTTCTGAAATAAAAGATTTAAATCTTACTGAAAAACCTAAAAAATACACTTCAAGAGTTCAACAACGGTTAAACAAAAAAAGGGTTACAATTCTGGGTTTGGTTTTCAAAAGAAATCAAACCAAAATCGTAGCTACAAATAGAAAGGTCTTGGATTTATTCCACCAGAAAATCATAAAAATTTGAAAAATTCTAAAACAAAAACAGAATTTGTATCAGGTGGACTTGCAGAAGAGGAACAGAAGAAACCATTCTGGAGACAGTCAAATCAAGAATTTCTTGCTGAAAAGAAAAAGAATGGAACTGACGTGTTTTATCAAAGAGTGACTCGTACCTGTTACAAGTGCAATGAAACTGGTCACATTGCATGGAACTGTCCGAAAAATGCCAAGACAAAACAGGGAGTTTCTAGGAAACTAAAAGAAATAGTTGTTGATGTTGAACCACCAACCGAAAAATTTAAAATTTTTGAAAACTTAACTTATGAGGTTGGTGAGTGTTCTAAAACGAATTTTTATAAAAAGAAAGAGAATGACAACCAAGTGTGGGTTGTTAAGAAAGTTGATGTGAATGTCGGCGATGAATCTGGTTCCATAAAGCCAGAAGAGCCACAGGTTGAGATGAAAATTTCAGTGAATGATGATGAGTTTCCATCACTGAAATTTGAAGAAGTTAAACAGAAAGTTGGTAAAGTTGAAATCTCGAATCAGTTTTACAACGAGAATACTAAGTTTGATGTCGAGAAAACATTCAATAAAAGTGTTAAGAAAATTTTTGGGAAAATGTTGAATGGGAAAGCTAAGGGGGTTAAAGATTTTTATGCAACTAAAAAGACAACTTACAACCCTACTGCGCAAGAACTGAAAGCCATCAAGTCTGAGAAGACTTGGATGGAAGTTTGTTTCCCATAAAGTCTTAGGACTATGCCGGAGATCCCAAGTTTATATCGTGGATCAGGAATCGACATCTTTCTTGATATTTTGATGATTGTGAATGAATCTTATAAAAGTTAATTTTTTACAGGATAAGTGTGAATTGCCGGAGCTTCCAGTGTCACACCCTGGCTTTGCGGAAGCGTGGTTATTTTGGTGTGACTTCTTAATACCATAGCTTAACCATAACAAAGCTATATGAAATAAAACCATGCAAGATCATCCATAGATTAAGTTTTAAAAACCAAATACAACAATATTGTTTTAACGGAAACACATCCTAATGACATTGTTCAACAAACATAAACATCAACATGACATAAACACAGTTTAAGGACTGTGACTTGTCCAGGAAAGAGTCACATTCCCCAAACCCGGATGACCTCGTAACCCATATGCAGCGGGAAAACATAACATACCGCGCCAGATCTTTAATTCCCTGAAATACATGTAAGTTGAAAAATCAACAATAATGTTGAGCGAGTTCATGTGTAAGTGAGTAAATAAACCTTGTAAGTATAAAAATCCTGGTATGTAGCAAATAAGGAAAAAGAGATCACCAATGGCTTGCAAGACCATTGATATGTGTGAAGTGCAAGTAGGAAGACTCAAACCTAGTAGATTTCGCGATGGGTACAAAGTCACCCCGAGGTCCGTTCTGGTTGGGCCTGGGGTTGGGCTCGCTACACCCAGATAGATCTACCGCTTACGTCCCTTGGTCCTACAATGAGGATTAATGGCCTCCAGTTTCTGCCTACCCACTCACATGATCTAAGTAGTAAACCTCCTTACGCTAACCATACCATGTATAAAGTACTTGTAATCAAAGTAACATGTATTTCACCCCCGTAGTTTAGAAAACTGAAAACAGTTAAGAGAAAAGGGGGACATGAACTCACAGTGGTGCGTCTCTACCAAGTATGTCTCCTGATCAAGCAGCTGTGTGACGACCTACACGTACTAATTCTATTAGACGGACGGCCGTGCCTTAGCTTTATGGTTTAAGTTGTTGGGAAATAGTTAGACAACTATTTCGTGTTTACATTCTGTATATACTTGGTAGTTATTTTCCTTCCCAAGGATGGGGGATTTAATACATGTGTGTTCGAAATATATTATTAAGTCTCACTTAAAATATATTTTATTTCTAACTCCAAAATATAAATATTCTTCTCAAAAATATTGTATTTTCTATTACATAACTTTTCCCAAAATAATACCTTGACAAAAATATGCGTTAAGTCATATTTTCTTAAAATGCTTAAGTTACGTTTTAATGATCGAGTGGTAATAATAATTACCGGTGTAACTTATATATATATCGTAGAGGCGTTCGTATTATTTTGGATTCGTTAACATTTGATAGTATTATTTTTACCCTAAGAATAATTCTAGTGTTTTCACAAAATAATCATAAACACCTGACAAGTGTCGTTAAGAAAAATATATACTAAATATATATTTACCAAGTTTTATTTTGTGAAAATCCCACCTCCGATGTTTTGTAAATATAGCCGTGGCGAAACTTATATTTTGAAAACATGTCGAAAAGTATTTCTAACACTTATAGTGAAAATATTTCTAAGTGTTAGGTTTTTGGAAAAATTTCGCCAGAGTTTCCTCTGTAACTGGAGGTGGCCACGCTTTCAAGCGTATCATTTTCTTTTACAAATCAAACCAACATTTTTTCTCAATCAACATAAGCATTGTTCAACATATCAAACTAGTTAATAAACATGTAATTGCAAGAATCTCATGAACTTGTAGTTTTCTAATATTATGAAGTAAATCCCATTACTTTTAGTGGATCTTTATATAAAGCAATACAATTTCGTAAAAGTCTTGTTTTTAAAGAAATTCCATCTTTACAAATTCTTGTCAGCTTTTACAAAAACAGTTATTTTGTCAAAACTTTGTGCTACACAAGTGTTTACACACTTGTGTGTTCTAAAAATCATTCGTGTTAGTGTAAGATCCGTCTTTAGAAAACATGATTTCTTTTGACACGTGGTCCTTTGAAAATACCGCTTGTAGATATGTAGATCTACTAGTTTTAAACACTATTTCACAAGCAAAATCGCTTTTACACAAGTTCATGATTCGTGTGTGGTAGAGTTTCATCCTTTAACCCTTGTTACTTCCAAAACAACCTTATGTCATGATCCAAGGTCATGACCAATCCGGGTTAAACGATGATCCGAGCTACCACAACATAGATCGGGTCCAAATAATCACACAAATCAATTACTACAAGTTTTACACAATATATGAGCTTTTAACCAACATTTTTAGTGTTTTAAGTAGACTTTTGTGTGTCAACTTGTATGTTTACGAGTTTTAACCGTTACAAATCATATTAACCACTTTAAAATAGTTCGAGAAGATGATTCAAGCAACTTACTACTAGCTCGAGGCTAGGGAAGAATCTAAGCGAAAAATGCGTGGATAAAAGCAATGTAGTGAGGTCCTTCGCCTTCCGATTGCACCAAGGTTCCTTATACGTGATCCTTAACACTTGTATGAGCTTGGAAAGTGATGATCAAAATCGAAAGGTGGTGGTGGTGTTGCTTGTGTCTTCGGCCGAGAACCAAAGAGAGAGGGAGAGAGTGTGTGTGAGTTGCGGTGTTAAGTGAAGAACTTATAGACAAATCAAATGAGCATTAACCAATGGTTTATGTGTATTCTAGATATTAAACACTAGGATTATAATAATCAACAAAAGGACAAGGTATGTCCCCCTCTTGGGGACGGTTTGGTTAAGGGGGAGGGGGGTACTAGTTCGATTCCAACTAGTAGTTAGGATATTAGTTAGGTTAATCTAGTTAAGTTAAGTGTAGGTTAACCCGGTTACTAGTGTGTAGTGTGTTATGACGGGTGTTAGGGTATTCAGGGACCCTAACTGGCTCAGAAAAAGAAAAACAATGAAAATGAAAATATTTTCATGTTCCGGGTATAGTCCGGTTGGATAGTAATCCGTTAATGTGCTTAACAAAGCTTTAAAGTGTTGTTATTACCATTTTTAGTGACACAACCTATTTCTGACACTTTGGATAGTGTCTAGTAATATGTTTCTCATGTTTTGGCACTTTATTAGTTAGCTAAAAGCTGAATTATTATGTAAAGTGCTGAATTTTGTGCTTAGATCACGTTTTAGGCACATCCAGTCATTTTGACTTATTCCTAGAGACGCAGTTCTACAACCCTTGTATCCCTACACTCACCACTAGTGCAGTAAAATATTTCTGGCTCATACAGGCCTTAGAGGCAGTGTCTGCCTGATGCTGGCTTATCAGCATGTTCAATAGGTTATCCGTTTATAGTGCTACTGTGCTTTTTGTGCATCATGTTTGTCACTAAGGTTCAGCATGTAAATAATGTAGTGACGGTAAGTAAAGTATGATGCAGGTATATGCATGTATCAGAAATCAAGTAGCAGTTCATCAGTAATTTCAAACAAGCACAGTAATTAAGCAGTAATTAATTATTAATTAAGTCATACGGATACCTGGTTTAGTGAGGGTTGTCACATTCTCCCCCCGTTAGAAAAATTTCGTCCCGAAATTTTAAGTTCTGCTTGTAGATGCAGGGTTCTTAGGAAATAGGTGGGGGTGTTTCTCTTTCATCCGGTCCTCGCGCTCCCAGGTGTATTCAGGACCATGTCTAGCATTCCAACGAACTTTGACGAGCTTGACACTGCTCCGGCGGGTCTTGTTTACTTTCCAATCCGTAACCTCAACCGGTTCTTTAACGAAATGGAGCGTGTCGTCAACATGAATCTCGTCGATGGGAATGGCAATGGTATCTTGAGTTGGACTTTTCTTCACGTTGGATACATGAAATGTATCGTGAAGTGAATGGAGTTCAGCAGGTAAGTCCAACTTGTATGCTACTAGTCCTATTCTTTCCAGAATTCTGAAAGGACCAATGTAGCGCGGATTTAACTTCCCACGCTTTCCGAAGCGTGCCACACCCTTCCAGGGTGAAACTTTTAATAAAACCATTTCTCCAACTTGGAATTCCAAGTGTTTCCGGTTTGGATCTGCATAGGCTTTCTGTCTGTGGCGAGCGGCTTCGATGCGTTTTAGAATCTGCGCAATTTTGTCTGTCGTCTCTTGGACGATTTCGGGACCGGCAAGTTGCCTATCACCTGCGTCAGCCCAGCATAGGGGTGATCGGCACTTGCGTCCGTAAAGGGCTTCAAATGGCGCGACACCAATACTGGTGTGGTAGCTGTTGTTGTATGAAAATTCGACCAAAGGCAAATGCTTATCCCAGCTATCGCCCAAATCCATAACACACGCTCTCAGCATGTCTTCCAAAGTCTGTATCGTTCGCTCGCTTTGACCGTCAGTTTGCGGATGAAACGCAGTGCTCAGATTTAATTGTGAGCCAAAAGCTTCTTGGAAGGATTGCCATATCCTTGACACAAACCTTCCGTCTCTATCAGAGATGATTGAGAGAGGTACTCCATGGCGCGTGACGATCTCCCTCATGTAAATTTCGGCCAACTTGCTCGTATTATCCTTCTCTCTGATAGGTAAGAAGTGTGCTGACTTTGTTAATCGATCCACTATTACCCAAATAGTGTCATGACCTCTTGGCGTTCTTGGCAACTTTGTAATAAAATCCATTGAGATTTGATCCCATTTCCACTTGGGAATCTCAGGTTGCTGCAGAAGTCCTGACGGCTTCTGGTATTCGGCTTTAACCTTAGCGCATGTTAAACATTTGCTCACATAAACAGCAACATCGCCTTTCATCCTAGGCCACCAATAGTAATCCTTGAGATCTTGGTACATCTTATCCGCTCCTGGATGGATAGAGTACCGTGATTTGTGAGCCTCATCAAAAATAACTTTCCTTAAACCTTCAAACAAAGGAACCCAAATTCTTTTCTCAAAACATAACGTTCCTTCCTCGTTTGGTACCAGTAGCTTCTCCATCCCACGGAGATATTCTTCTTCAAGGTTTCCTTCCTTGAGAGCTTCTTTCTGCGCGGCACGAATGCGCAAGGAAAGATCGGTTCGGATAATCATTTCTAAAGCCCTAACCCTTATGGGCTTGATCCTCTCCTTTCGACTTAGGGCATCGGCGACCACATTCGCCTTCCCTGGATGATACTTTATCTCGCAGTCGTAATCGTTTAACAACTCAACCCATCGTCTTTGCCTCATATTCAGCTCCTTCTGGTTGAATATGTGTTGTAGGCTCTTGTGATCTGTAAAAATTGTACACTTCGTACCATAAAGGTAGTGTCTCCAGATCTTTAATGCAAAAACCACTGCGCCTAGCTCCAAATCATGTGTGGTATAGTTCTTTTCGTGCACTTTCAATTGGCGTGATGCGTAAGCAATAACCTTTTGGCGTTGCATCAACACACAGCCCAATCCTTGACGCGAAGCGTCACAGTATACCACGAAATCATCTGTACCTTCCGGTAGTGCTAAGATCGGCGCATTGCAGAGCTTATCCTTCAATATCTGGAACGCTTCTTCCTGTTTGATTCCCCAATCAAACTTCTTATCTTTCTGCGTGAGGAGCGTCAGTGGTTGAGCGATCTTCGAAAAATCCTCAATGAATCTTCGATAGTAGCCAGCCAAACCCAAGAATTGTCGAATCTCGGTTGGCGTCTTTGGCGTTTCCCAATTCTTGATTGCTTCGATCTTTATGGGATCAACATGGATTCCATTTCCATTAACCACATGTCCAAGAAATTGGACTTCACGTAGCCAAAACTCGCACTTATAGAACTTGGCATACAACTGTTCCTTCTTCAGCAACTCCAAAATAGCTCTTAGATGCTGTTCGTGTTCAGCCTTCGTCTTCGAATAAATCAAGATATCATCGATGAACACAATCACGAACTTGTCCAGGTACGGCTTGCAAACTCTATTCATCAAGTCCATAAAGACTGCAGGTGCGTTTGTCAAACCAAACGGCATAACAAGGAACTCGTAGTGTCCATAACTAGTTCTGAAGGCTGTCTTCGGGATACTTTCCTCTTGTATCCTTAACTGATGGTATCCAGATCGCAAGTCGATCTTTGAATAAAAGCTTGAGCCTTGCAGTTGATCAAACAGATCATCGATCCTTGGCAGAGGGTATCTATTCTTGATCGTCAGCTTGTTCAGCTCCCGGTAGTCGATGCACATACGAAAACTACCGTCCTTCTTCTTGACAAACAAAACTGGAGCTCCCAAAGGCGAGAAGCTTGGTCTGATAAATCCCTTGTCTAACAACTCTTGAAGTTGTGTCGACAATTCTTGCATCTCAGATGGAGCGAGTCTATAAGGTGCCTTAGCCACAGGCGCGGCGCCTGGAACTAAATCGATGTGAAACTCTACTTGTCTCTGAGGTGGCAGTCCAGGTAAGTCCTCTGGGAAGACTTCTGGATATTCCCTCACGACAGGGATGTCTTCTATTCTCTGCTCAGCAGCCTTCTTATCCACAATGTGAGCCAGGAAGGCAACACATCCCTTCTACAAACACTTTCGCGCTTTCAGGCAGCTGATAATTCTTAACGGCGTATCACGCTTTTCCCCGTGAACCACAATTGTTTCACCATCTTCGGTTGGGATACGAACGACCTTTTCGTGACAAACTATCTCAGCCTTGTTGCCTGATAACCAATCCATTCCTACCACCACGTCGAAGCTTCCCAACTGGACTGGTAGTAGATCCAAAGCAAGCTCACGCTCTCCCAATTCGATCACACCACCTCTGATCACTTCATTGGCTTCTACTAACTTTCCATTAGCCAATTCGATTGAGTACGGAATATCTAACTTATTAGCGGCTAAACCAAGCATATTCTTAAACTCTAACGACACGAAGCTATAATCGGCGCCAGTAACAAATAAAACGGATGCATAGCGTTGGTTTACAGGGAACGTACCAGTGACAACATTGGGGTCCTGGCGCGCTTCCCTTGCTTCAATATGGAACACTCTTCCACGGGCTTGGTTCAACTCTGGGCAGTTCCTTTTAAAATGCCAAATATCTCCCCAGTTAAAGCATCCAAGTCTTTGCCCGTTTCCACCTCCATTTCCAGCTTGGTTGTTGTTTTGGTTCGCATTACCAGCTTGATTCGCATTGTTGCCTCGATTCCCGTTTCCTCCATTGTTCCCCTGTGGGCGATTCCCAATACCGCCACGATTATTATTTTTATTCCCAAATCCTCCTTGGCCTCCCCGGCCAGCACTAGCCCAACAAGAATCCTTCAAGTGACCAGTCTTTCCACAAGCTTCACATACTTTTGGCCCGCATCGGCCAGAATGGTGACGTTGGCAGGTGTTGCACTTGGGTTGGGTGCCCATATATCCCTTTCCTTTCTTCCCACTACCAGCTGTAACCTGAGCTGGCGCGTTTGGCTCTCCTTTCTTAACAACCCCACTAGTGCCTTGTTTGAAGTTCGAGAACTTCCGTTTGTTACCTCCGGTTGTTGGTGCACATATCTGTCGTCTTCGTCTTAATATCGAGTCTCGGGTTCGGTGCGGTTCTAAACGAGTGTGACATCATCATCCTTGATGATGACATCACACAAGTTACCTAATCAATGATGTCACCTCACATAAAGACAAAACAAATTGAATCAGATTGTTATATTTACATGTGAGTTTCGCTTGAAGACAGAATCTTATCATTGAAAGATTTCGCTTGAAGTAAAGTTAAGGATTTCGCTTGAGGTCTTCCAAGCGAAATCATACCATCTATAAATAGGCTAGATGACTTTCAGTTGTAACAGTTCCAACATTTTTCTACCGAAGTGCTGCCGGTATACCTCTTGACTGTAATCGTTGTTATATCAATATACAAGAGGAATTAAGTGTGAAACAAGCTGTTTACTGATCCGTTTCTTAGTTTCCGCCTCTGAAACGGAGTAGAACTCTTCCAAACGACTCGTTTAGGTCGGATTCCGATCCTACAATTGGTATCAGAGCAGTAGGCTTGGATCTCACCAAACTTGTTCAGGCGGATAGCCTCCTCAGTGAGAGCTACGCTCAAATCGATTGCCTTAGTAATTGTCGCAGGCTTGGATGAGGTCACCATGCTTATGATATGAGGAGCTAATCCCCAAATGAAACGTTCAATTCGCTTGAACTCCGGAGTGACCATGTAGGGTACCACATGCGATAAGTCATGGAACCTTTGAACGTATTCTGCGATCTTTGGACCTTCCATTTTCAAGTGCCAGAACTCAGTTTCCAATCTTTGGATTTCTGCGCGAGAGCAGTACTTCCTGCGCATAAGTTCCTTCAGTTCGGTCCAGGTTAGCGCGTAGGCAGCAGCTTCACCAAGTGTCTGTACTTGCAGATTCCACCAAGATAGGGCTCCATCCAAAAATAGCCCAGAAATGTAGGTGACTTGCTGGTCTGGTGCACATTTGCTCATGCGGAGAACAGATTCAGTCTTCTCGGCCCAACGAACAAAAGCGACAGCACCTCCGGTGCCATCAAAGTTGACAGGCTTGCAGTCTAGAAACTGCTTGTAGGTGCACCCTGCACATAAGTTACAACATATGAATGGCATTAGCATCCTTGCTAGAGATATCCAATTAGATCATGGTATGTCTAAATGACTTAGTATTACCATGAGGTGGATTATTGTTGCCATTTTTGTTTGAGCTACTTCCGCTGGGTCCTCCCTGCGAGGCGGCGTATTGCGCGATGGCAGCAGCGATGACTTGTTGGAGTTCTGCCTCATTGGTGGGCAACGGCGTTTGACATCTTAGCGGCATCTTCTAAAAGATGTGTTTACGTCGGTCAGGCCATAGTAAAGATCCCATGTTATAATACATACGCTTTATTATGATAGTAATAGTACATAACATCTCATGTTATAATTATATTAATCACACAACATCCCATGTCACAAACATTAATCACACAACATCTCATGTCATAGAATATAAGTAACCAAATCAAGCATCAAATATGATGAGAATACCGCGATTGCCATATATTGAGACCACATAGTAAGCGTACAAGTACATAATATTGTCATCCATCATCATCGACTAAGGGCTACATCACCCTAGTCCAAAAACTATATCAAATCAGTGTCAATACATCCCATATACATGATCAACAAAAGTCAGAATCAGAATGTAGTCTCCAAAAATGTTGTGCAGTCAAAAGCATTCGCCGTCTTCTCACCAACGTCTACCCATACGGTACTGAAGAGCTATACACGGATGGCTGTGGAGTAGGGGGAAAGTGAGTGTAGAACAAACGACGCAACTGGAGCCAGTCCTCCTCCATGGCTCTCTGGGTACGCAACCAAGAAGCAACCTGCTGCTCAAGTGCCAAAAGGCGTGCAGCATAGTCTGGTGGTAAAGGTCGAGAGGGCTGCAAAGGAGAGTGGTTCTGTCCCTGGCACTGACACGGCGGCGGTTGGGCTCTCTCAAGCTCCTTAATGCGATGTGTGTGTGCCTCGTGTTGGGCGACAAACGACATCAAAACGTCCTCAATAGTATACCCCATATGGAAAGAATGGTAGGGGTCGGTCGGTGGCATAACAGAAGGTGACGTCCATAGAAACGGCTCACTGGCTGGATCAAAAGGTGCCACATGAAATGGAGAAACAGGGGGAAAAGTAGCAGACGGTGGTATAGCAGGGATAGATACCAGTACATGTCCAAAAGGGTGAGCCGAAGAACCTTCTCCAGGTCGCGCTGGAGGTGTAAACCGAGGAAATGAAAAGGAGGTATCAATGTGACGGGTATCAGTGATCTGAAGGGGAAAAGGTGGGACCTCGTCATCAACAGGAATCCACCCACACTGGGCGTGCTCATCTCGTGGGTCTATCTGTGCCTCAAAAAGTGCTCGATCAAACTGAACTGGCATAGGATCAAGGTGAGGTGCAACAAGAGGGTAAACTGGTGCATCAGCAATAAGTGGGGGATCAACATGGTCAGCAGCAATAACGTGATCGCCCTCCAACAACGGAGCATCTACTGGGTGATCATCAATAGGTGGGTCAGCAATGACAGGCTCAATAATAGGTACGTCAGCATGAACTGGGTCGTGCTCAAACGTTGGGTCAGGAGCGGCTACCTGCTCAGGGGCCATGGCAGGCTCGGGGTCATCAAAGGCCATCTCAAAATCAAACTCAGGGTCGATGGGATCAACTGGGTCGACTGGATCCTCCATAGGCTGATCCATGGGTATAAACTCTAAATCCTCATCTGGGTCGAATCCTGGGGGAAAGACAAGATCAGAATCCTCCAAATCATCGTGGTCAAAGGCAAAACTAGGAATAGGGGCAACAGAGGATGCCTGGTCGGGATCTGATCCAGGAGAAAAGTGTTGCGCACTCTGAGTGTGTGAAGGTGCGGAGGCCACAGACTCGAAAGAGTCTGGGACCGGAGAGTGAGCAGGTGACTCCTCGGCGGGAGCATCTGCGATCATCAAAAGATCACCAGCAGCAAGAAGGGCCTCGCCCTGAACCTCATCCTCTAAGGGCTCGTCATCAAACAGATCGACGTCGTCATCATCGTCAGCGTCGAGAAGCAAATCGTAAGCAGGATATGAAGCAAGTGGTATGGGAGCAGGGATCTCCACTAACGGTAGGTCCCCGGCCAAAGGGCCATCAGCGAGCTCATCAGCACCATCAGGTAAAGCGAAGGGCTGAAAGTCATCCTCGTCCGTGCTAGTAACGTCGGATGTGTGGACCTCGTGCTCTGAAGACTCTAGGTCATCTGATACTATAGGTCTAGGTCCTGTGGTGTCTGAGTCACCTGTGCCAGAGGTGTCCATGGTGTCTGTAACATAAATACAAACATGCACAAACAGTCAATCATACAATCAAATAATCACATAAGTCACCAAGTAAGCAATCAAATAATACTCCTAGTCCCACTAGCCTCCCAGCCTCTCAGACTGCTCTTCCTAGTCCCACTAGCCAAATTCTCCTACACCCACTAGCCAATTCCCCTAGTCCCACTAGCCAATTCTCCTAGTCCCACTAGCCAATTCTCCTAGTCCCACTAGCCAACTACCTCGATCTCTCAGACCGAGCCTCGGCCTCCAAGACTGAGCCTCAGCCTCCAAGACTGAGCCTATAAATAATAAATAAAATGTGCTCAACATGTGTTTGTAAAAACGTTTTGGATCTGGACTTAAGTGGTATGCAGTAAAAATGTTTTCGTGAGAGCCCTAGTGATCATAGTCTAGACTCGAGAAGGAATCCTAGTTCGCTATGAACCTGGCTCTGATACCAAGCTGTCACACCCTGGCTTTGCGGAAGCGTGGTTATTTTGGTGTGACTTCTTAATACCATAGCTTAACCATAACAAAGCTATATGAAATAAAACCATGCAAGATCATCCATAGATTAAGTTTTAAAAACCAAATACAACAACATTGTTTTAACGGAAACACATCCTAATGACATTGTTCAACAAACATAAACATCAACATGACATAAACACAGTTTAAGGACTGTGACTTGTCCAGGAAAGAGTCACATTCCCCAAACCCGGATGACCTCGTAACCCATATGCAGCGGGAAAACATAACATACCGCGCCAGATCTTTAATTCCCTGAAATACATGTAAGTTGAAAAATCAACAATAATGTTGAGCGAGTTCATGTGTAAGTGAGTAAATAAACCTTGTAAGTATAAAAATCCTGGTATGTAGCAAATAAGGAAAAAGAGATCACCAATGGCTTGCAAGACCATTGATATGTGTGAAGTGCAAGTAGGAAGACTCAAAACTAGCAGATTTCGCGATGGGTACAAAGTCACCCCGAGGTCCGTTCTGGTTGGGCCTGGGGTTGGGCTCGCTACACCCAGATAGATCTACCGCTTACGTCCCTTGGTCCTACAATGAGGATTAATGGCCTCCAGTTTCTGCCTACCCACTCACATGATCTAAGTAGTAAACCTCCTTACGCTAACCATACCATGTATAAAGTACTTGTAATCAAAGTAACATGTATTTCACCCCCGTAGTTTAGAAAACTGAAAACAGTTAAGAGAAAAGGGGGACATGAACTCACAGTGGTGCGTCTCTACCAAGTATGTCTCCTGATCAAGCAGCTGTGTGACGACCTACACGTACTAATTCTATTAGACGGACGGCCGTGCCTTAGCTTTATGGTTTAAGTTGTTGGGAAATAGTTAGACAACTATTTCGTGTTTACATTCTGTATATACTTGGTAGTTATTTTCCTTCCCAAGGATGGGGGATTTAATACATGTGTGTTCGAAATATATTATTAAGTCTCACTTAAAATATATTTTATTTCTAACTCCAAAATATAAATATTCTTCTCAAAAATATTGTATTTTCTATTACATAACTTTTCCCAAAATAATACCTTGACAAAAATATGCGTTAAGTCATATTTTCTTAAAATGCGTAAGTTACGTTTTAATGATTGAGTGGTAATAATAATTACCGGTGTAACTTATATATATATCGTAGAGGCGTTCGTATTATTTTGGATTCGTTAACATTTGATAGTATTATTTTTACCCTAAGAATAATACTAGTGTTTTCACAAAATAATCATAAACACCTGACAAGTGTCGTTAAGAAAAATATATACTAAATATATATTTACCAAGTTTTATTTTGTGAAAATCCCACCTCCGATGTTTTGTAAATATAGCCGTGGCGAAACTTATATTTTGAAAACATGTCGAAAAGTATTTCTAACACCTATAGTGAAAATATTTCTAAGTGTTAGGTTTTTGGAAAAATTTCGCCAGAGTTTCCTCTGTAACTGGAGGTGGCCACGCTTTCAAGCGTATCATTTTCTTTTACAAATCAAACCAACAATTTTTCTCAATCAACATAAGCATTGTTCAACGTATCAAACTAGTTAATAAACATGTAATTGCAAGAATCTCATGAACTTGTAGTTTTCTAATATTATGAAGTAAATCCCATTACTTTTAGTGGATCTTGATATAAAGCAATACGATTTCGTAAAAGTCTTGTTTTTAAAGAAATTCCATCTTTACAACTTCTTGTCAGCTTTTACAAAAACAGTTATTTTGTCGAAACTTTGTGCTACACAAGTGTTTACACACTTGTGTGTTCTAAAAATCATTCGTGTTAGTGTAAGATCCGTCTTTAGAAAACATGATTTCTTTTGACACGTGGTCCTTTGAAAATACCGCTTGTAGATATGTAGATCTACTAGTTTTAAACACTATTTCACAAGCAAAATCGCTTTTACACAAGTTCATGATTCGTGTGTGGTAGAGTTTCATCCTTTAACCCTTGTTACTTCCAAAACAACCATATGTCATGATCCAAGGTCATGACCAATCCGGGTTAAACGATGATCCGAGCTACCACAACATAGATCGGGTCCAAATAATCACACAAATCAATTACTACAAGTTTTACACAATATATGAGCTTTTAACCAACATTTTTAGTGTTTTAAGTAGACTTTTGTGTGTCAACTTGTATGTTTACGAGTTTTAACCGTTACAAATCATATTAACCACTTTAAAATAGTTCGAGAAGATGATTCAAGCAACTTACTACTAGCTCGAGGCTAGGGAAGAATCTAAGCGAAAAATGCGTGGATAAAAGCAATGTAGTGAGGTCCTTCGCCTTCCGATTGCACCAAGGTTCCTTATACGTGATCCTTAACACTTGTATGAGCTTGGAAAGTGATGATCAAAATCGAAAGGTGGTGGTGGTGTTGCTTGTGTCTTCGGCCGAGAACCAAAGAGAGAGGGAGAGAGTGTGTGTGAGTTGTGGTGTTAAGTGAAGAACTTATAGACAAATCAAATGAGCATTAACCAATGGTTTATGTGTATTCTAGATATTAAACACTAGGATTATAATAATCAACAAAAGGACAAGGTATGTCCCCCTCTTGGGGACGGTTTGGTTAGGGGGGGGGGTACTAGTTCGATTCCAACTAGTAGTTAAGATATTAGTTAGGTTAATCTAGTTAAGTTAAGTGTAGGTTAACCCGGTTACTAGTGTGTAGTGTGTTATGACGGGTGTTAGGGTATTCAGGGACCCTAACTGGCTCAGAAAAAGAAAAACAATGAAAATGACAATATTTTCATGTTCCGGGTATAGTCCGGTTGTTCGGTTGGATAGTAATCCGTTAATGTGCTTAACAAAGCTTTAAAGTGTTGTTATTACCATTTTTAGTGACACAACCTATTTCTGACACTTTGGAAAGTGTCTAGTAATATGTTTCTCATGTTTTGGCACTTTATTAGTTAGCTAAAAGCTGAATTATTATGTAAAGTGCTGAATTTTGTGCTTAGAGCACGTTTTAGGCAGATCCAGTCATTTTGACTTATTCCTAGAGATGCAGTTCTACAACCCTTGTATCCCTACACTCACCACTAGTGCAGTAAAATATTTCTGGCTCATGCAGGCCTTAGAGGCAGTGTCTGCCTGATGATGGCTTATCAACATGTTCAATAGGTTATCCGTTTATAGTGCTACTGTGCTTTTTGTGCATCATGTTTGTCACTAAGGTTCAGCATGTAAATAATGTAGTGACGGTAAGTAAAGTATGATGCAGGTATATGCATGTATCAGAAATCAAGTAGAAGTTCATCAGTAATTTCAAACAAGCACAGTAATTAAGCAGTAATTAATTATTAATTAAGTCATACGGATACCTGGTTTAGTGAGGGTTGTCACATCCAGGTTGGTAAGTGTGAAGCAGGAATCGGCATCTTGATTGGTAAAATGGTTTTTGTAGATGGTTTATTCCTACATGTGTTTTAAATGTTGGATATTCTTACAAGTGATAAGAGGTTGATTCTGACATAGTGATTACTTAAGGTAATTAGTTTGAACTTGATGTAATCCTGATTCGTGTGTTTGAAGGACAAAATGATGAACCATACTCCTAACTTTACAAGTGGTAAAATCAACAAAACTTATTTTCCAGAAAAATCATTTTGGTTAAAACAAACTTAAGTGTTTTGAAATCATTATGAGAAAATAGTTTTATGAAAGGGGGAGTTCTGATTGTTTATGCCTAGTGGATGGCGAATTGATGCGATTCGATATCAGTTGTCAAGTTTATTGTACAGTTTGATTTCATATTTCCTAAAATGTGTTTGCATTTTAGGGGGAGTAGAAAATTTCAGAAAATCCAAAAACATTTGAAAATATGAAAAAGACAAAAACATGATAAAATCAAAAACGAGTTTTGTTGTGAAAAGAGGAAATGATAGTACATCAGTAGACAGTCATAGTATGCTAAAGAAATGTAATGTTTAAATAGCATTAAACGGTCTCACTGATGATATGCCGATAGGTTTTTACACATTTAGTAAGTTTTTTCGGGATATAAACTAAAATTCAAACTTGCTTATTTCGTGGGGAACACTACTTGGATATATAGGTAACCCCTGAAATCTCGTTTGAAATGTCCCTCTTTCTGAGATACTAGGTCTTTATGCTCAGTGATATCTGGGGTATTATCCCGGGACTTCTGCTGAAAGGAATTTCTGACCTAGTCCCCAGAGAATACTTTCCGCATGCTTGAAAAATAGCGCAGCCCTCAGCAAATTGATGAAACAATAAAATTGATAGTCATTGCTGTTGTAATTCAAAAGATCCTCTAAAGGGGACCCACCAAAAGTCGAAGTCGTCATCTCTCTGCGTATCGAAAGATCGACCTGAGCTCTCACGGCCCTCGCAATTTAACCCCTTATAGATATCATCTGTGGTATACTCACCTGTAAGACTGAATATTGGGATCTGGATATGGGAGTATATTCAAGAGGTGGGACACATGAATGAGTTTAAGTTCTTAAAACACCTAACTCATATCCTGAATTAGTTGAAATTTGTGTGAAAATTTAAGTGGATCAGTATATTGGCAATCTAAGTGAATTGTTTAATTCTTAATGTGTAACTAAGCTCAACGGTACTCGTGATTTGTCATAAACTGATATGATCCTCTTGCACAAAATTCACAAAAATATTGTCTGTAAATATTTCTTTACTGCATTTCTTTACATTCAAAAATACAAAAAGATTTTCGGTGTGTTTTAGCATAACCTTTTGAAAAAGTCAAAAAGATTTTCGACAACTGATGTTGGAAAGCTGATTGTCAAAATTCCAAGTGCTAAACATGATGACATTGTTGTGAGGGGGAGTATGTCTTAAAATGTCAAAATGTGTTTTTGGAAATCAACAAGTGGTTCATCAGATGAGTATGATCTGAGGGAGAGTGATTGTTGGTATATATGATTATGAGAGGGACTTGTCTGATTATTTCAGAGTGTTAGTGTATACAAATTGTTAAATTTAGAAATTCATTTCTGGGTTAAGAATGTTCAGGAATAGCCAAGTTTCGATCCTGGAAATTGAAGACTGTATAGAGTGCCAGGTTTTGGATTCTGAAGACAAAGAAAGCCAGACAAAGATCCTGATGCAGATATTGCTGAAGAACAAAGGAATGCCAGCAAATCGAGAGGGGGAGTCTGATGAAGATAGAAAGAGAGAAAAGCCTAGAGGCTGATCAAGACTGAAGAAGTGAAGACATCGCATTGTCGTGACTCGATAGTCGACTCGTCAACATCTGAGGGGGAGTCTGTTGGTGCACTACATCTGTCAACTTCGTCTTGTATCGAGTCTTACAGTGTATTGTATAGATTAGGGTGTGTTTTACGAGAAAATAGGAAGAGTATTGTGTTTAGTGAGCTGATTTCGCTCATAGGGCATTTAGGAAGGTGATTCCACTTATTTGAACAAGTGATTCCACTTATGTGTACATAGGTGATTCCACTCATGTGTACATGTACACATAAGCGAAATCAGGAGGCCTATATATAGGAGTCATATGAGCGAAATCACTAGGACAGATCTTGTAACTCATACCGAAGTTCTGCCAGTTTGAGAACTGAATGTAAACAGCGTCAAATCAATACAAACAGTGAATTAAGAAGAGAATCAGCTGTTTCTAGCTTTGTTTCTTTTTATTCCGCACCTGAAACGAAGTTGAACACCTCTGAACGACTCGTTCGGGTCGAGACACGATCCTACACTTTGAATCCATCTCGCGGATTCAAGCATTTCATTCATACATTGTTGATTCGTACCTTCTCACGGATCCAACATTTCATTCTTTTCATTCGCATTTTTTTCTCTTACGTAGTACTCTCAATCTCTCGAGAGTCTTACTACTCATTTCACCCATACGCCCACCTGCTACCCAATTCTAACGGACATACCTGTAACAATTACCGCAGTCTCACGAACGTCATACGTTTCTTGTGTACTGGCCAGGTACACAATCCACGCACTAGTTTCGTGTCTTCGCGTAATCGCCACATTATGCCCGAAGAATTAAGTTTCGGCACGTGTTACATTTTTAAAACTTCCTTACCATGTTGTTATTATATTCATTTAGAATTTTCTTTCACTTGCTTAATTATACCATTTCATACTTCCACACGTTAAGTTTACGTACCTGGGGTCAATTCGTCTTATTACTTGCCTTGATGCCGGTCCTAGACCGCGTTCACAGATCATCCCTTCCGCCACTTCTGTGACCTTGTTGAATAATGCTTCTTTGACGAACAGTATCATCATCATCATTAACGTTGGTTGCATCAGCCATCTACACCATGTCATGTTTACATTTAATACGGATCATAAACTTTCAACATATCATAGTTCATCAGCCCGTATTACTTATTCACATTCTTACATTTCGAGCTTCACTTCATACGTTCGTCGTTTGTTTCATACCATTAAACACAACTAATTACTATCAATTTGTCCTATCCTTACACAACTTATTTTGTCTCATAAGAACTCAATGGAACCGTGAATCGGGATGGACGGTTAGTTAAAATTAGGAAACTTGAAAATTTCAGCGGAATGAAATTGTGCAAGCCGTCGGCGACGGCTAACATGCCCGTCGGAGACGGGGCTTTAAAAAGGGCGTCGGCCTTATTACCCCGTCGATAGGAAGTTAAGGCGTCGGACGGGGGGTGGCGTCGGCGACGGGAGGGTAACCTATCGGCGACGGGCTTTCGTTTAGCAGAAACGCTGCAGATTGATTTTGAGCATTCTTGTTCGTTTCTTTCCATTATGTTTCGGCTCTACAGCTCCTGAACTTCTCATTCAACCTCCCCACATATCTAATTTATTATTTTCATCATACTCATAATAAACACACTTGCAATTTGTTTATAACTTAAACGTTACCTCATTGGCGATCTTGGAGCGAGCACACTTTCGAACGAGCCGTCGGTTGAGTTCAAGCACCACTATTCGTGCTCGAATCCCTCAACCTAGGCTCTGATACCAACTTGTAAGGTCCGAGTTTGCGTCTAATAAAAGACGACTAAAGGACACTAGAAATATAAAAAAAATTCTTAAAAGTGTCTAACTTTTCAGAATTTGAAACGATGATTTCAATAACGCATGTGCATTAATTTAACAAAATTTGGGCATGACCCGTCCATAAAACGAGCATACCCCTGTTTTAAACATAATCAGACTGGATACAATTCTACGATTCATTCGACAAAATACTACTAAGAACCAATACAACAAATTTTGGACCAAAAACATTTGAACAACTAGCGGAAGTGTTTGGTATGACATAACATGAACACGCGCTCGCTCCGATTCTCGAAGTCGCCTGAATTGAGGATTTACCTACATTCAACAACAAAGCTTTAAAAAGTTAGTCATTATACTTATTTGCTTATAAAACCGTCACTTTAGTTCCATTCGTGTATGTACTTTCATTTCTCTCACGCATTCGATTACCCAATTAAATGGGTATGACATATATTTTCATACAACTAACCTGTTAGTAAATGATGACGACCAAACATAAAATGCTGTATAAACTAAAACGTCCATAGTATATTCTAACCGCATAAATTACTTCAACCCGATTATCCTTTCAACATTCAACCGTTTCTTTATTATATCAACACTTCGAAAGTCCGACATTCATAAACCTGCGCTTTCAAACATACTCAATAATAACTTGGTTAGCAAACCCGTAATCTCAACATATTCATGTGCTACATCTTCGTAAAAAGGACGTCAACCATTTAAATGCATCTAATTAACTTACATTCCAAACCCAAGGGCATTATTAGTAACGCTAATTCTCAAATGCATCCAAATCATGCATTCGCACATACTTGCACACATATATACTTACATTCATACACATCTACATACCTAATATACATTCAATCATACCTACAATCATGTATTCATACCTACGTGTTCCGTACGCATTCTTGTATACCATTTACATGTAATACATGTCCAACTTCATTACATACATCTATCATACTCTTATATAAATTACATGAGGCTTAGACTTGGGTTTACAACTTATAATCGTCAAGGAAACACTCGAAATCATGTTTGGGAGGCCCATCGTAGTCCACGGATAATATACCGAAGCCTACGATACATAAATCACATAAATAATATTTTTGACAGAACCTTCACCCGGCCGTGTCAGCTCACCACCCGGCCGTGTCAACTCTGCACTTTTCCTAGCCATTAATTCTTACCGAAACGGACATAACTCTCTCATTTTTCATCCGTTTTGCGTCACGTTTCTTCCTACATGATTGCAAATTAATATTCTATCATGTGAACTTGAAATCCAACATCCGAGTTAAGGAATTTCTTAACTTATACGTGTTCGGCTTGTTAGTCATCTACGAACTATTCGACCCGTTCGTGCATTTATCAAAATAATCTATTGATTTGACCTCAACTTCATATGAACTTAATAATTAAAACATTATATTACTTAAACAAACTAAGAAGTGATTACGGAAATCACTTACTTAATACTACTCATTCGATAGCATCTTCAATAACAAATTTCAACATAACCTTTAACGATTATCATACAATTAATTTCATTACTATTAAAGATAGAGTCCGGGAGTTTACTTACCTTGAGCGTCCAAGTTCAAGCATAGGTTCCATGCTTACTTTTGACCCGTTAGCCTCCGTGCTTGAGCCTGTGGACATGTTATCTATCCTTTCATAACCATACATTGATATCCTTGTTAGTAAACAAGAACACGCATAACATCTATCATGATAAATTTATGCTCTACACTTGGCTCTCATTAGTCAATTTCTAACAACACATAGTATAGATTAACAATGAGACCCTTCCTACTCGTATGATATGAACGCGCCATCACATATCTCACTATAAACATATCATGCATCACAAGACTTCCTAATTCATTCAACATTTATAAAAACAACCATTCAAACATTTAATCGAACACTTGGTGTGCATACAACATTTCAAGCACTATGTACATATGCTTTATGCATAACCTACTCCTTCACATCAAACATGATCAATTTCAACCAATTTCACATAGCTTCTTAGTCTACATCAAGAACATCTACCAAAACTCTAATACTCATACATTCATCTTTCAATTTCTCATAAGTTTCATCATCTAAGAATCACTATAATCCTACCATGTAACTAGCACAAGAGGGTTTTACTTTAATCTTTCAATATAATCAAATTCGAGCACAAATCACATTCTACATGATGATATTAATTCACATACAAACTCAGATTCATACAACTTTCACTGATTAATCAAAACCCACTTAACAAAAGCTTCAAAACATAAAATTGAACTCACCTTATGTTCAATACACTTAGATTAAAGGGTATCTTGACTCATGCATTCGATTTTTGCCCTAAATCAGGTTTAATTTCTTGAGTTCTTGTGTTGGAATGAAGGAGAAGGGTTTCTCCTTTACCCCTGCCCTTTCTCGCGACCACACCCCCACACAAAAACTGAGTTTTGTTTTTCCTTATTTTAATTATAACATTTACACTTTCAGCCCTTGTACATACTTTTATTGTCATTCTAGTATAAATGTTTCATTCTTTATAACTTATGTCATAGTTATTAAAATTAACTAATTAAATTAAACTCTTAAACACCAAAATAATCTCTTATAAATTTTGGGGTGTTACACAAATGGTTGGGTGGTTATCAAGGTGGTAAGAACAATCAAAGAAGGAACTTTCAAAACAAGAAATTTGTTGAGAAAAAGGTGTTTGTGAAAAGCTTGAGTTCACACTCCGAGCAAGAATCTGAGATTTTTTTTGAAAACCAATGAAGAATTCTTTGAAAAGAAAGCCTTGCAGCCCCAGACCGAAGGCACAAGTCGGGTAGTTGACACCCGAACATGCTTCAAATGCAATCAAGTTGGACACATTGCACGAAAGTGCACCAACTTGAAGCCTAAGTCTGTGGTTGTCGAGAATCCGAAAAGAAAAGATGATGTAAAGGGAAAAGCTCCAATGTTTGTTGAGAAAAAGTTTTTAACGAAGGAAAATGTCAAAGTTAAAACTGAATCTGCAAAAGAGTAAGTTAAGAAAATCGAACCCGTAAAGAAGATGGTAACTAAAAATGACAAATTTTACAAGCGGGTTGCGTCATCTCAACAAGCATGGAAGCAAAAATCAAGTTCTCCAAAACCAAAGGTTTCAGAGTCTGCAAAACAATCATCTTCTACCACACCGGTAAAGATAAATGTTCCTTTGGATTACTATGAGAAACTTGAGAAACAAACTTCTACCCCACCAGGGAAGAAGTATGTTCCGAAGAAAGACCAACCATCTGGTCAACCTTAAAAAGACGAATCTTTTTTATACAAAGAGGTTGAGGTTGGGACTGAAGAAAGTTTAAAGATGAATGACAAAAATTTCCCGCCATTATACACCAAACCCACGATTCTGAACGTCAAGGTACCCGAGTCGAAAGAGGCTTGGGTTGCTTCAAAATCTCACTAAATGTTCTTGAAATGTGCAGGAGCTTCCGAGATCCATCTCGCGTTGGATAATGGATAGTGGAGCTTCTCGGCACATGACGGGAATGAAAACCCTACTGAATGATGTTCGAGGGTTTAATGGAGGATATGTGGGATTTGCAGGCAATCATGGTCGTCGTATAGTTGGTGAGGGAACTTTATCGAATGGAATTGTCACGTTTGAAAGAGTGAATTACATCGCTGAACTGGAAAACAATCTTCTGAGCATCTCTCATATTTGTGATCGTATGTATTCGACGCACTTCACAGACAAAGAGTGTTTGATATTGAAGCCAGGATTTGTTGTCCCTGAAGAGTGGGTTATCATGAGAGCACCAAGAGTCGACGATCTGTACGTGTTGGACATGAGTGTAGCAACTACTACCACGGGTCAGGCTCACTGCTTCATGTCAAGAGCCACTGAGAAGGAGTCATAATTATGGCATAGAAAGATGGGCCCTATTCATCTGCAAAAAAATGAACTACCTGGTACACAACGACTTAGTAGATGGAGTTCATCTGAAAGGTTTTCATCTTGAGGGGGAGTGCATTAGTTGCATCAAAGGTAAACAGCGAAAGAAATCTCACCCTGGAAAGAAGATGAATTCAGTCTCGAGGCCGTTAGAGAGACTTCACATGGATCTTTTTAGTCCAGTGAATGTTAAAAGCATAACTGGTTATCTCTACTGCTTAGTTGTCACAGACGACTATTCAAGATTTTCGTGGGTAACGTTTCTGATGACAAAAGATGAAACATATTGGAGTTTGATAACATTGTTCAGAAAGATTGAAAACCTGTACCAAACTCGTATTAGAAGAATAAGAAGTGACAACGGTACAGAGTTTAAAAACAACAAAATGGAAGAATATTGTAATGAAAGAGGTATACTGCATGAATTCAGTGTAACATCTGTGCTTGTAATCATTGTAAACAGTACAATTATCAATAAAACAATGTTATTTGATCCCAATGTTTGTTTGGTTGTGTTTACATTTTTCATGTTTTGACTTTTATGTAATTTCAAACTCTATATCACTTTCTAGAGAGTTATACGCAAACTGGTGCGTAAACGTACTCAGTTTAACACGACAAATACTCCGGAACATCAACATATACTTAACATACCTTAAATAACCTTTACATAACTTAGAAATAAGTTTTAAAGGCTTTGGTATGGCAAAAACAAGTTAATTCGCTTACAGGGACTAAACTTGACAAACTGAGAAAGTATGCCAATTTGAACTGTAACAAACATTCCAGAACACGACCATAAGTTAAACATACCATAAATATCCTTCACATAGCTTAGAAATAGGCTTTGAGGGGTTCGGTGTGCTAAAATAAACTTTTGGGTCATTCAGGGACTAAAAGTGTCAAAAAGTGCACAAGTTTGCATTTTCGCGCATAACTTACGTTCTGAATACATCCGGACAACAAAAATTTATGTAAGCATGACTATATTATGCTTTAGTGTTTGGCTTGCCAAAAAATTCATTTGTCGCGTCATTTGGATCGTTTTTCGCGCTTGTGCGCATTCCATCGTAATTAACCGAACATCGCAAATGTACGGCTAAACGAACCGACATCCGAGATATTTTTGAACACATTTTAAGTTCCCTATACTTTAACTTCATTTTAGAGCTTTGAAATGGGGTTAACGGGCCTTAAACGTGTCGAAAATGGGCTGAATGCATGACAGGGACCAAAAGTGTAAATCTGCCAAACTAAGGCCTAGCGCACCGCTACCCTTATTATGTAACGGTGCGCTAGCCTGGGTCAGACCAGATGCAGAGTATTTAACAGCCTGTTTGCAGCTGTTTGTTTCACCACCACACAATCCCAATTGTCTAGTCAGCTGATAAGGATCAAGTTTTAGTCACCATAAGGTCCCGACACTTGTACGGGTGGGATTAAGGCACGTTTTCCTTGAAACGATCTTAACGGTGGACCTTTTACTATAAATACCCCACCCCCATGCTTCAAAAATTACAAGAATTTTGATTTGAGAAACTCTAAGTTGAAACTATTGTTTCATACCTGAGATTTTTGAATCGAAATTAGCATTCGGGGACCCTTCGTAAGTATTCTTTCGTTCTTTTCCTTATTTTATTGCTTTTCGAGTCAGAAAGTCAAACTTTGTTTAACTTTCAGCGTTGACCAGCCTATGGTCAATGCGAAGTTCGTTTGAACTTCGCAACGTGATTGTAATCACGATGGTCATAGTCCTTTGGGACTATGCCTACTGATTACCACGTTGTCTAGGGTCGTAGGGTAAACGATCTAATAAATCGCTTATACCTTCGAACCCGACCCATTTGGTCGATCATTAGGATCCGACAAAATACATTAGGTGACCATAGTAGGTAGGGAATAACCTTCCGAGGTTATACCTTATGGTCACATCGTTTGAGTAGTTGTATGATAGGTAGTTTATATGCCTTAGGTAAATTACCAGAATACCCTTTTCATGTATAATTGGTAATTAATCATAAGTAACCTAAACTTTTGTCACATAACTGATTATGTAACATGTTTAGGCATATAACACTTGTCATAGGACTAGTTAGGCGGTCCGAACGCGTTTTACGCGAATGACGCGTTAAAGTAGCATAAGCTACCTAAACGGGTCGTAATGGGTCGAAAGCTATTAGGTTAAGTTTCGTTTTAGTATGTAGGGTTTGTTAAACCATATTACACGAGTTTCTATACTCATTTGGTTTACGAAACCTCATTCTATCCGATCTTCCGATTAGGTCCGGTTTATTAACATAGTTACCTATATTGTAGGATCGTGAAACAACCTAACGAGTCGATCAGAAGAGTGCTTAGACAGAATCAGAGGCGGAATTCATTGATTCTGTCTTTGTTTAGCTTGTAACACACCAGAAATACTATTTACTGTCTCTTGTATTGATCTATGAAAGATTACAGCCTTGGAGACACCTCGACAGCACCTCTGTGTCGGAAACTAACAAATGAACTGAACTTATCAACTGATTACGCTTCAGGGTATATATAGAAGTTGGGATTTCGCTTGAGCACTGTTCAAGCGAAATCATGTTATGTGGATTTCGCTTGAACTTGCTTCAAGCGAAATCTTCTATTAATAACCCTTGAAGCGAAATCATCATTTAAACATACTAAATCATGATATTTTCTCATATTACAAGCTCTAATCATTCAGTTCTAATCTAAGACTCGAACGAAGATGAAGTCGACAGACAACTGCACCAACAGACTCCCCCTTGAATGTTGACGGAATCTTCGGTGAGAGTCTTTAAAGTGACGACTCTTAAATCTTGATCGATCTTCTTCAGGACTTTCTCCTGGAATCAAGTACCTGGATCTTTTCTCTAGCTTTAACTTCGTCAGACTCCCCCTTTCATCAAGCTGGGATTTTCAGTCTGGGATTAGCTATCGCCTTTGAAATTAAATCCTGGCTTTTTCTCAGATTAAGTTCTCCACAGGTTCTGATACATCTCCTGGCTTTTCGTAGCAACAGGATCAGAAACCTTCATTTCTCCTACACACATCTCTCTACCAAAACATAAGTTTTCACTTAAACCAATAAGAAAAACTTACAAATAATAGTTACATCAAGTTCAAATTAATGACCTTGATTAACTAATCTCAATTTCTTTCTCAAAACAAATTTTTCAATTTTAGCACACATACTCCCAAACCAGTTCATCTTGTTTAGCACTTGGAATTTTGAAAATCAGTTCTCCAACATCAGTTGTCGAAAATCTTTTTGGACTTTTTCAAAAAATAAAACACAAATGCAATAACAGAAATTAAATGCAGAAACAAAATATGTACAAACACTATTTTTGTGACTTTGTGTAAGAGGATCATATCAGTTTATGAGACAAATCACCACCACCGTTAAGCTTGATTTCATTTTAAGCTCTAAACGATTCACATTGATTGACGATATTGTTGTCCACTTAAGCTCAATCTAAAAACTTTCGAAATGCTTACCGATACTTTAAGGTATATTTAGATAGCACTAAATTCTTATGGACCCCACGATCTCAGCATATCCCCTCATCATGCAATACACTAGCTCAAGTAATGCCTTTAAACTTTATCAACTGTGATTTGTGCGAAAACAAAGAAGAATGTTTAAACATTAACAATCAGGTCGATACTTCTGTATACGCAGAGAAAGTCCAATGTTTAAACAAAATAAGAAAAATAAAACAAGTTGAAGTTGTTTAGGCTTTAACCACCAGGTCGATACTCCCGTATACGCAGAGGTGATCCAAAGCTTAAACGAAACACCAAAGAAAATAAAGCAGAACGTTTAGGCAACAACATCCAGGTCGATACTCACGTATACGCAGAGGATGTCCGATGCTTAAACAAAATAAAGAAATCAAACAAGTTTAAATCTTTGCAAAATAAAATGCACAATCACAGCGACTTTTTAGCAAAGTTGTGAAAGTTCACAAACTTAACCAGTTTTATGTCTTTCGACAATCAGCGATTACTGAGTAGGCACACAGTCAAGAAGGACAAAACTAAGTACTATGCTTTCGACCATGTTTCCCACTAGAACTAGGCTTTTTCATTTAAGTTTGTATCGTAATCGCAAATCTACTAGTCTAGCTGAGCCTACCGTCACATCTTTAGTGAGACCGTTTATCACTTTTAGGCTTTACATATCTTTAGCATGCTGTGACAGTCCACTGATGTACTATCATTTCCTCTTGTTTCAACAAAACTCATTTTTGATTTTATCATGTTTTTGCCTTTTTCAAATTTTCAAATGTTTTTTTTTTTTTTTTTTAATTTTTTACTCCCCCTAAAATCTAAAATATGTTTCAATTTTCGATTTTCAGGGAAAAATTTGAAATCAAACAGTACAAAGATGACAACATGATGAGAATCACTTCAATTCTCCATCCACTTGGCATAAACAATCAGAACTCCCCCTCACAACAAACTATTTTCCCATAGTGATTTCAAAACACTTAAGTTTGTTTTAATCAAAATGGTTTCTCCGGAAAATTAGTTTTGTTGATTTTACCACTTGTAGGTTAGAGGTTAAATTCATCACATTGTTTTCTTCAACCACTTATAAAAATTTTAACATTTGTAAGATCAATCCACAAACATCACCTGTAGAAAATCAAGTACAACTTAATGTCCCTGATTTACCACTTTTAAGTCGAAATATCACCAAAGTGAATTTCTCAAGAAATGTGCCGATTCCTACTCCACACTTATCAACCTGGGAGTTCCGGCAAGTCAGATTTTTCATTTAAACAGATTCACCCAAGCCTGACCGTTCTTGGGTGATTTTGAATTCTTGTTCAACAACGATGGAAAATTTTCATCATCCATTGTTAAACTAGAATTCTCAGTCTTTACCTCAACAACTGGCTCTTCTGGCTTTACCACACCAGATTCATTGCCTGAATGTGGCTTGTCTGACTTTGATGAGCCAGATTCATCGCCAACATGTGGCTCCTTTGTTTCCGAAGAAACAGATTCATTGCCAACAACTTTCTTCTTCTTTTCCTCTTTCGTCCTCAGATTTGTATCTGATGAATGCGTTTTGCTTGATTTGTTGTTCTTTGGTGAGCAAGATGATTTATCAGAACTTTTATCTGTTTTACCAGTTGTATCCGAGGACAAAATCCTTTCCAGATACTCTCTGGCCTTCTTCCTCTTCTTCCTCAGTCTGTCTTTTTGCCCCTGAGAAAGCTTTACTTTCGGTTCTTGAACTTTCAGTTCTTGAACTTTACGTTCTTGAACTTTCTGTTCTTTGGGCTTGACAGAGACTAGTTTCTTCACCTGCTTCTGAGATTCAACTCTCGATCTTCTCATTGATCTCATTGAGCAATCTCTAGCAATATGACCAATGATGTTGCAATTAAAGCATCTTCTCGTCTCATAACTCCAACTCTGGCAGTTAACAGCAATGTGTCCTTGATAACTGCATCGGTAACACACTCTGTTATCGTACCAATCACCATTTTCAGCCCAAACATTCAAATCATAGCATTGTTTGGCTAGGTGATATCCATCTCTTTTCCTGTAAGCTTGATTTGGCCTTGAAGCACTGTGGTCCAACCTGCACCACTTTTCACCAACTATTTTTGAATTTTCATTTTTTACTTTTTTTAATTTTTGATTGTGATTGGATGATCGATCTGATGAACTGTTATTTTCTTTTTGAACATTTTTCAAATTTTTAATTTTTTGTTTCTGTTCCACATTCTTCTTTAAAGGTTTTTGCTTAGAGCATTCTCCCTTTTTAGTTGATTGTGGAATAGTTTTTTGAAATTTTTCTTTTAACTTCAAATGTAAATTCTTTTTGTCAATTTTTACTTTTTCATCATCAGATTTTTCATCGCAATCTTCAACTTTGACATTGTCAAAGTTTGTGACATTGTCACTTATTGGAACAGAATTAACAGGTTTTGGGCAGGGAATAGCTGAAGTATTAACAAAGACCTTCAACTTTTCTTCCCATTCCCTGATTTTACCTTCTAACTCTTTGATTTTCTTTTGAGCACACTCTGCTTCCTTTTCAAGTCGAATAATCTTTTCAAGATGAGAATTAATTGCAATTTGTTTTTCAAGATTGTCTTTACCAAACAAATCTCTCTCATCTTCTAAAATTTTTATTTGACTTTGAAAATCTTTTTCTTTTTGTTTTTCCAAATTGTGAATTTGATTTTTCAAAACATTTTCCGATGTCAAACTGTTTAAATTACCCAACAGTTTGTCATTTTCAGTTTTCAGTTTCTCACAATTTTCTTTTAGAATAAGAATCTGCTTATCATCAGCTTGCTTCTCATTTCTCAACTTCTCGACTTCCAGTGTCAAACTTTCCGCATCTTTCAAGAGTTTGTCATTGTTAATCTTAAAGTTGTCACATTTGGAGCACACTGATTCTGAACTTGAAGATCCAAGCTTCACAGATTCTTCATTCTTTTGAACTTGTTCTGTCTCCATCTTGTATGTTCCTGCACAAAAGAGTTTAACGAAATCAAAAGGATTTAAATTTTCATCAATATAATATTTCCTTTTAATATCATATTTCAAAATATTCTTTGTTGCAAGACACACACGAATTCTTCTATCTATTTCAGCAATTACATTCAATTCCAATTTTAGTAAATTCTTTTCCATTTCATTCAAAAACTCCCTTTTTTTCTTTTCTTCCTTACGACACTCTGCATGAACCTCATTAAAGAACTGATGTGGATTAAGCTCTTGGAAAAAATCTTTTCTTTTTAGCTCAACCATGAATTCATCCCATTTAGCAGGTAATGCAGTTGTTAATTTTAATATATGTTCATCAGTTGACATTCTAATACCCTTACTCCACAAATTGTCCGTTAGAATTTTAAATCGTGTTTCCATCTCATCCAAAGTTTCATTCTTTTGGCACATGAAATATTCATAACTTTTTACCCAAACATCCACATCTACATTCCTGTGACTACTGTCCACAGTTCTCATATACCAACAATTTAAATTTTCAAGATAATTGTTTTCCTTCTCATCAAAAATCATTGTCATTTTTCTAAAACAATATTCACTCAAACAACCTTCAAGCGAAATACCTGCAAACAACCTTCAAGCAAAATCAAAAGTTAACAACAATATCAGTTCAAGTGAAATACTTCATCTGAAGCGAAATCAGTTATTTGATTTCAAGCGAAATCAAATGTCTAATTAACTCAAGCGAAATCACTATTTCGCTTCAACCACTCAAAAACCTTTCAAGCTAAATCAGACTTTCAAGCGAAATACTTGATTTCGCTTCAAAACACTTCAAGCGAACCTCAACCTGAAACTCCTGAAGCGAAATCTAATCAATTCTTCAAGCGAGACCTATATTTCAAGCGAAATCAACCTCTCAATTTCGCTTGAATCATGCTGACATCATCACGTCGATTTGATTTTAGCAAAATTGATCAAATTCAAGGCCGATTTTAGGTCTGAATCTTTCAAGGATTTGTTAAATCAATATTTCGCACACTATATACGAAAATCAGTCCATTTTAACCATGAAAACTTGATTAATTTTTAAAAGAAGGTGTAGAAGTCAGAATTTTCAGCGAAAACGAGCTAAACAGTAAGAACTCTTCCTCCTGAGCTCTGATACCACATGTAGGATCGTGAAACAACCTAACGAGTCGATCAGAAGAGTGCTTAGACAGAATCAGAGGCGGAATTCATTGATTATGTCTTTGTTTAGCTTGTAACACACCAGAAATACTATTTACTGTCTCTTGTATTGATCTATGAAAGATTACAGCCTTGGAGACACCTCGACAGCACCTCTGTGTCGGAAACTAACAAATGAACTGAACTTATCAACTGATTACGCTTCAGGGTATATATAGAAGTTGGGATTTCGCTTGAGCACTGTTCAAGCGAAATCATGTTATGTGGATTTCGCTTGAACTTGCTTCAAGCGAAATCTTCTATTAATAACCCTTGAAGCGAAATCATCATTTAAACATACTAAATCATGATATTTTCTCATATTACAAGCTCTAATCATTCAGTTCTAATCTAAGACTCGAACGAAGATGAAGTCGACAGACAACTGCACCAACATATATTAGGTGTCGTTTGATTCCGAGATCTCTATCATTGTTTAGTTGTCACTCCAGAACTACTGAGCAATCTCAAGTGAGTACATAGACCCCTCTTTTACTGTTTTCCAAACTGTTTTGGGGTGGAACACATGTGCCTACTTGTTACTTTCATGCTTTCCTGTTTTCACATCATATACCTGCTATGTTCGTTAGTACATTATAGTACATGATTTCATTACATTTCATGCTAGGTATGCCCATTGTGTGCATTACTTAGTACATCGTTTTACATTACATTTCATGCTAGGTGTGCCCATTGTGTGCATTACTTAGTACATCGTTTTACATTACATTTCATGCTAGGTGTGCCCATTGTGTGCATTACTTAGTACATCGTTTTACATTACATTTCACGCTACGTATGTTCATTTGATTACATACTTAGTGCATCGTTTTCACATGCTTACATTTTGGTATGACATTTGGTTTGTTTAACATGGAACAATACATTCATTAACATTGATCATGCCATTCGTTAGTAGGTAGTGGTACCATAGGAATTGACAACTCCCGTTCCGGACATCCTGGGTATGGGGATGAAAGGAATGACCGAATTCGATATACATAATTTAGATAAACCTTTAATTTGTTTAAGGGTTTATCGCCACAGTCTCAAGGCTTGGATGTATGCATTTTCACAATACCGCATAGATGTTTGTATCAGTATAGCATGCATTTGTTACACAAAACATAACTTTGATTTAAACTATGTTTTACTTCAATACCTTGTTATTGTGCATTTTACATATGGTTTAGTTTGATACATTTCACTTACCATACATGACATTTCTGGTTACACATTACATGATCTACATTGAACATAAACATTTTGACATTGATATACACATTTGGTGGTTTACATTGGACATAGACATTTTGATATGGTTTACACAATAACACTTGACAATTGGTTTGTACATGAACAAGTTACATTGGTGGTTGTTTGGGTAAGTGATTTGAGTAACGAGGCGTGTGTAATATGATACAAACATGGTGGATACGCCGCTGGTACTTCCTATATATAAGTGTTTGTATAATATTACATAGCGCAACGTTAATTAAATCATTTCAGTATAGACATATTACATTTTATACAAATAACATACTTTTCACAAGACATTGTTTTACATAAACAGTTTATCTTATACAACTTATTTTATATGGTTATTAATTTAACCTTACATTTACTTATACATATCAACTGATTTTATCATTTTTCAAATGATTTACAAGATAAAGCAAATTACAAGGTTCATGATTAAACATTTTCTTAAACTCAAGTCATGAATCCTATTTTCACAAAACCTATGTATCTCACAGGCATTTTTATGCTGACGTACCTATTTTCACATGTGTTTTCAGGTGCTTTTCCATAGGATGACGATCATGACACTAGGGCGGACCTATGCCTTAGAGACTAAAAACGATGATAGACTTTGTTTAATTATGTTATAAACTCTGTATTTCCTGTTTAAGACAATGAAACTCTTGTTTAATAAATAAAATACAACTTTGTATGCCATGGTTATGAAACAATTAATTCTGTTACAACACTCCCCGATGTTTCCGCCACGTTTTGTATGTTACACGTGGTCGGGGTGTGACATTCAGCGCGCCATACACTCCACAGCAAAATGGAGTAGCATAAAGAAAGAATAGGACGCTGATTGAAACGGCCAGGACGATGCTTGCTGATTCAAAACTACCTGTCAATTTCTGGGCAGAAGCAATGTCAGCCGCTTGCTATACGCTCAATCGGGTTCTTAAAGTGAAAAAGTTCAACAAGACATGTTTCGGGCTCATGAATCTCCGCAAAACCTAACCTGAAGTATTTGGAACCGTTCGGGTCTCCCTGCACAGTTCTAGAACCTTTTGGTAAATTTGGTCCAAAGTGCATTGAAGGTATATTTGTGGGATATGCAAGCCCATTGAAAAGAGTCTTTGTTCCAAGCATGAAGCGGATCATCGAAGCACAAAATGTTGAGTGTCAAGGATATACGATGCCACCTCAGAATCCCGGCGACTCATGGCGTTTCAATTACGATACTCTGTGGGATTCATTCGATATAGAAGAAGAACCAGATTTGTATGACAAGTTGGATATTCTGAGAGATTATGAAGAATCGCAAGAAAGATTCCTAGCAGAACCTTATAGTCGTCTACAACAAGCTTCGAACGATGATGAAGCTGGTCCAAGCAATGCTGAAGAGAATGATGTTGTTATGCAAACTCCGATATCTTCAGAACGCGAACAAGCTCCTATCAATTAGACGGGAATCAATGATAATTCAGATTCTGATGAAAGGCCAACATTCGATCGTGGTGATTCAGATTCTGAGGGGGAGCAAATCCAGTCTCAAGATCAAACTATTAAAGTTAGTGAACAAGTCGCAAACCAGAACATTACGAATTTCGAAAGTGAGGTAGATGTTCCAGGAGAGGTGATGCCAAGAACTCTTTCATACCATCCAGAAGAATTAATCATTGGAGAGTTGCAATCAGGCATCCGCACCAGACGACAAATTGACCAAGTCCTTACTTGTTTTTACTATACAGTTGCTCCTTTACAAACAGAGTTTTCACTTAGTTGTTTTATTTCGCAGATTGAGCCGCGAACGTACAAGGAAGCACTAACTGAAGATTCTTGGGTCAACGCGATGCAAGAGGAGCTAAGTCAGTTTGAGAAGTTGGGTGTTTGGAGACTGGTGGATCTGCCTGATGGTCATAGGAAGATTAACACCAAGTGGGTGTTCAAGTGCAAGAGGGATGATCGAGGGGTTATTATTCGCAATAAAGCTCGACTCGTTGTCCAAGGTTTCAGTCAGCAGGAGGGGATAGATTTCCCTGAAGTATATGCTCCGTTTGCTAGACTTGAAGCGATCAGAATCTTCCTAGCATTTGCATCTTGGAAAGGATTTAAAGTGTTTCAGTTAGATGTGAAGTCGGCATTTCTCTATGGCAAGGTGAAAGAGGAGGTATATGTCGGACAGCCACCGAGCTTCACCTACCCAATTCACAAAGATAAAGTTTATGTCACACCCCGACCACGTGGAACATACAAAACGTGGCGGAAACATCGGGGAGTGTTGTAACAGAATTAATGTTTCAAATCCATGGCAATTGAAGTTTCGTTTTATTGATTAAAAGTGTTACAATGTCTTAACAAATAAATAAATACAACAAAATTAACTAGTCTTGCATCTTTTATTGTCACTAAAGCCCAAGTCTGCCTATGTGTATCTTGATCATCTTACGCAACAGTTCCTGAAAAACACATGTGAAAATATGGTACGTCAGCATAAAAATGCCGGTGAGATACATAGGTTTTGTGAAAATAGGTTTCATGACTTATGTTTGAGAAAATGTTTAGTCATGAACCTTGTTATTTGCTTTGTTTTGTAAATCATTTGAAAATCGATAAGACCAGATGATATGTATAAATAATGTATAATGTATGGTTAAATGAATAACCATGTAAAATGAGTTTGTATTAGATAAGTTGTTTGTAAATCAATGTCTTGTGAAAAATATGTTATTTGTATAAAATGTTCTATGTCTCAAACTGAAATGATTCAAATAACGTTACGACATGTAATACCATACAAACACTTATATATAGGAAGTACCAGCGGCTTATCCACCATGCTTGTATCATATTACACACGCATCGTTACTTAATCACTTAATCAAACCAAACCAAACAATGTAAAATGTTCATGTCAAGATGTAAATCATGTCAAATTGTCTATGTCAAATATCCATGTTAAATGTCTATGTCAAATATGTCATGTATGGCAAGTGAAAGGTCTCAACTAAACCATATGCACAAAACAAAGTATTGAAGTAAAACTTGGTTTAAATCAAAGTTATGTTTTATGTAGTAAATGCATGATCAATGTAAATCATGTAATATGCGTCCAAAATGTAAGTATATGATGAATAAGAAATGTACTAAGTATGCTACAACAAACATACATAGCATGTGAACTGAAATATCTGTACTAAGTATGCAACAACATACATACGTAGCATGCGACCTGTACTAAGTATGCAACAATAGACATACGTAGCATGTGATGTAATGTAAAACAATGTACTAAGTAATGCACACAATGGCACACCTAGTATGAAATGTAATGAAATCATGTACTATAATGTACTAATGAACATAGGAAGTATATGATTTGAAAACAGGAAAGCATGAAAGTAACAAGTAGGCACATGTGTTCCACCCCAAAACAGTTTGGAAAACAGTAAAAGAGGGGTCTATGTACTCACTTGAGATTGCTCAGTAGTTCTTGAGTAACAACCAAACAAAGCTAGAGATCACGGAAATCAAACGGCACCTAATATAGGTAACTATGTTAATTAACCGGACCTAAATCGGAAGATTGGGTAGCATTAGGGTTTGTAAACCAAATGAGTGTAGGAACTCATATGATATGGTTTAACAAAGCCTTCATACTAAATGAAACTTAACCCAAGTGTCTACGACCCATTACGACCCGTTTAGGAAGCTTATGCTACTTTAACGTGTCGTTCGCGTGAAACGCGTTCGGACCGCCTAACTAGTCCTATGACAAGTGTTATATGCCTAAACATGTTACATAATCAGTTATGTGACAAAAGTTTAGGTTACATATGATTAATTACCAATTATACATGAAAAGGGTATTCTGGTAATTTACCTAAGGCATATAAACTACCTATCATACAACTACTTAAACGATGTGACCATAGGGTATAACCTCGGAAGGTTATTCCCTACCTACTATGGTCACCTAATGTGTTTGGTCGGATCCTAATGATCGACCAAATGGGTCGAGTTCGAAGGTATAGGCGATTTATTAGATCGCCTACCCTACGACTCTAGACAACGTGGTAATCAGTGGGCATAGTCCCAAGGGACTATGACCAACGTGATTACACTCACGTTGCGAAGTTCAAACGAACTTCGCATTGACCATTACTGGTCAACGCTGAAAGTCAAACAAAGTTTGACTTTCTGACTCGAAAAGCAGTAAAATAAGGAAAAGAACGAAAGAATACTAACCCAGGGTCCCCGAATGCTAATCCCGACTTCAAGAACTCAGGTATGAAACAATGGTTTCAACTTAGAGCTATCAAAAATCAGAATTCTTGTAAGTTTTGCATTGGGGTGTTGGGGTATTTATAGTATTCGGTCCACCGTTGAGATCGTTTCTTGGAAAAGGGGAAACGATCAAGGCCGTACATGTGTTGGAACCTTATGGTGACTAAAATATGATCTTATCAGCTGACTAAGCATTTTAGAACATGTGGTTGAGGTTGTAACAGCTGCAGCCTGCTGTTTAGAAACTCTGAATCTGGTCAGCAGACCCCTAGCGCACCGCTACGCTTAAAGTGTAGCGCACCGCTAGGCACTATTTCGGCAGAATTACACTTTTGGTCCCTGAACTGTATTTAGGCCATTTTCGACACGTTTAAGGCCCGTTAACCCCATTTCAAAGCTCTAAAATGAAGTTAAAGTATAGGGAACTTAAAATGTGTTCAAAAATATCTCGGATGTCGGTTCGTTTGGCCGTACGAACGCGATGTTCGCTTAATTACGACGGAATGCGCATAAGCGCGAAAAACGAACCAAATGACGAAACGAATGGATTTTTCTTAAAGCGAACACTCAAATATAATATAGTCATGCTTATATAAATTTTTGGATGTCCGGATGTATTCAGAACGTAAGTTATGCGTAAAAATGCAAACTTGTGCACTTTTTGACACTTTTAGTCCCTGAATGACACAAAAGTTTATTTTAGCATACCGAACACCTCAAAGCCTATTTCTAAGCTATGTAAAGGATATTTGTGGTATGTTTAACTTATGGTCATGCTCCAGAAGGTCTGTTACAGTTCAAATTGGCATACTTTCGCAGTTTGTCAACTTTAGTCCCTGTAAGCGATTAAACTTTGATTTCACCACACCAAACCTTCCAAAACTTATATCTAAGTTATGTAAAGGTTATTTAAGGTATGTTAAGCCTATTTCACTATTCCGGAGTGTTCGTTGGATTAAACTGGTTATATCTACACATCAGAGCGCGTATAACCCTCCAGAAAGCGATTTAAAGCTTGAGATCGAACAGGAATTGATATGTGTAAACGATACACATATTTTTACAAATCCCAAGTATGAAATACTATATTTCATTGGTTTGGCATTTGTCTGATGGTTGGAGTGACACGGGTGTTACAGTCTCCCCTACTTTAGGAAATTTCGTCCCGAAATTAATTCGTAGGAGTCTAACTGTGGCTTTTTGTCAAATAACCACCAGAGATATGAAAGGCATAATCCTGTTATTTCTCTTTAACGGACATTTTTCAGAATTGAAAAATGAACGGAGTTATTTTCAACAGGCATTATTCAGAAACAAATGAACAGAATAGTCATTTTACATCTTCAGAAACAAAAGTGAACAGAATGGTCATTTTACATCTTCAGAAACAAAAATGAACATAATAGTCATTTTACATCTTCAGAAACAAAAATGGACAGAATAGTCATTTTACATCTTCAGAAACAAAAATGGACAGAATAGTCATTTTACATCTTCAGAAACAAAAATGAACAGAATAGTTATTTTACATCTTCAGAAACAAAAATGAACGGAATAGTCATTTTACATCTTCAGAAACAAAAATGGACAGAATAGTCATTTTACATCTTCAGAAACAAAAATGAACGGAATAGTCATTTTACATCTTCAGAAACAAAAATGAACGGAATAGTCATTTTACATCTTCAGAAACAAAAATGAACGGAATAGTCATTTTACATCTTCAGAAATTAGAAACAAAAATGAACGGAATAGTCATTTTACATCTTCAGAAACAAAAATGAACGGAATAGTCATTTTACATCTTCAGAAACAAAAATGAACGGAATAGTCATTTTACATCTTCAGAAACAAAAATGGACAGAATAGTCATTTTACATCTTTAGAAACAAAAATGAACGGAATAGTCATTTTACATCTTCAGAAACAAAAATGAACGGAATAGTCATTTTACATCTTCAGAAACAAAAATGAACGGAATAGTCATTTTACATCTTCAGAAACAAAAATGAACGGAATAGACTCTAGACACATGACAAAATTCGCTGTGGTTTCTGTGCACTGAATTTCATAATTATGTATGCATCCATAATTACGCAATTCCTTGCATAGTCCACACAACTTGTCTTGAAATGTTTGTGGGGAGGATAATCAAACCTGTGATGAGTGTGACTAGACTACCATAGGGTCCTTTTAATTAGATCAACAAAGGATCCTTTTAATTAGACCACCAAGGAGTCCTTTCAGCTATATCATCACATGATATTCCTAACCAGATTTTTGGATCAATCTGTTTACCTAGACCTCTCAGGGGTCTAATTATGGAATAGTACAATATAATCCGAGGGTCTTTACTATTACGTAAAATCCCATTGAGGATTTAATATAGTACCCAAAGATATGGAAGATTCTACGAGGATTTGGATGACAAGAATTTGGATCACACAAAAACATAAAAAGGGAACACATAAGCACATAATCACATAGTTGTTTAACTTGGTTATTAATTTGTTATCTTTGGACGCGGATACTTAAAGCACACCAGGAATCCAATTCGTGGATTTCATTTGGCACTTTAATCATATCAAGAATCTACCTATGAAGATAGGATAATCTTAAAAGGAATTCAGCTTTATCCTTATTGAATTGTGATGTACGTATTGAATCATACAAAGAATTCAATTAAGGACTCCGATGAATGATACCCATCCACAAGGATCTAATTATGAGGATAGAAAGATCCTACATGGATTTTGGAGTTTGTGTAACGAGAGTGTTCCGACACCTTGCACTAGGCGTGCTTACGTCGATACACAAAGTAGAAAGTTCATGAGGTTGAGGCGCCAGATATGCCAAGCGACATATGAAGCAGAGTTTGAAGGTTGAGCAGCAGCATGATTTGTAACAGCTTTGCTTTGGATTGCAAAGCGGCATATGTTAACCAAATGTCTCCATCGTCCACCGTGGGTACATTTGAAACAAGGTATTTGATTTGAATAATGACGAGGGCATTGATGCACCAAGGAGCAGTTCCCTTATGCAGCTTCACCCCTGAGGCGAGTCATGGTGATAGCTAAGTCAACGGTCCTCCGGAGTACGACGCCTATCCGCTGGGTAATTGCAGCACCTGGTTCGGACATTGTTGTTGCGATGAAGAAGCATCTTGAAGATAACGAAAGGCATAGGAGGAAACAAGCGAAAGATAGTCAAAAGAAAATGATAAGGTATGTAGATTATGACCATTTGTTTGTTACCAAAGGCAAACAAATGAGAGAGTGACTAATCAAAGTAAGCGGGTCAATATAATGTATCGCGAAGACATGCTCAAATAAGTGAACACTCATCCCAAGAATTCCCAGGTAAGCACAACTGGTCTCGCGTCTGGTTGAGATGTATACGAAGTGCTTGCCTAGACAGAAAACTCAGAATACAGGTATTCACCCTTCCAGTTTGCACGTGTTCACATTATTTAAAACCCAAAACCTTGACGAGATTTTGAAAATTCAAAGGGGTTCAAAACCATATAACAGAGGGTTCAAAACCTTACAATAGAGGGTTCAAAACCTAGTAATCAATCATCCTAGAACAGATGATTAGTTTTCAAAGCGGTTTTGAAATTTATGTTCTTGTTGTGGTCGTCGCCTAAGGATAGGTGACGGTATTGTTTTATGACTAAACGCAAGTAAACTCGCGTTAGGGTCCTAAGAAGGTTATAGACTAGGTCAAAGCATTACTAATAACCTAATTCCCTATAACCATTGGCTCTGATACCATCTTTTCTGTCACACCCCGACCACGTGGAACATACAAAACGTGGCGGAAACATCGGGGAGTGTTGTAACAGAATTAATGTTTCAAATCCATGGCAATTGAAGTTTCGTTTTATTGATTAAAAGTGTTACAATGTCTTAACAAATAAATAAATACAACAAAATTAACTAGTCTTGCATCTTTTATTGTCACTAAAGCCCAAGTCTGCCTATGTGTATCTTGATCATCTTACGCAACAGTTCCTGAAAAACACATGTGAAAATATGGTACGTCAGCATAAAAATGCCGGTGAGATACATAGGTTTTGTGAAAATAGGTTTCATGACTTATGTTTGAGAAAATGTTTAGTCATGAACCTTGTTATTTGCTTTGTTTTGTAAATCATTTGAAAATCGATAAGACCAGATGATATGTATAAATAATGTATAATGTATGGTTAAATGAATAACCATGTAAAATGAGTTTGTATTAGATAAGTTGTTTGTAAATCAATGTCTTGTGAAAAATATGTTATTTGTATAAAATGTTCTATGTCTCAAACTGAAATGATTCAAATAACGTTACGACATGTAATACCATACAAACACTTATATATAGGAAGTACCAGCGGCGTATCCACCATGCTTGTATCATATTACACACGCATCGTTACTTAATCACTTAATCAAACCAAACCAAACAATGTAAAATGTTCATGTCAAGATGTAAATCATGTCAAATTGTCTATGTCAAATATCCATGTTAAATGTCTATGTCAAATATGTCATGTATGGCAAGTGAAAGGTCTCAACTAAACCATATGCACAAAACAAAGTATTGAAGTAAAACTTGGTTTAAATCAAAGTTATGTTTTATGTAGTAAATGCATGATCAATGTAAATCATGTAATATGCGTCCAAAATGTAAGTATATGATGAATAAGAAATGTACTAAGTATGCTACAACAAACATACATAGCATGTGAACTGAAATATCTGTACTAAGTATGCAACAACATACATACGTAGCATGCGACCTGTACTAAGTATGCAACAATAGACATACGTAGCATGTGATGTAATGTAAAACAATGTACTAAGTAATGCACACAATGGCACACCTAGTATGAAATGTAATGAAATCATGTACTATAATGTACTAATGAACATAGGAAGTATATGATTTGAAAACAGGAAAGCATGAAAGTAACAAGTAGGCACATGTGTTCCACCCCAAAACAGTTTGGAAAACAGTAAAAGAGGGGTCTATGTACTCACTTGAGATTGCTCAGTAGTCCTTGAGTAACAACCAAACAAAGCTAGAGATCACGGAAATCAAACGGCACCTAATATAGGTAACTATGTTAATTAACCGGACCTAAATCGGAAGATTGGGTAGCATTAGGGTTTGTAAACCAAATGAGTGTAGGAACTCATATGATATGGTTTAACAAAGCCTTCATACTAAATGAAACTTAACCCAAGTGTCTACGACCCATTACGACCCGTTTAGGAAGCTTATGCTACTTTAACGTGTCGTTCGCGTGAAACGCGTTCGGACCGCCTAACTAGTCCTATGACAAGTGTTATATGCCTAAACATGTTACATAATCAGTTATGTGACAAAAGTTTAGGTTACATATGATTAATTACCAATTATACATGAAAAGGGTATTCTGGTAATTTACCTAAGGCATATAAACTACCTATCATACAACTACTTAAACGATGTGACCATAGGGTATAACCTCGGAAGGTTATTCCCTACCTACTATGGTCACCTAATGTGTTTGGTCGGATCCTAATGATCGACCAAATGGGTCGAGTTCGAAGGTATAGGCGATTTATTAGATCGCCTACCCTACGACTCTAGACAACGTGGTAATCAGTGGGCATAGTCCCAAGGGACTATGACCAACGTGATTACACTCACGTTGCGAAGTTCAAACGAACTTCGCATTGACCATTACTGGTCAACGCTGAAAGTCAAACAAAGTTTGACTTTCTGACTCGAAAAGCAGTAAAATAAGGAAAAGAACGAAAGAATACTAACCCAGGGTCCCCGAATGCTAATCCCGACTTCAAGAACTCAGGTATGAAACAATGGTTTCAACTTAGAGCTCTCAAAAATCAGAATTCTTGTAAGTTTTGCATTGGGGTGTTGGGGTATTTATAGTATTCGGTCCACCGTTGAGATCGTTTCTTGGAAAAGGGGAAACGATCAAGGCCGTACATGTGTTGGAACCTTATGGTGACTAAAATATGATCTTATCAGCTGACTAAGCATTTTAGAACATGTGGTTGAGGTTGTAACAGCTGCAGCCTGCTGTTTAGAAACTCTGAATCTGGTCAGCAGACCCCTAGCGCACCGCTACGCTTAAAGTGTAGCGCACCGCTAGGCACTATTTCGGCAGAATTACACTTTTGGTCCCTGAACTGTATTTAGGCCATTTTCGACACGTTTAAGGCCCGTTAACCCCATTTCAAAGCTCTAAAATGAAGTTAAAGTATAGGGAACTTAAAATGTGTTCAAAAATATCTCGGATGTCGGTTCGTTTGGCCGTACGAACGCGATGTTCGCTTAATTACGACGGAATGCGCATAAGCGCGAAAAACGAACCAAATGACGAAACGAATGGATTTTTCTTAAAGCGAACACTCAAATATAATATAGTCATGCTTATATAAATTTTTGGATGTCCGGATGTATTCAGAACGTAAGTTATGCGTAAAAATGCAAACTTGTGCACTTTTTGACACTTTTAGTCCCTGAATGACACAAAAGTTTATTTTAGCATACCGAACACCTCAAAGCCTATTTCTAAGCTATGTAAAGGATATTTGTGGTATGTTTAACTTATGGTCATGCTCCAGAAGGTCTGTTACAGTTCAAATTGGCATACTTTCGCAGTTTGTCAACTTTAGTCCATGTAAGCGATTAAACTTTGATTTCACCACACCAAACCTTCCAAAACTTATATCTAAGTTATGTAAAGGTTATTTAAGGTATGTTAAGCCTATTTCACTATTCCGGAGTGTTCGTTGGATTAAACTGGTTATATCTACACATCAGAGCGCGTATAACCCTCCAGAAAGCGATTTAAAGCTTGAGATCGAACAGGAATTGATATGTGTAAACGATACACATATTTTTACAAATCCCAAGTATGAAATACTATATTTCATTGGTTTGGAATTTGTCTGATGGTTGGAGTGACACGGGTGTTACAGTTTATCTCTTGGATAAGGCGTTATACAGCTTACATCAGGCCCCGAGAGCTTGGTATGAGACCCTATCTCAACATCTGTTAGCCAACAACTTCATCCGAGGAAAGGTAGACGCCACTCTATTCACAAAAGAAGTCGACAACCATCTTTTGATAGTCCAAATTTATGTGGATGACATAAATTTCGGGTCAACAAATGAACAACTCTACAAAGATTTTGAAAACGTTATGAAGGAGAAGTTTGAAATGTCATCAATGGGTGAGATGAAGTTCTTCTTGGGGCTTCAGGTTGATCAACTACCCGAGGGAACGTTCATACATCAAACAAAATATGTTCATGATGTTCTGGAGAAATTCGGGATGTCAGGAATGTCACCAATGCCCACCCCGTTAGCGACGAACAATGGGATAAACCCTGATCTCACCGGAGAGAAGGTAGATGAAACACTGTATCGCTCCATGATCGGATCGCTGATGTATTTGACGACATCGAGACCGGATATTATGTATCCAACCTGCCTCGCAGCACGGTTTCAGTCAAGTCCCAGAGCCTCGCATATGGTAATTGTAAAAGGATATTACGCTACCTGAAAGGAACTCCATCACTGGGGTTGTGGTATCCAAAAGAAGGTGATTTCACGCTTAAGGGATATTCGGATTCCGATTTCGGATGCTGCAAAGTGAACGCTAAGTCAACAACAGCGGGGTGCCAGTTTTTCGGACCACGTTTGGTCACCTGGCAATGTAAGAAGCAGACCTCTATCGCTTTATCCACATGTGAAGCCGAATATGTATCTGCTAGCAGCTGCTGCTCTCAGATCTTGTGGATCCAGCAACAGATGCGAGACTACGGTTTGCAATTTCTTAACTCCCCTATCTTTGTTGATAATGAGGCAGCTATAAACATAACAAAAAATCATGTTCATCACGCTAAAACTAAACATATTGAAATTCGTCATCACTTCATCCGAGACTGTTTTGAGAAGAAGTTGATACGAATAGAAAAAATCCACACCGATGAACAAAAAGCTGACTTACATACCAAAGCATTTGACAAAACACGTTTTCAATATCTTTTGAAACTTAATGGTATGAAATTACTATCGGTTGCGGAGGGGATCATTGGCGTCGATGAAGGTACCACTGTAGATGATGGTGAAAAGCAATCTGCAATGGTTTGTCGAATTTTTAGATGTTTTGGTATTTAGGGGGAGATAGTTTATATTTTCAGAAAATACAAAAACAATAAAAATTTTCTAAAATTCAAAAACATGAGATATTTCAAAATCCAAAAAAAAAATAGAAAACCGAAAAAGAGCTTGTGTAAAAAAAGGGGAAAATGATAGTACATCAGCTAGACAGTTGTTGTATGCTAAAGAAATGTAAAGTTTAAAAGTGTTCAGCAGTCTCGCTGATGATATGCCGGTAGGTTTTTACACATTTAGTAAGTTTGTTCGGGATATAAACCTAAATCACAACTTGCTTTTACGTGGGGAACATCTCTCGGATATATAGGTAACCCCTGAAATCCTGTTTGAAAGGCTCTATTTCTGACATACTAGGTCTTTGTACATGATGATATCTGGGGTATTATACCTGGACTTCTGATTTTGCGGGAGCAATAGCCTAGTCCTCGTATAATACTCTGCACTGCTTTACTCTTAAAGCCCCCCCCCCCCCTCAGCATAAAAAATGATGAAACATTGAAAAATGCTAATCATGTGCTGTTGTAAAAGAAGATCCCCAAAGGGGACCCACCTAAAGTCGAGCCATCATCTCTCTGATTTTGTGGAAGCAATAGCCTGAGCTCTCATGGCCTCGCATTTAAACCCCTATAGATATCATTAGTGTGCACTCACCTGTAAGACTGAATATAGTAGTCTGGATATGGGAGTATATTCTGAGGTGGTACACGCGTAAAAGTTAAGATCTTAAAACACTAAATTCGTATCCTGAACAGATTGAAATTTGTGTGAGAAGTTAAGTGGATCTGTATATCGGCAATCTAAGCGAATTGTTTAATTCAGAGTATGACATCAAAGTTTAACGATACTTGTAGCTTGTCGGTAGCTGATATGATTCCCTAACATGCTCACCAAAAATATGTTTGTAAATAGTTTACATTTACTGTATTTCAGTTCTGTTTAACATTCATAACTCAAAAATATTTCATAACTTTCTAGTCTAGAAACTTTCTTAAATCCAAAAAGACTTTACATTTCTGTGTTGTTTTATCGACAATCCAAAGCGGAAAGCTGATCTTCAGACTCGCAGGTTGAGGCAGATGCAGGAAGTTTATGAGCTGGACAGAAAAGTTGGGAGCTTATTATGTTAAACCTGTGAAAATGAAAAGTCATAACAAGTTCATTAAGTTGAAACTTGTAATTTTCAGAGAAATGTTTGAAAAAGAATGAACAAGACGTTAGTGTGCTTTGTTTCGGGTCAACCAAGGTCATTAAGTTAGACTTGGTTGACAAATTAAGTGGCTAGGGTCATTAAGTTGGACCTAGATACTTAAGTGGATTTCTACAAACTGATAAAATCTGAGATAATGTCAAAAGGTCAAAATGTCAAAGACTTGAAAGTTAATTGTGAGCCTCGCTCGGATGACAATCCGACAGGATGGCAATTCGGTCGGACAGCCATCCTACTCATGTGTCACTATATCTAGAGGGTCAATGGTTCAGTCAAAGGGTTACTCGCTCGGACTGCCATCCTACTCTCTCACACTTTTGATCTTCTGATCTTGTTTTCTTCATACTTCTTTGCACAAATCGTTGGATCGTTGGTTAGCACAACTTTTACAATGGCAAAGGTATGTTTTTCTTGCTCAAATCTGATAAAAATTGATGTTTGCTGACCGATGACGTCACTGTCGGAGCTTCTAGGTTAGATCTAGGAAGATTTAGTCAGTTTTGATGAGATTCAAGCATAGGGTTTTGTTCGCAATGTTCAGATCTATAGATTCATCGGTTCAATTTGTGAAATAACATGCTTAAATGTATAGATCTAAGGGTTGAACGATACGGGAGTCGGCTAGGTTTTTGTCAAATTAGTCTCTGTTTAGGCCGAGTTAGAACTCATTGAACATAGGGTTTTGATCGCACTTAGATTCTCTACGTAGATCTAAGTTCAATTTGATGATTTGCCTTAGAGAATTTTGATGTTCATGAATGTTCTTAACTGTTATTCATGTGTTCTTCATAGAATGGCAACCCGGTCGGATAGCAATCCGACCGAGTGTCCATCCGACCCATAGCATGTTCTTGAAAATTGTGCCTTTTAGCTGTCAAAATGCTTTGAATATTTTGGCAATCCGGTCGGACAACCAATTCATTCACTTAACTCGAGTGGTGATCCGTTCGGATAGCAATCTGACCGGACAACAAAGTCATTCACATTTCTATATTTTGAAAATTTGAGCATTCATGTCATGGCAATCCGGTCGAATGACAATCCGGTCGGACAACCATCAGTCTGTTGACTTGTGTGGTCTAAACATTTCAAAAGGCAATCCGGTCGGATGACAATTCGGTCAGATAGCCATCAGACTGTTGACTTATGAGGTTTTATTTTTTCAAAAGGCAATCCGGTCGGATGATAATCCGGTCGGATAGCCATCAGTGTAACTGTACTATGTATAGAGAGATCTTCAGAGTTAGAAAAATTTTGAAATTTCAAGATTTTCCTTATCGGTCAAAACCTTTCTGCAGGACTGGGAGAAAACGCATAACATCTACTGTCTGTTAGAAAAGGAATATACAGAAAAAACTGTAGTTGAATATATTGCAAAATTCTTGAAGGAAAGCAGGATTGCGAAGGCGCTAACTGACAAAATCATAGTCTATGAATCACATGTCAGACGATTTTGGAACTCTGCAAGATACGAAGAGAAAGATAAGATGATCTACTCTGCTGTAACGAAGAGATATGAGAATGGACAGAATGTTGATTTGGAGATTAAGATAAATGTTGGTGATGTGTGACGTGTGTTAAATTTAGGTGATTCTGATAATGATCCAACTATTATTCCCGAACATCTAGCTAAAGGATTGTGGTACAGAATGGGATTCTCAGGGCACATAAATGGAAGAATCTTAAAAACAACCTTCAGTCATGCTTACAAGTTTTTAGTACATTGTGTTGTTCATGCGTTATCGCACAGGAAGGGTGCATATGATGAAACATCCGACTACATCATGAACATTATCACCTGCCTCATTTTGAATAGGCCATATAATGTTTCTCAAGTGATATTTAACTACATGGCTGAGAATACAAAAGCTGGAAACAAGAAGTACATCATGTATCCTCGCTTTGTACAAATGTTGATTGATGATCAGTTCAAGGACCTTGAGAAGAGTAATTATGATATTCTAGGTCTGAGGCACATGACAGCAGAAACCTTAAGCAGACTGATTAAGGGTCCTAATCCAGAAGCGAAAGGAATGATATGTAGAATCAGCAGACCAGCATATGTTGCTTCAGAGAATGATGCTTGGAGACACCAAAATAGTGATTCCGACAATGAAGACAAGAAGATGAGTGAGATGGTTGAGAAGAAAACCAGATGGTGGTTCGTAAGAGATGGGAAGAGAAAGAGAACTCCCAAGACATCCCCTGCAGTTCCTATTCCAAAGGAACCAGTTCCTAAGATTGTGATAAAGGGTACAGTGAGAGGGGGAGTCATAAGAAAAGTTAGAACGTTAAACTGTTATATTATTCTAATGATAACTTCAATGTCTATTTTGCAGAGACATCTGCCGAACCACAACAGAGATTAACAGATGAAACAGTGCTGGAACCATCAGAAGTTATTCAACAAGGAGCTGGATTATTGAAACATTCACTTGAAAGCTATCTGAAAAGGAATGAGGAAGCTGCTGCACAGAAAGAACAAAGCTCAAGTGCTCAAGCTGAAGGTATCAAAGTTACAGAGTCTGAGGGTGTTGCACAAGATGATTCAAGCGAAGATGATTCTGAGGATACTGAGTCAGAGTCAGAGCTCGACCCAACAACACTTGGTAGAGGCAAAGCACAGCTGAAGAAAAAGCCTACAAATAAGCAGAAAGCATCAGATGAAGAAGACTCTACCTATATGCCTGATGAGCCAAAGAAACAAAGGGCAAAGCGTAAAGCTGTTCAAGCAGGAGTAATTCCAAGGAGAGTACGGGCAAAGAAATCTGGTGCTGAATTACCAAAAGACAAAGAGGGAAAGAAAGAAAAGCACATTGAAACATCAAAGGTTCAGGAACCAGAGGTGCAAAGTGTTAAAGTACCGGAAGTTGTGGTTAAAAAGAAGAAAGGTGATGATGATTACGTTGAAATCACGGGGTATAAAGCTGCTACACCTCCACCACCACCTCCACAAGATCAACCTGGATCCTCTCAACCCAAGAATGAAGCCTTTGATAATCTGTTTGGAAGTCTTCCACCTGCAACTGGAGTATTTAGTGAAGATATTCCAGAAGATGATTACGACATGTTCAATAATGAAGCTGTGAAAGAGTTACTGAAGAAAGTTGCTGATCTTGAAAAAGCTAAAGCTAAAGCTGAAGTAGACCATAATGTTTTTAAAAGGCAGATTGAACAACTGATGAAAGCTCATGATGAAGCAAGAATGGTTTTGATAGATCAAGAGGAGACGATAAAGAAAATGAAGGTTGATAGCAATGATAATTCTAAAGTGTTCGAACTCCTGACAGCAGAAATTGCTTCATTGAATGTGAAGATAAAGAATTTACAAGATGCAAATCAAACTCTGAACCAGCTTCTCAGTGAAATGAGTGAAGCTTCAATGAATGAAATGAAGGTGATGAAGTTAGAAATGGAAGCCATGAAAGTTGATAAAGTGGTGAAGGATGAACAACTACACATGTTATACTCTGTAATAGAAAGTCATTTGAAGTTGGATGTTCATGCTGCCTTCAATGAGATTGAAGTAAAAAGAGCTGAGGAAAGAAGAATTGAACGAGAAAGACGACTGGCTGAAGAAGCCACTCAAAAGAACAAAAGTGTTATTGAAGAAACTCAAGAAGCTGGTGGGTCTTCAAGTGAAATCGACGTTGAAATGAGTGATGTTGAAAATGTTCAAGAACAAGATATTGAAGATGCTCAAGAACAAGATGTTGAGGATGTTCAAGAATAAGATGTTGAAGATGTTAACAATGAACAAGACCAAGATTTCATGCTGGTTGGTGAGTCTTCTCTATCGTTTGATATTGATGAAGTTATTCGTCGAGTTATTGCTATCCAAAAGAAAAGAAAGGCAAAAGAAATGTTGTTGTTGGAATGGAAGACACAACAGTTTGTTCTTGTTGGTGAAGCCTCCACAGTTCCTTATAGCATAAAAGAGATTGTTCGCCAAGTCAAAATTGAAGAAAGGTGAAAAGAAGCAAAGAGAGCTTGTGGAGAAATTGTCGATAGTGATTCTGATTTAGAAATTCTTGGTGGTGATGATGAAGAAGACGAAGATGAAAATAACGATGATGACAAGTATGATCAGAAAAATGATAAGAAAGATGATGATGATGATGATCAAGGTACATCGGGATTGCTGGTTGAGAATCCTAATGTTGAATAGAAAATTGAAGAGTTTCTGAATGATCAGATCAACGAACAAGAAGATGATGATCAGCAAGAAACTTCTACATCTGGAAAACAGCTAGTTGACCAGGTATTCCTCACAAATCCAACTGTTATTTACTTACATGCTAAACATGAGGAGGAGCTCGAGGTTAGAAGGTCAAGAGAAGAGATGTTGGAGGAATTGGGTTTGCATGATGGGAAATTTAAATTTGATATCGAAGATGAGATATCTCCGTCACCAGAAGAAGAATTTGAGTTTAGTTATGCTCATGAAGCTGATCACTACAATGATGTTATTGTTGAAGATGCTTCAGACTCCTCTGATGAAGAAACTGATTTCCATTATTCTGGAGTTGATGAGACATTTCCTTCTTTGGCGGAAATGTTCAAAGACATAAATGAAGATGAAATAAGAAGAAAGATTGTGGAATAAGTTTCTACTGAAGGTGTTCCAGAAACCATCCCAAGAGAAAACCTTGCTGAAGAACGGAAGAAATGGTTTAAAGTGATGCCAAAAGAGAGGAAGACTCTTAGGCCACTTCAGTTCTTCACTCACGACAAAGACATCTCATGGGGTGACATTCTGTCGTGGGGTTATCTGGAAGATTTGCATGTCTACGCCATTAGATGGGAAGAGGGTGTACATTATTTCAAATTTCTATCAGATATAAGGACTCTTCCGTGGTGGGACGTAGATGAGTTGGTCAAGACAAAGAACATCAAGCAGTTCTATCATGGTTTGGAAGTAAAACATCATGATCAGCGATTGTGGAACTATGTGAAGTTGCAGGCTAAGAATGGTTATCCTGATTGGAAGCCGCAACGACCAAAGCAGATTGTTACCATACTGGAGAATGGAGAAAAAGACATAACTCTGGATGTTAAGCCTCCAAGATGCTTGAAGAACATGCCTCTTAGGGCAATGGAGCAGGATTTTCATGATTTGTTTGAAGGTTGGTTCTACAATGAATCAACAGCTGAAGCGGTAATTTCTTTGTATGACAAGTCAAAGGGAGAGTCAAGGAGAATCTGCATACTAGACCCGATGTGGCTAGTAAATTGTTCGAAGAAAGATATTGACTGCCTATTCCTAAAAAAGATTGTTTATGAAAGAAGAGACAAAGTACAAGCAATGCAGTATGAAACAGTCATGGATGTGTGCTTTGCCCAAGACATCAACTCAGGCATATATTGGAAGACGAAATGGAGAGATCTTGAGATTGATGAGTTCCTGAAAAAGTATAAACGAGAACAAAGATCAAAATCTATTTCTGAAAGGGCAGCAGAACTTGGCAAGCGCAAGATGGGTATAGTACCACCAACGGATCAAACACCGATCGAGAAGGAAGAAAACAAGATTCCCAAATGGGATTGGAAGCGTGATGGTGATCCGGTTTACAGAAAATGGTGGATCGAGGAAGGAAGGCATATAAGGAAAAGAATGTTAGATGAAAAGGCAGAAAAGAGAAGACAGAAAGCGCGAGAACGAAGGCGCAACAGGAAGAATTGAAGACTATGCTGGAAGGAACTGCAGCTACATCCGAGGGGGACTCTGTTAGTGTATACGTCTGTAGCTTCAGTCAGCATTTAGTCATATTATGTATATTTTGTGTACTTGTATGTTATTTTGTAATGTATGTGTGTTAGATAGAACGACAACTCAGGAAACGGGACTGGATTGTAAAGTGTTGACTTTGTTGACCAGTGTGACCCGATCGGATGGGCCATCCGATCGGACAACACTCATCCGTTCGGACAGCATGTCCTCCGTTCGGACAACATGTCATCCGTTCGGATAGCATGTTATCCGTGCGGTCAGCACTAACTGTGATCCTGAGTTGCCTATAAATACCCCATCAGGGTATCTCATTTAGAACTTTTGACTCTGGAGAGAACTCTGTCATTATCTGACTTCTACAGGCGCTTTTGTACTTTCATAACAGCTGAATAGAAAGATCAGACTGCGTTTAATCGTTGAATACTTTGTCGTACATCTGTGATTTGATCAAATGGATTCTGCACATTAGTCAAAGTCGATTCATCTAAGTTCCTGACGAACAGATCCTATACGAGGGACCAACACCCACCTATGACCGTCCAACATGGTGGCCCCACCAAAGATTTTATTTGATTATTTAATAGATCTTGATATCACTTTACTAAACATTATAACCAATGGAAAATGTGTTTTGAGAGGATTATAAGTTAAGACACTAGTAACATCACTCTCATTTTCATTCATCACCAACATCAAAAATCTTCTCCTTCCTCCTTCCATAACTCACGGCCAAGAGCACCCCATACACTACCATCATCATCAATCATTTTCCATCCATTCCACATATGTACAAAGGTGTAAGAAGGTATATTAGGAAGCTTGGAGCTTTCGGAAGTTGAAGGACCTTCACCGTTTGCTTTTATCCACTTATTTTCTCCTCTTGATCATCCCTAGCCTTGAGCTACTGGTAAGAACCATGATCTTTCCATTTTACTTCTATTTTAAGTGGTTAAAAGAAGATTTATAATGTTAATCATGAAGAACACTAAGAATCACAAGAAGTAAACTTGAACATAAGCATGAATAATGAAGAAACTAAGTTGTTTATGTGTTGAAATACTTGTTGATCATTGTTTGCTTGTGAAGATGATGTTGATCATCATATGATCTTGCTAGATTATGATTAAAAACATAATCTAGCAAGATGAGAGGATGAACATGTTAAGAGATTAATGGATCATCCACACAAAGATCATGAACTTGAAAGAATAAAGTTGTTTCTTGTTAAGAAAGGATCAAAGTAAGTTGTTAATCATGTAGATCTAAAAATTTCATGGATGATTTCTAAAGAAACCAAGTTAAAAATATAAGTTTTTCTAAACCTTGGTTCTTACATAAACAAACCTTATTTTTGGTGGTTAAACAAGTGTAGAAACACTTGTGTAACAAGAAGAATTCATAAAGAAACATTTTTAGAAATGATGATCACAAGTTGTAAAGATCCATATTCCTTAAAATGAAGTTTTTAAAGAACTAAGAACACTAGTAAGTTCCTACAAATTTATACAAAGATTCAAGTTCATGAAGAAGTAGATTATTACTTGTTTTTGGCAAAGTTGGTAAGTAAAAGTCGTTTGTTGTTGAGTGTGGATTGATTGTGTTAATTTTTCAAAAGAAAATGATATGCTTCAAAGCATGGAAACTTTCATTTTTAGGGGAAACTATGGCAAAATTTTTCTAAAAATTAAACACTCAGAAAAATATTTCTAAACAAATATTTACAAGTGTATTTTAAACCATAAATTGTTACAAAAACTTTGCCATAATTTTTGTTACAAAACTATAATTATTGGAAGTTGGTTTTTATAAATAAAAGTGACTAAATATGTATTTAGGAAATATATATTTAGATGACACCATGTGTGTGATTATTTGTATATTTGGTGTATTAGTTATATTATTTTAGGACAGGAAATAATATAACACATCAAAATACCAAGAATTACAATCCAAAATATTACCAAAATTCCAATGAATAAATATACTCATTTACACAAAAATATTGGTGAAACCGAACAAGGAATATAACTTACAAAAATATTCAATTTACAAGTATATTTTGGTAACTGTTATTTTGGACATCAAGAGAATGAAAATGGGATTTTCATAATTACTACGAAATATATCATATTTTTGACAAGAAGGAAATGTATTTTTTTAGCAAGTAAAAATATATATTTTTCTTGGAATTATTAGAAGATATATTATTTTGGAAGAAATATATATTTTCTCAAACAAACATGAAATACTTTATTTTTTGGAGAAAATGTATTTCCTTAAATAAATTTGAAATATATTATTGGATGAAAAAAAAATGAATTCATATATATTTTCAAAGTTAGGCTTGAAAATATATTATTTTTGAGACTTGTATGAAATTTATAAACATTTTTGCCAAGGGAAAAATTATGAATAATTTTTTTTTCTAAGTAATGTTTCTTAAAATATATATTTTGGAAATATATAATAATGTATTTTTACTAGAGATATTATTCTGGAAAAACTTATACAAAATTAAGTATAAGAATACTTAACAATTACAAGAAAATACGTATTTTTGTACGTATAAATAGACTCCGGAATACGACACCAATACACGGCAAAAATATACAAGTATAAGAATACGAATACAAATACACCCATTCTTGGGAAGGATATCCATATACAATACATAAGTGTGTCAAGTTAAAATATATTATTTTAGCTAATATTCCAAAATGTAATAAATATAATTTAAGTTAAAATATTTATTATTTTGACAAATAATTATATACTTGGAATAACATTGATGACACAAACTAACGTAACTCAAGACACTAATTAAGACCAAGGTTAAGGCACGACCTACCCGTCTAATGGACCGTAGTACGCATGTAGGTAGTCGTGCGTTCTAGAGGAAGCTTTGAGTTACATTGGATACGAGGAACGCAAAACTGTGAGTTCATGACCCCCTTTTCTATAACTGTTTTTGGTATTATAACTTCGGGGGTGAAATACATGTTTCAACTGTTTACAAACATTCTGATTTGGTATGGTTAGCTAGGGAAGGGTACTGCTTGATCATGTGAGTGGTGGGTATAACACTTAAGGCCATTAATCCTCTTTGTAGGACCGAGGGACATGAGTGATAGATCTATTTAGATGTAGCGAGCCCCACCCATGAGTCCGTCGAGTGGACCATGTGGTGACTATGTCTTATTACCGGAGACAAAGTCTGCTAGGTTTGAGTTTTCCTGCATCACGTCACAAATATTAATGTATTAGCTACACATTAATTGATCTGTTTCCTTGTTGCTTTCATACCGGGTTTTCAAGTACATACAAACATACTTACACATGTTTCAAAGGTTTATTCACAAACACACACATGAACTCACTCAAATTTTGTTGATGTTTTCAAACTACATGTATTGCAGGAAATTAAGTATGGATCTGGCGGGCGATGGAGTTTACAAGTCATGTCTCTAATTAAAGGTGTCATCCGTAGTCGAAGGGTTTGGGATATGTATTTTATCTTGGATAAGATACATGGCTCGAAACCTATTTTGTTTGTGTCTTTGAGAAGTCTAGTATGGAAATTTAAGCTTTGGTTGTCATCTGATCTAAACTTGAAGTCTTAGTTTGATGTTAAACAATGACGGTCGTATTATTTTGAAAATTATTTATGGATGAACATCTTGGTTGTATCATATAGTTGTTTGTTATGGTTGAATGCAATGATATTAAGCAAGTCACACCAAATCACGCTTCCGCAAAAGTCAGGGTGTGACAGTTTGGTATAAGAGCTTCGATTGTAGCGAACTAGGATTCCATCTCGAGTCTAGACTACAATCATTAGGGCTCTTACGAAAATATTTTTACAACATGTTTTCATTGCATACACAAAACGCCCAGATCCAGGAAACAAACTTTTTTACAAAGAAAAGACACGAAACACATTTCAAGGTTTATGGTTCAGTCTGAGAGACTGAGTGGTTCAGTCTGAGAGACTGAGTGGTTTAGTCTGGGAGATTGAGTGGTTCAGTCTGGGAGACTGAGTGGTTCGTCTGAGAGACTGAGTGGTTCAGTCTGAGATACTGGGTGGTTTAGTCTGGGAGACTGGTTGGTTTAGTCTGGGAGACTAGCTGGTTTAGTCTGGGAGACTGGTTGGTTTAGTCTGGGAGACTAGGTGGTTTAGTCTGGGAGACTAGGTGGTTTAGTCTGGGAGACTAGGAAGGATAGAAAGTTTCATGAAGAATAATGTGAAAACATGATTACATGACGTATTGTCTTTGTTTGCAATGTACTAGGGGTTAGTGATTACTATAGATATACATGCCATGATTATTATGTACCAGCATACATGTCTTCATCCGAGGGTGGATTGTCCGATACTGATGACCCTATGGCTATTGACTCCGATGACGAGATTGCACCCGAGCCGAAGATACTTACGTCTGATCCTGAGGGTGACTCAGATATGCTATCAGACGACGATGACGACTTTAAACCGTTCGCGTTGCCTGACTTTGGAGATGACTTACTGACTGCTAATGGAATTCCAGATGAGGATCCTTTTGTTGTACCTATTCCAGTCCATGATCATCTCATCAGTGGGCATCCTAATGATGAGCACATCGTGGCTCCGATCCTCGATCCTATTCCTCTTGTGGTCATTCCTTCCAAGGATTGGCCTTTCAACGATTAGCTTGATGATGACGTTGATTTGATTGTTGATGGTCCTCCTGATGACGCCCATGATGATGGAAAGTTAGACAAGAACGTTGTTACTATTTCACTTCTTGAGATCCCTGTTATTGAGTTATCCTCTGATACTAGTTTGCACTCGGTTTCAGACTCTTTTGAGTCTGTGACATCTTCCGCTTTACAAACGGCCGAACTGCAGTTTTTGCTACTTAGTTAGATGACGACGCCGCTATGTCTGCCAAACTATCACCTGCTTGAGATCCCACACCTCCACACGATCCAGAGCCTGCTCCTGTTCCTTTTGGGTCAGCCTGATTGTTGCACATATTGATCTTGAGCCGATTTCTGATCCTGACCATGTTCCGTTTGAATTACCAGATATTACACTCCCTATTCCCGACCCAGTACCTGCACCTGTTGATCTTCCTTTTGCCAAGCCATTTATTCCCCCACCTGCACCCGCTGATGTTGCTCCTCTCCCTCCTGTAGAGTTCGATGTCCATCGCACTGATTTGCCAATTGTTTTTCCTTCCGGACATCCCTGCACCCCGTTCAGGGGAAGGTACTCCAGGTCAGCACCCGCATGACGATTCTTTTGCTGCAGCAGCATTTTCTCCGACCTCACAGGCTGCACCGTTTGCACCTTTCGCTTCTTCACCGCTGGACAAACCATTCCGATGGTCCCTACCATACACTATGCTGATTTCAGACCCCTACCATCCCTCACATTATGGAGGCTACACACGGGATGAGTTGCTCCTGTTACTTCAGCTACAGTTTGATGTTTTGAGTTATAAAGTTTTGGTGCTTGAACTGACACCACGTCCTCCACCCTATCTCTATCAGTATGCTTTTGGATCCTCCACATTCATCACTTTCTCCTTCTGCACTCTCACCTGTTGCTCTTACTCCTTTCCCGGAGTTGATGCTCGTTTCTCTACTATCGAGCAGCAGATCAGTTAATTACTTCAACGTGTATACGAGCTCGAGGAGGAGCTCGCACATGTTAGCAGTTTGCTTTTCTTTCCTCCTCCACCTCAGTCACCAGTATAGTTGGTTTCTAGTTTTATGTGGATTGCATTATTTTGGGTAAAGACACTACCAATGAGCCGAGATTGTGGAGACTTTTGAAGACCACTTTTGACCACGTGATTTTGATACACTGATATACTTATTGGACAAGGGTAGGGTGACCCTGTGTCCCTTTTGATGTGATACACTTTGTAGACAATGTGATTGTGGTCGGTAAATAATGAAAGCTCAATCGTCATATTCCCCATTAAACATGTAAATCAGCAACGTGCTTGCTAGTTATGTTCTCATTATATATGTTCCTATCTACCTGTTTGTGCTATAATTGTGATGCTATATGATTACTTACTCTGACGATTGCTTATATACATATGTATATGCACCTCCTAGGTCTTATTCGTTAAGCAGATGCTTATGTGCCCGTATCCTTAATAAGACCTGACCTATCCGATCTTCTTCTTAGAAGATGTCGCTTCAAAGGAACACCGATAACAATAACCCTCTGCCGACGACAGAGGCAGAATTACAAGAGCGCATCTCACAGGCCATCGCACAGCACGAGGCCCTTCGCTCCAAACGCAGCGGAGGTACCTCAGGAAATAACCCACCCAACGGTAATGTTTAGTCACTTAAGACACATTACAAAACGTTTGGACATTTCCAAGTGTGCTTTGCTAATGCCTTACGTGAATGATGTTGCTTATGTCGTAGGCTGCACCTACAAGCAGTTCTTGGGCTGCAAGCCCCTTGATTTCGACGGCACTGGCGGTGCCGTAGCTTTTGTGCGTTGGGTTGAGAAGACGGATTTTGTTTTGCGTTTGAGCAAATGTACTCCAGAGCAACAAGTCATGTACATATTTGGACTGTTTCTAGATGGGGCTCTGTCATGGTGGAACCTTAAGGTTCGGACGTTGGGTGAGACTGCTGCGTATGCTTTGACGTGGGACGAACTGAAAGAGCTAATGCGTAAGAGATATTGCTCGAGGGCAGAACTCCAGAAGTTGGAGACTGAACTTTGGAACTTGAAAATGGAAGGTTCAAAGATAGCTGAGTATGTGCAGAGATTTCATGATTTATCACAAGTTGCTCCGCGTCTGGTGGAACCAGAGTTTAAGAGGATCGAACGCTTCATCGGGGGATTGGCACCTCAGATTCTGTGAAGCCATCTGGAGATAACAAGAAGAAGTTCGCAAATTTCAACATCTAAACCTCCAACAATCACCGATGCTATCGACTTAAGTGTGGCGCTCACTGAAGAAGCGGTTAGACTAGGAAAATTTTCCACTTCGGAGGAGAAAAGTAGACTCCTGTGAAGCCATCTGGAGATAACAAGAAGAAGTTCGCAAATTTCAAGAAGGGTACTCGGGCGAGTAACAAGAAGAAGGCCAAAAAGGGAAAAGAATACATGGGTATCCTACCTAAGTGCGACAATTGTCGATGTTTTCATGTCGAGGGATGTAAATATGGAAGATGTGATAACTGTGGCAAGAGGGGGCATGTCAAGGATACTTGTAGGCAAGGTACTGAGCGTGGAAGTGGAGGCCAAGATGGTAGCTGGAATCACAGAAGAAACAACGACAACAACGACTATCAAGGCAGGAATAGTGACAAACAAAAACGTGCTCAAAGTTGTTTTAACTGTGGAGACAAAAGACATTTCAGAAGATATTGCCCTAAAAACAATCAGGCGCAAGGATAAAAGCTCAACAGCGGAGCTAGGGAAGCACGCCAAGATCCAAACATGGTCATCGGTATGTCCCATATTAGTCAACGTTATGCATCTGTGCTACTTGATATTGTTGCAGATTTTAGCTTCATATCTCTAGAGTTTAAGAATATACTTGGTTCAATGACTAGTAAGTTAGAGATCCCGTACTCGATAGAACTAGCTAATGGGAAGCTAGTGGAAGCTAATGAAGTAATTAGAGGCTGTGTGATAGAACTTAGAGAGCGTAAGTTCTCAATAGATCTTCTGTCAGTTGAGTCGGGAAGCTTCGACGTGGTAGTTAAGATGGATTGGTTGTCGAGTAATCGTGCGGAGATTGTTTGCCAAGAGAATATTTTTCCGCAGCCCGATGACGAAGAAGATACAATCGTCATTCATGGGGAGGAGCAGGATACACTTCTACGGATTATTAGTTGTTTGAAGGCACGGAAGTTTTTGCGTAAAAGGTGTATTGCCCTCTTGGCTCATGTCGTGGACAAAGAAGCCGAAGAACCAAAGCTTGAAGATATCCCAGTGGTAAGGGAATATCCTGAAGTCTTCCCCGAAGACTTTCCAGGATTATCTTCTCAATGACAAGTCGAGTTCCACATTGACTAGGTTTCAGGTGTAGTACCTGTAGCTAAGACACCCTATCGACTTGCGCCTTCAGAGATGCAAGAGTAGTCAACGCAGCTTCAGGAATTATGAGATAAGGGATTTATTAGACCAAGCTTCTCGCTTTGGGAGCTCCAGTGCTGTACGCCAAAAAGAAGGGTGGTAACTTTCGAATGAGCATCAACTACCAGGATCCACCAACAAGAGTCGGTAACTTTTGTCGAGGATTAACGATTTATTTAACTAACTGCAAGGATCCAACTACTATTCTAAAATTGAATGTTGATCGAGTACCATTAGCGGTGAATTTAGGGAGAAAATATACCAAGGTACAGTGAGTCAACAAGTTGTTTTGAACATACGCTAATACTGTGTTTTATACACGATACACAAAATAGTTACACACATAATACAGAACTTTGAAGGTTTAGGAATCATGCACTTAAGACCTTCAGTAACTTATGTCGAGATTCATTAAAAGGTCACCACGTAAGAACCGCGTCTATTAATTTGGGCAACACTATTATTCTGTCGTATATGCTATTTCAGTTAACCGAACAAATAAAGTACTCGAAATTTCCATATTGAAATTTCCACTTTTGCTTCTAGCAAGTAGATTTTTACATCTCTACTCCTCTTAATGGTAGTTGCATCACGACAATTTTTCTTCATTAAAGCAAACGCTTCTTTGACTCGATACTTGATCATTCCTTCATTGTAGCAAATGCTCATTGATTCATTACTTGGAAATTTATATGTTACGCATGCACCGTTTGTTATGCATGTGGTTTTGTTTCGATAAGCGCTTCATCAAAGTTCAAAAATATTATTTTGCTAAATCTAATTATTGATTTGTGATTCGAATGACCTACATTATTGTAATTGTTGACTCCTTTGCTATCAAGTCAACACACTTTCTTGAAACTTTTTTTCTTTCAAGTTACATTCATGGTTTATCCTAGTAACCATGACGAAATCCCCTTGTCAATACCTACGTTTATTGACAGACTGCGCTGAAACCAAGTTCAATTGCTTGAACTTGTCCATTACGTAAATTCAATTCAGAACACCATATGATGTATTGAGAGCATCATATTCAGATTTATTTTTGCAAATGTTTCTTTTGTCCCGAGTCGTAGTAGACTTGTTTGATCTACGGCTCCATTAAGTCGTCTATTGGTTACGACACCTTGTGGTGATATTTTCACTAAATTGAAGCTTGCGTTAATCTTGTTTACGCATCTCATACACAAATTTAATTGTTTATTTGATTTGCTCTAGATCTGTTCTGATTTATCATAATTAAAGCAGCCTTAACATAATCGTGTGTTAAGACAATGGTACATAAATTCATTTTACATTGCAGTGTACCTCCTAACGATTCCTTCATTATCAATCGAATACCTTGCAGTATTCATTATTTTTAATCTTCAATCGGAAACAGTAGTTATTTGGTGCTCTATATTCAATTGAGAAATCCTACGATGCCGTTTGAATCAAATTCCCAGGGTTGCTTCATTACACTTTCATTTGATTTCAAACACGGTGAACTTGTTCGGTCATCGCTATTATTGAATTATGTCATCACGACACCTTATGGTTTCAGTGTAAACTTGTAGCTTGTGCTAATCATGGTTAACCATTTCACACGAAACTACACCTACTTTTGTTTGACTTGTCATTTAAACACTCCTAATGCAACTACGAATTAAGACAATAACACACCAGATTCGATTGTATTTCATTTTGGTGTATTTTCGCAATTCAAGGATGTCAACACACTAATCTTAACCATTTATTTATTCGAAATTTGACAGATCGTTTTCATGTTACTATCATATTCGAGTTGTTGATTTTGAGTTCATATAGCGGATGCTATTGTTTCCGAAAACTCATTTGCAAATGGTGATCGATTGTTTGAATTCTATTGGTAGAAACCCCTTTGTTGCACCCTTCTTAACCAAGTTACACTAGATTATACATCTATACGTCTCGTGTCCTTTGACATTACTTTCTGGAACACATACCTTTTAACCATTGGGTTCCTGCTGTTGTAATATGTCCTTGGATTCACCTGTTTCGAATGAGTTTTCATTCGGTTTTGTGGTTATCTACCTCAGTATTATTCATATCCATACACGCATAATGTAACCCTAAGGAGTTAAGGTAGTATAAATTTCGAGGACGAAATTTTCTTAACAGGGGGAGAATGTGACAACTGTCAAATTTGCATACATCCGTACAGTTGTTAAATAACGATTAGTGCTTAATGACTGTGCTAAATTACAATTAATTACTTGAATTGCTTCTGATTATTACCATATACATACATGTGCATCATATATTGCTTAATGTCATGTCATTAATGCATAAGAACTTTATTGGCTCAAATGATGCATAAAACACAGTTAGCACAGTTATCCGGCAAATCAGAAAAATGCTGACAGAGTTCTATTGATAGACAGACATTGTATTGAGACACAGAATGAGCCAGAAACCAAGTATTACACTAATATAGTGTGTAGAAAAGTAAGGATCACAAAGCTGCCTCCCTAGTGATAGTTTAAGTGCCATAAAGTGCCTAAAACTCACATAAACTGCAGAATTCGGCAGAATTCAGCAAAAATCAGCATTTAAACAATCTAATAGCATGCAGAAATATGGTTAAATGATCCTGAATGCTTTCCTAAGTGTTGGGAACCAAAACTGTCACAAAAGATAGCATAAAGCACACTAAACTGCATAGTTTAGCACCTTAACGAACCGGTAACCAACCGAACAACCGGACACTACCCGATACACCAAATTTACACTAGAAGCACTGTTTTAACATTACCAAGCTAGTTATGGTCCTCGAACATCATAACACACACTACATAAATATCTAGTAACTAAATCCCTAACTAACACTTGAAATTCAACTATAATCAAACTAACTAGTTACAACCTACATCTAGACCCCCTCCCCCACCTATGACCGTCCAACATGGTGGCCCCACTAAAGATTTTATTTGATTGTTTAATAGATCTTGATATCACTTTACTAAACATTATAACCAATGGAAAATGTGTTTTGAGAGGATTATAAGTTAAGACACTAGTAACATCACTCTCATTTTCATTCATCACCAACATCAAAAATCTTCTCCTTCCATAACTCACGGCCAAGAGCACCCCATACACTACCATCATCATCAATCATTTTCCATCCATTCCACATATGTACAAAGGTGTAAGAAGGTGTATTAGGAAGCTTGCAGCTTTCGGAAGTTGAAGGACCTTCACCGTTTGCTTTTATCCACTTGTTTCCTCCTCTTGATCATCCCTAGCCTTGAGCTAGTGGTAAGAACCATGATCTTTCCATTTTATTTCTATTTTAAGTGGTTAAAAGAAGATTTATAATGTTAATAATGAAGAACACTAAGAATCACAAGAAGTAAACTTGAACATAAGCATGAATAATGAAGAAACTAAGTTGTTTATGTGTTGAAATACTTGTTGATCATTGTTTGCTTGTGAAGATGATGTTGATCATCATATGATCTTGCTAGATCATGATTAAAAACATAATCTAGCAAGATGAGAGGATGAACATGTTAAGAGATTAATGGATCATCCACACAAATATCATGAACTTGAAAGAATAAAGTTGTTTCTTGTTAAGAAATGATCAAAGTAAGTTGTTAATCATGTAGATCTAAAAATTTCATGGATGATTTCTAAAGAAACCAAGTTAAAAATATAAGTTTTTCTAAATATTGGTTTTTACATAAACAAACCTTATTTTTGGTGGTTAAACAAGTGTAGAAAAACTTGTGTAACAAGAAGAATTCATAAAGAAACATTTTTAGAAATGATGATCACAAGTTGTAAAGATCCATATTCCTTAAAAATGAAGTTTTTAAAGAACTAATCACACTTTAGAATGTAACAAGGCTTACTAAGAACACTGGTAAGTTCCTATAAATTTTTACAAAGATTCAAGTTCTTGAAGAAGTAGATTATTACTTGTTTTTGGCAAAGTTGGTAAGTAAAAGTCGTTTGTTGTTGAGTGTGGATTGATTGTGTTAATTTTACAAAAGAAAATGATATGCTTGAAAGCATGGAAATCTCCATTTTTAGGGGAAACTATAGCAAATTTTTTCTAAAAATTAAACACTTAGAAAAATATTTCTAAACGAATATTTACAAGTGTATTTTAAACCATAAATTGTTACAAAAACTTTGCCATAATTTTTGTTACAAAAATTATAATTATTGGAGGTTGGTTTTTATAAATAAAAGTGACTAAATATGTATTTAGGAAATATATATTTAGATGACACCATGTGTGTGATTATTTGTATATTTGTTGTATTAGTTATATTATTTTAGGACATTAAATAATATAACACATCAAAATACCAAGAATTACAATCCAAAATATTACCAAAATTCCAATGAATAAATATACTCATTTACACAAAAATATTGGTAAAACCGAACAAGGAATATAACTTACAAAAATATTCTGGAATTTAATTTATAAGTATATTTTGGTCATTGGTATTTTGGACATCAAGAGAATGAAAATGGGATTTTCATAAATACTACGAAAAATATCATATTTTTTATAAGAAGGAAATGTATTATTTTTGAGCAAGTAAAAATATATATTTTTCTTGGAATTATTAGAAGATATATTATTTTGGAAGAAATATATATATTCTCAAACAAACATGAAATACATTATTTTTTGGAGAAAATGTATTTCCTTAAATAAACTTGAAATATATTATTGGATGAAAAAAATGAATTCATATATATTTTCTAAGTTAGACTTGAAAATGTATTATTTTTGAGACTTGTATGAAATTTATAAATATTTTTGCCAAGGGAAAAATTATGAATAATTTTTTTTCTAAGTAATGTTTCTTAAAATATATATTTTGGAAATATATATTAATGTATTTTTACTAGAGATATTATTCCGGAAAAACTTATACAAAATTAAGTATAAGAATACTTAACAATTACAAGAAAATACGTATTTTTGTACGTATAAATAGACTCCGGAATAGGACACAAGAAAACACAAACTAACGTAACTCAAGACACTAATTAAGACCAAGGTTAAGGCACGACCTACCCGTCTAATGGACCGTAGTACGCATGTAGGTAGTCGTGCGTTCTAGAGGAAGCTTTGAGTTACATTGGATACGAGGAACGCAAAACTGTGAGTTCATGACCCCCTTTTCTATAACTGTTTTTGGTATTATAACTTCGGGGGTGAAATACATGTTTCAACTGTTTACAAACATTCTGATTTGGTATGGTTAGCTAGGGAAGGGTACTGCTTGATCATGTGAGTGGTGGGTATGACACTTAAGGCCATTAATCCTCTTTGTAGGACCGAGGGACATGAGTGATAGATCTATTTAGATGTAGCGAGCCCCACCCATGAGTCCGTTGAGTGGACCATGTGGTGACTATGTCTTATTACCGGAGACAAAGTCTGCTAGGTTTGAGTTTTCCTGCATCACGTCACAAATATTAATGTATTAGCTACACATTAATTGATCTGTTTCCTTGTTGCTTTCATACCGGGTTTTCAAGTACATACAAACATACTTACACATGTTTCAAAGGTTTATTCACAAACACACACATGAACTCACTCAAATTTTGTTGATGTTTTCAAACTACATGTATTGCAGGAAATTAAGTATGGATCTGGCGGGCGTTGGAGTTTACAAGTCATGTCTCTAATAAAATGTGTCATCCGAAGTCGAAGGGTTTGGGATATGTATTTTATCTTGGATAAGATACATGGCTCAAAACCTATTTTGTTTGTGTCTTTCAGAAGTCCAGTATGGAAATTTAAGCTTTGGTTGTAATGTGATCTAAACTTGAAGTCTTAGTTTGATGTTAAACAATGACGGTTGTATTATTTTGAAAATTATTTATGGATGAACATCTTGGTTGTATCATATAGTTGTTTGTTATGGTTGAATGCAATGATATTAAGCAAGTCACACCAAATCACGCTTCCGCAAAAGTCAGGATGTGACACACTCTGCCTTTCCTAAGGCAGGCGCACCGCACACCATTTTTGAAAATGAATGAGTGATTAGATCGAGATCAGGTGTGAAAGCCGCAAACTCTCGATTGGATCGCTTGTCCGACGCATGTTTTTACTACAAACACGAGAATTTGCGTTGAATCGGGAGAGAAATCTGTACTTCGACGCAATTCTCTCTCGCTAATCTTGTGATTCTATCACACAAACATGAACGAGGTCGTTAAGTTAGGGGTGAAACCCGCATCTTAATGACTAGTTCCAATCTCTATTTTGGTTTTACAAAACTCTCACCAAAGTCTCGATGGATTTCAACGACTCGAGTTGCGTGAATAACCGAAAGGATGCGTGTCAGCCACCGCGTATCGGTGATAGAGCATAGTCTATTAGGCCAAAACGTATACACGAAGTCCTTGAGAATAGTAGAATCACTTTGGGTAGTCGATGTCTATCAAGCCAGGACAATCTATTTTCGATTTCACGCTCGCAATCGCTAATTTTATGTGTTTCGATTCTGAGCCCGCATTCGCTGACTCTGTGATTTGTCGCTTTTTCATGAGAACCTTTGTGTGTTTTATGTGGTTTTATGTGTTTATGTGTTTTGATTTTGATGATTTATACGCTTTTCGTTGTTCGCTTTAACTCGCACTGCACATCTATCTCAATACGGTAACAAATCGCTGCTACACTGTGTATGAATCGCACATTATGTTACTCGCTTATGCTATACTACGCGTTATGATACTCGCTGTGTACTCACTAATCGCAACCGCTATTCTCGAACGCGCGAACTTTGAATGATAAGTGAATACGTGCAATATATGTAGGTGAATACGTGCAAATATAGTGTGATTTCTGTGAATTACGTGCGTATATGCTTACGTGCTTACGTACCTATGTGGATTATGTGCTTTTGTGATTACGTGCTTGCCGTGTTCCTGAGCTTTATCTAGTAGTAGTGTGTGTGAGGTGAGATTCGATTATATAGTGTTTGAGTCCTATGGCGATGTCTGTTGAAGACAATGTCGTCATTTGGATCCCGTCACTCTCGCGCTGCACACCGTAACCATGAGGACAAACGCATTGCTGCCCTCGTCGCTAAGCAAATGGCGAAAGTTTTCCCGCAAATTGTCAGTGAGCTTCATGAGAATACTAGCAAGTCCTCTGAGGAATCAAGGACTGACTCGCCTAAGGGTACTTTCAGCTTTAAGCAGTTCAAGGCCTGTGGCCCAAAAGACTTTACGGGCGAAGATGGACCAGCCGCGATGTTTCAATGGTTCGACTCAATCGAAGTCATGCTCCGTCAGAGCAGATGTCCCGAACACCTACGAACTGTCAATGCAACCGACGTCTTCCAGTCCAGGGCTCTAGAGTGGTAGGCAGCCGAAAGGAACAAACGTGGGAATGATGCAGCCTAAGGGCTTACGTGGGATGAGTTGAAGGACATCATGATGAAGGAGTTCTACCCTCCCCACGAACTTCAGAAGCTGGAAAATGAGTTCTGGCACATCAAGCAAGACGGTGGAGATAACGCCGGTCTAACTGCCCACTTCAAATAGCTGAGTATAATTTGTCCAAGCCAGGTGGCAACACCTGATATGATGATCAAGAAGTATATCCGTGCTTTTCCAGATTGTGTTGCTGACTTCGTGCAAGCTCTGAAGAGAACAACAATTGAAGAGACTTACCTACTCGCTGCTGAGATAAATAACAAGCGGGTTCTCGCTGGGTACTTCAAGAACACTCTGAAGAGCCTTCATCAAGCAACCGCTGCTCCCACCGCTAAAACCGCCGCTGCACCGCAAGCTTCAAAGTCCTCCCGTCACAAGAGAAAGAACAATAACAACAACAGTAGCAAGAATTGCGCTGTCACAGCCGCCGCTCCACTCCAAGCTGTACCTACTCAACCGCAGCCTCAAAACCGCCAAGTAGCGGCACCGGTGACTAATGCACCGCTGGCCAAGCGTGCATATACTGGTCCTCACCCGGCTTGCCCTACCTGTACCTATCATCATCCCGTGGGGATTGCTTGCAGGTTTTGTGTTAACTGCAACATGTACGGCCACTTTACTGCCAATTACCGTACTGGTCAACGCCAAGCTCCAACTCAAGGTCAAGCTCCTGCACCACAAGCTCTCCTTCCTGCTCCCTAGGGCCCACAAGAAGCTCCTGCACCCGCTGCTCAGGCTAGAGCTTGCTTTGCATGTGGTGATCCCAACCACTTTGCAAACATTTGCCCCAACAGAGCAGCAGCCAGTAGCCTGCGGACGTGCTTTCAACATTAACGCCTGCCAAGCTCAAGCAGATAACAACGTGGTTAATGGTACATTCCTCGTAAATGGAATATATGCTTCGTGTTTAATTGATACTGGAGCCGATAACTGTTTTGTGTCGTTAGAATTCGAAAAGCTCCTTAATCGTAAGCAAGCCCATCTCCCTAAGATGTTCGACGTTGAAGTTACCACTGGAAGAACCGTTACTGTGCGTTCTGTCCTACGTGATTGTACGCTTGAACTTAACAATCACGTCTTCCCTATCGACCTTATTCCGATGCAGCTCGGTAGCTTTGATATCATAGTAGGCATGGATTTTCTTCACGAAATCGTGCTGAAGTCGTTTGCTTTGATAAAATGATTCGATTTTCGCTCGCTAATGGTGTTCAACTTTGCGTGTATGGCGAAACTCCTTTGAAGAATCTCAAACTTATGTCGTGTATCCAGGCAAGCAAGTATCTCCGCAAGGAATACAAGGCTTTCTTGGCTCACATCGTAGTAGCGGAGAAGGAAAATAAAGAGAAGGCAATAGATAAGGTGCCTGTGGTTCGTGATTTTCCTCGTGTCCATCCTGATGATTTACCTGGTTTACCGCCCTCTCGTGATATCAACTTTCGCGTTGATCTCATTCCTGGAGCAAATCCTGTTGCTAAAGCTCCCTATCGCCTCGCTCCGTCTGAAATGCGCGAACTCTCGAGTCAACTCCAGGAATTACTTGACAAAGGCTTCATTCGCCCTCGCACCTCTCCCTGGGATGTATCAGTCCTTTTCTTCAAAAAGAAGGATGGGTCGTTCCGAATGTGCATCGAATGTACGGAGTTGAATTGTAACGCCCTGCGTTTTTATACTTTCTATATTTGGAAACCCTTGCTTGAAATCCTATTTTTGGAAACCCTGTAACCTTGTAATCGTTCCTTCATTGTAATCGATGTAAAACCCGAGACTTGGATTGTAAATAAAACTTGTATTTCTTTAATTTCATGTTAAATATACCTTATACATGCTCATACATTCAATTTCGTGAAACAATTCATGCTTATTCGTAATTCTTGGAAACTATGTGCTAAACTTGCAAATATATGAAACTTATGCATAAAACATGTTTTGATCGTAAACGATACTTAAATACGACCTTCATATGCTTGATTATACTTGGTTTATATTCCTCATACTTGATTTGCCCTTAAACTACGCTTTTATGGCGAAAACAGCCCCTAAAACACCTAAAAATCCTAATTTAGAAACTTCAGGGGCCAAATTGCAATTTAATGAAACTTCTGCCTCCCCCCTTGTTACGGCCCGCGTAAACTAATCCTGTTCCCTACGCGGCCCGCGTAAACAGTGGATCCGGAGCCAGCTCGTTAACAGCCTTGGATTGGTCGCGATTTTGGTGAGTTTTGATTAGTTTTAAGTGTGTTTCTTGCATTTATGACTCACAACTACTACCCACAACCCTTTCCCTATAAATACCACACTAATCCAAGTCCTAAACACTTTACAAACCTCCTCACAACTCTCTCAAACACTCAAAATCGTTGCTGCAATCTGAAGTTCGGACAGAAGCACTACACTTCACTAAAGTGAGCATAACTCACTCATTTCTTATCCTTTTTAGCTCATTCTTTTTCCAGAACACTTGGATCGACCTTAGCTTCGATTCCATGGGTATTTCACAGTAAATAAGTGCCTGGAACTCCGGAAAATAGGCTCCAAAGTCCACTATTCGTTTTGTTTTGAATCAAACTTTGTTTATACTTGTTTAAACTTGAGTCTAACTCACTCAAACCCACGTCCTTATGCTTATAACCACTTCTATGGTTAGTTAAGCTTAAAAACGGGGCTGAGACATATGAAATCAGAGGTTAAATGTCACATATATTCTATTTTGTTTAGGGTTTTTAACCCACAAGTGATGTCCAAGCTTCAAGCTTGATGAAGGTGTGATTATGGACTAACTTGGGTTGTTCAACATAGAATCCCCACATCACTTGATGATTTCTCATAGTGTTGTTGTTTGTATTCTTGTATATTTCATAGTTCATGACCCTCCTTGTATGTTTTTACATCAAGTGTTGTGGTGAACACATAAGAGGTGCCTAAATGGAAGCTTGTTCTTCCTACCTCCTACATGATTTCCATGAAACTTAGAGGTACCTAAATGAAGATTTAATCTTCTAACTTCTGACACCTGGGTCACTATGACCATCAAACAAATACCAAGCCAATGAAATATTATATTTCATACTTGGGATCTGTATAAATATGTGTATCTTTTGCACATATCATTTCTTGTTCGATTTCGGGCTTTAAATCGCTTTCTAGAAGGTTATACGCGAGCTGATACGTAAATATAACCAGTTTAATGCAACGAACACTCCGTAATAGTGAAATAGGCTTAACATACCTTAAATAACCTTTACATAACTTAGAAATAAGTTTCGAAGGCTTTGGTATGGCAAAATCAAGTTAAATCGCTTACAAGGACTAAAATTGACAAACTGCGAAAGTATGCCAATTTGAACTGTAACAGACATTCCGGAACATGTCCATAAGTTAAACACACCCTAAATATCCTTTACATAGCTTAGAAATAGGCTTTGAGGGGTTCGGTGTGCTAAAATAAACTTTTGGGTCATTCAGGGACTAAAAGCGTCAAAAAGTGCACAAGTTTGCATTTTCGCGAATAACTTACGTTCTGAATACCGCCGGACATCAAAATTTATTTAAGCACTAAAATATTTTATTTTAGTGTTTGGCATAAGAAAAATCCATTCGTCGCGCAATTTGGATCGTTTTTCGCGCTTATGCGCATTCCGTCGTAATTAAGCGAACATCGCGATCGTACGACCAAACGAACCAACACCCGGCATATTTTTGAGCATGTTTCATGTCCACAATGTTTAGGCATCATTTTAGGGCCTTAACATTGGCTTAACGGGCCTTAAACGTGTCGGAAATGGCTTTAATGCATAACAGGGACCAAAACTGTCATTTTTTAAAGTTGTTTCTGATCAGCAAGGCCAGGCGGCCCGCGTAAGATCCTGGTGTATCCTTACGCGGTCCGTGTCAGCTCCCCAGATCAGTAAAACCTGCTTTACAGCCTGTTAACAGTTGTTATGCACTCTTAAACCCACTTCCACATGTTGATCCCTGATGGTAGGGGCCATTTTGAGTTACTTTGGTGTTGCAACAAGTGTAGGGACAAGATCAAAGCACGTTATTCGATAAACGATCCTAACGGTCTTGCAAATCCTATAAATACCCATCAAGATCACTTGCAAAACCCACTTGAAATCTGATTTTTCTCTAAGTTGGGGTGTTTCATCACCTCATACCTGAGAATACTTGGATTATCAATCTTGCGGGGACCCTTTGTAAGTATCCTTTCGTTCTTTTCCATTCGTTTTAGCGTTAAAGTCAAACTTTGTTTGACTTTCTGCATTGACCAGGTTATGGTCAATGCGAAGTTCGTTTGAACTTCATAACGTGAGCGTAATCACGATGGTTATAGTCCCTAGTGACTGTACCTACGGATTTCCACGATATCCAGGCTCAGTGACGAGTCGTAGTTTCGGCCAGAATACGTATTCCTGCGTATTTTGTAACCAAACTACTTGTGGGTATCAAAACCGTTTGTTTTGATACCAAACCTGTTTTCTAAACTTAGTTAAGCATGTTAAACATGCTTAGCTCGTCACTTTTAGTTTAGTGCTTATATAGGGTCGTAAGGTAAGCGATCTAAACAATCGCTTATACTTTCGAACCCGACCCGTTTGGTCGATCATTAGGATCCGACCAAACACATTAGGTGACCTTATGGTCACGACGTATAGTTAGTTGTATGATAGGTAGTTTATATGCCTTAGGTAAACTACCAAAATGCCCTTTTCATGTATAATTGGCAATTTAGCATATGTAACCTAAACTTTTATCACATAACTAATTATACAACATGATTAGACTTGTATAGGCATATAACACTTGTCATAGGACTAGTTAGACGTCTCGAACGCGCTTTGCGCGCACGACGCGTTAAAGTAGCGTAAGCTACCTTAATGGGCCGCGATGGATTGAAAGCACTTAGGTTAGGTTTCATTGTAGTATGTAGGCTTTGTTAAACCATATTACATGAGTTCCCATACTCATTTGGTTTACACACCCTCATTCTATCCGATCCTCCGATTTAGGTCCGTTTATTAATATAGATACCAATATTAGGTGCCGTTTGATATTCATGACCTTCTAGCTTTGCTTGGTGGATATCAAAAATCTATTGAGCAATCACAGGTGAGTACATAGACCCCTCTTTTACTGTTTTCAAACTGTTTTGGGGTGAAACAAATGTGCCTACTTGTTACTTTCATGCTTTCCATGTTTTCACATCATATACTTGCTATGTTCATTAGTACATTTATAGTACGTGATTTACATTATATTTCATGCTATATATGCCCATTTTGTGCATATTTAGTACATTATTTTACATTACATTTCATGCTATGTATGCCCATTGTGTGCATACTTAGTACATTGTTTTACATTACATTTCATGCTATGTATGTCCATTGTGTGCATACTTAGTACATTGTTTTACATTACATTTCATGCTATGTATGTCCATTGTGTGCATACTTAGTACATTGTTTTACATTACATTTTGTTGCATATGCTCATCCAGCATGTGAACACCTTATATTGCATTATGTGAACCATTTGACAATAGACATTTGACTATACCTAAACATTTCTACAATAGTTAAACATTACATCTTGATGGTTTGGTTTGACTAAGTGATTTAAGTAACGAGGCGTGTGTAATATGATACAAGCACGGTGGATACGTCGCTGGTACTTCCTATATATAAGTGTTAGTATGGTATTACATATCGTAGCGTTATTTGAATCATTTCAATTTGAGACATATAACATTTTATATAAATAACATACTTTTCACAAGACATTGATTTACAAGATGAGAGGATGAACATGTTAAGAGATTAATGGATCATCCACACAAAGATCATGAACTTGAAAGAATAAAGTTGTTTCTTGTTAAGAAATGATCAAAGTAAGTTGTTAATCATGTAGATCTAAAAATTTCAGTTTTTCTAAATCTTGGTTTTTACATAAACAAACCTTATTTTTGGTGGTTAAACAAGTGTAGAAAAACTTGTGTAACAAGAAGAATTCATAAAGAAACATTTTTAGAAATGATGATCACAAGTTGTAAGGATCCATATTCCTTAAAAATGAAGTTTTTAAAGAACTAATCACACTTTAGAATGTAACAAGGCTTACTAAGAACACTAGTAAGTTCCTACAAATTTTTACAAAGATTCAAGTTCTTGAAGAAGTAGATTATTACTTGTTTTTGGCAAAGTTGGTAAGTAAAAGTCGTTTGTTGTTGAGTGTGGATTAATTGTGTTAATTTTACAAAAGAAAATGATGTGCTTAAAAGCATGAAAATCTCCATTTTTAGGGGAAACTATAGCAAAATTTTTCTAAAAATTAAACATTTAGAAAAATATTTCTAAACGAATATTTACAAGTGTATTTTAAACCATAAATTGTTACAAAAACTTTGCCATAATTTTTGTTACAAAAATTATAATTATTGGAGGTTGGTTTTTATAAATAAAAGTGACTAAATATGTATTTAGGAAATATATATTTAGATGACACCATGTGTGTGATTATTTGTATATTTGTTGTATTAGTTATTTTATTTTAGGACATTAAATAATATAACACATCAAAATACCAAGAATTACAATCCAAAATATTACCAAAATTCCAATGAATAAATATACTCATTTACACAAAAATATTGGTAAAACCGAACAAGGAATATAACTTACAAAAATATTCTGGAATTTAATTTATAAGTATATTTTGGTAATTGGTATTTTGGACATCAAGAGAATGAAAATGGGATTTTCATAAATACTACGAAAAATATCATATTTTTGACAAGAAGGAAATGTATTATTTTTGAGCAAGTAAAAATATATATTTTTCTTGGAATTATTAGAAGATATATTATTTTGGAAGAAATATATATATATTCTCAAACAAACATGAAATACATTATTTTTTGGAGAAAATGTATTTCCTTAAATAAACTTGAAATATATTATTGGATGAAAAAAATGAATTCATATATATTTTCTAAGTTAGACTTGAAAATGTATTATTTTTTAGACTTGTATGAAATTTATAAATATTTTTGTCAAGGGAAAAATTATGAATAATTTTTTTTCTAAGTAATGTTTCTTAAAATATATATTTTGGAAATATATATTAATGTATTTTTACTAGAGATATTATTCCGGAAAAAACTTATACAAAATTAAGTATAAGAATACTTAACAATTACAAGAAAATACGTATTTTTGTACGTATAAATAGACTCCGGAATACGACACAAGAAAACACAAACTAACGTAACTCAAGACACTAATTAAGACCAAGGTTAAGGCACGACCTACCCGTCTAATGGACCGTAGTACGCATGTAGGTAGTCATGCGTTTTAGAGGAAGCTTTGAGTTACATTGGATACGAGGAACGCAAAACTGTGAGTTCATGACCCCCTTTTCTCTAATTGTTTTTGGTATTATAACTTCGGGGGGTGAAATACATGTTTCAACTGTTTTCAAACATTCTGATTTGGTATGGTTAGCTAGGGAAGGGTACTGCTTGATCATGTGAGTGGTGGGTATGACACTTAAGGCCATTAATCCTCTTTGTAGGACCGAGGGACATGAGTGATAGATCTATTTGGATGTAGCGAGCCCCACCCATGAGTCCGTCGAGTGGACCATGTGGTGACTATGTCTTATTACCGGAGACAAAGTCTGCTAGGTTTGAGTTTTCCTGCATCACGTCACAAATATTAATGTATTAGCTACACATTAATTGATCTGTTTCCTTGTTGCTTTCATACCGGGTTTTCAAGTACATACAAACATACTTACACATGTTTCAAAGGTTTATTTACAAACACACACATGAACTCACTCAACTTTTGTTGATGTTTTCAAACTACATGTATTTCAGGAAATTAAGTATGGATCTGGCGGGCGTTGGAGTTTACAAGTCATGTCTCTAATAAAATGTGTCATCCGAAGTCGAAGGGTTTGGGATATGTATTTTATCTTGGATAAGATACATGGCTCGAAACCTATTTTGTTTGTGTCTTTGAGAAGTCCAGTATGGAAATTTAAGCTTTGGTTGTCATGTGATCTAAACTTGAAGTCTTAGTTTGATGTTAAACAATGACGGTTGTATTATTTTGAAAATTATTTATAAATGAACATCTTGGTTTTATCATATAGTTGTTTGTTATGGTTGAATGCAATGATATTAAGCAAGTCACACCAAATCACGCTTCCGCAAAAGTCAGGGTGTGACACACTCTGCCTTTCCTAAGGCAGGCGCACCGCACACCATTTTTGAAAATGAATGAGTGATTAGATCGAGATCAGGTGTGAAAGCCGCAAACTCTCGATTGGATTGCTTGTCCGACGCATGTTTTTACTACAAACACGAGAATTTGCGTTGAATCGGGAGTGAAATCTGTACTTCGACGCAATTCTCTCTCGCTAATCTCGTGATTCTATCACACAAACATGAACGAGGTCGTTAAGTTAGGGGTGAAACCCGCATCTTAATGACTAGTTCCAATCTCTATTTTGGTTTTACAAAACTCTCACCAAAGTCTCGATGGATTTCAACGACTCGATTTGCGTGAATAACCGAAAGGATGCGTGTCAGCCACCGCGTATCGGTGATAGAGCATAGTCTATTAGGCCAAAATGTATACACGAAGTCCTTGAGAATAGTAGAATCACTTTGGGTAGTCGACGTCTATCAAGCCAGGACAATCTATTTTCGATTTCACGCTCGCAATCGCTAATTTTATGTGTTTCAATTCCGAGCCCGCATTCGCTGACTCTGTGATTTGTCGCTTTTTCATGAGAACCTTTGTGTGTTTTATGTGGTTTTATGTGTTTATGTGTTTTGATTTTGATGATTTATACGCTTTTCGCTGTTCGCTTTAACTCGCACTGTACATCTATCTCAATACGGTAACAAATCGCTGCTACACTGTGTATGAATCACACATTATGTTACTCGCTTATGCTATACTACGCGTTATGCTTCTCGCTGTGTACTCACTAATCGCAACCGCTATTCTTAAACGCGCGAACTTGGAATGATAAGTGAATACGTGCAATATATGTAGGTGAATACGTGCAAATATAGTGTGATTTCTGTGAATTACGTGCTTATGTGCTTACGTACCTATGTGGATTATGTGCTTTTGTGATTACATGCTTGTCGTGTTCCTGAGCTTTATCTAGTAGTAGTGTGTGTGAGGTGAGATTCGATTATATAGTGTTTGAGTCCTATGGCGATGTCTGTTGAAGACAATGTCGTCATTTGGATCCCGTCACTCTCGCGCTGCACACCGTAACCATGGGGACAAACGCATTGCTGCCCTCGTCGCTAAGCAAATGGCGAAAGTTTTCCCACAAATTGTCAGTGAGCTTCATGAGAATACTAGCAAGTCCTCTGAGGAATCAAGGACTGACTCGCCTAAGGGTACTTTCAGCTTTAAGCAGTTCAAGGCCTGTGGCCCAAAAGACTTTACGGGCGAAGATGGACCAGCCGCGATGTTTCAATGGTTCGACTCAATCGAAGTCATGCTCCGTCAGAGCGGATGTCCCGAACACCTACGAACTGTCAATGCAACCGACGTCTTCCAGTCCAGGGCTCTGGAGTGGTAGGCAGCCGAAAGGAACAAACGTGGGAATGATGCAGCCTAAGAGCTTACGTGGGATGAGTTGAAGGACATCATGATGAAGGAGTTCTACCCTCCCCACGAACTTCAGAAGCTGGAAAATGAGTTCTGGCACATCAAGCAAGACGGTGGAGATAACGCCGGTCTAACTACCCACTTCAAATAGCTGAGTATAATTTGTCCAAGCCAGGTGGCAACACCTGATATGATGATCAAGAAGTATATCCGTGCTTTACCAGATTGTGTTGCAGACTTCGTGCAAGCTCCGAAGAGAACAACAATTGAAGAGACTTACCTACTCGCTGCTGAGATAAATGACAAGCGGGTTCTCGCTGGGTACTTCAAGAACACTCTGAAGAGCCTTCATCAAGCAACCGCTGCTCCCACCGCTGAAACCGCCACTGCACCGCAAGCTTCAAAGTCCTCCCGTCACAAGAGAAAGAACAACAACAACAACAGTAGCAAGAATTGCACTGTCACAGCCGCCGCTCCACTCCAAGCTGTACCTACTCAACCGCAGCCTCAAAACCGCCAAGTAGCGGCACCGGTGACTAATGCACCGCTGGCCAAGCGTGCATATACTGGTCCTCACCCGGCTTGCCCTACCTGTACCTATCATCATCCCGTGGGGATTGCTTGCAGGTTTTGTGTTAACTGCAACATGTACGACCACTTTACTACCAATTACCGTACTGGTCAACGCCAAGCTCCAACTCAAGGTCAAGCTCCTGCACCACAAGCTCTCCTTCCTGCTCCCTAGGGCCCACAAGAAGCTCCTGCACCCGCTGCTCAGGCTAGAGCTTGCTTTGCATGTGGTGATCCCAACCACTTTGCAAACATGTGCCCCAACAGAGCAGCAGCCAGTAGCCTGCGGACGTGCTTTCAACATTAACGCCTGCCAAGCTCAAGCAGATAACAACGTGGTTAATGGTACATTCCTCGTGATATCAACTTTCGCGTTGATCTCATTCCTGGAGCAAATCCTGTTGCTAAAGCTCCCTATTGCCTCGCTCCGTCTGAAATGCGCGAACTCTCGAGTCAACTCCAGGAATTACTTGACAAAGGCTTCATTCGCCCTCGCACCTCTCCCTGGGATGTATCAGTCCTTTTCTTCAAAAAGAAGGATGGGTCGTTCCGAATGTGCATCGAATATACGGAGTTGAATTGTAACGCCCTGCGTTTTTATACTTTCTATATTTGGAAACCCTTGCTTGAAATCCTATTTTTGGAAACCCTGTAACCTTGTAATCGTTCCTTCATTGTAATCGATGTAAAACCCGAGACTTGGATTGTAAATAAAACTTGTATTTCTTTAATTTCATGTTAAATATACCTTATACATGCTCATACATTCAATTTCGTGAAACAATTCATGCTTATTCGTAATTCTTGGAAACTATGTGCTAAACTTGCAAATATATGAAACTTATGCATAAAACATCTTTTGATCGTAAACGATACTTAAATACGACCTTCATATACTTGATTATACTTGGTTTATATTCCTCATACTTGATTTGCCCTTAAACTACGCTTTTATTGCGAAAACAGCCCCTAAAACACCTAAATATCCTAATTTAGAAACTTCAGGGGCCAAATTGCAATTTAATGAAACTTCTGCCTCCCCCCTTGTTACGGCCCGCGTAAACTAATCCTGTTCCCTACGCGGCCGGCGTAAACAGTGGATCCGGAGCCAGCTCGTTAACAGCCTTGGATTGGTCGCGATTTTGGTGAGTTTTGATTGGTTTTAAGTGTGTTTCTTGCATTTATGACTCACAACTACTACCCACAACCCTTCCCCTATAAATACCACACTAATCCAAGTCCTAAACACTTTACAAACCTCCTCACAACTCTCTCAAACACTCAAAATCGTTGCTGCAATCTGAAGTTCGGAAAGAAGCACTACACTTCATTAAAGTGGGCATAACTCACTCATTTCTTATCCTTTTTAGCTCATTCTTTTTCCAGAACACTTGGATCGACCTTAGCTTCAATTACATGGGTATTTCACAGTGAATAAGTCCTTGGAACTCCGGAAAATAGGCTCCAAAGTCCACTATTCGTTTTGTTTTGAATCAAACTTTGTTTATACTTGTTTAAACTTGAGTCTAACTCACTCAAACCCACGTCCTTATGCTTATAACCACTTCTATGGTTAGTTAGGCTTAAAAACGGGGCTGAGACATACGAAATCAGAGGTTAAATGTCACATATATTCTGTTTTGTTTAGGGTTTTTAACCCACAAGTGATGTCCAAGCTTCAAGCTTGATGAAGGTGTGATTATGGACTAACTTGGGTTGTCCAACATAGAATCCCCACATCACTTGATGATTTCTCATAGTGTTGTTGTTTGTATTCTTGTATATTTCATAGTTCATGACCCTCCTTATATGTTTTTACATCAAGTGTTGTGGTGAACACATAAGAGGTGCCTAAATGGAAGCTTGTTCTTCCTACCTCCTACATGATTTCCATGAAACTTAGAGGTACCTAAATGAAGATTTAATCTTCTACCTTGTGACACCTGGGTCACCATGACCATCAAACAAATACCAAGCCAATGAAATATTATATTTCATACTTGGGATCTGTATAAATATGTGTATCTTTTGCACATATCATTTCTTGTTCGATTTCGGGCTTTAAATCGCTTTCTGGAATGTTATACGCGAGCTGATACGTAAATATAACCAGTTTAATGCAACGAACACTCCGTAATAGTGAAATAGGCTTAACATACCTTAAATAACCTTTACATAACTTAGAAATAAGTTTCGAAGGCTTTGGTATGGCAAAATCAAGTTAAATCGCTTACAGGGACTAAAATTGACAAACTGCGAAAGTATGCCAATTTGAACTGTAACAGACATTCTGGAACATGGCCATAAGTTAAATACACCCTAAATATCCTTTACATAGCTTAGAAATAGGCTTTGAGGGGTTCGGTGTGCTAAAATAAACTTTTGGGTCATTCAGGGACTAAAAGCGTCAAAAAGTGCACAAGTTTTCAATTTCGCGCATAACTTACGTTCTGAATACCGCCGGACATCAAAATTTATTTAAGCACTAAAATATTTTATTTTAGTGTTTGGCATAAGAAAAATCCATTCGTCGTGCAATTTGGATCGTTTTTCGCGCTTATGCGCATTCCGTCGTAATTAAGCGAACATCGCGATCGTACGACCAAACGAACCAACACCCGGCATATTTTTGAGCATGTTTCATGTCCAAAATGTTTAGGCATCATTTTAGGGCCTTAACATTGGCTTAACGGGCCTTAAACGTGTCGGAAATGGCTTTAATGCATAATAGGGACCAAAACTGTCATTTTTGAAAGTTGTTTCTGATCAGCAAGGCCAGGCGGCCCGTGTAAGATCCTGGTGTATCTTTACGCGGTCCGTGTCAGCTTCCCAGATTAGTAAAACCTGCTTTACAGCCTGTTAACAGCTGTTATGCACTCTTAAACCCACTTCCACATGTTGATTCCTGATGGTAGGGGCCATTTTGAGTTACTTTGGTGTTGCAACAAGTGTAGGGACAAGATCAAAGCACGTTATTCGATAAACGATCCTAACGGTCTTGCAAATCCTATAAATACCCATCAAGATCACTTGCAAACCCCACTTGAAATCTGATTTTTCTCTAAGTTGGGGTGTTTCATCACCTCATACCTGAGAATACTTGGATTATCAATCTTGCGGGGGCCCTTTGTAAGTATTCTTTCGTTCTTTTCCATTCGTTTTAGCGTTAAAGTCAAACTTTGTTTGACTTTCTGCATTGACCAGGTTATGGTCAATGCGAAGTTCGTTTGAACTTCATAACGTGAGCGTAATCACGATGGTTATAGTCCCTAGTGACTGTACCTAGTGACTGTACCTACGGATTTCCACGATATCCAGGCTCAGTGACGAGTCGTAGTTTCGGCCAGAATACGTATTCCTGCGTATTTTGTAACCAAACAACTTGTGGGTATCAAAACCGTTTGTTTTGACACTAAACCTGTTTTCTAAACTTAGTTAAGCATGTTTTAACATGCTTAGCTCGTCACTTTTAGTTTAGTGCTTATATAGGGTCGTAAGGTAAGCGATCTAAACAATCGCTTATACTTTCGAACCCGACCCGTTTGGTCGATCATTAGTATCCGACCAAACACATTAGGTGACCTTATGGTCACGACGTATAGTTAGTTGTATGATAGGTTGTTTATATGCCTTAGGTAAACTACCAAAATGCCCTTTTCATGTATAATTGGTAATTTAGCATATGTAACCTAAACTTTTGTCACATAACTAATTATACAACATGATTAGACTTGTATAGGCATATAACACTTGTCATAGGACAAGTTAGACGTCTCGAACGCGCTTTGCGCGCACGACACGTTAAAGTAGCGATGGGTCGAAAGCACTTAGGTTAGGTTTCATTGTAGTATGTAGGCTTTGTTAAACCATATTACATGAGTTCCCATATTCATTTGGTTTACGAACCCTCATTCTATCCGATCCTCCGATTTAGGTCTGTTTATTAATATAGATACCTATATTAGGTGCCGTTTGATATTCATGACCTTCTAGCTTTGCTTGGTGGATATCAAAAATCTATTGAGCAATCACAGGTGAGTACATAGACCCCTCTTTTACTGTTTTCAAACTGTTTTGGGGTGAAACACATGTGCCTACTTGTTACTTTTATGCTTTCCATGTTTTCACATCATATACTTGCTATGTTCATTAGTACATTTATAGTACGTGATTTACATTACATTTCATGCTATGTATGCCCATTGTGTGCATATTTAGTACATTGTTTTACATTACATTTCATGCTATGTATGCCCATTGTGTGCATACTTAGTACATTGTTTTACATTACATTTCATGCTATGTATGTCCATTGTGTGCATACTTAGTACATTGTTTTATATTACATTTCATGCTATGTATGTCCATTGTCTGCATACTTAGTACATTGTTTTACATTACATTTTGTTGCATATGCTCATCCAGCATGTGAACACCTTATATTGCATTTTGTGAACCATTTGACAATAGACATTTGACTATACCTAAACATTTCTACAATAGTTAAACATTACATCTTGATGGTTTGGTTTGAGTAAGTGATTTAAGTAACGAGGTGTGTGTAATATGATACAAGCACGGTGGATACGCCGCTGGTACTTCCTATATATAAGTGTTAGTATGGTATTACATATCGTAGCGTTATTTGAATCATTTCAATTTGAGACATATAACATTTTATATAAATAACATACTTTTCACAAGACATTGATTTACAAACAACTTATCTTATACAAACTCATTTTACATTGTTATTCATTTAACCATACATTATTCTCTTATTTATACATATCATCTGAACTTATTGTTTTTCAAACGATTTACAAAACAAATCAATTTACAAGGTTCATGACTAAACATTATTAAACATTTTCTTAAACTTACAAGTCATGTATCCTATTTTCACAAAACCTATGTATCTCACAGGCATTTTTATGCTGACGTACCTATTTTCACATGTGTTTTTAGGAGTTGATGCATAGGACTTATCGAGACATACTTAGGCGGACCTGTGCCTTAGTGACTTAAAACGAGACAAGAACTAGTTAATTTTTGTTATGTACTCTTTGTTTGAAAATAAAATATAACTTCAATTGCCATGGATTTGAAACAATTAATTCTGTTACAACACTCCCCGACGTTTCCGCCACGTTTCGTTGCCTCACGTGGTCGGGGTGTGACAGAAAAGATGGTATCAGAGCCCATGGTTATAGGGAATTAGGTTATTAGTAATGCTTTGACCTTGTCTATAACCTTCCTAGGACCCTAACGCGAGTTTACTTGCGTTTAGTCATAAAACAATACCGTCACCTATCCTTAGGCGACGACCTCAACAAGAACATAAATTTCAAAACCCCCTTGAAAACTAATCGTCTGTTCTAGGATGATGGATTACTAGGTTTTGAACCCTCTATTGTAAGGTTTTGAACCCTCTGTTATATGGTTTTGAACCCCTTTGAATTTTCAAAATCTCGTCAAGGTTTTGGGTCCTAAATAATGTGAACACGTGCAAACTGGAAGAGTGAATGCCTGTACCTTGAGTTTTCTGTCCAAGGCTAGAGTGTTCGTACAAATCCACATAATCGGACCAGTCACTCTTACCTGGAAACTCTTGGGGTGAGTGTCCACTTATAGGCAAGCATGTCTTCGCGATACATTAGGAGGACCTACTTACTTTGATTCAGCCTTTGTGTGCCGTTTGTTTGCTTCGTGGTTCAAACAAATGACCATCACCCATGATTTGGTCGGTAATTGTAACATACTATTCTTACCCAATGCCATTTCATTTGTTTTCTGTCTTGTTTTCCCTTTTAGAATGCCTCCACGAAGCGAAAATCCGGTATCTATTGAAGAGCTGGCAACTTTCATTACACAGCAACTGACTGCTGCAATCCCGAACTTCGTTGCCCAATGTAACCAAACCCTCAACAACAATAATGCCCCCTGCAACTTCAAGACGTTTAACTCGGCTAAGCCATCAAAGTTTTCTAGGTCTCAAGGAGCGACTGCACTTCTGCAGTGGTTTGAGAGTCTAGAGAGCACCTTCAGACATGTTCAATGTCCAAACGAGCGAAAGGTAGATTTCGCATCTAGTGTCTTTGAGAAACGAGCTTTGACGTGGTGGAATGGTGTGATGAGAGATAGGGGTGCCGATGTGGCACTGGCCCAAACATGGGAAGAGCTTCGAGCTCTAATGATGAAGGAATTTTGCCCTCGTCACGAGATCAGGGCCTTAGAAAGGGAATTCGACGATCTTAAGCAAGACAGCGGTGAACATCGAGCATACACTGATCGATATGAGGAGCTGAGCCTGTTGTGTCCTACCATGGTTACGCCTTTGGATAAGGCGATCGAAACATACATTGATGGTCTCCCTGACTCAGTTCAGGACATTGTTACTGGTAGTAACCCCACTACAGTTAGACAGGCCATTGAGCTATCTGCAACCTTGACTGAATCTCAAATCAGGAAAGGTAAACTTTTTCGAAAAAGTGACAAGAAACCAATTGAGGAATCAAAGACCATGGATGAACAGACTGGATCCCCTAAGAAGTCAAAGAAGCGAAAGGCTTCTCAGAACTTCGCCATGGTTACTCACAAAGATCAAGTCGTCCCCAACCAACCAGCTCAACCCCCTGCTAGGAAGCCATACAATGGAACTTCACCCTTGTGCAACCCATGTAACCTTCATCATCATGCTAAGGTGAAGTGTCGCGAATGCCAAATTTGTGGACTTAAAGGTCATACAGCAAAAGTTTGCCGAGCAGCAGTTGCACCAAATCAAGCTGACAACAATCCTGCTCAAGCTCGCTTTCCACCAGGTTCTTGCTACAATTGTGGCGAGATAGGTCATTTCCGAAGAAATTGCCCAAAGCTTGCTAATGCAAATCCAGCACAGGGATGAGCATCTAACCGACTAGAAGACAACACCCTTTAGAAATAATCACGTCTTATGTATTATTTTCTTTTGTTGTCAAGATCCATGAAATAGTTGTTATCATTGTTTACAAATAAATCTTTTATTTACATTGCAATGTACTTATGTGGTTATATGTATAAACAACATATCCCCTACAATACCGACAATCAAGGAATCATATTCCTTGAAAAGCAAACTACCCCCAAATAATTTTTCTATTTTATGATCTCTTGCGCTTTCCACGAAATTCCTAAGTACCCGTTTCTTCCAAGGAAACGAAGTACAAGGCGCAAGTTACAACACTAGACGAATACCCAAAGTACCACTATAAATCCTTAATAGGGTACCTAAGGGTATTTCCGTAAATCCTAAAAATGTTGTGTTCCTTAATTCGAATATTACGTTTCTTTGAAAACAAAATCGAATTTTTGGGAGATCTTCCTATCTTTTCAGATAGATCCCAGAGGACATTGAAGTCCATCGACTGGTTTCCTGGTGTACCTCGAAATCCATATTCAATCAATAGCAAGATAATAACAAATTAATAATCAAGATTATGTGATTAAGTGCTTATGTGTTCCCTTTTATGTTTTTGTGAGATCCAAATTATGTTATCCAAATCCTCGTAGAATCTTCCATATCTTCGTATAAGGGATTCATAGTAGGATACCCAAAGGTACTACCTAAAATCCTTAATTGACTTCTACGTTGTAGTTAAGTCCCTTGGATTATAAAGTACTACTCCATACTTAGACCCCGTGAGTGGTCTAGATTAACAGATCAATCCAAAAATCTGGTTAGAAACATCATGTGATGATATAGCTGAAAGGACTCCTTGGTGGCCTAATTAAAAGGATCATTTGTCAATCTAATTAAAAGGACCCTATGGTAGTCTAGTCACACTCATCACAGGTTTGATTTTCCTCCCCTAAACATTACATGACAAACTGTGCGGACTATGCAAGGAATTACGTAATTATGGATGCATACATAATTATGGAATTCAGTGCACAGAAACCACAGCGAGTTTTGTCATGTGTCTAGAGTTGACTCGGTTCATTCGCATTTCTGAAGAAATTGTGGAAAATGACTCATTCCGTTCATTTTCGTAAAAGAAATTGTGGAAAATGACTCATTCCGTTCATTTTCGTTTCTGAAGAAATTGTGGAAAATGACTCATTATGTTCATTTTCGTTTCTGCAGAAATTGTGGAAAATGACTCATTCCGTTCATTTTCGTTTCTGAAGAAATTGTGGAAAATGACTCATTATGTTCATTTTCGTTTCTGCAGAAATTGTGGAAAATGACTCATTCCGTTCATTTTCGTTTCTGCAGAAATTGTGGAAAATGACTCATTCCGTTCATTTTCGTTTCTGCAGAAATTGTGGAAAATGACTCATTCCGTGCATTTTTCGTTTCTGAAGAAATTGTGGAAAATGACTCATTCCGTTCATTTTCGTAAAAGAAATTGTGGAAAATGACTCATTCCGTTCATTTTCGTTTCTGAAGAAATTGTGGAAAATGACTCATTCTGTTCATTTTCGTTTCTGCAGAAATTGTGGAAAATGACTCATTCCGTTCATTTTCGTTTCTGCAGAAATTGTGGAAAATGACTCATTCCGTTCATTTTCGTTTCTGCAGAAATTGTGGAAAATGACTCATTCCGTTCATTTTCGTTTCTGAAGAAATTGTGGAAAATGACTCATTCCGTTCATTTTCGTTTCTGTAGAAATTGTGGAAAATGACTCATTCCGTTCATTTTCGTTTGTAAAGAAATTGTGGAAAATGACTCATTCCGTTCATTTTCGTTTCTGTAGAAATGGTGGAAAATGACTCATTGCGTTCTTTTTCGTTTCTAAAGAATACCCATTAAGGAAAAATGACTCATTCCGTGCATTTTTCGTTTCTGAAAATTTTCCATCGAAGGGAAATGAATATCCCTGATTCTTCCTTCATTTCCATTTCAAAAAAAAATGTCCGTTAAGGAAATGACAGGATTATTTCTTGCATATCTCAGGTGGTTATTTGACACAAAGTCACAGATAGACTCCTACGAATAAATTTCGGGACGAAATTTCCTAAAGTAGGGGAGACTGTGACACCTGGGTCACTATGACCATCAAACAAATACCAAGCCAATGAAATATTATATTTCATACTTGGGATCTGTATAAATATGTGTATCTTTTGCACATATCATTTCTTGTTCGATTTCGGGCTTTAAATCGCTTTCTGGAAGGTTATACGCGAGTTGATGCGTAAATGTAACCAGTTTAATGCAACGAACACTCCGGAATAGTTAAATATGCTTAACATACCTTAAATAACCTTTACATAACTTAGAAATAAGTTTCGAAGGCTTTGGTATGGCAAAATCAAGTTAAATCGCTTACAAGGACTAAAATTGACAAACTGCGAAAGTATGCCAATTTGAACTGTAAAAGACATTCCGGAACATGGCCATAAGTTAAACACACCCTAAATATTCTTTACATAGCTTAGAAATAGGCTTTAAGGGGTTCGGTGTGCTAAAATAAACTTTTAATCATTCAGGACTAAAAGCGTCAAAAAGTGCACAAGTTTGCATTTTCGCGCATAACTTACGTTCTGAATACCGCCGGACATCCAAAAATTTATGTAAGCACTAAAATATTTTATTTTAGTGTTTGGCATAAGAAAAATCCATTCGTCGCGCAATTTGGATCGTTTTTCGCGCTTATGCGCATTCCGTCGTATTTAAGCGAACATCACGATCGTACGACCAAACGAACCAACACCCGGCATATTTTTGAGCATGTTTCATGTCCACAATGTTTACGCATCATTTTAGGGTCTTAACGTTGGCTTAACGGGCCTTAAACGTGTCGGAAATGGCTTTAATGCATAACAGGGACCAAAACTGTCATTTTTTAAAGTTGTTTCTGATCAGCAAGGCCAGGCGGCCCGCGTAAGATCCTGGTGTATCCTTACGCGGCTCGTGTCAGCTCCCCAGATTAGTAAAATCTGCTTTACAGCCTGTTAACAGCTGTTATGCACTCTTAAACTCACTTTCACATGTTGATTCCTGATGGTAGGGGCCATTTTGAGTTACTTTGGTGTTGCAACAAGTGTAGGGACAAGATCAAAGCACGTTATTCGATAAACGATCCTAACGGTCTTGCAAATCCGATAAATACCCATCAAGATCACTTGCAAAACCCACTTGAAATCTGATTTTTCTCTAAGTTGGGGTGTTTCATCACCTCATACCTGAGAATACTTGGATTATCAATCTTGCGGGGACCCTTTGTAAGTATTCTTTCATTCTTTTCCATTCGTTTTAGCGTTAAAGTCAAACTTTGTTTGACTTTCTGCATTGACCAGGTTATGGTCAATGCGAAGTTCGTTTGAACTTCATAACGTGAGCGTAATCACGATGGTTATAGTCCCTAGTGACTGTACCTACGGATTTCCACGTTATCCGGGCTCAGTGACGAGTCGTAGTTTCGGCCAGAATACGTATTCTTGCGTATTTTGTAACCAAACTACTTGTGGGTATCAAAACCGTTTGTTTTGATACCAAACCTGTTTTCTAAACTTAGGTAAGCATGTTTTAACATGCTTAGCTCGTCACTTTTAGTTTAGTGCTTATATAGGGTCGTAAGGTAAGCGATCTAAACAATCGCTTATACTTTCGAACCCGACCCGTTTGGTCGATCTTTAGGATCTGACCAAACACATTAGGTGACCTTATGGTCACGACGTATAGTTAGTTTATGATAGGTAGTTTATATGCCTTAGGTAAACTACCAAAATGCCCTTTTCATGTATAATTGGTAATTTAGCATATGTAACCTAAACTTTTGTCACATAACTAATTATACAACATGATTAGACTTGTATAGGCATATAACACTTGTCATAGGACTAGTTAGACGTCTCGAACGCGCTTTGCGCGCACGACGCGTTAAAGTAGCATAAGCTACCTTAATGGGCCGCGATGGGTCGAAAGCACTTAGGTTAGGTTTCATTGTAGTATGTAGGCTTTGTTAAACTATATTACATGAGTTCCTATACACATTTGGTGTTGGTGCACACATCTGTCGTCTTCATCTTACATCGAGTCTTCGGTTCGTTGCGGTTTGGAACAAGAATGATGTCATCATTCTTGATGATGACATCATCCAAGTGAAGTCATCATTTCAACATCACGTGAAGATTAAATGCTCAAATGAAATCTATTTGTATATTCTCACTAGATGACAAAATAGAAAATGTTTCAAATAGAATTGTATAGAAGCGGATTTCGCTCCTAGGGTAGTAAAAACGTGATTTCGCTCATAATTGCAAGTTTAGGTGATTCCGCCCGGAATCATAAACGTTGATTCCGCTCCTATTGTAACCATGTCATTTCGGGTGGAATTAGACTAGTATATATAGGTGTCTCATGAGCGAAATCAGTAGTGAAGTTCTTGTATTCCATACCGAAGTGCTGCCGGTGTGAAGATCGATTGTACACAACTTTTATTCAATACAATCAGTGTTTTAAGGTGAAGATAAAGCTGTTTCTACCTTTGTTTCTTAGTTTTCGCCTCTGAAACGAAGTTAAACTCCTCTGAATGACTCGTTCGGGTCGGTACACGATCCTACATTTGGTTTACGAACCCTCATTCTATCCGATCCTCCGATTTAGGTCCGTTTATTAATATAGATACCTATATTAGGTGTCGTTTGATATTCGTGACCTTCTAGCTTTGCTTGGTGGATATCAAAAATCTATTGAGCAATCACTGGTGAGTACATAGACCCCTCTTTTACTGTTTTCAAACTGTTTTGGGGTGAAACACATGTACCTACTTGTTACTTTCATGCTTTCCATGTTTTCACATCATATACTTGCTATGTTCATTAGTACATTTATAGTACGTGATTTACATTACTTTCATGCTATGTATGCCCATTGTGTGCATACTTAGTACATTGTTTTACATTACATTTCATGCTATGTATGTCCATTGTGTGCATACTTAGTACATTGTTTTACATTACATTTCATGCTATGTATGTCCATTGTGTGCATACTTAGTACATTGTTTTACATTACATTTTGTTGCATATGCTCATCCAGCATGTGAACACCTTATATTGCATTATGTGAACCATTTGACAATAGACATTTGACTATACCTAAACATTTCTACAATAGTTAAACATTACATCTTGATGGTTATGTTTGAGTAAGTGATTTAAGTAACGAGGCGTGTGTAATATAATACTAGCACGGTGGATACGCCGCTGGTACTTCCTATATATAAGTGTTAGTATGGTATTACATATCGTAGCGTTATTTGAATCATTTCAATTTGAGACATATAACATTTTATATAAATAACATACTTTTCACAAGACATTGATTTACAAACAACTTATCTTATACAAACTCATTTTACATGGTTATTCATTTAACCATACATTATTCTCTTATTTATACATATCATCTGAACTTATTGTTTTTCAAACGATTTACAAAACAAATCAATTTACAAGGTTCATGACTAAACATTATTAAACATTTTCTTAAACTTACAAGTCATGTATCCTATTTTCACAAAACCTATGTATCTCACAGGCATTTTTATGCTGACGTACCTATTTTCACATGTGTTTTCAGGAGTTGATGCATAGGACTTATCGAGACATACTTAGGCGGACCTGTGCCTTAGTGACTTAAAACGAGACAAGAACTAGTTAATTTTTGTTATGTACTCTTTGTTTCTTGTTTTAAACGATGTAAAATCTCTTGTTTGATAAATAAAATATAACTTCAATTGCCATGGATTCGAAACAATTAATTCTGTTACAACACTCCCCGACGTTTCCGCCACGTTTCGTTGCCTCACGTGGTCGGGGTGTGACATACCTCATGCTTGACTATTGGACTTAATAATACATATTACATAAACTGTATAATACATAAACATATTATCCGAATAATCGAATCTTTGATGATGAACTAGTGTTCATAAGTCAAGGTATTAGATTATATCATCCTAGACTTTGATAACTTGTCACGATTCTAATGGAACCTTGTTCCATGAAAACATTTAAACTCCTTAGAGTTTCCTAGTGTCAAGAACAAGTATCATATGTACTAAGTTATTATTTTCATATGTTATTTTCATGTTGCTTTAAATTCCGAATCTCGACTCTAAACACGCTTGAACTTTAACCCTTATACATTCGATCTCCAAATCTCTTGCTCGTCAACAATTGGATAATCGGAAAGCATATGCAATTTTGTGAGTATACTTGACCCATTTTACCGTTTTCACACTTTTGGGTGTAACATGTTATTATATACAAAACACACTTACTATACATATTCTTATGCAAATGTACAAACAAACAATCCAATACATGCTTACTATTTGTTATACTTGATTCGTGTTTTCTGGATCATACTTATGTGATGAACTTGTCATTAGCTTCGTACGAGTCTCCATTTAACATGTATAGCGCTATAGGAGTAACGCACCGCCCGTAGACTAGTGGTCATGTTAAATTTCATTCATACTTGCGTAAACAGAGGGTTGACTTGTAAATCGCATGCCAGTTTATACGTTAATCTTGATAACTAGGTTTGCCATGTGGATTGTTCCTTATCATTTTTTTATACTTATATACAACGCACCAAACTTGTATGCTCGCCAATACCTTTTGTATTGAATTACACTTTTAAAACATGTTGCAGGTTTAGCGATGATGTTGGTGATGCATGGAATCTAGTAGGATGCTTAGATACACACTTTAAATTTGTATTCTTGTTGTATTGTATTTCGTTACTCATGTTGAATTTATTTCAACACTTTGTAATTGAATCTTTAGAAATGAAATGAAAATTTATTATTTAAATACTTGTCACAAATAGTGTTATGAAGTCTCTTGCAATCTATTTCGTCTCACTCCGATGTTTCTGCCATCGGTTGGGGTGTGACAGATTGGTATCAAAGCCATAACTATAGGGAATTAGGAAAAAGTATGAATGCTTTTTACCTAGTCTATAGTTCTAGAGCTTTATTCTTATATTTTGCTTGAACCACATGCATGATACTTTATTTGTTCCTTATTTATTTTCTTTTGGTCTTTTAAACATATATGTCACTTTTGTGTTAATACTTGCTTTATTATTTGTTAATACTTGTTGTATTATTCCCTTCTTATGTGCCATTTTGAAATGTCTTTTACGTGTTATTTTCTTGAGATGCTTTATGTGCTTATACTTATTATTATTTTGAGAATACGTCTTTTACTCATTTATACTAAAATCAAAACCACTCGTAACACACAAACGAGACTACTTCACCAAAATAGGCGTGAAACCCACAATTTGGTGAACAACTCTCAATCGATCTACTTTTTCTTTTTACATGAAATTCACCATCAAGTTAGGAGTGAGAAATTTCAAATTCTAGTGGACCCTCGCCAAAGTGTTGAAATTTAATTTTGACCCGGCGAGTACCAACCACACTTAGGATACGAAATCACCAAGTTAGGGGTGAAACCCGCACCTTGTCGACTAGTTCCACTCCTTGATTTTCATAAATCCCGCCAAGTCTCGAAATTTCGATTGATTTGGGACATGTAGTAACCGGAAGGGTAAATACCGTTAACCGACTTGTCGGCGAGAGTATTCCACCTATTAGGCCAAAGCATGCTCCTCAAATTCGAAAGACTTTTCGACCACTTTGGTTAGTCAAAGTTCCGTTTTGGAACCATCCAAATTTTAATCAATCATGTGTCTCTATTATTTATCTTATACTTAATCTTTTTTTCCTACATTTATACATATGCATGATTTCAAAACGTCACTCAATTTTGTTTACATTCTTTGTAACATCAAATGGATACATATCATCGAGATAGGAGTGATTTCCTTACCTTGACGATTAGCTCCACTCCTTCTTTTCTTAGAACGACCTCACCAACGAGTTAGGGGTGATTCCCTTACCTAGGTGATCGTTACCAAGACCTTACCTCAAAATATCCTATTATGCACATCCGATCATGTCTTATACCTAGATCTTTTATCATTTATCAACATACCTACTTATGTCAATTTCAAAATACATTGTTTTTATCAAACGTACTTCTTACCCTACAATCTATTTTCACATAACTCACATACACAAAAATTCTTAATCATACCTTAAAATGTTTTATTTCCCGGATTTCAAAACCTTACGAAATGCTACCTATCAATTTAATCGGTCCAATGAATCTCTGGCCCATGAACTTCATATTCAACTTAATCACTAAAACACGCTCACGCTATATCATCATACTAGAGACTTCCATTCTTAATCAAAATCAAACCAACCTTTCTCAATTACTTATAAGATTTTATAGATACGACAAGATCATTTTACCAAAGACTCTTTTTTAAAAAAAAAAAAAATAAACACCAACGAGTCATTTGTTAAAACCCTTTTTAATGATCACTAAGACCATTTTACTAAATTTCCTTTCTAAGGATCAACGTTTTCACAATAACCTTCAAAGTTCAAAATTTCTTGTTTTGATGCAAATGAAACAAACCCGTTATTTTCAAAAACCTTTTCTACACCGCTTAATTCGTCATTCAAATTTCAAAACACGTGGGCTAGAAGACTTCATGGGGACCGACAATCTTCAACATACGTAAACTCCCTTTTTAAACAAAAGTAGCATTTCAATCATTACAAAATACATTATGCATAACCAATGAGTACTTTATGTTCCTTTACATTTACAAACTATATTCTACCTTCCATATCAACTCAATCTATTTTGATTCGTTAAACTCAAACAACTATACATGTAAATCAGCATACACGTTTTAATCATCACCTCACGATGAGTTCGCTCACATCATTCATTTTACATTTTCAAATTCTCGAGCATTGTATATGCCCGAATTCGTTATACTTCAACATACACTATATACGTAATTTTTGTTATTCGTACGTACACTCATATGTTTTATGCTTATACTTATACTCATACGTTTTTATGCTTATACTTATACTCGTACTACTCATACATTTTATGTCTATACTCATACGTATGTGCATATTCATACTTAAACTTATATTTATGCTTATACTTTCATTCATACTCGTGATTCATACATTCGTACATGTACGCAAGCGTAATCCGAGTGATTCGCTTACGTGGGTCCCATACATACTTAAGCATGGACTTGTGATGTGCGTGAATTAAATATATTTTTAATTGAGTTTTTTTCTTCACACAAATTTAGTTTTAAAAATGGTTTTTCACCTAGAAACTAACTACACACACAAAAGGGCAAGTGTACCCGTCGGGTGGTAATATAGCTAATCGGTAAGAACCGGATATCAATCTGTGGATGCGGTGTCTCGATACTAAACTTTTGCTACTTTAAAGCCTTTTCAAATGATTGGGTTGATTTTTCTAACTTAGCATGCAAATAGGTAAACTACTAAAAATTCTAACAAGGAACAATATCTAAGAAAGGGTTGCCTAAACTAAGTATCCACTAACTCACATGTGACAACAAAGGGGAAGGAGGTTGTGATGATGCAAGCTCTAAATTCAACTAAGTCCCCAATCAAGGCTTCCTAGTCTATAATTCTTAGGAAAACTAAAAAATGAATTAACATTCTAATCACCTAAAAATTATTCTTTTAAGCTCACTTGCTAAGTTGATGTTAATCTTTAATAATGAGTTATTTGTTTGTCAAAACTCCTAACTCTACAAATTAGGGAAAACTAATATGAAAAACACACTAATCACCCTAACTTGGTTTTAAATAGTTGGCACTATCATCATGTTCTTGATATGAACCACAAGCATGGTCATGCTAGCTAATAATTTTGGCCTAAATCTTCAAACTAACAAGAACACAAACTATAGAATCCATATAAACATACTTATGATCTTTCCAAATCTAGATGCAAGAATTCACACATATGCTCAAATCATCATTCAATCACATTAGCAATCACCATTCCTAGTTTCATGCTATGAATCATACTAACAAGTTAACAAAATTTAATAATCATAATCTTTACATGGGCTTTCCAACACAACATGTAGATACTTATGAGCAAACATTCAAGAACAAGAACTTTAAGCATACACATGAACTCCAAGAACAAGATTAAATACCAACATGAAGATTAACAAGAACAATCATCACATCTATTTCCATGTTATCACATATTCATTAGCTTCAACAAAGTTTAGACAACTCAAATGTTTAGCCCATGAGGCTCATGACTACCAAATCAAGTGCAAATAAACATAAATTGTTCATAATGTAGTAAGCTAACCAAGTTAAAGACAAGATTAAAATGGTGTTTGAGTAGATCTTAAAGTGATTAAGTCCTCTTCAAGGCTCCTTCTTGTCTCCAACAAGCTTCCAAAACCAGATTCTTGAGAGAAAAGTTCACCAAAATGCTCCAACTCCCTTGCAAATGAGCTAGGAACTCGTATTTAAATTCTGGGCGTTTGGCACTACCATGCCACCTTTTGGCAGGGTCGTGCTTGGCAAGTGTCAGAGCCACTTTCTCGAATGTTGACCAAGTATGCTACTATTTTGGGAAAAATCGCGCTCAAAAGTTCCCGAGGTCGCACGACCGTGCTCGGAGATGGTCTGGTCGTGCGAGCCGATAGTGCTCGGCTATGATTCACTTATTCTCGGAAACAAGCTGATTTGGGGCTAAAATTAACCTGGCACGATCGTGCGCCCTTTGATTTTGATGGTGCTGTTGCTGGATGCAAGTGCTGATCGAGAGTGCCAATGTCGAAATGGCTGGCACGGTCGTGCGCCTGGGTGGCACGGTCGTGCTGTATCTGGCAATTTGCTGGAATGTTCTGTTTTCGCTCCATTTTGCTCCAAAAGCCTTCGTTTCAACACCAGACCGAAGCCCGGACCTGTATTTTCACAAACAACTCAAATGAGTACCAAAATCAATGAAAATACAAAGAGTTTTCGCATAAACGGGGAGTATTTGACGTTTAAAAGATGTATAAATTCTTATACGTCAACTTCCTTTATATACTATATTCTTATACGTACACATTCGTATTTTTAAAATTATGTACACCCTGCTTCATACACAACTAGTACAAGCTATGCGGATCATGCGACAATCAAAATAATCGCGGGTGCACACGGGATTATAGTGATAGGCGTATGAGAACCATAGAGTGTACTGCTGTGTATGGTAAGACACGGAACGTAACATGACACCGAATATGAAACGGACGTAATGTGGTCAAAACATGGTGGATACGCCGCTGGTACTTCCTATATATAAGTGTTTTCATCACGTTACCAAACTCTCGTAAAACATGCCATGAGAAATTCAGTGTTTTACAGACCTCTTGGACCTTGTTCAAACTTTAAACAACTCACAAACGCATCATATCCGATTATCCACGACGAGAATTCATTCCTAACACGCTACTTTCAACTATCCAACACTTATGCCATTCTTATGCTTGCATTCTTAAGAGTCAATCGTTCACTTCTATACTTGTATTATTCTCCATTATCCCTTTCGTTATTTCAAACCCTGTTTACAATCAAGCTTGTTTAAACTTTCGAATCCTATGCATGTTTCACTTATGCTTATGCCTCAAAACCATTTTAGCCAAACACATCATTTTACAAACCTATTATTGGTGCACTTATGTCTGTACTTTGTCTGTATTTCGTCATGATACAAAACGATGTCTTGTGTTAGTCTGGGTTACGTTTTAGGTTTGTTATTATGTGTGTTCGATGTAAGTTTGACCAAGTCAACCATCCTCCTGGTTTGACTTGGCCAAACAGTTAACACATGTTTTGTAAGGTGTGTGTGTCGAAGGATGAGTCATCGAAGGATTGTTTAGATCCTTCGATGAGCTCGAAAGATAACCTTCGATGGATGTTGTCAGACTTCGAAGGATATCATCCTTCGAGGTATATGTGGATCCTTCGATAGGTTTCAGATCGATAGATGATCCTTCGATCAGTCTATCTGATCCTTCGACCATACGAGCTGAAATGGGTATATATACTCATGTAGTGTGTTCACTTCATTTCAGACAAGAGAGGTGAAAGGTGTGTGAGAAGTCTTGTAGAGAGCACTCTGCTGAGAGCACACACACACGAGAGAGAGAGTTTGCAAAACACATTTGTAAACATTGAGCTTGTAACCGAACCTTTCATACGCATTAATACAAGTGGTGTTAATCGGTGAAGATTGTGTGTTGTGTTTGTGCTTGTTCTATCTCGGTTTGCATGCTAGCTTGGATTCCGCACTTGCTAGTGTGTTAGACATAACAAGGATTAGGTTGAACCTCAACCTCCGAGGGACCTACAAGTGGTATCAGAGCTTTGGCTCTTTTCTTTGTTAAAAAACCGAGTTTATACAAGACTTTGGAGTGTTTGGCTCACTGTTTTTGCACCCGTTTTTGGTGTTTTTCTCGCATTTCTTGACGTTAAAACGTGTTCTAAACTAACCGGGTGTGTTAAAGGACGGTTTGGGTAACTTAAAAACTTGTTTTTTAAGAAGTTTGGTAACTTCCGGCCAAATTCCGGCTTACTCCGGTGACCGGTTTCTGGATAAGAACCTTCTTTTTAGGCAATATTTTATTGGTCAAATCTGGGTTGACAGAAAGTATGGTCTGAACATACCTTCTGCCGAAAACTTTCTACCAACCAATCACCTTTTCACCAACCCGTCACTTTTGTCAAGTGTGTCAGTGCAGATCGAAGGATATCCTTCGAAGTCGAAAGATCATCTTTCGATCATAGGAGGTTCGATAAATAATCATCCTTCGAACATCCTTCGAAGTCTGTGACTTATCCTTCGTTCCAAGGAATCTTTTCGAAGCATACATCTTTCGATCTACAGCTCTTTTTCGAAAGATAAGGATCCTACGATTGGAGAATCTTTCGAAATCATTGTTCGAAAATCAACAGTGATCTTTCGAACACTGTTGATCCTTCGAACAAGTTCTGTTCCTTCGATACTTGTCTGTTTAAGTTTAACAAGTTTGTGTTTTTCAGGTCTTTCGATCAAGGATCCTTCGGCTGGGTGCTTATCTTTCGAAATATTAACATAGTTTGTGAAAATTAAATTTTTTTTAAAAGGGGAAAACTTGTTTTCAATTTTTAAATCAATTTTCACTTAATATATTAATTTTCTTTACAAAATGGGAACAAACGGTCAGTGGGATCCAACTGCGTGGACTCAAACAACTTTGACTCCACAATCATCAGCTACGCAATCATCAGCTACGCAATCTACGTCAGATTTCAACAAAACTGCATGGATGCAGGCTATTGCCCCACCTCAAGCTGCAATGATAACGGCAAATCAATGGGCATTGGTCACAAATCAAAGCAGCAGCATTCAAGCTATGATGCAGAACGACAGTGAAACTGGTACAAGCACAAAACCGCCAAAGCTAAATCACATCAATGATTGGGGATGGTGGAAAGAAAGGCTGAGAACTTATGTTCAGGGGCAAGGTCAAGATCTATGGATGTGCTTCTTCACCGCATTTGACAATGATTTGGAAGTTGCAGGATCTAATCCAGAAACTTACAGCACTATGTCTGATGATGATAAGAAGAAATTTGAGTTAGAAAAGAAAGCATTCATGATTCTCACACAAGCTCTTCACAGAGACATTTACCACCAGTTTGTTTACTGCACGACTACTAAAAGCTTGTGGGATATGCTCACATTACGATGTGAAGGAAATGCTCAATCTAGAAAGATCAAGCAAGAATTACTGAAGAAAGAGTTTGAAGGATTCACGTGTATGGAGAATGAGACTTTGGCAGAGTTATCTACAAGGTTCCATCACTTGTTGAGTGAGATGTTTGCTTTTAGAGTCACTGCCAGTCCACAAGAAATGGTGAAGAGATTCGCTGATAGCTTACCAGCAAAGTGGAGCGGTTATCTTGAAATTCTCAAAGAAAATGGTGTTCTAGACACAATCACCGTTTATGAGTTAATTCAAAAATTGGAGAATAAGGATGTAGAAGAAAAGCTAAAGGCAAAAAGAACACTAACTCCTCAAAATCCAGAGATGTACTTTGGGATTGCAGGAGGTATCAGTGGAGAAAAACCAGCCTCTCAAAATGCGAAGCTTCAAACAGCCTTCATCTCAAACACCGGACCTTCCACAACAGATCAGTTTGATCCTTCAGCATACACGATGTATTCAAGACCAGTTTCTTCTCCTCTACAACAGGGTGTGCAACCGACAGCTCAGCAGCAACAGTCGCAACAGCAAGGGTTTTATGGAAGCTCTTCAAATCTTCAAGCCACTTCCAATCCGAACACAGTCAGATTAGACACTTCCAACTTTTCCAAAGTCAGTGTCGAAATAGCCAAGGAGCATATGGAGATGTTGAACACCTTGGTTAGTGCTTATTGTGGATTGGTCGCAGGTCAGATTGGGAATATCAATCTAACCAATGAAGATTATCAGCAAGTGGATAGAGAAGAGTTTGAAATGATGGATATCAAATGGGCTCTTGCTAGTGCAATTCGAAGAGCAAAGGAGTTTATGGAAAGAACGGGGAGAACCAACTTGAATAGCAACAACAACACCAAGTATGGTTTTGATAAGAATGTTGTCACTTGCTTCAATTGTGGTGAAAAGGGTCACTTCAAGCGGGAGTGTCAGAAGCCACCTAAGCAAGGAAATCAGAATCCCTTCAGGAATCAAGGACAGCCACAACAGCGACAAAACAACAATTCTGACAGATCAATAGTTCCTGTTGGAGGAAATGCATCTGGAACCGCAAACACTAATTCCCACAGAGGATTGGTTGTTCAAGCTGATGAAATCTGCAATTGGAACCTTCAGCTTGGAGAAGGAGGAAATGGTGGAACAGCATGTTATGCTAAAGTGATTGAGAAGGTAGTAGAACCCGGGTCTGCTGGTGAATCTTCAGAAGATGAAGATAGTTCGGGTTATAGTGGGAGCATGGATGGGGAATCACTTGATGTTGGTGATTTATCAAGTGATGCGTTAGATTTGGAAGTTGATGAGCTTTTGGCTGAAGCTGAAGCATTATGCAAGAGGAGATCTATTCTTTGCCAGAAAACTGCTGGAACTTCCGAGAAGCTTGCTCAGTTCTTCTCTGAAGATGGGTCTTTTTCTTTTCATACAGCCTTTATGGCTCACGTAGAAGGTCAAACTTCTCAGGTATGTGATACAAATTCTGACTCTGCTTCTGTTCCTATTGAATGTGAAAAGTGTTTAAAATATGCTGAAAAGGAAAGTCAGTTTGAAATCACACACAAACACAATCAAGAATTGATTGTAGATCTTTCTAAAGCAACTGAAGCTAAATTGTTTTTAACCAGAAATGAAAAGGAATTTAAAGCAACAATTGCGTCATTAAGACATGATGTTTCAGAATTACAAAAGGCTGTTTTGCGAAAACAACATGCTAACAATAATCTTATTGACACAATTGAAAAGCAAATGGTAGAGTTGGCAACAGCTCGATGTGAATGTGAAACAATTAAGCAGAAACTGGAAAGATATTCCAATTCCCGCTATGTATTGGATCACATCATTGACGCTCAAAAGATAAAGAAAAAGGGGGATGCAAAATGTATTGGATTCAAATCATGTCCTCCCCCGATGAATCACAATTACTCCAAATTGCCTGATGACGAGGATATGCCCCGTTTTGAACCTACTGTGCCACTCGATCTAGATGACTTTGCAGCAGGCCTCGGGTTCACAACTGGTGCATCATCCTCGGGTCAATCAGAATCTGAGAATGAGACAGATTCATCGTGTGTTAAGGGACAGAGTCCTCCCATTGTTGAGGATGCTGATTCTTCGGATGATGAATCTGAAGAAATTGTGAAACAACAGTCTAACTCGGTTACAACAGATATTCCTATCGAGAATCACATCCTGTGTGATCCACCAGTGAAACCGAGTAAGACTGAAATGTCAAAAGCAATGGAGTCGCTTGTATCTAGCCGCGAAGAGAATAACTTGTTGTACACGCTCAAAGGAGATAACAAAATCTACTCTAACAAAGATTTTCCAATTAAAAATGTAAATCAAGATTTAATTGAGCAAATTTTTGAAGGATGCACTGATAAGTTTTTGGGGAATAAAAGTGGCAAAGTTACCGTCACTCAATGTGATCCAATTCCGTGTGAACAAATTAGAAAACAATACGGAAACCAAAAACTACCAATTGAGCGAAAACAACAAGTCAACTCCGGAAAGGGTAAGGTACAGGGAAAGAAGGCTCAGAACCAGAATGTTCAAGCACTTAAAGTTCAACAGTCTAAGGCTACTCAACCTAAGGCTGCACAACCTAAAATTCAACAATCAAAGGTTGAGCAACCTAAGGTTCAACAACAAAAGGTGCAAAACAAAAGAGCTCCTGTTAAGAAACGAGAACCGAAAATGAACTTTGTTGGATCCACGGGTTCAGACAAACTTGAAACATTTCAGGATAAATCTAACATTGATTTTATAAAACAAGTTAGAATTTTAAAACGAAATGATCAGAATAATTACACCCAACACACCAACGGATGTGATTTAGGTCCAAGCACGTCTAGATCACAAAGTTCATGGTCTGGTTCTCCGTCTGGTCATCAACGTGTTTCTCCGAAGTTTGTAGAGAGGAGAACATGTTTTGAATGTGGGACAGTTGGGCATATTGTAAGATATTGCCCACACGTGCAAAAGCTGAAGTCAAAAACGAGTGCTCCCCAAGAAATCGATTACCGAAAACGATCAGTTTCCCCGAAACAAGACCCACGTGTCTTGAAAGAAAGGGAAAAGAAGTTAAAGCAAAAGAATCAAAAGGTAATTGAAAAGGCCTTAAAATCAGAGGTCAAAGAAGAAAAACCTGTACAAGCAAAATCTGAAACTGTAAAATCAGTAAATGCTAAAACAATAAATTCAAATACTGGTAAAGGACAAACAGCTTGGAAGCAAAAGCAGGTAATTCAATCAGGGGGAGCACCACAGGTTCTTTTTCCTAATCATCAAGTGATTGAAATCACTTTCCTTGATGATCAAGGACGACCCAAGTCCACAAAGGCTTGGGTCCCCCTCTCAAACTGATATGTTAATTGCATGTGCAGGCGGCTCCAGGAGGAACTATTAATAGTCATTGGATTGTTGATAGTGGGGCTTCCAGGCACATGACGGGCGACTATCGTCTTCTTTTCGACGTGCGAAGTATAAGAGGAGGATATGTTGCGTTTGCTGGAGACAAAGGAGGGTATATCACCGGCGAGGGAATGATCTCAAATGGAGTTGTGAGTTTCGACAAAATCAATTATGTGCAACAGTTGGATCACAATCTCCTGAGTGTGTCTCAGATCTGCGACAAGAAGTTCACTGTGCATTTTGATGATGCCGGTTGTTATGTGCTGAAGCCAGGATTCAAGATTCCCGAAGAATGGATTCTCTTATCAGCACCAAGAGTTAATGATTTGTATGTCCTCGATATGAGCCAAGCAATAACCAAGTCCAAACAAGTTACTTGCTTTATTTCAAAAGCCACTGAAAAGGAGGCGATCTCTTGGCACAGACGGGTGGGTCATATTCACCTCAGAAAAATGAATCACCTTGTCAAAAACAATCTGGTGAGAGGTGTCAATGTGAAGAATTTTCAACTTCAAGATGTCTGTGTGCCGTGTCAGAAAGGGAAGCAGATCAAGAAATCACATCCATTGAAGAAGGTTAACACGGTAAATATGCCACTCGAACGTCTGCATATGGACCTTTTCGGCCCAGCCAAACACAAGAGTGTGCATGGGGAAGTTTTCTGCTTGGTAGTAACTGATGACTATTCAAGATTTTCATGGGTTGATTTCATGGTCCACAAGAGCGAGACTCCAGAAATTCTAAAGAATTTGATCACCTTGTTGGAAAATCTTTATAATCTAAAGGTGAGGCGAATTCGAAGCGACAACGGAACCGAGTTCAAAAACAGGGTTATGGATGAATTTTGCACTGCAAAAGGAATCCTTCATGAATACAGCTCTCGGTACACGCCACAACAAAACGAAGTCGCTGAAAGAAAGAACAGAACCTTAATTGAGACTGCAAGAACCATGTTGGTTAAGTCTCAGCTTCCAGTTCGATTCTGGACTGAAGTTGTTGCCTCGGCTTGCTACACGTTAAACAGGGTTCTCACAGTGAAAAGACATGGCAAAACGTGCTTCGAACTCCTACACAAGAAGACTCCTGACTTGGAATATCTAGAACCTTTTGGTGCACCATGTACCATGATTGAGCCTGACGGGAAGTTTGGTGCCAAAGCTATCGAAGGTTACTTCCTTGGGTATGCTACTCCTAATCTGCGAGTATGGAACCTGACTACCAAGAAGATTGAAGAGTGGGGTGAAGTAAAAGTTCAAAGATATTCTAATCCACCGAAGCCTTCTGGAGATCCATGGATGTTCGATTATGATGGTCTTTTCGACTCATTCAATCTGCCGACATTTGATGATGACAATGCAATTGCTCAAATGTTGTCTGAAAGCGAGAATGCGACTGGCTCTCAGTTAGCTCGCCCAATCATTGTTGACTCACAAGCATCTTCTTCTGTCAACAATCTCGTTTCAAATGAGGTGTTTAATGATGCTGTCGACTACAATTTGTCATCGGAAGATGAGGAGTATGTTGATGCAAATGATGGTGAAGCACGGGGTCCGGTTCAAGGTACTTCAGAAGCAACGGATCCAGTGTCTGCGCCAATTGTCCAAGAAGAAAATGCATCATCTTCTACAACTCAACAACTTCAGAATGATATCGGGAATTTAAATATCAATAACTTGAGGACCAATGTTGACATTCCTCTAGTTCCTGAAACCCGAATTCATAACATTCATCCTCAGCAGAATATTATAGGTGATGTTCTCAGTGGTGTAAGGACAAGGAATCAAATCAGAAATAACGAAAATGCTGGCTTGTATGCTGAGATACGAGAATCGGGACAACAAAATGATTGGTCTTTCGCCTGCTATGTTAGCCAAGAAGAGCCTAGATCTTGGAAGGAGGCTTTGAAAGATGATTCCTGGGTGGAAGCCATGCAAGAAGAACTTCAGCAGTTCGAGAAGTTGGGCGTATGGAAATTGGTTGATAGGCACGACCACTACAAGAAGATCGGAACTCGTTAGGTGTTTAAGTGCAAGAAGGACGACCGTGGGATTGTTGTCCGAAACAAAGCAAGGTTAGTTGTTCAAGGCTTCAGTCAGATAGAAGGTATTGACTACAATGAAGTGTATGCACCTGTTGCACGTCTGGAGGCTATTAGAATCTTTCTAGCCTACGCATCCTTCAAGAAATTCAAGGTGTACCAGATGGATGTTAAAAGTGCTTTTCTTCACGGAGTAGTCGAAGAGGAAGTATATGTCGAGCAACCACCGGGGTTTGAAGATCCATTACATCCTGACAGAGTTTTACTACTTAACAAAGCGTTATATGGTCTTCATCAAGCACCTCGAGCCTGGTATGAGACACTGTCTACCTACCTGCTGAACAACGGGTTTAGACGGGGTTTGATCGATTGTACCCTCTTCATCAAAGAAAAAGGTGAAGATCTTCTGTTGGTACAGGTATACGTCGATGACATTATCTTTGGTTCTACCGATGATAAGTTATGCAAGGAATTTGAGAAGGTGATGCAAGATCGATTCGAGATGAGTGCGATGGGTGAAATGACGTTCTTCTTGGGTTTGCAAGTTAATCAGTCCGAATCTGGAATTTTTATCCATCAAACCAAGTACGTCGGAGACATCTTGAGCCGGTTCCAGATGTCCGATTCGAAGCCAATTTCTACTCCTCTTCCGCAGAATCACGGGATTACTCCGGATGAAAAAGGGGAAGCTATGGATTCTTCACTTTATCGTGTTATGATTGGATCTTTAATGTATCTCACCGCATCAAGACCCGACATTATGTATCCAACGTGCCTTCTCGCCAGATACCAAGCGAATCCGAAGGTCTCTCACTATGCTGCTGTCAAAAGGATTTTTCGTTATCTGAAGGGTTGCCCTGACACCGGGTTATGGTACCCTAAGGATGATAACTTCGATCTCAAGGCTTACAGTGATTCTGATTTCGGCGGCTGCAAGAAAGATGGAAAATCAACTACAGCAGGATGTCAGTTCTTAGGCAATCGCCTAGTCACTTGGCAGTACAAGAAGCAGACATGTGTGGCTACGTCTACATGTGAAGCGGAATACATTGCTGCGTCTAGTTGCTGCTCCCAGGTTCTATGGATCCAACAACAGATGCGGGACTACGGTTTTGAATTCCTAACTACTCCTATTTATGTTGATAATTATGCTGCCTTACAGATCACTAGAAATCCGGTGCAGCATTCAAAGACTAAGCACATCGAAATTAAGTATCACTTCATACGTGATTGCTTTGAGAAAAGGCTAATCGATGTTGCTTACGTCCACACTGATGACCAACGTGCCGACCTTTTTACCAAATCATTTGACAAATCAAGATTTGACTATTTATTATTGGTAAATGGCATTAAGGTCAAGCAAGAGTAAAACCAACATCGGAAAATCATTTTTGTAGATACCTTTGGGTTTTAAATTTATCTTAGTTTGTTGATTTTAGGGGGAGTAAAATTTGAAAAATCCAAAAACTTTGAAAAATTTCAAAAACACAAAAACAATAGAAAAACAAAATTGAGTTTCCTAGCAAGCAAAAGAGAAAATGATAGTACATCAGTGGTCTGTCTAAACCTCTTTAAACCTTAAATGAAAAACGATAAGCAGCTCTATATATGACGTATCGGTAGGCTCACAATCATTTTAAAGTGTGCAGGGTGATATAAACTTAAATCGACTGAAGACTGGGTGGGAACCATTCATTGGCATATGGTCTTAGTACCGAAATTTCGTTTGAGAGATTGCCGAGGTTCTGAGATATTCGGTTTTTATGCTGCTTATCATCTGGGTATCATGGTTGTATCTTTTACCGAAAAATAACGGGGACGCAAGTCTAGATCTTCCATGATACCATACATACGTGTACATACTGCATACGACCTCAATAAGTGATCAACAATCACATGTCCACAAAATAAGTGATAAAATATCACATTTATCCGGGAGTCAAGTTCGTCTCTCTGCTGTACGAAAGTACTGACCTGTTCACGGACTTGCTCCTGTGCCCTCATGCATCGAAAATCAAGTTCCTCATCAATAAGTGATTCTATCACATAGGGCTTGTTTTCAAATAAAAATAAGTGAGAATCTCACATCATATACGGTCAACAGATGATAATCGGTATACTTACCGGTAAGATGAACCCTCGTGCATACCTTGATACGGGAATGTGTCGTGATGTGGATGAACACCGGTCGGTAAGTATAAATCATACCTTAACGTATCCCCTCGCCATGATTACAAATGATAAGTTGAGCTTAAGTGGATAACAATACCGATAATCGTTATAGGATGCTTATCTAAATGTTAACTAATTGAACAAAGAGAGCGTTTTGACATGACCATACACTGATATGATTCTCTTACCCTCGAAACTCGCAAAAAGAATGTTGGTATATATTTATTTACTGCTTTCAGTCGTTACATTTGAAATATTCTAAAATACCAAAAAGATTTTAGGTGTGTTTTAATATAAACTTTCTAAAAACCAAAAAGATTTTATTTCTAATTTATTTTAGATCGTACGATGTTGGTACTCGATCAGATACCTGGCAAGCCGAGATACTTCATAAAACTGACCTTTGCAGAACTTCATAACGGGCAATTTTTCAAAACGGTCGTTTCTGAAAACTTTTAAGAATTTGAAGGGTTTGATTTGCAAATTCCCAAAATCCAAAGCAACTAAATCTTCATAAATGGTCAGAATTTGCAAGTTTTTGAAAGTCAAAAACTAAAATTGATAAATTTGTTAAACTTTCAAACTGTCGGACGGTGATTGATTGAACAATGGTCACATGTGTGTCGCTTGCTTATGATATTCCAGGCAGTTGTTCTCATTACGCGTTTAGATTTCTTGCATGTGCAGATTCTAAAGGCAAGGAGAACATGGTCGATGACAAGCTTCGGAATGAAGACACGACGTGAAGGCACTCAAGTGATGAAGATGATCGAGTTGCCGCTGACCATCATCAACACCACAAGGATCTCAACTTGTAAAGATCAAGACTTTCACGAGCATAACTCAAGGGGGAGCTTATGTTAAGGGGGAGTTTGTCAACACACTTCCTACATGCAACGGGGAGTTTGTTGATACACTTTCTGCTTTCAAGACGTGAAGACTTTAAAGATCCTCCGACATTGAAGACTTAAAAGGACGTCAAAGACTTGAAGACACGAAGATCGAGACAAAGCTACAGCCAAGGGGGAGTTTGTTGGTGCACTTATGTCTGTACTTTGTCTGTATTTCGTCATGATACAAAACGATGTCTTGTGTTAGTCTGGGTTACGTTTTAGGTTTGTTATTATGTGTGTTCGATGTAAGTTTGACCAAGTCAACCATCCTCCTGGTTTGACTTGGCCAAACAGTTAACACATGTTTTGTAAGGTGTGTGTGTCGAAGGATGAGTCATCGAAGGATTGTTTAGATCCTTCGATGAGCTCGAAAGATAACCTTCGATGGATGTTGTCAGACTTCGAAGGATATCATCCTTCGAGGTATATGTGGATCCTTCGATAGGTTTCAGATCGATAGATGATCCTTCGATCAGTCTATCTGATCCTTCGACCATACGAGCTGAAATGGGTATATATACTCATGTAGTGTGTTCACTTCATTTTAGACAAGAGAGGTGAAAGGTGTGTGAGAGGTCTTGTAGAGAGCACTCTGCTGAGAGCACACACACACGAGAGAGAGAGTTTGCAAAACACATTTGTAAACATTGAGCTTGTAACCGAACCTTTCATACGTATTAATACAAGTGGTGTTAATCGGTGAAGATTGTGTGTTGTGTTTGTGCTTGTTCTATCTCGGTTTGCATGCTAGCTTGGATTCCGCACTTGCTAGTGTGTTAGACATAACAAGGATTAGGTTGAACCTCAACCTCCGAGGGACCTACACCTATTTTGACTATTCTCCCAAAATTTCGTACTTTTCAAAACATTTCAAAATTTCCAAGTCTCAGTTTTAAATAATCACTTTTTACCATAACTCTTTCAAGTCATCCTCTTGAATAAATTTCCAGACGAAATTTCCTAAAGGAGGGGAGACTGTAACGCCCTGGGTTTTTATACTTTCTATATTTGGAAACCCTTGCTTGAAATCCTATTTTTGGAAACCCTTTAACCTTGTAATCGTTCCTTCATTGTAATCGATGTAAAACCCGAGACTTGGATTGTAAATAAAACTCGTATTTCTTTAATTTCATGTTAAATATACCTTATACATGCTCATACATTCAATTTCATGAAACAATTGATGCTTATTCGTAATTCTTGGAAACTATGTGCTAAACTTGCAAATATGTGAAACTTATGCATAAAACATGTTTTGATCATAAATGATACTTAAATACGACCTTCATACGCTTGATTATACTTGGTTTATGTTCCTCATACTTGATTTGCCCTTAAACTATGCTTTTATGGCGAAAACAGCCCCTAAAACACCTAAAAACCCTAATTTAGAAACTTCAGGGGCCAAATTGCAATTTAAGGAAACTTCTGCCTCCCCCCTTGTCACGGCCCGCATAAACTAATCTTGTCCCCTACGCGGCCCGCGTAAACAGTGGATCTGGAGTCGGCTCGTTAACAGCCTTGTATTGGTCGTGATTTTGGTGAGTTTTGATTGGTTTTAAGTGTGTTTCTTGCATTTATGACTCACAACCACTACCCACAACCCTTCCCCTATAAATACCACACTAATCCAAGTCCTAAACACTTTACGAACCTGCTCACAACTCTCTCAAACACTCAAAATCGTTGCTACAATCTGAAGTTCGGACAGAAGCACTACACTTCACTAAAGTGAGCATAACTCACTCATTTCTTATCCTTTTTAGCTCATTCTTTTTCCAGAACACTTGGATCGACCTTAGCTTCGATTCCATGAGTATTTCACAGTGAATAAGTCCCTGGAACTCCAGCAAATAGGCTTCAAAGTCCACTGTTCATTTTGTTTTGAATCAAACTTTCTTTATACTTGTTTAAACTTGAGTCTAACTCACTCAAACCCACGTCCTTATGCTTATAACCACTTCTATGGTTAGTTAAGCTTAAAAATGGGGCTGAGACATACGAAATCAGAGGTTAAACCTCACATATATTCTGTTTTGTTTAGGGTTTTTAACCCACAAGTGATATCCAAGCTTCAATCTTGATGAAGGTGTGATTATGGACTAACATGGGTTGTCCAACATAGAATCCCCACATCACTTGATGATTTCTCATAGTGTAGTTGTTTGTATTCTTGTATATTTCATAGTTCATGACCCTCCTTGTATGTTTTTACATCAAGTGTAGTGGTGAACACATAAGAGGTGCCTAAATGGAAGCTTGTTCTTTCTACCTCCTACATAATTTCCATGAAACTTAGAGGTACCTAAATGAAGATTTAATCTTCTACATCATGCTTGACTATTGGAGTTAGTAATACATATTACATAAACTATATAATACATAAACATATTATCCGAATAATCGAATCTTTGATGATGAACTAGTGTTCATAAGTCAAGGTACTAGATTATATCATCCTAGACTTTGATAACTTGTCACGATTCTAATGGAACCTTGTTCCATGAAAACATTTAAACTCCTTAGAGTTTCCTAATGTCAAGAACAAGTATCATATGTACTGGGTGATTATTTTCATATGTTATTTTCATGTTGCTTTAAATTCCGAATCTCGACTCTAAACACGCTTGAACTTTAACCCTTATACATTCGATCTCCAAATCTCTTGCTCGTCAACAATTGGATAATCGGAAAGCATATGCAATTTTGTGAGTATACTTGACCCATTTTACCGTTTTCACACTTTTGGGTGTAACATGTTATTATATACAAAACACACTTACTATACATATTCTTATGCAAATGTACAAACAAACAATCTAATACATGCTTACTATTTGTTATGCTTGATTCGTGTTTTCTGGACCATACTTTTGTGATGATCTTGTCATTAGCTTCGTACGAGCCTCCATTTAACATGTATAGCGCTATAGGAGTAACGCACCGCCAGTAGACTAGTGGTCATGTTAAATTTCATTCATACTTGCGTAAACAGAGGGTTGACTTGTAAATCGCATGCCAGTTTATACGTTAATCTTGATAACTAGGTTTGCCATGTGGATTGTTCCTTATCATTTTTTTATACTTATATACTATGCACCAAACTTGTATGCTCGCCAATACCTTTTGTATTGAACTACACTTTTAAAACATGTTGCAGTTTTAGCGATGATGTTGGTGATGCATGGAATCTAGTAGGATGCTTAGATACACACTTTAAATATGTATTCTTGTTATATTGTATTTCGTTACTCATGTTGTATTTATTTCAACACTTTGTAATTGAACCTTTAGAAATGAAATGAAAATTTATTATTTAAATACTTGTCACAAATAGTGTTATGAAGTCTCTTGCAATCTATTTCGTCTCACTCCGATGTTTCCGCCATCGGTTGGGGTGTGACATGAATAAGCTGACTATCAAGAATCGCTATCCCCTGCCTCGAATCGATGATTTGTTTGATCAATTACAAGGCGCAACGTGTTTTTCGAAGATTGATTTACGCTCAGGCTATCACCAGTTACGCATTCAGGAGGAAGATATACCGAAAACCGCTTTCCGCACCCGATACGGCCATTATGAATTCGTCGTAATGCCCTTTGGTTTAACCAACGCACCCGCGGTTTTAATGGATTTGATGAATCGCGTGTGTAAACCATTTCTTGACTGTTTCGTCATCGTATTCATAGACGACATCCTTATCTATTCGAAGTCGAAAGCCGAACACGCGCAACATCTACGTTTGATTCTCGAACTACTCCAGGGGAATCGACTTTATGCCAAGTTCTCCAAGTGCGAATTTTGGCTAGAGGAGGTTCAATTTCTCGATCACATCGTCAATAGTCAAGGTATACACGTCGACCCCGTGAAGATCGAAGCTGTTAAGAGTTGGGTTACTCCAAAATCACCATCCGAAGTTCGTTCGTTCCTCGAATTGGCGGGCTATTACCGTCGATTCATCGTTGACTTCTCAAAAACCGCCGTTCCGCTTACTTCTCTCACGCATAAAGACAAGCCTTTTGTTTGGGCAACTGAACAGGAGCAAGCCTTTCGAACTCTAAAGCATATGCTCTGCAATGCTCCCATTCTCGCACTACCCGACGGAAACGATGACTTTGTGGTCTATTGCGATGCCTCGAACCTTGGTCTTGGTTGTGTTCTCATGCAACGGGATAAGGTTATCGCCTACACGTCTCGTCAGCTCAAGATCCACGAGAAGAATTATACAACCTATGACCTCGAGCTTGGCGCAGTTGTTTTTGCGTTGAAGATATGGCGACACTACCTTACGGTACCAAGTGTACGGTCTTCACCGACCATAAGAGCCTACAACACATCCTCAACCAAAAGGAACTGAATATACGCCAACGCCGATGGGTTGAACTTCTTAACGATTACGACTGTGAGATTCGTTATCACCCTGGCAAAGCAAATGTTGTGGCCGATGCTCTAAGTAGACGAAGCTATTTGCATAGCATTCGTAATACTCACGCCCAGCACGACCTTGAAGCCTTGATTCGTGACGCTCAGCACACCTATTTTGTGGAAGATACCATGCGAGAGGAAATGAAAAAGTGTGGTGTTGAATCGCACTTTGTCACCAAATTGAACGGTGTCTATTACTAACTAGATCGCATCTGGATTCCATGTCGCAATAACCTTCGAAATATATTGTTGACTGAGGCGCACAAGTCTCGATATTCTATTCATCCTGGCACCGACAAGATGTACCATGACCTTCGTCTACGGTATTGGTGGCCTGGAATGAAGAAAGATATCGCAGTCTATGTTTCAAAGTGCCTGAATTGTTCGAAATTCAAGGCCGAGCAACAAAGACCCTCTGGCTTGCTTGTTCAACCCGAGATCCCGATGTGGAATTGGGAGAGTATAGCTATGGACTTTATAACGAAACTTCCGCGTACACCTTCAGGTCATAATAGCATCTGGGTTATCGTTGACTGTTTGACTAAATCTGCTCATTTTCTGCCGATACGAGAAGACTTTAGGGTAGAAAAATTAGCCCGGATCTACACCGACGAGATCATCTATCGACACGGGATGACTCGTGATATCATTTCTGACCGCGATGGTCGGTTTACCTCGCGTCTTTGGGAAACATTTCAATCTGCTATCGGTACTACTCTTAATCTAAGTACGGCTTTCCATCCCCAAACTGACGGTCAGACTGAAAGAATGATTCGAACCCTTGAAGACATGCTTCGCTCGTGTGTCATAGACTTCAGTGGTAATTGGGACGCGCACTTACCTTTGGTCGAATTCTTGTACTATAACAGTTATCATTCTAGCATTCAAATGGCACCATTTGAGGCACTATACGGAAGAAAATGTCGATCGCCGATTGTGTGGCAAGAGATCGGAGATGCGCAAATAACCGGTTCGGAGCTGCTGCAAGAAACGACTGACAAAATCCTCCAAATTCGAGACAATTTGCTGAAAGCTCGGAGTTGTCAGAAAAGTTACGCTGATAGACCCCGCAAGCCCCTTGAATTTGACGTTGGCGATCACGTACTCCTAAAGGTTTCACCTTAGAAGGGTGTGATCAGATTTGGTAAGAAAGGAAAGCTCGCACCTCAGTATGTTGGACCCTTTAAAATCCTGGAAAGGATTAGCAAAGTGGCCTACAGACTCGAACTACCAAATCACGCTTCCGCAAAAGTCAGGGTGTGACACACTCTGCCTTTCCTAAGGCAGGCGCACCGCACACCATTTTTGAAAATGAATGAGTGATTAGATCGAGATCAGGTGTGAAAGCCGCAAACTCTCGATTGGATTGCTTGCCCGACGCATGTTTTTACTACAAACACGAGAATTTGCGTTGAATCGGGAGTGAAATCTGTACTTCGACGCAATTCTCTCTCGCTAATCTCGTGATTCTATCACACAAACATGAACGAGGTCGTTAAGTTAGGGGTGAAACCCGCATCTTAATGACTAGTTCCAATCTCTATTTTGGTTTTACAAAACTCTCACCAAAGTCTCGATGGATTTCAACGACTCGAGTTGCGTGAATAACCGAAAGGATGCGTGTCAGCCACCGCGTATCGGTGATAGAGCATAGTCTATTAGGCCAAAATGTATACACGAAGTCCTTGAGAATAGTAGAATCACTTTGGGTAGTCGACGTCTATCAAGCCAGGACAATCTATTTTCGATTTCACGCTCGCAATCGCTAATTTTATGTGTTTCAATTCCGAGCCCGCATTCGCTGACTCTGTGATTTGTCGCTTTTTCATGATAACCTTTGTGTGTTTTATGTGGTTTTATGTGTTTATGTGTTTTGATTTTGATGATTTATACGCTTTTCGCTGTTCGCTTTAACTCGCACTGTACATCTATCTCAATACGGTAACAAATCGCTGCTACACTGTCCAAGCCAGGTGGCAACACCTGATATGATGATCAAGAAGTATATCCGTGCTTTACCAGATTGTGTTGCTGACTTCGTGCAAGCTCCGAAGAGAACAACAATTGAAGAGACTTACCTACTCGCTGCTGAGATAAATGACAAGCGGGTTCTCGCTGGGTACTTCAAGAACACTCTGAAGAGCCTTCATCAAGCAACCGTTGCTCCCACCGCTGAAACCGCCGCTGCACCGCAAGCTTCAAAGTCCTCCCGTCACAAGAGAAAGAACAACAACAACAACAGTAGCAAGAATTGCGCTGTCACAGCCGCCGCTCCACTCCAAGCTGTACCTACTCAACCGCAGCCTCAAAACCGCCAAGTAGCGGCACCGGTGACTAATGCACCGCTGGCCAAGCGTGCATATACTGGTCCTCACCCGGCTTGCCCTACCTGTACCTATCATCATCCCGTGGGGATTGCTTGCAGGTTTTGTGTTAACTGCAACATGTACGACCACATTACTACCAATTACCGTACTGGTCAACGCCAAGCTCCAACTCAAGGTCAAGCTCCTGCACCACAAGCTCTCCTTCCTGCTCCCTAGGGCCCACAAGAAGCTCCTGCACCCGCTGCTCAGGCTAGAGCTTGCTTTGCATGTGGTGATCCCAACCACTTTGCAAACATGTGCCCCAACAGAGCAGCAGCCAGTAGCCTGCGGACGTGCTTTCAACATTAACGCCTGCCAAGCTCAAGCAGATAACAACGTGGTTAATGGTACATTCCTCGTAAATGGAATATATGCTTCGTGTTTAATTAATACTGGAGCCGATAACTGTTTTGTGTCGTTAGAATTCAAAAAGCTCCTTAATCGTAAGCAAGCCCATCTCCCTAAGATGTTCGACGTTGAAGTTACCACTGGAAGAACCGTTACTGTTCGTTCTGTCCTACGTGATTGTACGCTTGAACTTAACAATCACGTCTTCCCTATCGACCTTATTCCGATGCAGCTCGGTAGCTTTGATAAAATGATTTGATTTTCGCTCGCTAATGGTGATCAACTTTGCGTGTATGGCGAAACTCCTTTGAAGAATCTCAAACTTATGTCGTGTATCCAGGCAAGCAAGTATCTCCGCAAGGAATACAAGGCTTTCTTGGCTCACATCGTAGTAGCGGAGAAGGAAAATAAAGAGAAGGCAATAGATAAGGTGCCTGTGGTTCGTGATTTTCCTCGTGTCCATCCTGATGATTTACCTGGTTTACCGCCCTCTCGTGATATCAACTTTCGCGTTGATCTCATTCCTGGAGCAAATCCTGTTGCTAAAGCTCCCTATCGCCTCGCTCCGTCTGAAATGCGCGAACTCTCGAGTCAACTCCAGGAATTACTTGACAAAGGCTTCATTCGCCCTCGCACCTCTCCCTGGGATGTATCAGTCCTTTTCTTCAAAAAGAAGGATGGGTCGTTCCGAATGTGCATCGAATATACGGAGTTGAATTGTAACGCCCTGCATTTTTATACTTTCTATATTTGGAAACCCTTGCTTGAAATCCTATTTTTGGAAACCCTGTAACCTTGTAATCGTTCCTTCATTGTAATCGATGTAAAACCCGAGACTTGGATTGTAAATAAAACTTGTATTTCTTTAATTTCATGTTAAATATACCTTATACATGCTCATACATTCAATTTCGTGAAACAATTCATGCTTATTCGTAATTCTTGGAAACTATGTGCTAAACTTGCAAATATATGAAACTTATGCATAAAACATGTTTTGATCGTAAACGATACTTAAATACGACCTTCATATACTTGATTATACTTGGTTTATATTCCTCATACTTGATTTGCCCTTAAACTACGCTTTTATGGCGAAAACAGCCCCTAAAACACCTAAATATCCTAATTTAGAAACTTCAGGGGCCAAATTGCAATTTAATGAAACTTCTGCCTCCCCCCTTGTTACGGCCCGCGTAAACTAATCCTGTTCCCTACGCGGCCGGCGTAAACAGTGGATCCGGAGCCAGCTCGTTAACAGCCTTGGATTGGTCACGATTTTGGTGAGTTTTGATTGGTTTTAAGTGTGTTTCTTGCATTTATGACTCACAACTACTACCCACAACCCTTCCCCTATAAATACCACACTAATCCAAGTCCTAAACACTTTACAAACCTCCTCACAACTCTCTCAAACACTCAAACTTATCCTTTTTAGCTCATTCTTTTTCCAGAACACTTGGATCGACCTTAGCTTCGATTACATGGGTATTTCACAGTGAATAAGTCCCTGGAACTCCGGAAAATAGGCTCCAAAGTCCACTATTCGTTTTGTTTTGAATCAAACTTTGTTTATACTTGTTTAAACTTGAGTCTAACTCACTCAAACCCACGTCCTTATGCTTATAACCACTTCTATGGTTAGTTAGGCTTAAAAACGGGGCTGAGACATACGAAATCAGAGGTTAAATGTCACATATATTCTGTTTTGTTTAGGGTTTTTAACCCACAAGTGATGTCCAAGCTTCAAGCTTGATGAAGGTGTGATTATGGACTAACTTGGGTTGTCCAACATAGAATCCCCACATCACTTGATGATTTCTCATAGTGTTGTTGTTTGTATTCTTGTATATTTCGTAGTTCATGACCCTCCTTATATGTTTTTACATCAAGTGTTGTGGTGAACACATAAGAGGTGCCTAAATGGAAGCTTGTTCTTCCTACCTCCTACATGATTTCCATGAAACTTAGAGGTACCTAAATGAAGATTTAATCTTCTACCTTGTGACACCTGGGTCACCATGACCATCAAACAAATACCAAGCCAATGAAATATTATATTTCATACTTGGGATCTGTATAAATATGTGTATCTTTTGCACATATCATTTCTTGTTCGATTTCGGGCTTTAAATCGCTTTCTGGAATGTTATACGCGAGCTGATACGTAAATATAACCAGTTTAATGCAATGAACACTCCGTAATAGTGAAATAGGCTTAACATACCTTAAATAACCTTTACATAACTTAGAAATAAGTTTCGAAGGCTTTGGTATGGCAAAATCAAGTTAAATCGCTTACAGGGACTAAAATTGACAAACTGCGAAAGTATGCCAATTTGAACTGTAACAGACATTCTGGAACATGGCCATAAGTTAAACACACCCTAAATATCCTTTACATATCTTAGAAATAGGCTTTGAGGGGTTCGGTGTGCTAAAATAAACTTTTGGGTCATTCAGGGACTAAAAGCGTCAAAAAGTGCACAAGTTTGCAATTTCGCGCATAACGTACGTTCTGAATACCGCCGGACATCAAAATTTATTTAAGCACTAAAATATTTTATTTTAGTTTTTGGCATAAGAAAAATCCATTCGTCGTGCAATTTGGATCGTTTTTCGCGCTTATGCGCATTCCGTCGTAATTAAGCGAACATCGCGATCGTACGACCAAACGAACCAACACCCGGCATATTTTTGAGCATGTTTCATGTCCAAAATGTTTAGGCATCATTTTAGGGCCTTAACATTGGCTTAACGGGCCTTAAACGTGTCGGAAATGGCTTTAATGCATAATAGGGACCAAAACTGTCATTTTTGAAAGTTGTTTCTGATCAGCAAGGCCAGGCGGCCCGTGTAAGATCCTGGTGTATCTTTACGCGGTCCGTGTCAGCTTCCCAGATTAGTAAAACCTGCTTTACAGCCTGTTAACAGCTGTTATGCACTCTTAAACCCACTTCCACATGTTGATTCCTGATGGTAGGGGCCATTTTGAGTTACTTTGGTGTTGCAACAAGTGTAGGGACAAGATCAAAGCACGTTATTCGATAAACGATCCTAACGGTCTTGCAAATCCTATAAATACCCATCAAGATCACTTGCAAAACCCACTTGAAATCTGATTTTTCTCTAAGTTGGGGTGTTTCATCACCTCATACCTGAGAATACTTGGATTATCAATCTTGCGGGGGCCCTTTGTAAGTATTCTTTCGTTCTTTTCCATTCGTTTTAGCGTTAAAGTCAAACTTTGTTTGACTTTCTGCATTGACCAGGTTATGGTCAATGCGAAGTTCGTTTGAACTTCATAACGTGAGCGTAATCACGATGGTTATAGTCCCTAGTGACTGTACCTACGGATTTCCACGATATCCAGGCTCAGTGATGAGTCGTAGTTTCGGCCAGAATACGTATTCCTGCGTATTTTGTAACCAAACAACTTGTGGGTATCAAAACCGTTTGTTTTGACACTAAACCTGTTTTCTAAACTTAGTTAAGCATGTTTTAACATGCTTAGCTCGTCACTTTTAGTTTAGTGCTTATATAGGGTCGTAAGGTAAGCGATCTAAACAATCGCTTATACTTTCGAACCCGACCCGTTTGGTCGATCATTAGTATCCGACCAAACACATTAGGTGACATTATGGTCACGACGTATAGTTAGTTGTATGATAGGTTGTTTATATGCCTTAGGTAAACTACCAAAATGCCCTTTTCATGTATAATTGGTAATTTAGCATATGTAACCTAAACTTTTGTCACATAACTAATTATACAACATGATTAGACTTGTATAGGCATATAACACTTGTCATAGGACTAGTTAGACGTCTCGAACGCGCTTTGCGCGCACGACACGTTAAAGTAGCGATGGGTCGAAAGCACTTAGGTTAGGTTTCATTGTAGTATGTAGGCTTTGTTAAACCATATTACATGAGTTCCCATATTCATTTGGTTTACGAACCCTCATTCTATCCGATCCTCCGATTTAGGTCTGTTTATTAATATAGATACCTATATTAGGTGCCGTTTGATATTCATGACCTTCTAGCTTTGCTTGGTGGATATCAAAAATCTATTGAGCAATCACAGGTGAGTACATAGACCCCTCTTTTACTGTTTTCAAACTGTTTTGGGGTGAAACACATGTGCCTACTTGTTACTTTTATGCTTTCCATGTTTTCACATCATATACTTGCTATGTTCATTAGTACATTTATAGTACGTGATTTACATTACATTTCATGCTATGTATGCCCATTGTGTGCATATTTAGTACATTGTTTTACATTACATTTCATGCTATGTATGCCCATTGTGTGCATACTTAGTACATTGTTTTACATTACATTTCATGCTATGTATGTCCATTGTGTGCATACTTAGTACATTGTTTTATATTACATTTCATGCTATGTATGTCCATTGTGTGCATACTTAGTACATTGTTTTACATTACATTTTGTTGCATATGCTCATCCAGCATGTGAACACCTTATATTGCATTTTGTGAACCATTTGACAATAGACATTTGACTATACCTAAACATTTCTACAATAGTTAAACATTACATCTTGATGGTTTGGTTTGAGTAAGTGATTTAAGTAACGAGGTGTGTGTAATATAATACTAGCACGGTGGATACGCCACTGGTACTTCCTATATATAAGTGTTAGTATGGTATTACATATCATAGCGTTATTTGAATCATTTCAATTTGAGACATATAACATTTTATATAAATAACATACTTTTCACAAGACATTGATTTACAAACAACTTATCTTATACAAACTCATTTTACATTGTTATTCATTTAACCATACATTATTCTCTTATTTATACATATCATCTGAACTTATTGTTTTTCAAACGATTTACAAAACAAATCAATTTACAAGGTTCATGACTAAACATTATTAAACATTTTCTTAAACTTACAAGTCATGTATCCTATTTTCACAAAACCTATGTATCTCACAGGCATTTTTATGCTGACGTACCTATTTTCACATGTGTTTTTAGGAGTTGATGCATAGGACTTATCGAGACATACTTAGGCGGACCTGTGCCTTAGTGACTTAAAACGAGACAAGAACTAGTTAATTTTTGTTATGTACTCTTTGTTTGAAAATAAAATATAACTTCAATTGCCATGGATTTGAAACAATTAATTCTGTTACAACACTCCCCGACGTTTCCGCCACGTTTCGTTGCCTCACGTGGTCGGGGTGTGACAGAAAAGATGGTATCAGAGCCCATGGTTATAGGGAATTAGCTTATTAGTAATGCTTTGACCTTGTCTATAACCTTCCTAGGACCCTAACGCGAGTTTACTTGCGTTTAGTCATAAAACAATACCGTCACCTATCCTTAGGCGACGACCTCAACAAGAACATAAATTTCAAAACCCCCTTGAAAACTAATCGTCTGTTCTAGGATGATGGATTACTAGGTTTTGAACCCTCTATTGTAAGGTTTTGAACCCTCTGTTATATGGTTTTGAACCCCTTTGAATTTTCAAAATCTCGTCAAGGTTTTGGGTCCTAAATAATGTGAACACGTGCAAACTGGAAGAGTGAATGCCTGTACCTTGAGTTTTCTGTCCAAGGCTAGAGTGTTCGTACAAATCCACATAATCGGACCAGTCACTCTTACCTGGAAACTCTTGGGGTGAGTGTCCACTTATAGGCAAGCATGTCTTCGCGATACATTAGGAGGACCTACTTACTTTGATTCAGCCTTTGTGTGCCGTTTGTTTGCTTCGTGGTTCAAACAAATGACCATCACCCATGATTTGGTCGGTAATTGTAACATACTATTCTTACCCAATGCCATTTCATTTGTTTTCTGTCTTGTTTTCCCTTTTAGAATGCCTCCACGAAGCGAAAATCCGGTATCTATTGAAGAGCTGGCAACTTTCATTACACAGCAACTGACTGCTGCAATCCCGAACTTCGTTGCCCAATGTAACCAAACCCTCAACAACAATAATGCCCCCTGCAACTTCAAGACGTTTAACTCGGCTAAGCCATCAAAGTTTTCTAGGTCTCAAGGAGCGACTGCACTTCTGCAGTGGTTTGAGAGTCTAGAGAGCACCTTCAGACATGTTCAATGTCCAAACGAGCGAAAGGTAGATTTCGCATCTAGTGTCTTTGAGAAACGAGCTTTGACGTGGTGGAATGGTGTGATGAGAGATAGGGGTGCCGATGTGGCACTGGCCCAAACATGGGAAGAGCTTCGAGCTCTAATGATGAAGGAATTTTGCCCTCGTCACGAGATCAGGGCCTTAGAAAGGGAATTCGACGATCTTAAGTAAGACAGCGGTGAACATCGAGCATACACTGATCGATATGAGGAGCTGAGCCTGTTGTGTCCTACCATGGTTACGCCTTTGGATAAGGCGATCGAAACATACATTGATGGTCTCCCTGACTCAGTTCAGGACATTGTTACTGGTAGTAACCCCACTACAGTTAGACAGGCCATTGAGCTATCTGCAACCTTGACTGAATCTCAAATCAGGAAAGGTAAACTTTTTCGAAAAAGTGACAAGAAACCAATTGAGGAATCAAAGACCATGGATGAACAGACTGGATCCCCTAAGAAGTCAAAGAAGCGAAAGGCTTCTCAGAACTTCGCCATGGTTACTCACAAAGATCAAGTCGTCCCCAACCAACCAGCTCAACCCCCTGCTAGGAAGCCATACAATGGAACTTCACCCTTGTGCAACCCATGTAACCTTCATCATCATGCTAAGGTGAAGTGTCGCGAATGCCAAATTTGTGGACTTAAAGGTCATACAGCAAAAGTTTGCCGAGCAGCAGTTGCACCAAATCAAGCTGACAACAATCCTGCTCAAGCTCGCTTTCCACCAGGTTCTTGCTACAATTGTGGCGAGATAGGTCATTTCCGAAGAAATTGCCCAAAGCTTGCTAATGCAAATCCAGCACAAGGATGAGCATCTAACCGACTAGAAGACAACACCCTTTAGAAATAATCACGTCTTATGTATTATTTTCTTTTGTTGTCAAGATCCATGAAATAGTTGTTATCATTGTTTACAAATAAATCTTTTATTTACATTGCAATGTACTTATGTGGTTATATGTATAAACAACATATCCCCTACAATACCGACAATCAAGGAATCATATTCCTTGAAAAGCAAACTACCCCCAAATAATTTTTCTATTTTATGATCTCTTGCGCTTTCCACGAAATTCCTAAGTACCCGTTTCTTCCAAGGAAACGAAGTACAAGGCGCAAGTTACAACACTAGACGAATACCCAAAGTACCACTATAAATCCTTAATAGGGTACCTAAGGGTATTTCCGTAAATCCTAAAAATGTTGTGTTCCTTAATTCGAATATTACGTTTCTTTGAAAACAAAATCGAATTTTTGGGAGATCTTCCTATCTTTTCAGATAGATCCCAGAGGACATTGAAGTCCATCGACTGGTTTCCTGGTGTACCTCGAAATCCATATTCAATCAATAGCAAGATAATAACAAATTAATAATCAAGATTATGTGATTAAGTGCTTATGTGTTCCCTTTTATGTTTTTGTGAGATCCAAATTATGTTATCCAAATCCTCGTAGAATCTTCCATATCTTCGTATAAGGGATTCATAGTAGGATACCCAAAGGTACTACCTAAAATCCTTAATTGACTTCTACGTTGTAGTTAAGTCCCTTGGATTATAAAGTACTACTCCATACTTAGACCCCGTGAGTGGTCTAGATTAACAGATCAATCCAAAAATCTGGTTAGAAACATCATGTGATGATATAGCTGAAAGGACTCCTTGGTGGCCTAATTAAAAGGATCATTTGTCAATCTAATTAAAAGGACCCTATGGTAGTCTAGTCACACTCATCACAGGTTTGATTTTCCTCCCCTAAACATTACATGACAAACTGTGCGGACTATGCAAGGAATTACGTAATTATGGATGCATACATAATTATGGAATTCAGTGCACAGAAACCACAGCGAGTTTTGTCATGTGTCTAGAGTTGACTCGGTTCATTCGCATTTCTGAAGAAATTGTGGAAAATGACTCATTCCGTTCATTTTCGTAAAAGAAATTGTGGAAAATGACTCATTCCGTTCATTTTCGTTTCTGAAGAAATTGTGGAAAATGACTCATTATGTTCATTTTCGTTTCTGCAGAAATTGTGGAAAATGACTCATTCCGTTCATTTTCGTTTCTGCAGAAATTGTGGAAAATGACTCATTCCGTTCATTTTCGTTTCTGCAGAAATTGTGGAAAATGACTCATTCCGTGCATTTTTCGTTTCTGAAGAAATTGTGGAAAATGACTCATTCCGTTCATTTTCGTAAAAGAAATTGTGGAAAATGACTCATTCCGTTCATTTTCGTTTCTGAAGAAATTGTGGAAAATGACTCATTCTGTTCATTTTCGTTTCTGCAGAAATTGTGGAAAATGACTCATTCCGTTCATTTTCGTTTCTGAAGAAATTGTGGAAAATGACTCATTCCGTTCATTTTCGTTTCTGTAGAAATTGTGGAAAATGACTCATTCCGTTCATTTTCGTTTGTAAAGAAATTGTGGAAAATGACTCATTCCGTTCATTTTCGTTTCTGTAGAAATGGTGGAAAATGACTCATTGCGTTCTTTTTCGTTTCTAAAGAATACCCATTAAGGAAAAATGACTCATTCCGTGCATTTTTCGTTTCTGAAAATTTTCCATCGAAGGGAAATGAATATCCCTGATTCTTCCTTCATTTCCATTTCAAAAAAAATGTCCGTTAAGGAAATGACAGGATTATTTCTTGCATATCTCAGGTGGTTATTTGACACAAAGTCACAGATAGACTCCTACGAATAAATTTCGGGACGAAATTTCCTAAAGTAGGGGAGACTGTGACACCTGGGTCACTATGACCATCAAACAAATACCAAGCCAATGAAATATTATATTTCATACTTGGGATCTGTATAAATATGTGTATCTTTTGCACATATCATTTCTTGTTCGATTTCGGGCTTTAAATCGCTTTCTGGAAGGTTATACGCGAGTTGATGCGTAAATGTAACCAGTTTAATGCAACGAACACTCCGGAATAGTTAAATATGCTTAACATACCTTAAATAACCTTTACATAACTTAGAAATAAGTTTCGAAGGCTTTGGTATGGCAAAATCAAGTTAAATCGCTTACAAGGACTAAAATTGACAAACTGCGAAAGTATGCCAATTTGAACTGTAACAGACATTCCGGAACATGGCCATAAGTTAAACACACCCTAAATATTCTTTACATAGCTTAGAAATAGGCTTTAAGGGGTTCGGTGTGCTAAAATAAACTTTTAATCATTCAGGACTAAAAGCGTCAAAAAGTGCACAAGTTTGCATTTTCGCGCATAACTTACGTTCTGAATACCGCCGGACATCCAAAAATTTATGTAAGCACTAAAATATTTTATTTTAGTGTTTGGCATAAGAAAAATCCATTCGTCGCGCAATTTGGATCGTTTTTCGCGCTTATGCGCATTCCGTCGTAATTAAGCGAACATCACGATCGTACGACCAAACGAACCAACACCCGGCATATTTTTGAGCATGTTTCATGTCCACAATGTTTAGGCATCATTTTAGGGTCTTAACGTTGGCTTAACGGGCCTTAAACGTGTCGGAAATGGCTTTAATGCATAACAGGGACCAAAACTGTCATTTTTTAAAGTTGTTTCTGATCAGCAAGGCCAGGCGGACCGCGTAAGATCCTGGTGTATCCTTACGCGGCTCGTGTCAGCTCCCCAGATTAGTAAAACCTGCTTTACAGCCTGTTAACAGCTGTTATGCACTCTTAAACTCACTTTCACATGTTGATTCCTGATGGTAGGGGCCATTTTGAGTTACTTTGGTGTTGCAACAAGTGTAGGGACAAGATCAAAGCACGTTATTCGATAAACGATCCTAACGGTCTTGCAAATCCGATAAATACCCATCAAGATCACTTGCAAAACCCACTTGAAATCTGATTTTTCTCTAAGTTGGGGTGTTTCATCACCTCATACCTGAGAATACTTGGATTATCAATCTTGCGGGGACCCTTTGTAAGTATTCTTTCATTCTTTTCCATTCGTTTTAGCGTTAAAGTCAAACTTTGTTTGACTTTCTGCATTGACCAGGTTATGGTCAATGCGAAGTTCGTTTGAACTTCATAACGTGAGCGTAATCACGATGGTTATAGTCCCTAGTGACTGTACCTACGGATTTCCACGTTATCCGGGCTCAGTGACGAGTCGTAGTTTCGGCCAGAATACGTATTCTTGCGTATTTTGTAACCAAACTACTTGTGGGTATCAAAACCGTTTGTTTTGATACCAAACCTGTTTTCTAAACTTAGGTAAGCATGTTTTAACATGCTTAGCTCGTCACTTTTAGTTTAGTGCTTATATAGGGTCGTAAGGTAAGCGATCTAAACAATCGCTTATACTTTCGAACCCGACCCGTTTGGTCGATCATTAGGATCTGACCAAACACATTAGGTGACCTTATGGTCACGACGTATAGTTAGTTTATGATAGGTAGTTTATATGCCTTAGGTAAACTACCAAAATGCCCTTTTCATGTATAATTGGTAATTTAGCATATGTAACCTAAACTTTTGTCACATAACTAATTATACAACATGATTAGACTTGTATAGGCATATAACACTTGTCATAGGACTAGTTAGACGTCTCGAACGCGCTTTGCGCGCACGACGCGTTAAAGTAGCATAAGCTACCTTAATGGGCCGCGATGGGTCGAAAGCACTTAGGTTAGGTTTCATTGTAGTATGTAGGCTTTGTTAAACTATATTACATGAGTTCCTATACACATTTGGTGTTGGTGCACACATCTGTCGTCTTCATCTTACATCGAGTCTTCGGTTCGTTGCGGTTTGGAACAAGAATGATGTCATCATTCTTGATGATGACATCATCCAAGTGAAGTCATCATTTCAACATCACGTGAAGATTAAATGCTCAAATGAAATCTATTTGTATATTCTCACTAGATGACAAAATAGAAAATGTTTCAAATAGAATTGTATAGAAGCGGATTTCGCTCCTAGGGTAGTAAAAACGTGATTTCGCTCATAATTGCAAGTTTAGGTGATTCCGCCCGGAATCATAAACGTTGATTCCGCTCCTATTGTAACCATGTCATTTCGGGTGGAATTAGACTAGTATATATAGGTGTCTCATGAGCGAAATCAGTAGTGAAGTTCTTGTATTCCATACCGAAGTGCTGCCGGTGTGAAGATCGATTGTACACAACTTTTATTCAATACAATCAGTGTTTTAAGGTGAAGATAAAGCTGTTTCTACCTTTGTTTCTTAGTTTTCGCCTCTGAAACGAAGTTAAACTCCTCTGAATGACTCGTTCGGGTCGGTACACGATCCTACATTTGGTTTACGAACCCTCATTCTATCCGATCCTCCGATTTAGGTCCGTTTATTAATATAGATACCTATATTAGGTGTCGTTTGATATTCGTGACCTTCTAGCTTTGCTTGGTGGATATCAAAAATCTATTGAGCAATCACTGGTGAGTACATAGACCCCTCTTTTACTGTTTTCAAACTGTTTTGGGGTGAAACACATGTACCTACTTGTTACTTTCATGCTTTCCATGTTTTCACATCATATACTTGCTATGTTCATTAGTACATTTATAGTACGTGATTTACATTACTTTCATGCTATGTATGCCCATTGTGTGCATACTTAGTACATTGTTTTACATTACATTTCATGCTATGTATGTCCATTGTGTGCATACTTAGTACATTGTTTTACATTACATTTCATGCTATGTATGTCCATTGTGTGCATACTTAGTACATTGTTTTACATTACATTTTGTTGCATATGCTCATCCAGCATGTGAACACCTTATATTGCATTATGTGAACCATTTGACAATAGACATTTGACTATACCTAAACATTTCTACAATAGTTAAACATTACATCTTGATGGTTTTGTTTGAGTAAGTGATTTAAGTAACGAGGCGTGTGTAATATAATACTAGCACGGTGGATACGCCGCTGGTACTTCCTATATATAAGTGTTAGTATGGTATTACATATCGTAGCGTTATTTGAATCATTTCAATTTGAGACATATAACATTTTATATAAATAACATACTTTTCACAAGACATTGATTTACAAACAACTTATCTTATACAAACTCATTTTACATGGTTATTCATTTAACCATACATTATTCTCTTATTTATACATATCATCTGAACTTATTGTTTTTCAAACGATTTACAAAACAAATCAATTTACAAGGTTCATGACTAAACATTATTAAACATTTTCTTAAACTTACAAGTCATGTATCCTATTTTCACAAAACCTATGTATCTCACAGGCATTTTTATGCTGACGTACCTATTTTCACATGTGTTTTCAGGAGTTGATGCATAGGACTTATCGAGACATACTTAGGCGGACCTGTGCCTTAGTGACTTAAAACGAGACAAGAACTAGTTAATTTTTGTTATGTACTCTTTGTTTCTTGTTTTAAACGATGTAAAATCTCTTGTTTGATAAATAAAATATAACTTCAATTGCCATGGATTCGAAACAATTAATTCTGTTACAACACTCCCCGACGTTTCCGCCACGTTTCGTTGCCTCACGTGGTCGGGGTGTGACATACCTCATGCTTGACTATTGGACTTAATAATACATATTACATAAACTGTATAATACATAAACATATTATCCGAATAATCGAATCTTTGATGATGAACTAGTGTTCATAAGTCAAGGTATTAGATTATATCATCCTAGACTTTGATAACTTGTCACGATTCTAATGGAACCTTGTTCCATGAAAACATTTAAACTCCTTAGAGTTTCCTAGTGTCAAGAACAAGTATTATATGTACTAAGTTATTATTTTCATATGTTATTTTCATGTTGCTTTAAATTCCGAATCTCGACTCTAAACACGCTTGAACTTTAACCCTTATACATTCGATCTCCAAATCTCTTGCTCATCAACAATTGGATAATCGGAAAGCATATGCAATTTTGTGAGTATACTTGACCCATTTTACCGTTTTCACACTTTTGGGTGTAACATGTTATTATATACAAAACACACTTACTATACATATTCTTATGCAAATGTACAAACAAACAATCCAATACATGCTTACTATTTGTTATACTTGATTCGTGTTTTCTGGATCATACTTATGTGATGAACTTGTCATTAGCTTCGTACGAGTCTCCATTTAACATGTATAGCGCTATAGGAGTAACGCACCGCCTGTAGACTAGTGGTCATGTTAAATTTCATTCATACTTGCGTAAACAGAGGGTTGACTTGTAAATCGCATGCCAGTTTATACGTTAATCTTGATAACTAGGTTTGCCATGTGGATTGTTCCTTATCATTTTTTTTATACTTATATACAACGCACCAAACTTGTATGCTCGCCAATACCTTTTGTATTGAATTACACTTTTAAAACATGTTGCAGGTTTAGCGATGATGTTGGTGATGCATGGAATCTAGTAGGATGCTTAGATACACACTTTAAATTTGTATTCTTGTTGTATTGTATTTCGTTACTCATGTTGAATTTATTTCAACACTTTGTAATTGAATCTTTAGAAATGAAATGAAATTTTATTATTTAAATACTTGTCACAAATAGTGTTATGAAGTCTCTTGCAATCTATTTCATCTCACTCCGATGTTTCTGCCATCGGTTGGGGTGTGACAGATTGGTATCAAAGCCATAACTATAGGGAATTAGGAAAAAGTATGAATGCTTTTTACCTAGTCTATAGTTCTAGAGCTTTATTCTTATATTTTGCTTGAACCACATGCATGATACTTTATTTGTTCCTTATTTATTTTCTTTTGGTCTTTTAAACATATATGTCACTTTTGTGTTAATACTTGCTTTATTATTTGTTAATACTTGTTGTATTATTCCCTTCTTATGTGCCATTTTGAAATGTCTTTTACGTGTTATTTTCTTGAGATGCTTTATGTGCTTATACTTATTATTATTTTGAGAATACGTCTTTTACTCATTTATACTAAAATCAAAACCACTCGTAACACACAAACGAGACTACTTCACCAAAATAGGCGTGAAACCCACAATTTGGTGAACAACTCTCAATCGATCTACTTTTTCTTTTTACATGAAATTCACCATCAAGTTAGGAGTGAGATCCTCACCTCGATGGAGAAATTCAAATTTCAAATTCTAGTGGACCCTCGCCAAAGTGTTGAAATTTAATTTTGACCCGGCGAGTACCAACCACACTTAGGATACGAAATCACCAAGTTAGGGGTGAAACCCGCACCTTGTCGACTAGTTCCACTCCTTGATTTTCATAAATCCCGCCAAGTCTCGAAATTTCGATTGATTTGGGACATGTAGTAACCGGAAGGGTAAATACCGTTAACCGACTTGTCGGCGAGAGTATTCCACCTATTAGGCCAAAGCATGCTCCTCAAATTCGAAAGACTTTTCGACCACTTTGGTTAGTCAAAGTTCCGTTTTGGAACCATCCAAATTTTAATCAATCATGTGTCTCTATTATTTATCTTATACTTAATCTTTTTTTCCTACATTTATACATATGCATGATTTCAAAACGTCACTCAATTTTGTTTACATTCTTTGTAACATCAAATGGATACATATCATCGAGATAGGAGTGATTTCCTTACCTTGACGATTAGCTCCACTCCTTCTTTTCTTAGAACGACCTCACCAACGAGTTAGGGGTGATTCCCTTACCTAGGTGATCGTTACCAAGACCTTACCTCAAAATATCCTATTATGCACATCCGATCATGTCTTATACCTAGATCTTTTATCATTTATCAACATACCTACTTATGTCAATTTCAAAATACATTGTTTTTATCAAACGTACTTCTTACCCTACAATCTATTTTCACATAACTCACATACACAAAAATTCTTAATCATACCTTAAAATGTTTTATTTCCCGGATTTCAAAACCTTACGAAATGCTACCTATCAATTTAATCGGTCCAATGAATCTCTGGCCCATGAACTTCATATTCAACTTAATCACTAAAACACGCTCACGCTATATCATCATACTAGAGACTTCCATTCTTAATCAAAATCAAACCAACCTTTCTCAATTACTTATAAGATTTTATAGATACGACAAGATCATTTTACCAAAGACTCTTTTTTAAAAAAAAAAAAAAAAAACACCAACGAGTCATTTGTTAAAACCCTTTTTAATGATCACTAAGACCATTTTACTAAATTTCCTTTCTAAGGATCAACGTTTTCACAATAACCTTCAAAGTTCAAAATTTCTTGTTTTGATGCAAATGAAACAAACCCGTTATTTTCAAAAACCTTTTCTACACCGCTTAATTCGTCATTCAAATTTCAAAACACGTGGGCTAGAAGACTTCATGGGGACCGACAATCTTCAACATACGTAAACTCCCTTTTTAAACAAAAGTAGCATTTCAATCATTACAAAATACATTATGCATAACCAATGAGTACTTTATGTTCCTTTACATTTACAAACTATATTCTACCTTCCATATCAACTCAATCTATTTTGATTCGTTAAACTCAAACAACTATACATGTAAATCAGCATACACGTTTTAATCATCACCTCACAATGAGTTCGCTCACATCATTCATTTTACATTTTCAAATTCTCGAGCATTGTATATGCCCGAATTCGTTATACTTCAACATACACTATATACGTAATTTTTGTTATTCGTACGTACACTCATATGTTTTATGCTTATACTTATACTCATACGTTTTTATGCTTATACTTATACTCGTACTACTCATACATTTTATGTCTATACTCATACGTATGTGCATATTCATACTTAAACTTATATTTATGCTTATACTTTCATTCATACTCGTGATTCATACATTCGTACATGTACGCAAGCGTAATCCGAGTGATTCGCTTACGTGGGTCCCATACATACTTAAGCATGGACTTGTGATGTGCGTGAATTAAATATATTTTTAATTGAGTTTTTTTCTTCACACAAATTTAGTTTTAAAAATGGTTTTTCACCTAGAAACTAACTACACACACAAAAGGGCAAGTGTACCCGTCGGGTGGTAATATAGCTAATCGGTAAGAACCGGATATCAATCTGTGGATGCGGTGTCTCGATACTAAACTTTTGCTACTTTAAAGCCTTTTCAAATGATTGGGTTGATTTTTCTAACTTAGCATGCAAATAGGTAAACTACTAAAAATTCTAACAAGGAACAATATCTAAGAAAGGGTTGCCTAAACTAAGTATCCACTAACTCACATGTGACAACAAAGGGGAAGGAGGTTGTGATGATGCAAGCTCTAAATTCAACTAAGTCCCCAATCAAGGCTTCCTAGTCTATAATTCTTAGGAAAACTAAAAAATGAATTAACATTCTAATCACCTAAAAATTATTCTTTTAAGCTCACTTGCTAAGTTGATGTTAATCTTTAATAATGAGTTATTTGTTTGTCAAAACTCCTAACTCTACAAATTAGGGAAAACTAATATGAAAAACACACTAATCACCCTAACTTGGTTTTAAATAGTTGGCACTATCATCATGTTCTTGATATGAACCACAAGCATGGTCATGCTAGCTAATAATTTTGGCCTAAATCTTCAAACTAACAAGAACACAAACTATAGAATCCATATAAACATACTTATGATCTTTCCAAATCTAGATGCAAGAATTCACACATATGCTCAAATCATCATTCAATCACATTAGCAATCACCATTCCTAGTTTCATGCTATGAATCATACTAACAAGTTAACAAAATTTAATAATCATAATCTTTACATGGGCTTTCCAACACAACATGTAGATACTTATGAGCAAACATTCAAGAACAAGAACTTTAAGCATACACATGAACTCCAAGAACAAGATTAAATACCAACATGAAGATTAACAAGAACAATCATCACATCTATTTCCATGTTATCACATATTCATTAGCTTCAACAAAGTTTAGACAACTCAAATGTTTAGCCCATGAGGCTCATGACTACCAAATCAAGTGCAAATAAACATAAATTGTTCATAATGTAGTAAGCTAACCAAGTTAAAGACAAGATTAAAATGGTGTTTGAGTAGATCTTAAAGTGATTAAGTCCTCTTCAAGGCTCCTTCTTGTCTCCAACAAGCTTCCAAGACCAGATTCTTGAGAGAAAAGTTCACCAAAATGCTCCAACTCCCTTGCAAATGAGCTAGGAACTCGTATTTAAATTCTGGGCGTTTGGCACTACCATGCCACCTTTTGGCAGGGTCGTGCTTGGCAAGTGTCAGAGCCACTTTCTCGAATGTTGACCAAGTATGCTACTATTTTGGGAAAAATCGCGCTCAAAAGTTCCCGAGGTCGCACGACCGTGCTCGGAGATGGTCTGGTCGTGCGAGCCGATAGTGCTCGGCTATGATTCACTTATTCTCGGAAACAAGCTGATTTGGGGCTAAAATTAACCTGGCACGGTCGTGCGCCCTTTGATTTTGATGGTGCTGTTGCTGGATGCAAGTGCTGATCGAGAGTGCCAATGTCGAAATGGCTGGCACGGTCGTGCGCCTAGGTGGCACGGTCGTGCTGTATCTGGCAATTTGCTGGAATGTTCTGTTTTCGCTCCATTTTGCTCCAAAAGCCTTCGTTTCAACACCAGACCGAAGCCCGGACCTGTATTTTCACAAACAACTCAAATGAGTACCAAAATCAATGAAAATACAAAGAGTTTTCGCATAAACGGGGAGTATTTGACGTTTAAAAGATGTATAAATTCTTATACGTCAACTTCCTTTATATACTATATTCTTATACGTACACATTCGTATTTTTAAAATTATGTACACAACTAGTACAAGCTATGCGGATCATGCGACAATCAAAATAATCGCGGGTGCACACGGGATTATAGTGATAGGCGTATGAGAACCATAGAGTGTACTACTGTGTATGGTAAGACACGGAACGTAACATGACACCGAATATGAAACGGACGTAATGTGGTCAAAACATGGTGGATACGCCGCTGGTACTTCCTATATATAAGTGTTTTCATCACGTTACCAAACTCTCGTAAAACATGCCATGAGAAATTCAGTGTTTTACAGACCTCTTGGACCTTGTTCAAACTTTAAACAACTCACAAACGCATCATATCCGATTATCCACGACGAGAATTCATTCCTAACACGCTACTTTCAACTATCCAACACTTATGCCATTCTTATGCTTGCATTCTTAAGAGTCAATCGTTCACTTCTATACTTGTATTATTCTCCATTATCCCTTTCGTTATTTCAAACCCTGTTTACAATCAAGCTTGTTTAAACTTTCGAATCCTATGCATGTTTCACTTATGCTTATGCCTCAAAACCATTTTAGCCAAACACATCATTTTACAAACCTATTGTTGGTGCACTTATGTCTGTACTTTGTCTGTATTTCGTCATGATACAAAACGATGTCTTGTGTTAGTCTGGGTTACGTTTTAGGTTTGTTATTATGTGTGTTCGATGTAAGTTTGACCAAGTCAACCATCCTCCTGGTTTGACTTGGCCAAACAGTTAACACATGTTTTGTAAGGTGTGTGTGTCGAAAGATGAGTCATCGAAGGATTGTTTAGATCCTTCGATGAGCTCGAAAGATAACCTTCGATGGATGTTGTCAGACTTCGAAGGATATCATCCTTCGAGGTATATGTGGATCCTTCGATAGGTTTCAGATCGATAGATGATCCTTCGATCAGTCTATCTGATCCTTCGACCATACGAGCTGAAATGGGTATATATACTCATGTAGTGTGTTCACTTCATTTCAGACAAGAGAGGTGAAAGGTGTGTGAGAAGTCTTGTAGAGAGCACTCTGCTGAGAGCACACACACACGAGAGAGAGAGTTTGCAAAACACATTTGTAAACATTGAGCTTGTAACCGAACCTTTCATACGTATTAATACAAGTGGTGTTAATCGGTGAAGATTGTGTGTTGTGTTTGTGCTTGTTCTATCTCGGTTTGCATGCTAGCTTGGATTCCGCACTTGCTAGTGTGTTAGACATAACAAGGATTAGGTTGAACCTCAACCTCCGAGGGACCTACAAGTGGTATCAGAGCTTTGGCTCTTTTCCTTGTTAAAAAACCGAGTTTATACAAGACTTTGGAGTGTTTGGCTCACTGTTTTTGCACCCCTTTTTGGTGTTTTTCTCGCATTTCTTGACGTTAAAACGTGTTCTAAACTAACCGGGTGTGTTAAAGGACGGTTTGGGTAACTTAAAAACTTGTTTTTTAAGAAGTTTGGTAACTTCCGGCCAAATTCCGGCTTACTCCGGTGACCGGTTTCTGGATAAGAACCTTCTTTTTAGGCAATATTTTATTGGTCAAATCTGGGTTGACAGAAAGTATGGTCTGAACATACCTTCTGCCGAAAACTTTCTACCAACCAATCACCTTTTCACCAACCCGTCAGTTTTGTCAAGTGTGTCAGTGCAGATCGAAGGATATCCTTCGAAGTCGAAAGATCATCTTTCGATCATAGGAGGTTCGATAAATAATCATCCTTCGAACATCCTTCGAAGTCTGTGACTTATCCTTCGTTCCAAGGAATCTTTTCGAAGCATACATCTTTCGATCTACAGCTCTTTTTCGAAAGATAAGGATCCTACGATTGGAGAATCTTTCGAAATCATTGTTCGAAAATCAACAGTGATCTTTCGAACACTGTTGATCCTTCGAACAAGTTCTGTTCCTTCGATACTTGTCTGTTTAAGTTTAACAAGTTTGTGTTTTTCAGGTCTTTCGATCAAGGATCCTTCGGCTGGGTGCTTATCTTTCGAAATATTAACATAGTTTGTGAAAATTAAATTTTTTTTAAAAGGGGAAAACTTGTTTTCAATTTTTAAATCAATTTTCACTTAATATATTAATTTTCTTTACAAAATGGGAACAAACGGTCAGTGGGATCCAACTGCGTGGACTCAAACAACTTTGACTCCACAATCATCAGCTACGCAATCATCAGCTACGCAATCTACGTCAGATTTCAACAAAACTGCATGGATGCAGGCTATTGCCCCACCTCAAGCTGCAATGATAACTGCAAATCAATGGGCATTGGTCACAAATCAAAGCAGCAGCATTCAAGCTATGATGCAGAACGACAGTGAAACTGGTACAAGCACAAAACCACCAAAGCTAAATCACATCAATGATTGGGGATGGTGGAAAGAAAGGCTGAGAACTTATGTTCAGGGGCAAGGTCAAGATCTATGGATGTGCTTCTTCACCGCATTTGACAATGATTTGGAAGTTGCAGGATCTAATCCAGAAACTTACAGCACTATGTCTGATGATGATAAGAAGAAATTTGAGTTAGAAAAGAAAGCATTCATGATTCTCACACAAGCTCTTCACAGAGACATTTACCACCAGTTTGTTTACTGCACGACTACTAAAAGCTTGTGGGATATGCTCACATTACGATGTGAAGGAAATGCTCAATCTAGAAAGATCAAGCAAGAATTACTGAAGAAAGAGTTTGAAGGATTCACGTGTATGGAGAATGAGACTTTGGCAGAGTTATCTACAAGGTTCCATCACTTGTTGAGTGAGATGTTTGCTTTTAGAGTCACTGCCAGTCCACAAGAAATGGTGAAGAGATTCGCTGATAGCTTACCAGCAAAGTGGAGCGGTTATCTTGAAATTCTCAAAGAAAATGGTGTTCTAGACACAATCACCGTTTATGAGTTAATTCAAAAATTGGAGAATAAGGATGTAGAAGAAAAGCTTAAGGCAAAAAGAACACTAACTCCTCAAAATCCAGAGATGTACTTTGGGATTGCAGGAGGTATCAGTGGAGAAAAACCAGCCTCTCAACATGCGAAGCTTCAAACAGCCTTCATCTCAAACACCGGACCTTCCACAACAGATCAGTTTGATCCTTCAGCATACACGATGTATTCAAGACCAGTTTCTTCTCCTCTACAACAGGGTGTGCAACCGACAGCTCAGCAGCAACAGTCGCAACAGCAAGGGTTTTATGGAAGCTCTTCAAATCTTCAAGCCACTTCCAATCCGAACACAGTCAGATTAGACACTTCCAACTTTTCCAAAGTCAGTGTCGAAATAGCCAAGGAGCATATGGAGATGTTGAACACCTTGGTTAGTGCTTATTGTGGATTGGTCGCAGGTCAGATTGGGAATATCAATCTAACCAATGAAGATTATCAGCAAGTGGATAGAGAAGAGTTTGAAATGATGGATATCAAATGGGCTCTTGCTAGTGCAATTCGAAGAGCAAAGGAGTTTATGGAAAGAACGGGGAGAACCAACTTGAATAGCAACAACAACACCAAGTATGGTTTTGATAAGAATGTTGTCACTTGCTTCAATTGTGGTGAAAAGGGTCACTTCAAGCGGGAGTGTCAGAAGCCACCTAAGCAAGGAAATCAGAATCCCTTCAGGAATCAAGGACAGCCACAACAGCGACAGAACAACAATTCTGACAGATCAATAGTTCCTGTTGGAGGAAATGCATCTGGAACCGCAAACACTAATTCCCACAGAGGATTGGTTGTTCAAGCTGATGAAATCTGCAATTGGAACCTTCAGCTTGGAGAAGGAGGAAATGGTGGAACAGCATGTTATGCTAAAGTGATTGAGAAGGTAGTAGAACCCGGGTCTGCTGGTGAATCTTCAGAAGATGAAGATAGTTCGTGTTATAGTGGGAGCATGGATGGGGAATCACTTGATGTTGGTGATTTATCAAGTGATGCGTTAGATTTGGAAGTTGATGAGCTTTTGGCTGAAGCTGAAGCATTATGCAAGAGGAGATCTATTCTTTGCCAGAAATCTGCTGGAACTTCCGAGAAGCTTGCTCAGTTCTTCTCTGAAGATGGGTCTTTTTCTTTTCATACAGCCTTTATGGCTCACGTAGAAGGTCAAACTTCTCAGGTATGTGATACAAATTCTGACTCTGCTTCTGTTCCTATTGAATGTGAAAAGTGTTTAAAATATGCTGAAAAGGAAAGTCAGTTTGAAATCACACACAAACACAATCAAGAATTGATTGTAGATCTTTCTAAAGCAACTGAAGCTAAATTGTTTTTAACCAGAAATGAAAAGGAATTTAAAGCAACAATTGCGTCATTAAGACATGATGTTTCAGAATTACAAAAGGCTGTTTTGCGAAAACAACATGCTAACAATAATCTTATTGACACAATTGAAAAGCAAATGGTAGAGTTGGCAACAGCTCGATGTGAATGTGAAACAATTAAGCAGAAACTGGAAAGATATTCCAATTCCCGCTATGTATTGGATCACATCATTGACGCTCAAAAGATAAAGAAAAAGGGGGATGAAAAATGTATTGGATTCAAATCATGACGAGGATATGCCCCGTTTTGAACCTACTGTGCCACTCGGTCTAGATGACTTTGCAGCAGGCCTCGGGTTCACAACTGGTGCATCATCCTCGGGTCAATCAGAATCTGAGAATGAGACAGATTCATCGTGTGTTAAGGGACAGAGTCCTCCCATTGTTGAGGATGCTGATTCTTCGGATGATGAATCTGAAGAAATTGTGAAACAACAGTCTAACTCGGTTACAACAGATATTCCTATCGAGAATCACATCCTGTGTGATCCACCAGTGAAACCGAGTAAGACTGAAATGTCAAAAGCAATGGAGTCGCTTGTATCTAGCCGCGAAGAGAATAACTTGTTGTACACGCTCAAAGGAGATAACAAAATCTACTCTAACAAAGATTTTCCAATTAAAAATGTAAATCAAGATTTAATTGAGCAAATTTTTGAAGGATGCACTGATAAGTTTTTGGGGAATAAAAGTGGCAAAGTTACCGTCACTCAATGTGATCCAATTCCGTGTGAACAAATTAGAAAACAATACGGAAACCAAAAACTACCAATTGAGCGAAAACAACAAGTCAACTCCGGAAAGGGTAAGGTACAGGGAAAGAAGGCTCAGAACCAGAATGTTCAAGCACTTAAAGTTCAACAGTCTAAGGCTACTCAACCTAAGGCTGCACAACCTAAAATTCAACAATCAAAGGTTGAGCAACCTAAGGTTCAACAACAAAAGGTGCAAAACAAAAGAGCTCCTGTTAAGAAACGAGAACCGAAAATGAACTTTGTTGGATCCACGGGTTCAAACAAACTTGAAACATTTCAGGATAAATCTAACATTGATTTTATAAAACAAGTTAGAATTTTAAAACGAAATGATCAGAATAATTACACCCAACACACCAACGGATGTGATTTAGGTCCAAGCACGTCTAGATCACAAAGTTCATGGTCTGGTTCTCCGTCTGGTCATCAACGTGTTTCTCCGAAGTTTGTAGAGAGGAGAACATGTTTTGAATGTGGGACAGTTGGGCATATTGTAAGATATTGCCCACACGTGCAAAAGCTGAAGTCAAAAATGAGTGCTCCCCAAGAAATCGATTACCGAAAACGATCAGTTTCCCCGAAACAAGACCCACGTGTCTTGAAAGAAAGGGAAAAGAAGTTAAAGCAAAAGAATCAAAAGGTAATTGAAAAGGCCTTAAAATCAGAGGTCAAAGAAGAAAAACCTGTACAAGCAAAATCTGAAACTGTAAAATCAGTAAATGCTAAAACAATAAATTCAAATACTGGTAAAGGACAAACAGCTTGGAAGCAAAAGCAGGTAATTCAATCAGGGGGAGCACCACAGGTTCTTTTTCCTAATCATCAAGTGATTGAAATCACTTTCCTTGATGATCAAGGACGACCCAAGTCCACAAAGGCTTGGGTCCCCCTCTCAAACTGATATGTTAATTGCATGTGCAGGCGGCTCCAGGAGGAACTATTAATAGTCATTGGATTGTTGATAGTGGGGCTTCCAGGCACATGACGGGCGACTATCGTCTTCTTTTCGATGTGCGAAGTATAAGAGGAGGATATGTTGCGTTTGCTGGAGACAAAGGAGGGTATATCACCGGCGAGGGAATGATCTCAAATGGAGTTGTGAGTTTCGACAAAATCAATTATGTGCAACAGTTGGATCACAATCTCCTGAGTGTGTCTCAGATCTGCGACAAGAAGTTCACTGTGCATTTTGATGATGCCGGTTGTTATGTGCTGAAGCCAGGATTCAAGATTCCCGAAGAATGGATTCTCTTATCAGCACCAAGAGTTAATGATTTGTATGTCCTCGATATGAGCCAAGCAATAACCAAGTCCAAACAAGTTACTTGCTTTATTTCAAAAGCCACTGAAAAGGAGGCGATCTCTTGGCACAGACGGATGGGTCATATTCACCTCAGAAAAATGAATCACCTTGTCAAAAACAATCTGGTGAGAGGTGTCAATGTGAAGAATTTTCAACTTCAAGATGTCTGTGTGCCGTGTCAGAAAGGGAAGCAGATCAAGAAATCACATCCATTGAAGAAGGTTAACACGGTAAATATGCCACTCGAACGTCTGCATATGGACCTTTTCGGCCCAGTCAAACACAAGAGTGTGCATGGGGAAGTTTTCTGCTTGGTAGTAACTGATGACTATTCAAGATTTTCATGGGTTGATTTCATGGTCCACAAGAGCGAGACTCCAGAAATTCTAAAGAATTTGATCACCTTGTTGGAAAATCTTTATAATCTAAAGGTGAGGCGAATTCGAAGCGACAACGGAACCGAGTTCAAAAACAGGGTTATGGATGAATTTTGCACTGCAAAAGGAATCCTTCATGAATACAGCTCTCGGTACACGCCACAACAAAACGAAGTCGCTGAAAGAAAGAACAGAACCTTAATTGAGACTGCAAGAACCATGTTGGTTGAGTCTCAGCTTCCAGTTCGATTCTGGACTGAAGTTGTTGCCTCGGCTTGCTACACGTTAAACAGGGTTCTCACAGTGAAAAGACATGGCAAAACGTGCTTCGAACTCCTACACAAGAAGACTCCTGACTTGGAATATCTAGAACCTTTTGGTGCACCATGTACCATGATTGAGCCTGACGGGAAGTTTGGTGCCAAAGCTATCGAAGGTTACTTCCTTGGTTATGCTACTCCTAATCTGCGAGTATGGAACCTGACTACCAAGAAGATTGAAGAGTGGGGTGAAGTAAAAGTTCAAAGATATTCTAATCCACCGAAGCCTTCTGGAGATCCATGGATGTTCGATTATGATGGTCTTTTCGACTCATTCAATCTGCCGACATTTGATGATGACAATGCAATTGCTCAAATGTTGTCTGAAAGCGAGAATGCGACTGGCTCTCAGTTAGCTCGCCCAATCATTGTTGACTCACAAGCATCTTCTTCTGTCAACAATCTCGTTTCAAATGAGGTGTTTAATGATGCTGTCGACTACAATTTGTCATCGGAAGATGAGGAGTATGTTGATGCAAATGATGGTGAAGCACGGGGTCCGGTTCAAGGTACTTCAGAAGCAACGGATCCAGTGTCTGCGCCAATTGTCCAAGAAGAAAATGCATCATCTTCTACAACTCAACAGCTTCAGAATGATATCGGGAATTTAAATATCAATAACTTGAGGACCAATGTTGACATTCCTCTAGTTCCTGAAACCCGAATTCATAACATTCATCCTCAGCAGAATATTATAGGTGATGTTCTCAGTGGTGTAAGGACAAGGAATCAAATCAGAAATAACGAAAATGCTGGCTTGTATGCTGAGATACGAGAATCGGGACAACAAAATGATTGGTCTTTCGCCTGCTATGTTAGCCAAGAAGAGCCTAGATCTTGGAAGGAGGCTTTGAAAGATGATTCCTGGGTGGAAGCCATGCAAGAAGAACTTCAGCAGTTCGAGAAGTTGGGCGTATGGAAATTGGTTGATAGGCACGACCACTACAAGAAGATCGGAACTCGTTAGGTGTTTAAGTGCAAGAAGGACGACCGTGGGATTGTTGTCCGAAACAAAGCAAGGTTAGTTGTTCAAGGCTTCAGTCAGATAGAAGGTATTGACTACAATGAAGTGTATGCACCTGTTGCACGTCTGGAGGCTATTAGAATCTTTCTAGCCTACGCATCCTTCAAGAAATTCAAGGTGTACCAGATGGATGTTAAAAGTGCTTTTCTTCACGGAGTAGTCGAAGAGGAAGTATATGTCGAGCAACCACCGGGGTTTGAAGATCCATTACATCCTGACAGAGTTTTACTACTTAACAAAGCGTTATATGGTCTTCATCAAGCACCTCGAGCCTGGTATGAGACACTGTCTACCTACCTGCTGAACAATGGGTTTAGACGGGGTTTGATCGATTGTACCCTCTTCATCAAAGAAAAAGGTGAAGATCTTCTGTTGGTACAGGTATACGTCGATGACATTATCTTTGGTTCTACCGATGATAAGTTATGCAAGGAATTTGAGAAGGTGATGCAAGATCGATTCGAGATGAGTGCGATGGGTGAAATGACGTTCTTCTTAGGTTTGCAAGTTAATCAGTCCGAATCTGGAATTTTTATCCATCAAACCAAGTACGTCGGAGACATCTTGAGCCGGTTCCAGATGTCCGATTCGAAGCCAATTTCTACTCCTCTTCCGCAGAATCACGGGATTACTCCGGATGAAAAAGGGGAAGCTGTGGATTCTTCACTTTATCGTGTTATGATTGGATCTTTAATGTATCTCACCGCATCAAGACCCGACATTATGTATCCAACGTGCCTTCTCGCCAGATACCAAGAGAATCCGAAGGTCTCTCACTATGCTGCTGTCAAAAGGATTTTTCGTTATCTGAAGGGTTGCCCTAACACCGGGTTATGGTACCCTAAGGATGATAACTTCGATCTCAAGGCTTACAGTGATTCTGATTTCGGCGGCTGCAAGAAAGATGGAAAATCAACTACAGCAGGATGTCAGTTCTTAGGCAATCGCCTAGTCACTTGGCAGTACAAGAAGCAGACATGTGTGGCTACGTCTACATGTGAAGCGGAATACATTGCTGCGTCTAGTTGCTGCTCCCAGGTTCTATGGATCCAACAACAGATGCGGGACTACGGTTTTGAATTCCTAACTACTCCTATTTATGTTGATAATTATGCTGCCTTACAGATCACTAGAAATCCGGTGCAGCATTCAAAGACTAAGCACATCGAAATTAAGTATCACTTCATACGTGATTGCTTTGAGAAAAGGCTAATCGATGTTGCTTACGTCCACACTGATGACCAACGTGCCGACCTTTTTACCAAATCATTTGACAAATCAAGATTTGACTATTTATTATTGGTAAATGGCATTAAGGTCAAGCAAGAGTAAAACCAACATCGGAAAATCATTTTTGTAGATACCTTTGGGTTTTAAATTTATCTTAGTTTGTTGATTTTAGGGGGAGTAAAATTTGAAAAATCCAAAAACTTTGAAAAATTTCAAAAACACAAAAACAATAGAAAAACAAAATTGAGTTTCCTGGCAAGCAAAAGAGAAAATGATAGTACATCAGTGGTCTGTCTAAACCTCTTTAAACCTTAAATGAAAAACGATAAGCAGCTCTATATATGACGTATCGGTAGGCTCACAATCATTTTAAAGTGTGCAGGGTGATATAAACTTAAATCGACTGAAGACTGGGTGGGAATCATTCATTGGCATATGGTCTTAGTACCGAAATTTCGTTTGAGAGATTGCCGAGGTTCTGAGATATTCGGTTTTTATGCTGCTTATCATCTGGGTATCATGGTTGTATCTTTTACCGAAAAATAACGGGGACGCAAGTCTAGATCTTCCATGATACCATACATACGTGTACATACTGCATACGACCTCAATAAGTGATCAACAATCACATGTCCACAAAATAAGTGATAAAATATCACATTTATCCGGGAGTCAAGTTCGTCTCTCTGCTGTACGAAAGTACTGACCTGTTCACGGACTTGCTCCTGTGCCCTCATGCATCGAAAATCAAGTTCCTCATCAATAAGTGATTCTATCACATAGGGCTTGTTTTCAAATAAAAATAAGTGAGAATCTCACATCATATACGGTCAACAGATGATAATCGGTATACTTACCGGTAAGATGAACCCTCGTGCATACCTTGATACGGGAATGTGTCGTGATGTGGATGAACACCGGTCGGTAAGTATAAATCATACCTTAACGTATCCCCTCGCCATGATTACAAATGATAAGTTGAGCTTAAGTGGATAACAATACCGATAATCGTTATAGGATGCTTATCTAAATGTTAACTAATTGAACAAAGAGAGCGTTTTGACATGACCATACACTGATATGATTCTCTTACCCTCGAAACTCGCAAAAAGAATGTTGGTATATATTTATTTACTGCTTTCAGTCGTTACATTTGAAATATTCTAAAATACCAAAAAGATTTTAGGTGTGTTTTAATATAAACTTTCTAAAAACCAAAAAGATTTTATTTCTATTTTATTTTAGATCGTACGATGTTGGTACTCGATCAGATACCTGGCAAGCCGAGATACTTCATAAAACTGACCTTTGCAGAACTTCATAACGGGCAATTTTTCAAAACGGTCGTTTCTGAAAACTTTTAAGAATTTGAAGGGTTTGATTTGCAAATTCCCAAAATCCAAAGCAACTAAATCTTCATAAATGGTCAGAATTTGCAAGTTTTTGAAAGTCAAAAACTAAAATTGATAAATTTGTTAAACTTTCAAACTGTCGGACGGTGATTGATTGAACAATGGTCACATGTGTGTCGCTTGCTTATGATATTCCAGGCAGTTGTTCTCATTACGCGTTTAGATTTCTTGCATGTGCAGATTCTAAAGGCAAGGAGAACATGGTCGATGACAAGCTTCGGAATGAAGACACGACGTGAAGGCACTCAAGTGATGAAGATGATCGAGTTGCCGCTGACCATCATCAACACCACAAGGATCTCAACTTGTAAAGATCAAGACTTTCACGAGCATAACTCAAGGGGGAGCTTATGTTAAGGGGGAGTTTGTCAACACACTTCCTACATGCAACGGGGAGTTTTTTGATACACTTTCTGCTTTCAAGACGTGAAGACTTTAAAGATCCTCCGACATTGAAGACTTAAAAGGACGTCAAAGACTTGAAGACACGAAGATCGAGACAAAGCTACAGCCAAGGGGGAGTTTGTTGGTGCACTTATGTCTGTACTTTGTCTGTATTTCGTCATGATACAAAACGATGTCTTGTGTTAGTCTGGGTTACGTTTTAGGTTTGTTATTATGTGTGTTCGATGTAAGTTTGACCAAGTCAACCATCCTCCTGGTTTGACTTGGCCAAACAGTTTAACACATGTTTTGTAAGGTGTGTGTGTCGAAGGATGAGTCATCGAAGGATTGTTTAGATCCTTCGATGAGCTCGAAAGATAACCTTCGATGGATGTTGTCAGACTTCGAAGGATATCATCCTTCGAGGTATATGTGGATCCTTCGATAGGTTTCAGATCGATAGATGATCCTTCGATCAGTCTATCTGATCCTTCGACCATACGAGCTGAAATGGGTATATATACTCATGTAGTGTGTTCACTTCATTTTAGACAAGAGAGGTGAAAGGTGTGTGAGAGGTCTTGTAGAGAGCACTCTGCTGAGAGCACACACACACGAGAGAGAGAGTTTGCAAAACACATTTGTAAACATTGAGCTTGTAACCGAACCTTTCATACGTATTAATACAAGTGGTGTTAATCGGTGAAGATTGTGTGTTGTGTTTGTGCTTGTTCTATCTCGGTTTGCATGCTAGCTTGGATTCCGCACTTGCTAGTGTGTTAGACATAACAAGGATTAGGTTGAACCTCAACCTCCGAGGGACCTACACCTATTTTGACTATTCTCCCAAAATTTCGTACTTTTCAAAACATTTCAAAATTTCCAAGTCTCAGTTTTAAATAATCACTTTTTACCATAACTCTTTCAAGTCATCCTCTTGAATAAATTTCCAGACGAAATTTCCTAAAGGAGGGGAGACTGTAACGCCCTGGGTTTTTATACTTTCTATATTTGGAAACCCTTGCTTGAAATCCTATTTTTGGAAACCCTTTAACCTTGTAATCGTTCCTTCATTGTAATCGATGTAAAACCCGAGACTTGGATTGTAAATAAAACTCGTATTTCTTTAATTTCATGTTAAATATACCTTATACATGCTCATACATTCAATTTCATGAAACAATTGATGCTTATTCGTAATTCTTGGAAACTATGTGCTAAACTTGCAAATATGTGAAACTTATGCATAAAACATGTTTTGATTATAAATGATACTTAAATACGACCTTCATACGCTTGATTATACTTGGTTTATGTTCCTCATACTTGATTTGCCCTTAAACTATGCTTTTATGGCGAAAACAGCCCCTAAAACACCTAAAAACCCTAATTTAGAAACTTCAGGGGCCAAATTGCAATTTAAGGAAACTTCTGCCTCCCCCCTTGTCACGGCCCGCATAAACTAATCTTGTCCCCTACGCGGCCCGCGTAAACAGTGGATCTGGAGTCGGCTCGTTAACAGCCTTGTATTGGTCGTGATTTTGGTGAGTTTTGATTGGTTTTAAGTGTGTTTCTTGCATTTATGACTCACAACCACTACCCACAACCCTTCCCCTATAAATACCACACTAATCCAAGTCCTAAACACTTTACGAACCTGCTCACAACTCTCTCAAACACTCAAAATCGTTGCTACAATCTGAAGTTCGGACAGAAGCACTACACTTCACTAAAGTGAGCATAACTCACTCATTTCTTATCCTTTTTAGCTCATTCTTTTTCCAGAACACTTGGATCGACCTTAGCTTCGATTCCATGAGTATTTCACAGTGAATAAGTCCCTGGAACTCCAGCAAATAGGCTTCAAAGTCCACTGTTCATTTTGTTTTGAATCAAACTTTCTTTATACTTGTTTAAACTTGAGTCTAACTCACTCAAACCCACGTCCTTATGCTTATAACCACTTCTATGGTTAGTTAAGCTTAAAAATGGGGCTGAGACATACGAAATCAGAGGTTAAACCTCACATATATTCTGTTTTGTTTAGGGTTTTTAACCCACAAGTGATATCCAAGCTTCAATCTTGATGAAGGTGTGATTATGGACTAACATGGGTTGTCCAACATAGAATCCCCACATCACTTGATGATTTCTCATAGTGTAGTTGTTTGTATTCTTGTATATTTCATAGTTCATGACCCTCCTTGTATGTTTTTACATCAAGTGTAGTGGTGAACACATAAGAGGTGCCTAAATGGAAGCTTGTTCTTTCTACCTCCTACATAATTTCCATGAAACTTAGAGGTACCTAAATGAAGATTTAATCTTCTACATCATGCTTGACTATTGGAGTTAGTAATACATATTACATAAACTATATAATACATAAACATATTATCCGAATAATCGAATCTTTGATGATGAACTAGTGTTCATAAGTCAAGGTACTAGATTATATCATCCTAGACTTTGATAACTTGTCACGATTCTAATGGAACCTTGTTCCATGAAAACATTTAAACTCCTTAGAGTTTCCTAATGTCAAGAACAAGTATCATATGTACTGGGTGATTATTTTCATATGTTATTTTCATGTTGCTTTAAATTCCGAATCTCGACTCTAAACACGCTTGAACTTTAACCCTTATACATTCGATCTCCAAATCTCTTGCTCGTCAACAATTGGATAATCGGAAAGCATATGCAATTTTGTGAGTATACTTGACCCATTTTACCGTTTTCACACTTTTGGGTGTAACATGTTATTATATACAAAACACACTTACTATACATATTCTTATGCAAATGTACAAACAAACAATCTAATACATGCTTACTATTTGTTATGCTTGATTCGTGTTTTCTGGACCATACTTTTGTGATGATCTTGTCATTAGCTTCGTACGAGCCTCCATTTAACATGTATAGCGCTATAGGAGTAACGCACCGCCAGTAGACTAGTGGTCATGTTAAATTTCATTCATACTTGCGTAAACAGAGGGTTGACTTGTAAATCGCATGCCAGTTTATACGTTAATCTTGATAACTAGGTTTGCCATGTGGATTGTTCCTTATCATTTTTTTATACTTATATACTATGCACCAAACTTGTATGCTCGCCAATACCTTTTGTATTGAACTACACTTTTAAAACATGTTGCAGTTTTAGCGATGATGTTGGTGATGCATGGAATCTAGTAGGATGCTTAGATACACACTTTAAATATGTATTCTTGTTATATTGTATTTCGTTACTCATGTTGTATTTATTTCAACACTTTGTAATTGAACCTTTAGAAATGAAATGAAAATTTATTATTTAAATACTTGTCACAAATAGTGTTATGAAGTCTCTTGCAATCTATTTCGTCTCACTCCGATGTTTCCGCCATCGGTTGGGGTGTGACATGAATAAGCTGACTATCAAGAATCGCTATCCCCTGCCTCGAATCGATGATTTGTTTGATCAATTACAAGGCGCAACGTGTTTTTCGAAGATTGATTTACGCTCAGGCTATCACCAGTTACGCATTCAGGAGGAAGATATACCGAAAACCGCTTTCCGCACCCGATACGGCCATTATGAATTCGTCGTAATGCCCTTTGGTTTAACCAACGCACCCGCGGTTTTAATGGATTTGATGAATCGCGTGTGTAAACCATTTCTTGACCGTTTCGTCATCGTATTCATAGACGACATCCTTATCTATTCGAAGTCGAAAGCCGAACACGCGCAACATCTACGTTTGATTCTCGAACTACTCCAGGGGAATCGACTTTATGCCAAGTTCTCCAAGTGCGAATTTTGGCTAGAGGAGGTTCAATTTCTCGATCACATCGTCAATAGTCAAGGTATACACGTCGACCCCGTGAAGATCGAAGCTGTTAAGAGTTGGGTTACTCCAAAATCACCATCCGAAGTTCGTTCGTTCCTCGAATTGGCGGGCTATTACCGTCGATTCATCGTTGACTTCTCAAAAACCGCCGTTCCGCTTACTTCTCTCACGCATAAAGACAAGCCTTTTGTTTGGGCAACTGAACAGGAGCAAGCCTTTCGAACTCTAAAGCATATGCTCTGCAATGCTCCCATTCTCGCACTACCCGACGGAAACGATGACTTTGTGGTCTATTGCGATGCCTCGAACCTTGGTCTTGGTTGTGTTCTCATGCAACGGGATAAGGTTATCGCCTACACGTCTCGTCAGCTCAAGATCCACGAGAAGAATTATACAACCTATGACCTCGAGCTTGGCGCAGTTGTTTTTGCGTTGAAGATATGGCGACACTACCTTACGGTACCAAGTGTACGGTCTTCACCGACCATAAGAGCCTACAACACATCCTCAACCAAAAGGAACTGAATATACGCCAACGCCGATGGGTTGAACTTCTTAACGATTACGACTGTGAGATTCGTTATCACCCTGGCAAAGCAAATGTTGTGGCCGATGCTCTAAGTAGACGAAGCTATTTGCATAGCATTCGTAATACTCACGCCCAGCACGACCTTGAAGCCTTGATTCGTGACGCTCAGCACACCTATTTTGTGGAAGATACCATGCGAGAGGAAATGAAAAAGTGTGGTGTTGAATCGCACTTTGTCACCAAATTGAACGGTGTCTATTACTAACTAGATCGCATCTGGATTCCATGTCGCAATAACCTTCGAAATATATTGTTGACTGAGGCGCACAAGTCTCGATATTCTATTCATCCTGGCACCGACAAGATGTACCATGACCTTCGTCTACGGTATTGGTGGCCTGGAATGAAGAAAGATATCGCAGTCTATGTTTCAAAGTGCCTGAATTGTTCGAAATTCAAGGCCGAGCAACAAAGACCCTCTGGCTTGCTTGTTCAACCCGAGATCCCGATGTGGAATTGGGAGAGTATAGCTATGGACTTTATAACGAAACTTCCGCGTACACCTTCAGGTCATAATAGCATCTGGGTTATCGTTGACTGTTTGACTAAATCTGCTCATTTTCTGCCGATACGAGAAGACTTTAGGGTAGAAAAATTAGCCCGGATCTACACCGACGAGATCATCTATCGACACGGGATGACTCGTGATATCATTTCTGACCGCGATGGTCGGTTTACCTCGCGTCTTTGGGAAACATTTCAATCTGCTATCGGTACTACTCTTAATCTAAGTACGGCTTTCCATCCCCAAACTGACGGTCAGACTGAAAGAATGATTCGAACCCTTGAAGACATGCTTCGCTCGTGTGTCATAGACTTCAGTGGTAATTGGGACGCGCACTTACCTTTGGTCGAATTCTTGTACTATAACAGTTATCATTCTAGCATTCAAATGGCACCATTTGAGGCACTATACGGAAGAAAATGTCGATCGCCGATTGTGTGGCAAGAGATCGGAGATGCGCAAATAACCGGTTCGGAGCTGCTGCAAGAAACGACTGACAAAATCCTCCAAATTCGAGACAATTTGCTGAAAGCTCGGAGTTGTCAGAAAAGTTACGCTGATAGACCCCGCAAGCCCCTTGAATTTGACGTTGGCGATCACGTACTCCTAAAGGTTTCACCTTAGAAGGGTGTGATCAGATTTGGTAAGAAAGGAAAGCTCGCACCTCAGTATGTTGGACCCTTTAAAATCCTGGAAAGGATTAGCAAAGTGGCCTACAGACTCGAACTACCAGAAGAACTTAGTAATGTCCACCCGACCTTCCATGTTTCGAACCTCAGAAAGTGTCTGGCAGAGCAGAATTTACAAGTGTCACTTGAGGATCTACAAGTGGACGAAACATTACACTTCGTGGAGAAGCCTGTCAGGATCATGGATCGAGAAACCAAGAAGCTCAGGCACTCACGCATTCCCATTGTGAAGGTTCGTTGGGAAGGCAAACGCAGCGCAGAGTTCACCTGGGAACTCGAAAGTGACATGAAGGCGAAGTATCCGCAGCTATTTGTTACGCCTACGACTTAATTTCGGGATGAAATTCCCTAAGTGGGGGAGGCTATACCAACCCGCTTTTTGAAAGTCAAAGTACAAGTCAAAGTCAAAGTCAAAGGAAGAAAAGATTGCTAATTGCGATATGTCACTCCTCTCTTAATTATTGACTGTACACCTTGACTTGTAATCGAATCCTTTAATTTGTGTACTTTAGTTGTATTATGTGGAGTATCTGTAATAATCGCAGTTTAATCGACGTTTATCACTAATCTATTTATCGCTGATCGTATCGCAATCACATTCGCAACTTGAATTATGGGTTCTGTATATTGTTTTACGTGTGTGTGTCACTTATGTGTTACTTGTGCATGTCTATTATATGTTTGGGATGAATAATCAAAACGCAATCTATCGCAACGCAATCTAATCGCAAACGCCAAACGCAACTTATTTATATTGTTAGATGTTAGTTAGGTTATCGCATCGCTTAATCGACACTCGCATAAACACATCGCAATGCTCAGAGCACAAAACGAAACGTCGAAACTCAACTCGCCGGAGACGTTTGATCGAATGACCATTCGATCGAATGGTCATCCGTCTGGATGACCATCCGACCGGATGGCCAACCAATCGGACAGCTCTCAGATCCGTTACTGCACCGCCTTTCCTCTTTTGGTCACCTATAAATAGCACCTGTCACATCATAAACAATGATGTGACAGCTCTGGTGCGACCCTTCGACTTCTCGGCCTATTTTCTCTCGATTCCTCGCGATTCTTGTAAGTTTTCGACTCAAATCTTGTACATCTATCATCTACACACGCATCTTCATCTTTCTCACCAACAAATCTTCACTTTTAACCATGAAATCGACTAGTTTGAGGTGTTCTAGGATGATGTCATCATGGGGTTCTTATGAACTTCAAGATTTGGCTTCATTCCACCAAGAACAACTCAGATCTAGTAGATTTCAACGTGTCTAAACACTGATTCCGCCTAAATCTAAACATTTTCAAACCGGTTTAACTTTCCTTCAACTCTTTTACACTCATGGACTCAAAACCGATAGAACCGGAGCTCATTCAGGCCTTCCACTCGTTCTTTAGTGAAGTGTCGGGTTGGGAACTGATTTCTATCAAAGAGACACCCGATTCACGGGTTGAACATGAACAACCGTCACGAACAGTTAACTGATCGGGATGGGGTGATTCCCACTTAGATCGGATGACTCGGACTCGATGGGGTTTCCGTTGTTTAACACATCGTCATACCGTCTCGATCAAGCCGCAAACCTTTCAAACTTAACAAATTTCAAAACGAGCAAGTCACCCAAACGGACTGCCGCCCGATCGGATTGCCGTCCGATCGAACGACTTGTGATCTCAACACTTGAACATTTTTAACAAATTTTCAAGGATCACCAGTTTCCAGCGGATAGTCATCCGATCGGACGGCCATCCGATCGAATGACCATCCTGCTGTGAACTTGTTCTCTGAGAAATGCCTCGTTGGACGGATTGCCATCCGATCGAACGACCGTTCGACCGGATGACCTGAAAGGTAGAAATACTTCTCTTTTTTTAAAATGCTACAATGAAAACTTCAAAGCCATCATACACAAAAACATCCATCCCAAACGAATGCCAATCCGACCGAATGGCCATCCGACCGGATGACCATCCGTCCGGATTGTCATCGGATCGAATGACCATCCGTCCGGATTGTCATCTGATCGGATGACCATTCGTCATCCAGCACACTCGTCACCGTTTATCGCACCGTTCATTGGTTATGCTATCGTTTTGTAATCAGGCTAACTTTCCAGCGCTCCCTTCAATCCAAGACGGTGTTTACTTATTAAACGCTATCTGGGAGTATACTCGAACCCTTTTTGCTCTACGCACTTTTGGGTGTTACCTACGTTACTTATTCAAATCACAATCGACACACAACGCAAGCACTTTTATACGCTGACCGTTACTGCATGTTATACGTGTTATTCGATGAATGCTTGTATGTTATGTTTACACAGTGATGGTTGCCTGACACCTTAGCAATGATAGTACTATAGTTTGGACTCAGTACCTGTCATGGACTGGGGTTGTTAAGGGCTTTACTTCACGTGTCCCAGTGGGGATATGTATTGCGCATTCTACAACTCGCAGTCACGTCTCTGCATATTTCATTGTCGATAACCTACTAGCTTCACTTTGCTACATGTTACATGTTGGTTCTGCGTAAAACGATTTCGCTATCTATTATACTATTAAACTGTATGCTCACCTTTACACTATGTGTATTGACCTATATTTTAACGTATGTGACAGGTGTTTGAGATGCTAGGATGCTTGCTATGTGGAATCAAGTAGGTGAGTCTAGAAACAAACATACAATTTATGTCATGAGTTGTCGGAACAGTATTTTATTGTCTTTGAGATACTTGGTCTGTAATAACTGTTTACTTTGATATGTTATGGTATGGGGCATAATATTAAATATCTGGTAATTTAGTTGTAATGGATTTCTCCTGGACAATCTGTTTCGCTCAGTGCCCCACCCCGATGTTTCCACCATCGGTTGGTGTGTGACACAGTGCCAGGCGAGCACGGGCCGTGCTGGATGTTCTGTTTTTCAGCTATAAATAGGGATGATTGGCTTCACTTCAACTCATCCCTTGGCAAACCACTTCTCTCTCACTTGCCACCACTCTACCACCACTACAACACCATCATCCATTTTTCCATCTTTAGAGTGTGTGTGTAGTCTCGGGATCCAAGATTGATCGTAAGAATCTTTGTCAAACAAAGGCCATGCTTGGCTAAATTCTTACATCACTTGGTGAAAAAAAATATGTTTGGTTAGTCAAGTTAATGCAATCACCCATTACATAAGGCATTCCATCCCTCAAATTCATTTCATCAACCCCCTTGTTTTCTTCATTTCATTCCTTCTCTCACTCGTAATTACTGCCATCGACCACTGGTGCCACCATGGAACACTACTGCCACCGCCCACTACCTGTAACCCCCGCGAAAATTTTGAGTCTTGAAAAACTTTTCTATTTCTTTCAAAAGTATTTCATTAACCGATATTTATACATAATGAATTTAACATTCCGAGACAAAGATATAAGTTACACATACCCTAAATACCCATCATATAGCTTAAGTAACAACTTAGAGGAGTTAAATATGTCAACAATGCTGATAATATAAGCCCAGGGGCCAAAACTGTTGAAAATCAAAATTTTGCCTGCTGGGAGGCCTTACGGAGGACCGTAAGGCACTGGTTACGGTTCGTAAGGGGTGCCCAGTGACAACAAAATCACAACTGTCATTCCTTTGCTGTTTTGCTGCCACATGGCTCCGAAATTTCCACTCTTATTCCTCCTTATGATACCTTAGGTGCCACTAATCAGTTCCTAAGCAACTTGGCTAACACTTGTCAAGATTTGGGGCCTTTTGGAGTAGTATAAATAGGTGTTCATGTTGAACACTTCACTACTCATTTTAAATCTAATTTTTGGAGCTTCCCTGGAGTTTAGGAGCAACTCTCAATTCTTCTTTGTGGTCCTTATGTTCAATAAGTCCTCCCCCTTTGCTCAATTTCAATTAAATAGTTATTTTTCAACTGAAAGTCAAACAGTTTGACTTTTCATTTGACTTTCAATTCTGACCACTATTGTCAAGGCTAAGTTTAATCCGAACTTTTCTACATGATCGTAATAATGTTGGTATGATTCCCCCATGACCATACCCTCCGATAATCACGTCTAATAGACAAAAAGATGAGTCGAGCATATTATCCAAAAATTCAAAACTAGTAAATGTGCATTTTATGCTAATTGAACTTTAAACTATCTAAACCCAATGTTTTTACATCATATCAATTTGTATGAACTAATATAACATATTTTGACATGCTCAACTCATCATACTCAGTTTAGACCTCAATTCTATATCGAATGTCAAGAAGTTTGACTTTTTCTTTGACTTTCAAATCTGACTCGTTTAGTCAACCTTAGAATCCGACCAAGCCCATTTATATGACCGTAGTAATATAGGGAATAACCCTCTGAGGTTATACCTTATGATCATTCCGTTTGGTTAGTTAAATCCCGATTCAACTTTATACACTTTTAAAATGTCAAAAATACCCATTTTACGTAAAATAGTTTTAAACCTACATGAGCAATAGTTTTGACATATAAACTGATCATACGACATTATTAAACATGTTTTGACATATTGTACTCATCATAGGACTCATTCGACCATCTGGACCTGTATTTACGCAAATGACTCGTTAAAGTGGCGTAAACCATTTTAACAAGTCCTAACAGGTCAAAACACCATTAGACACCTTCCAATTAGAATGTAAGGTATAGTAAACCATATTATAGGAGATCCTTCGCTCGTTTGGTTAATAAACCACATTCTATCCATTTTAATGTTTAAGCCACGATACACGCTAACTATATAACAATTCGACATAAATAAGAAACACTTAAGCTGTCACGGCCCCCGACCCGGTTTGACCCGTTTCAAGAGCCGCGGTACAGAAATCCCGTAGTATTTATTTAATTAAATTGACAGCGGAAGTTTTCTTCAGGATCTTTTTAAAACTGTAATTTCCCGATTATTTTATTTCACAATTCGGGATAAAACCCCGATATTTTACAATCATGAGATTTCACGGAGAAATCTTTATTTTACAAAACATGTTTCTTTATTTTATATTGAGCCACTTCCTTAAGCTTGTAGTGCTACGCGGCACTTTTCCTGGATCACAACAGATCACCTGAAACATGTTTGAAAAAGGTTTTGTCAGCGGGAAATACTGGTGAATCATTCATTTTATGAAAACGACACGTTTGTTATAATTTACAGTATTAAGAGCGATTACAATGTTTTTATATCAACCAACTACCCTCGGTACTTGTCACTCGACTCGTTTCTGTGACTATGGTCATATCACCCATTGGCTAACTCGTTGTCCAATGGTGAAGATTATCAAGTAATGTATACAAAACCCCACATACCGGCTGTAATATGGTGATTACAAAGACTTAATCCCTGTAATTATAACTTTGAAAACATTTAAGAATTTATAAAGCACTTTGATAAAAAGAGAATGACTCACATTGAAGATTTAATTTGAGCAGAGCCTAGCCTACTGATTAGCCTTTTTAACCTAAATTTAATAACAGGCACACAATTCTGTTAGTAACTTAATACAGCATTTACGATAACTCACGAGATTAAACCCACTACGAATGACAAAGTGCGATACTTAAACATCCATCGATTTAACGACGAATGACAAAGCATAAACCCTAATTTGGGCAGCACTTAAACATCCATTGGATAGTTTAATCAACTGGACATTGAATCATATCAGCGATCGAGTTATTACCCTGATTGCGGCAGCAATTAGTGATCCGTGTGTGTTTCTATAGTATTTCAACAATAACTCAGCGTAGATTTGGAGTTTGAACGTCGTTTCAGTGCCCAGATTCCAGTCCCAAAGTCCTCTATTTATAGGTGATTTTTGACCCCCCCTCGCGTGATGCGAGGGGTCCCCCCTGGGGCTTCGCGTGACGCGAAGGACCCTATTCCACCATAGGGTAGCCACGTTCCCAACTAGGCTTGCTGACTTGACGGTTTCTTAAAATTCGATTTCGACAGCAAGTTATTTAGATAATCGTAACTAGGGTTTACCCCCCCCCCCCCCCTGAGTTTTAGGGGCCCTGATCCTGATTCCAATTGTTCTGAAAATTTTAGGGTTTGTGCAGAATCACTGGTGTCTCAATTAGGGTTTCCTATTGGACAATTAAGGTAATAAATAAGACTTTTTAATGAGTTGTTACATTCTCCCCACCTTAATAAAAATCTCATCCTTAAGATTTACTGGAATAAATGAGGATACTTTCGCTTCATCTCTGATTCCAACTCCTAAGTGTATTCAGCTCCTCTCTTTGAATCCCATTTGATTTTGACAAGTACTAGTCGTTTGTGTTTGAGAAATTTCACCTTTCTGTCTTTTATTTGAATAGGTTTCTCTACAAACTTTAACTTTTCGTTTACCTCTATATCTTGGAGAGGTACTACCAAAGATTCGTCTGATAAACATTTCTTGAGGTTGGATACATGAAATACATCATGTACTCCAGCTAACTCTTCTGGTAGTTGTAAACGATAAGCAACTGGTCCTATACGTTGGATCACTGGAAATGGTCCTACGTATCTGGGACTTAGCTTTCCTTTCTTACCGAATCGAACTACTCCTTTCCAAGGTGAAACTTTTAATAGTACCTTGTCTCCAACTTGAAATTCGAGTGGCTTACATCTATTGTCTGCATAACTCTTTTGACGATCTCGAGCTATCTTCAGTCTTTCCTTGATTTGGGTAATCTTGTCGGTCGTTTCTTGCACTATTTCAGGACCTGATAATTGACTTTCTCATATTTCTGCCCAACAAACTGGAGTTCTGCATTTTCTTCCATACAATGCTTCGAATGGGGCAGTTTCAATACTTGAATGATAACTATTGTTATAGGAGAATTCAATTAGAGGTAAGTGATCGTCCCAATTTCCACCAAAATCTATCACACATGCTCTGAGCATGTCCTCTAGAGTTTGGATCGTCCTTTCACTTTGTCCGTCTGTTTGAGGATGATATGCTGTACTTAAATTTAATCGGGTTCCCATAGCTTCTTGGAAACTTTTCCAAAAATGGGAAGTGAAACGACTATCTCTGTCTGATACAATGGAGAGTGGAACTCCATGTAAGGATACTATTTCATCTACATACAACTTTGCCAATCTTTCCATGCTAAAGGTTTCCTTCATAGGTAGAAAGTGAGCAGATTTGGTTAATCGATCTACAATTACCCAAATCGCATCATTACCTTTTCTGGTTTTGGGTAATTTAGTAACAAAATCCATTGTTATGAGTTCCCATTTCCATACAGTCATTTCTAATTGCTGTAGTAGACCTGAAGGTTTCTGGTGTTCTGCCTTAACTTGTGAACAAGTAAGACACTTAGAAACATATCGAGCTATATCCTTTTTCATTCCTATCCACCAAAAGTTATTTCTTAAATCTTGGTACATCTTATTGTTTCCTGGATGCATGGTATACCTAGATTTATGGGCTTCTTCTAAAATTTTATTTCTTAGTTCTCCTTGCTTAGGTACCCAAATTCTTCTTTTGTGGAATTTCCAAATTCCATCAGCTCCTTGTTCTAATTCTTTTATTCGTCCTTTCATTCCTTCAGCATCATCCTTGATTGCTGTAGCTTGAACATTCTTCAATTGTTCTATTAAATCTAATTGTAGATTTAATCTGAGAGCACGAACTCGTAGTTGTTTTTCATGATACTTACGACTTAAAGCATCTGCAACTACATTGGCCTTTCCTTCTTGATACTGAATATCACAGTCGTAATCATTTAAGATTTCCATCCATCTCCTTTGCCTCATGTTTAACTCTTTTTGCCCAAATATATATCTTAAACTTTTGTGATCTGTATAGACAGTAAATTTACTTCCATACAGATAATGTCTCCAAATCTTAAGGGCAAAAATTACAGCTCCTAATTCTAAATCATGAGTTGTATAGTTTTCTTCGTGCTTTTTCAATTGTCTTGAAGCATACGCAATTACCTTCTTGCGTTGCATCAGTACACATCCCAATCCTAACTTTGAAGCATCACAATATACTTCAAAATCTTCTGTTCCTTCTGGTAATGCTAAGATTGGAGCATTGGTTAATTTCTGTTTCAAAATTCTAAAAGCTTCTTCTTGTTTAGGTCCCCATTCAAACTTAACTGCTTTACATGTTAGCTTAGTTAATGGTACAACTATTTTGGAAAAATCCTTAATAAACTGTCTATAGTAGCCAGCTAAACCTATAAAACTTCTAATTTCCATTGCGGATTGCGGAACCTTCCATTTGGTAATTGCCTCTATCTTAGCAGGATCTACATGAATACCTTCGTGATTCACCATATGACCTAGAAATTGCACTTCTTGCAACCAAAATTCACACTTCGAGAATTTGGCATACAGCTTTTCTTTTCTTAATAAAGTTAAGAGTGCATGCAAGTGCTGACAATGTTCGTCCTGACTTTTTGAATAAATAAGTATATCGTCTATGAAAACAATTACAAATTTATCCAAATACGGTTTACAAATCCTATTCATCATGTCCATGAATGCAGCAGGTGCATTCGTTAACCCAAAGGGCATGACTGTAAACTCGTAATGACCATACCTAGTTCTGAAAGCAGTCTTAGGTATGTCTTCTTCTTGTACCTTTAATTGATGATATCCGGAGCGTAAATCAATCTTAGAAAAATATCTAGCCCCCTGAAGTTGATCAAAAAGATCATCAATCCTAGGTAATGGGTATCGATTCTTAATTGTAACCTTATTCAATTCTCTATAATCAATACACATTCTCATCGAACCATCCTTTTTCTTTACAAACAACACTGGTGCTCCCCACGGGGATGAACTAGGTTGTATGAAACCTTTACTTAGTAATTCATCTAATTGCTTTTTCAATTCTAACATTTCTGTAGGAGCTAACCGATAAGGTGCCTTAGCTATCGGTGTAGTTCCAGGAATTAGATGAATCCTAAATTCTACCTCTCTATCTGGTGGTAATCCTGGTAATTCTTCGGGGAATACATCTGGGTATTCTGAAACTACAGGAATCTCCTTAAGTTCTTTACCCTTAGTACTAATGATTACTGAAATCATATATACTATTCCTTGCTTTCGTTCATAACTAGCAACTTTCATTACTGATATGAACTTCATGGGCTTACGTGGTTTATCTCCTGTAATCATAATTACTTCTCCGGTAGGTGCCTGAATTTCTATAGAATTCTGATCACAAAGGATTCGAGCATGGTTGGCTACTAACCAATCCATTCCTAAAACAACATCGAATTCAGCTAACTTCATAGGTAACAGGGTTGCAGAAAATTTATGACTTAAAAGTTCTATTTCTACATCTTGCAGAACCTTACCTATTTTAACTAAATTCCCATCTGCCGTTTCAACTGTAAAAATTTGCCTAATGCTGGTTAAAGGTAAGTTAAGAGCTTGGCAAAATGAAGTATTTATAAAACTTTGGTTTGCACCAGAGTCAAATAATACTTTTGCATAAATATTATGAACTAAGAACGTACTGGCTATCACATCAGGAATCATCTCAGCTTCCTGAGTAGTTAACTGGAAGGCTCGAACATTCTTCTTAGTAGCTCCGTCGGCTGTCTTAGCTTTGTTGTCTGCTGGTTTGACTAATTTAGGACATTCTGGTTTAAAATATCCCTTTTCTCCACAGTTATAGCATATCGTTGTTTTCTTTCTGCAGTCTTCTTCACGATGTCCTACCATTTTGCAAAAATTGCAAGTCACATTACATTTTCCATAATGTTTCTTTTTGCAATTCTTACAGAATGGTTGATGCGTGCGAAGTGTCGTATATATTAGGTGTATATTTTAAGCCCTTTTTAACACTTATTTTAGCCAAGTTTTAAATTTATAAAACACGATATTTCACTAACACTAAACACACATATGGGCAAGTGCACCCAACGTTGAGTATAGCGTTGGTAAGATACCGAGGTCGTCCAAGGACACAAGAGCTTTTAATACCGGTTTATCCTCAACGTCTAACCAAAATAAAAATTTAGAAAAAAGTTTTAAACTAAGAAAAATAAAACTAACTAAAATGCTGAAAATAAAAATAAAAACAGATAGACAAGATGAATCACTTGGTTCCGACTCGTATCTAGTATGACCTTTGATTATTTCCGCACTTTTGCACATAATTAAGAGATTATCTTAGTTATTGTAGTAGGCCCCTCTTTTGAAGGTGACGTTACCCTCACCCCAGTAGTTTGAGTCAGCAGGGATACAATCCTAAAGGGGTGGATTATTGGAAGATAATGAATTAAGTTATTAATGCAGTATTGTGGTAGGCCCCGCTTTTGGCGGTGACGTTACCCTCGGCTAAGTAGTCTGAGTCAGCAGGGATACAGTCCTAAATAGCCGGGTTATAGTATTAATAGTAGTTAACTTATGAGGGGATCAAAGAGTTTGGACCCCCGCCATCCAATACCGTGAAGTATTGAAGGAGGTCCTACTAAATTTGACCCAGGTCCATTGCAGGACCTCTAAACGCTGAACAATGGCAAGACCTTTACCAAACCGTTCCCTTAACCCCCTACCAGGTAGCCAACATACCTCCATATAGACCGTGGAGATATGAATGGTGAAAATCCTTTATTTTATATAGACAGTAAAATAATGCCAAGACACCACGGACAAACGATAAGGAAAGATCACCTTCAACATAAGTAACTAGTTATTAAAGTCATTAATACAAAACCAAATAAAAAGTGCAAAAGATTAGAAATAAAAAGTATTATACTAGACACTTTGTCTTCACCAAGTGATGTAAGAGACTTAGGCAAACATGGCCTTGATTGTCAAGAACTCTTACGATCAATCTTGGATCCCGAGACGACTCACACACTCTATGATGGACAATGGATGATGGTGGTGGATGATGGTGTTGTGATGGTGGTGGGTGGTGGATGAAGTGTGAGAGAGGTGGTGTGCCAAGGGATGAGATGAAATGAATCCAAGCACTCCTATTTATAGGCTGAACAGAGAGCTGGACACGGCCCCGTGTCCGCTGGACACGGCCCCGTGTCCGTCTGACACTCTCTCTCCTCATTAATTGTAATTCGCAATTACAATAAATGCGCCTGCTGTACTTTCGACACGCCCCCGTGTCCGCTGAGCACGGCCCCGTGGTGGGCAATAGAAGCTTCTATAGATTTGTCTTTTCTGCTGCTTCTTGGGCACGGCCCCGTGCTGGCTGAGCACGGGGCGTGTTCAGCCTTCTGTTTTCTCTATTTTGCTTTGAAAGGTGCCGTTGAGGGTTCGGGCAGTCCACTAATGTTCCTTTTCTTGTATTTATATTGGATTTAGCTGTCTTTTTGCTTCTTTTGCGTTTTTGAGCTCAGTTAATCCTGAAAATACAAAAGGAAGACAAAAACACTCTTTTTCCAATATTAGTACTAAAAAGGAGTTAGTTTTATGCCTCATTTGATGTAATTTATATGTTGCATTTTACACACATCAAATACCCCCACACTTGAACTTTTGCTTGTCCTCAAGCAAAACTCTTTAATATGTGGCTTACACTCCCAAATGGAATAGGTAGAAGAGAAGGTTTTGGGCTTGTCGTAGAGTGTCGGGATTTCCAAGATCTTTTTGGGTTTTATTTTTATTTATTTACACTCCTATTCGTAATGATTTATTTAGAACTGTTCATAAAAGAAATTACTTATTTGGGCATAACATGCCTTTTTTTTTAAATTCTATTTATATACAAGTTCACATACCTCGCGGGGAAATCACTCACACTCGGCCGAAAGTGTATTTTTAGTGAATCACTCGAGAGCGGCACGGAACTTATTTCTACCATAGGCTTGCCAAGAAATCAATCCTCCTCCTTTTTAACTTTTATACCTTTGTAGATATCAAGAGGACTTTGTGGGTTAAGGGTTGGCTAGGGTTAAAGGTGGGTGGTTGGGTTAGTGGTTAGTAGAAAAAAGGGCTAAAAAGCGTAACAAGTGTCGGTTTTCGTATTTTTGAAACTTTTTATTTTTAATGAAGTTTTTATTCAAACAAAGTTATTTTTGATTACTTTGTTTGTTTATTTTCTTTTTGCTTCATTATTATCAAAAAAAAAATTTTTTTTTTGGGTGATGAAACGAAAAGGTTTAGGGTGATGAAACGAAAACGTTTAGGCTCAAAGGGGCTAACTAGGGGGATTTTTGGGTAGGTGGTAAAAGAAAAAGAAAAATAATGGTGTAAAAATGAAAAAGGTTAGTCCTAATGCCTCCATCATGTACTTACTCGGGTTTAAGTTGATAAGGACCGGGAATGTATTGTCATGGCAAGTTCTAGAGTCGTAAGAACCACGCAGCTATTCACACAAGAAACGAAAAATGAGCATTTAGTCAAATGATATGTAATTGTGTGCTCAATAAAGGCTCAAAACTCACTTTTGTGGGAATGGGTTTTTATGTGATCAAGTATATATAATCAAATTTTAAATAAGTTTGTCATGCCTTTTCATAATTTTCTTATGTTGGTTCTTTTTATCACTACGCTATTGGTTGTAAATTTGTAAAATTATAACCTTTTTGAGAACTTGAATTTCCCGAGTTAAACCTAGACAAGTAAAAAAAATGAAATTTTTGAAAAAATTTGGGGTGATTAGCGGTTCCAATAGAGTTTTGTGTAAGGCTTGTATTTAGGACTTGCAAAATTCAAGGTTTTAGCATCCCCCCCACACTTAAATTACACATTGTCCTCAATGTGTCCCAAAAATAAATTTTTAGGTTGATTAGATGTGTAAAACAGTGTTTAAAAAGCAAAAATGTGTGTTACTGGGCACTGAACACGGCCCCGTGTTATCCGGGCACGGCCCCGTGTTCAAGTGCCAGTAACAAAATTGAAATAAGAGAAACAGAAGTCTGGACACGGGGGCGTGTTGGGTGAACACGGCCCGTGTCCAGTTACCTGTACTGGGCGTTTTCTGCAGGTGGTTCGACACGGGGCCGTGTTGGTTGGGCACGGCCCGTGTTGAACCTTCTGAAATGGAGAAAATTGTCGGGTTGCCTCGTTCTTGTGCATGGGATCATTTTTCTCGTTCCCCTTTTCATCCTTTACCGTCATGAGTGTGTTTTATTCCTGAAAATTAAACTAACTAGAAAACATAAAAACTAATCTAACTAAGGATAGTTCCGTGGAATGCCTCCATGGTGCGCCACGTTTATAAGGGTCCTTGGCTAGACCCAAAGCCTGGTCATATGTTACCCAAGTGGGATGTGTTGCATCCCATGTTACACCGTCGGAGAGCGTCATCCAAGCTTGAGTCTATGACCTTCATGTAGTTGACCGGATCTTCTTCCTCCACTCGCTTTCCACATTCAAATTTCACTTCCTCATCCCCAAATTTCAATGTTAGAGTTCCGTCATTCATATCCACCACTGCTTGAGCGGTGGCTAGAAATGGCCTCCCGAGGATGAGAGGGACCTCGGTGTCTTCTTCCATGTCTAGGATGACAAAGTCGGTTGGAAAGACGAATTTGTCGACCTTGACTAACAAATTTTCGGCGACACCATGTGGGAATTTGACGGACCTGTCGGCGAGTTGTATGCTCATCTTTGTAGGGCTTGTTGTTCCTAGGCCGAGTCGCTTGAACATTGAGGTGGGCATGAGGTTGATGCTAGCCCCAAGATCAGCTAAAGCATTTCGGACGGGGGACTTCCCAATCGAACAAGGGATTGTGAAGCTCCCGGGGTCGATTTTCTTTTGTGGAAGTTTGTTGAGTACTAGAGCTGAGCATTCTTCGCCTAAATTAACTAATTGCAATGATTCAATTTTCCTTTTGTGAGTGAGGAAATCCCTCATGAATTTTGCATATTTAGGCATTTGGGTAAGGACCTCCATAAAAGGAATATTAACATGCAATTGTTTTAGTAAACTTTCGAACTTTGCGAATTGCTCATCGGTCTTTTGACGATTTAACCTACCGGGGTACGGAATTGGAGGAGTCTTGGTGGGCTCTTGATTTGGTATAGAAGCCTTTTCTGGCGCAGGAGGAGTTATAGGCTGGCTAGAATGGCTTCTTTCATTTGGTGGCAATGGAGCATCCTCGGGACCCACGGTTCGATTTCTTAATGTGATGAGATGTACTTGTGCCTTTGGGTTCGTTTCGGTATTACTAGGTAACGCGCCTTGTGGTCTCTCAGAGAAATTTTGAGCTAGTTGATTTAATTGTTTTTCAACGTTCTGAATGCTAGCTTGTTGATTTCTAAAATTTGATTCCAATTGTTGAAATCGATCCGAGTTTTTCTTTTCAGTGTCAGAAATGAGGCGAGATACCGTATCTTCAAGCCTTTCTCTTCCACCTTGTTGTTGAGAAAAATTTTGCGGTTGTTGAAAATTAGTTCGTTGGTTTTGTTGGTTACTACTATTGCCGGGATCTCTCCAACCAAGATTTGGGTGGTTACTCCATCCTTGGTTGTAGGTACCCGTTGGAGGACCCGACGGCCTAGGTCTATTATCCAAGTAGTTTACCGTTTCAGTTTGTTCATCTAATTCTTTCATACAACTCCAATTTTCATGTGACCCACCACACCCTTCACAAGCCATAACTGAGGCCGTTTTTGTCATTTCTAGCCTTTTGATTTTTGAAGAGAGGGCCTCGATTTGGGCTTGTAAAGAGGTGCTTTCATCAACCTTATGGGCGCCCGGGGCAATAGATTTATTACCCCGGGGGGTGTGCCATTGAAAATTGGTTTGAGCAATTTCCTCAATTTGGTTATATATTTCATTTGGGCGACGATTACCTAAGAGTCCCCCGGAGCTTGAATCAAGTGTTTGTCTTGTGTGTGGCAACAATCCATTGTAGAAAGTGGATACTTGTTGCCATACCGCTAGACCATGGTGAGGACACTTTCTTAGAAGCTCCTTGAACCTTTCCCAAGTTTCATATAAGGATTCCCCATCCTCTTGTGAGTATGTATTAATTTCCGTCATTAATTTAGCCGTTTTAGCAGGAGGGAAATACTTATACAAAAACTTTTGGGCGAGTTCATCCCAGGTGTTTACCGATCCAGCTGGGAGGGTGTTAAGCCAAGCCTTAGCTCGGTCTTTTAGTGAAAAAGGAAACATTCGAAGGCGGATGGCGTCATTTGATGCTCCATTGATCCGAAAGGTATCACATATTTCTAAGAAGTTAGTAATATGTAGATGGGGATCCTCGTCCGCAAGCCCGTGGAAGGTTGCGGAGTTTTGGAGCATTTGTATCAAATGCGGCCGAAGTTCGAAGTTGTTGGCCTCGACATTCGGGGCATTGATAGCGGCGCCAAGATTGCCTACGGTAGGTCGTAGGTAATCCATGAGGGTACGTTGGTCCGCCATTGGAAGTGGGTCCCCCGAAGCTTTCTCTTGATTTTTAGCTTTTAGTCTTTTTCTGAGAAAGCGCTCGGTTTCTTCTAGGGGTTCTTTTATGTCTCTACTAGAACTGGAGCTCATGCACTACGTAGGAGGTTCAAATGTGGCGCCTGGGTTCCAAGTCCTGCAACAAAAACAGAAAAGAACGCTGGTCAGAATGTTCACCACGGCCCCGTGCTCGATGAACACGGCCCGTGTTTAGAGGCGCAGTAATTGATTTCTGGATCCCTGTTACTGGGAGTTGGACACGACCCCGTGTTGCACCGACACGGCCCCGTGTTCAGCTCTCTGTAACTCAGAAAATAAAAACTGCCAGTGATGATTGCTGGGCACGGCCCGTGTCTGACCGGGCACGGCCCGTGTCTGACCGGGCACGGCCCGTGTCTGACCGGGCACGGCCCGTGTCTGACCGGGCACGGCCCGTGCTGAGCGCTGCAGAAGCTGAAAAACTAAGAAAATCCTAAAAAAAATAAAAAGAAAAATAAAAGATGATTAGGCCGTTGATTCCTAACTTTCTTAAAATCCTTGTGTCCCCGGCAACGGCGCCAAAAACTTGATGCGTGCGAAGTGTCGTATATATTAGGTGTATATTTTAAGCCTTTTTTAACACTTATTTTAGCCAAGTTTTAAATTTATAAAACACGATATTTCACTAACACTAAACACACATATGGGCAAGTGCACCCATCGTTGAGTGTAGTATAGCGTTGGTAAGATACCGAGGTCGTCCAAGGACACAAGAGCTTTTAATACCGGGTTATCCTCAACGTCTAACCAAAATAAAAATTTAGAAAAAAGTTTTAAACTAAGAAAAATAAAACTAACTAAAATGCAGAAAATAAAAATAAAAACAGATAGACAAGATGAATCACTTGGTTCCGACTCGTATCTAGTATGACCTTTGATTATTTCCGCACTTTTGCACATAATTAAGAGATTATCTTAGTTATTGTAGTAGGCCCCTCTTTTGAAGGTAACGTTACCCTCACCCCAGTAGTTTGAGTCAGCAGGGATACAATCCTAAAGGGGTGGATTATTGGAAGATAATGAATTAAGTTATTAATGCAGTATTGTGGTAGGCCCCGCTTTTGGCGGTGACGTTACCCTCGGCTAAGTAGTCTGAGTCAGCAGGGATACAGTCCTAAATAGCCGGGTTATAGTATTAATAGTAGTTAACTTATGAGGGGATCAAAGAGTTTGGACCCCCGCCATCCAATACCGTGAAGTATTGAAGGAGGTCCTACTAAATTTGACCCAGGTCCATTGCAGGACCTCTAAACGCTGAACAATGGCAAGACCTTTACCAAACCGTTCCCTTAACCCCCTACCAGGTAGCCAACATACCTCCATATAGACCGTGGAGATATGAATGGTGAAAATCCTTTATTTTATATAGACAGTAAAATAATGCCAAGACACCACGGACAAACGATAAGGAAAGATCACCTTCAACATAAGTAACTAGTTATTAAAGTCATTAATACAAAACCAAATAAAAAGTGCAAAAGATTAGAAATAAAAAGTATTATACTAGACACTTTGTCTTCACCAAGTGATGTAAGAGACTTAGGCAAACATGGCCTTGATTGTCAAGAACTCTTACGATCAATCTTGGATCCCGAGACGACTCACACACTCTATGATGGACAATGGATGATGGTGGTGGATGATGGTGTTGTGATGGTGGTGGGTGGTGGATGAAGTGTGAGAGAGGTGGTGTGCCAAGGGATGAGATGAAATGAATCCAAGCACTCCTATTTATAGGCTGAACAGAGAGCTGGACACGGCCCCGTGTCCGCTGGACACGGCCCCGTGTCCGTCTGACACTCTCTCTCCTCATTAATTGTAATTCGCAATTACAATAAATGCGCCTGCTGTACTTTCGACACGCCCCCGTGTCCGCTGAGCACAGCCCCGTGGTGGGCAATAGAAGCTTCTATAGATTTGTCTTTTCTGCTGCTTCTTGGGCACGGCCCCGTGCTGGCTGAGCACGGGGCGTGTTCAGCCTTCTGGTTTCTCTATTTTGCTTTGAAAGGTGCCGTTGAGGGTTCGGGCAGTCCACTAATGTTCCTTTTCTTGTATTTATGTTGGATTTAGCTGTCTTTTTGCTTCTTTTGCGTTTTTGAGCTCATTTAATCCTGAAAATACAAAAGGAAGACAAAAACACTCTTTTTCCAATATTAGTACTAAAAAGGGGTTAGTTTTATGCCTCATTTGATGTAATTTATATGTTGCATTTTACACACATCAATCGTAAAGTTGAATATTGTTCTGTTCCTCGTCTCTTGAAGTTACTATTATTACCCACACGAAATCCTTGGGTAATTTTCTGAGCCAGTTCCTTCTTTATGTTTTCATCTTGTGTGCGTACCAGCTCATCTGTTAGGGTGTTACCTAGTTCCGCCGCATCGTCAATAGTGCGTGGTCTTGCAGCTTTAACGATATTACGGATTTCGCTAATTAATCCCCAAATATAACGATAAATGAGTACCGGTTCTGGCGAAGCCAGTGTTGGTACCACTCTAGCATATTCAAAGAATGTCGAAGTATAACCGCGACAATCTACACCCATCATACGATGATTTAAGAACTTATTTGCCATTTGATCTTTTTCATATTCGGGACAGAATTTTCTTTCTACAAGATTCTTAAATTCTTCCCAATTCATTGTATATGCCCTCATTCTTCCTTTTGCTTGTAACACAGTGTTCCACCATTCAAGCGCCCCTTCTTTAAAAAGATTCGAAGCGTACATGACCTGATCATCTTTGTCACATTTACTGATAGTAATCACTGCCTCAGTTTTCTCTAACCAACGTAGTGCAGCAGTTGCTCCTTCATTGCCTGCAAACTCAGATGGTTTACAAGCAAGAAATTCTTTGTAAGTGCAACCAGGCGTTGCAGCTTTCAATTTCTTAGGGATCGGAGCCTGCCGTGGATTATTATCAGGATTAGTATGATTACCGCCTCCATTTACGCTATTGCTGAAGTTATCTTCAGAAATACGTTTGATAGGAACGATTTGTTGAGGTTCGATTGGATTTTTAACAGCATCAACTATTGCTGGAATAGCATTGGCTATTCCCTGAGCAACGATATTTTCTATATCTTGCCTAGTCATATATTGATCCCCTGGGTGTTGCTCAGATTGATTAATTTCGTTAACTGGTTCATTACCAACGTTTGCCATCTGGTAATTAATTTATAGATAAATAATTAGTATAAAAGAAATAATCCAATGTCACAATTAATTGCACATAATCACGAAAACAAATATACAAACAAAATTGTAAAAAAAAATTATTTGTTTTATAGATTATATCATGCTTCTACATACAACCGTTTTATTATTTATTTTACACATACTGATTTTCATTAATATTACTATTATACAAACACGGACTTACTACCCATTTTTTCTCTCGTCACTTGTTTTCCTAAAAACGAAGCTCCCTTTCATCATATTTCCAGGCAATTTGTCCTCCTATCTCTCGGATCCTATTTCCAGCATCCATTAACTCTTCACCAAAATGGCGAAGTTCAGCCATATTTTCGTTACTCATTGGGGGATTTGGTAGAGGTTCTGGATCAAATTGGGGAAGAAAGGAATAAGGACTGTTGATAATGTTTTGGAATTACCAATCATTCGTCCACCATTCGTCCATTCCTAAAGGTTGAGTGTGGATTATAGGGTCTGGTATTACTGGTTCTAAGTTTATAGGGAGTTGTGTTTCAATAGGACGAGTAAAAACATTTGTATTGACAGGCTGAATAGTATCACAGCTCGCCAATATAAAGTCTAACTCTTCCTGCAATGTCATTTCCTGATTTTGCTTAGAGCTTTCTCCCATTTCCCTCTGAGTTTGCCTAAAACCTTCTCCATACTCCATTTCCAGTGGCCTAGAACCTTCTCCAACTTCCGTTTCTATTTGCTTAGAATATTCATTAAACTGTAATCCCATCTGCCTAGACTCTTCCCCGACTTCAATTCCCTTTCCTTTATCTAAAGGATTTTCTATTTTAGGCATCTTTCTAGTGACAGGCTTCCTCCTACGCACAGGCCTCCATCCCACAAATCTCCTCCTTTTCTTGGGCTTGGGTTTCTCCGGAGGTGGAGCATTGAATTCAATAGGTTCTTCTATATCTGGTATATACCTATTGAAATCTCTGGAAACCTCTATTTTTACTGGATAGAGATTTAGGTTCTGAAGGGCGTCAGACAAGTCACTCATGCTGTTTAGCAAAATACACAGTTTCAAAAACATATTATGACAAAGTTGATCTCCGAAATGCTTCGTGAGGGCATTATCAAACCCAGTCAAAGTCCATATTCGTCACCGGTCCTTCTTGTGCGGAAAAAAGACGGCTCTTGGCGATTTTGTGTTTATTATAGAGCTTTAAATTCGGTTACCGTCAAGGACCGTTTCCCTATTCCGACAGTAGATGAGTTATTAGACGAATTACATGGCGCAACTGTTTTCTCAAAAATTGATTTGACAGCCGGGTACCACCAAATTCGTTTGGCAGCTGACGACACTCACAAGACGGCATTTTGAACGGTTGATGGCTATTATGAATTTCTCGTTATGCCTTTCGGCTTAACGAACGCACCATCAACATTTCAGGCGACAATGAATAACCTGTTTCGCGACGTCTTGCGTCGGTATGTGCTCGTTTTTTTCGACGATATTTTAGTGTATAGCCAAACAGTTGATCAATACTATGGCCATCTACAACAGGTTTTTGAAACTTTGTCTCGTAGTAACTTCTTTGCAAAACCTTCTAAGTGCACATTTGCAGTTTCATCGATCGACTATTTGGGTCATATTATTTCTGCATGTGGCGTACAAGCTGATCCGGAGAAATTAAAGGCTATTCAAAATTGGCCGGTCCCAAAAAACATCACCGCCTTACGTGGATTTTTGGGGCTTACGGGTTACTATCGTCGTTTCGTTCGGAACTATGCATTATTGGCTGCCCCACTCACGGATATGTTAAAACAACAAACATTTTCATGGTCTGAAGCTAGCTCCAAGGCTTTTCAAGAGTTGAAAGATGCCATGATTTCATTGGTAACACTTACCCTACCAAATTTTACTAAACCTTTTGATGTTACTACAGATGCTTCCAATGTTTCTATAGGTGCCGTTTTGTCTCAAAATGATCGACCCATAGCCTTTTTTAGTAAGAAAATGGGCCCTCGAATGCAGGTCTCATCTGCTTATGTCCGGGAGCTTTTTGCCATTACGGAGTCTGTAAAGAAATGGCGGCAATATTTGTTGGGTAGGAAGTTCAATATCTTCACGGATCAAAAGAGTTTGAAACACTTGTTGTCGCAAGTCATTCAAACCCCGGAGCAGTACAAGTGGGCCACAAAATTACTCGGGTTTGATTTTGAAATTCACTACAAACCGGGGAAAGAAAATAAGGTTGCCGATGCCATTAGTCGCATAGAAAGTTCACAAATGTTGGCTGTTTCGATTACCGAGCCCACATGGCTTAAGGAATTGAGAACGTTTTATGATACGCCAGCTGGTCAAGAATTAAAGTCCAAACTGTTGAAAGGAACACAGCATAGGGACCTGTTCGTTTGGAAAGACGGCTTGTTGTATCACCACAACAAGATATTTATACCCGAAAATGATTCCATTCGCCATTTATTGTTACAAGAATTTCACTCTTCAAGTGCTGGTGGTCATTCAGGAGTTCGCCCAACAATTAAAAGGTTAGCTGCTTCTTTTAGTTGGCCTAAACTCAAAACCGATGTCACCAAGTTTGTAACCCACTGCCGCATATGCCAACAAGTTAAATATCCTACCCACAAACCCTACGGCTTACTACAACCGCTTCCGATTCCGTCGTCGGCGTGGCAGGATGTGTCTATGGATTTCATAACCCATCTGCCCATGTCCAACGGTAAAACAGCAATATGGGTTGTCGTTGACAGGTTCACCAAATTTGCTCACTTCATGGCGTTACCACCTAAATATGGGGCAGTGTCATTGGCCTCAATTTTTTTACAAAATGTGTATCGTCTACACGGAATTCCCAAGAGTATAGTAACGGATCGTGATCCTATTTTCTTAAGCAGGTTTTGGCAAGAGCTTTTCAAACAAATTGGCACCAAACTCAAATACTCCACGGCGTACCACCCCCAATCCGACGGCCAAACGGAAGTTGTTAACCGTTGTTTGCAATCTTTTTTACGTTCTTTTGCAGGCGATGAACCTCATTCTTGGAGCAAGTACTTGTATCTGGCAGAGTATTGGTACAACACATCATATCATACTTCCATCAACATGAGCCCTTTTCAGGCTTTGTATGGTCAGCAAATTCTAGACGTGAATCGGTACAAGCCGGGATCATCGGAAGTTCCATCAATTGATGCAACACTTGTCGAGTTCCAGCGCCTTCGTTCCTTGGTACAACAGAATCTGAAACGAGCTCAACAAAGGATGATGTCGTTGGCAAATGAGCACAGGTTAGATAAGGAATTTAAAATTGGTGACTGGGTGTTCCTGCGTTTACGTGATTATAGACAACAGTCAGTGGAGTTAAGGACAAACAAGAAACTTTCGAAGCGTTTTTACGGACCTTTCGAAGTCACCGAACGGATTGGTAAGGTTGCTTATCGTCTCATGTTACCACCGGAATCAAAGATACATCCGGTGTTCCATGTTTCGCTATTACGAGAAGCAAAAGGGAATCCTGAACCAATTCCGTTGCCCGAGTTTGTGGAAGCAGCTAAAGCGACGCCTCAACCGAGCCACGTGTTGGATTACAAGTGGGTGGAAGGCAAGTGTAAGGTACTGGTGGAATGGCAAGATGCTGATCCAGCTGAAGCCACATGGGAGTTGTATGATGAGATGCTGATCAGATTTCCAGAATTTCAGTTTCAGCTCGAGGACGACCTGGATGCTAAGGAGGGGGCAGTTGATGGGGCCCAAAGCATTACTGGGCTGACTCAAAGGCCCAAGAGGACCATAAAGAAGCCCGCTAAGCTGCTTGACTGATCCATCACGCAAAGTTGGAAGTGGACGACTGTTTCTTTATTAATTTATGCATGTGTGTTATTTAAATTCTGCATGTTTGTTTAGTAACTGTTGCATTTCGTTAGTGGTTTAGGTAGTGGTTGCATGCATTCCTAAGAATAAGGAAACGTGGGTAGGAATATTCCATGGGTCCCTGCATATTTAATTCGTGTAAGGATACACGGTATGGGGGTCGTCCCCTCCGTCCCGGTCCGTCGCCGGAGCCAACACCATGCCGCCCCCTGCGTCCTGAGCTCCGTCCCCGTCCCGGTCCGTCTTAAACGTCCAAGTTTCGCCGTTCAGGACGATCCTCCAGGTGGGCCCCCGGTCCGTCGCCGGAGCCAACACCATGCCGCCCACCCCCGTCGAGCTCCGTCCTCCATTTTCATCCCGTCACCATACCGTGTAGCCTAATGTTTGCATTGAGAAATTATTCAGAAAAATTGCCCCAAAAGAGTGTCTCTTCTTTAGTCTTTATTCTTGGAGATTGGCCTACTCTACGGGCTACCTTATCAAATAAGTTCTGGACATTCACAATTTCTAGTTAGACATCTATTAATATATATTATATAAAAAATGATATTATATTTGATTTTTTTTAAATAATTTAACTGCGTGTAGATCAACCACACATCTTTTTATATTAATAAATGAAATTTTTTTTGACACGTGTCAATTTTTTATGCCTCCTTATCTTATTTTTCAATATTTTTCGTTTTAAACAATAGTTTAACTAAATATAATTTAGATAAGGATAATAACTCGCAACCCGTGTGTAACACGGGGTTCTAAGCTAGTTAGGAACATACCAAATACAAAGCTTTGATTTCGATATCTGAAAGCTTACTTCCTTCTCCATCGACATCATTCTTCAGTGTGGTCAACAAGTCAACGTGATGTGGCTCGCCCCTGTTGCCGGACTTATGTTCTTCAAAAATCACGTTAATGAAGGAATCAAATCGATCGTGTAGTTTCTTCATCTTTTTTGTAATGCCTTGCAGGTCAAGCCAGTCAAGCACGGGAATGAAGTCACCGATGTTAAATTCCGCACCCAACACCATGAGCTCAATCACCATTTCTTTAAACTCATTGGCCTTTGGATCACTGTCATCAAATACTCTCCGGCCTAACAATACTCGCGCTAATGCGTTTGTGGTGCACACGTTTATTAGTTGACCTAATCTCACTGTTGATTGTCCCGCACCAACCAAAGTACGGGTGAGTTTGGCTACTTCCTCCTGCGTACATATGAAAAGAAATCTGACATCACTATTTTGGTACATCTTCTTTAAACTACATTCTTTTGTTAATTAAGTTTTTCAAAACAAGCCTTTGGAAAAGGAAAAAAAACAAAGAGTAACTCCATGTTTCGGATATAAATTTGCGAGTTTGGGATAATTATGTAGCAAAGTTGTCATATGATTGTTGATCGCTGTTATTTGGTGCAAAGAAAGAGACGAATGAGCTTGTTTACTCTTTATATTATTGACAACAAATAGTGAGTAATTTTTATTTTCTATTTTGTTAGTAATACTTTTGCTAATGCCAATAAATCTTCACTATTGCTAAAATCATTCTCACGTTGGATGTTACTTTACTCCTTAGAGCAATTGAATGCTCTAGTCACCATGTCACATTATATTAAAGCATCACCATTTCAAACCTATTTTTTCTACAATACTAAATCATTCCAAATCTCCGTATAGAACCCACTTTTTATACTAAAAAACAAAACAAAAAGGGTTTGTGAGTATGTGGTCCCAAGTCCCAACCATTACAAACCGGACTCATCCACTGGAACAAATCGGACCAGCCCAGTCAACCAACTCCATCGCTATGCTAGTTCGGAAGGTGTTGTCGGAATTTTGGACCGGGATTCCAGGACTTACGTTGTGCATGCTCGTAGTTTAGATAATGGATGGGAAGATTACAAAAATGCACATTGTTGAGAAAATGACTTTTCAATATAGAAATCCCTTATAAGTGTTTCCAAAGGGGCCTTAGCAGTCTCGGAAAAAGCGGAGACTTAATTATATTAGCCGTCTAAAAAGAGTGTAGGTCTCAGCCATTCATCCGTCTTAGCTGCCATACTAAAAGTGTGTGTTAAATCTTAGCCATCTCACCCAGCGGAGCTAATATGACAACTTTTGATTAGTGGACATGAGTGTAACTATATGGTAAAGGGTGAATATGAATGCATATATCGGAATGTTTTTGTTCTAACAATGTATATTTTAATAGTTTTCCTTAATGGATGTAGTTATTGCTTGTTAGTTTATTATATATGGTTTATGATCAAATACAAAGGCTTCTAAAAATAAGAAGACATACAAAATGGTATCAAACGGACTCCAATTGACCTCATTTAAGCGGTATTGAGACCGTCTTATTGAACTCTACGATATGGGATTTTAGGTTTTCACTTTTCGATTTATTGGTTGCATATTTTAATAATTTTGTTTATTATCATTGGTCTTTTATTTATCATTGTATATTTTCTATATTTGCGTAATTGTGTCTTTTTTTGCGACCCATTATGTCTTTTTTCTCGATATTGTGTTATATTTTTCCGCATTGTGTATATTTTGCTCGATATTGTGTTATCTTGTATGATCCATTGTGTCTTTTTACACTTCTTATTTTTAGTAGCATTTATATAATAACCACTACTAGAAAACTAGGCAATTGCGACCAAATTTTGCGACTAACATAAGACAGTCGCAAAATTAGTGACCGATCTGTGACTAAAACCAAAACAATCGCAAAATTAAAGACCAATCTAGATTCGATCGCAAAATAGTCGCAAATTTTGTGACCGTATTTTTGTGGTCGGAAAACAGTCGCAAATAAAAAAAAGCAAAAGTTACGACCGTTTAAAGCAATCGCAAATAAAAAAACAAAAGTTGCGACCGTATAAAACGGTCACAAATACGAGAAATATATAAAAAACAAAAGTTGCGACCGTTTAAAGCGGTCGCAGATACAAGAAAAAATAGAAAAAGCAAAAAAATATTCATTAGTGTTTAGGCTCTGTTTTTCTTTTTGTGTGTTCGTATTCAATTGTGATTAGTAAAGTGAAAGTAGGCCCGTCGTTTGCCTTCCACGCCGGTAGAAATCTTGTCGCCCCACCCACAACGCTAAATACAGGGTGGTTTAATGGACTGGCCTCCATGTCAGATTTCCACGTTCACACCGTATTTTCTGACCCAAAAGGACAGAAATTACACTTTTATTATTTATTTTATTATTATCTTGACACGAAAGAATAATGAGTTTCAATAAACCAAAGTGTTCGGTTCTGTACATGCCAATTTTACAAGTACTCTCTCTCTCTCTCTCTCTCTCTCTCTAAAAACTCTCGATTTCGACTCCCACATACACACAGATGATCTAAAAACTCTCTAAAGACTTTGTAGTATCACAATTGGGCTTCTTCGTGATTTATAGATTATTATTCATGTTGACTGTCAAAATAATTGTGTGTTTGTCTTGTTAAGTTGATTGATAGGATTATAGGAATGATTCAGTTACTTGTTTCATGATTTGATTTGATTGATCGTATTTTTGGTTTTATTTTTTTTATCATGATTTAAGTGAATCAGTTAGCTGTTTCAGTGTGTTGATTTTGTGTTTGATAGAATAATTGATTGGGTTAGTCTAGTTGGTATTGTATGAAATTGTCAGGGATAATAGGTTGATGGTGAGTTTTTTTTTTAAGATTTTGATGTAACTATGGTAGTTCTATTTTTGCACAAATATCTGATGGAGGTGGATTTTGTGCAGCTGAAAATATGTCATGAAATGTAGGGTGCAGGCCAATTGAAACTTAAGTTTTATTTAGGGGTTACACATGCATGCAATTCTGATTGAAGATTATGTAAATATGTGTTATGAAGATAATTATTTGATTATAATCTAGTGTTAATTAGGTAACATGTTAATGGTAATGCTTATCTTACTGTAGTTTTATATGATTAATTTCATACTGGTTGCATAAGAAAGTAGTCAAATGAAAGAGGATTTCTTTCAAACACTTAACATCAGTTATCAAAGGTGAGTTTGGATCTTTGTACTCTCTTTGGGGTTCAAACATTGTGTGTGGTTAAGATGATAAAGCTTTGAATAATCGATTTGATACTGTGTTAATGGGCACGTGTTTGAAGAAATGCAAAGGCCCGATACACCTTTGTACAACATTAAGGCTTACTTGCCCGTTGTCGAGTCATTTGGGGTTTCAGGTGCATCGAGGGCGGCGACTTCGGGTCAAGCCTTTTCCCGCAATCGGTGTTTGACCATTGGGAAATGATGTCTTCTGACCCGTTGGAACCGGGGTCGCAAGCTACCGCACTTGTGGCTAGTATTCACAAGAGAAAAGGGTTAAAGGAATAGCTCACTCCCCTCTCTGAATTTGAGGACAAGCTGTAAGTTGGTGGTTAAGAAAAGAGGTTAATAAATAAGATAATATTATTTGTGTGAGTATTATAAGTTAGTATCTGTAATAGTTAAAAGTTTTCTGTTAATGTTATAACTATATAGGGTCATGCTGCCTTAGTAGGATATGCAGCTTACATCCTATGAATCTATGATGTCTTATTTTCTGTAATGTGTGTTTAATTAATATGTCGAGTTTGTGTTAAAGTTTTCAGTTTTAGTCTTGTTTAAGTTAATTTTTGTGGGTTTCTATTATCCGTTTTAAGCATCTGAGTGGAGGTGATCACGGACCAAACTTGACCGGGTCTATACGGGACCGGAAACTGGAAGTGAGGGGAAAGGGATACCTTCTTGGATCGTTAGTGGCGGGTCGTTTTTGTAAAACAAAAAAAAATAAAAAATAAAAAACACAGTCTAAAATGAATTGTTTTTGCAAAGTGTTGATATAAGTAGCATTGTTTCCTACTGATAATTTGATTTTCTTGTTAAGTATAGGTGAAGCCACCAACAAAGGATGCATTGTAATTACTTTCATTTTCTTGGCTGAAAATTACTTAATAACTTATAAGCTTATATTACCCATCTTTAAAGTATCCGGGTCCATTCTAAACGGGCCCAATAGCCTTAAAACCCTACTCCAATCACTTTTGCTGTTCAGTTAACAATTAAAGTCCTTGTTGTCCTTGTTTAAGTTCTTTTTCTAATTGCCGTTCAAAAAAAGTTATTTTTCTGATAACAAAACATAAAAAATGACGTTTTTATTAGCTTTATATATTATTTTAATTGGCTGACTCACACGCCCCCTTTAATCTCACTCCTAAATTACACATTTATCTACTGTGAGTGTTATGTTTTGAACTTGATAGGACCGTGCTTTCTAATACATAGACATGTATTTATGTGTCATGGTCTCTATTATATCTAAGCATGTGCATCCAACTTAAATACAGGGGTCGTGAAACACACTATTAAATATAACTGTCGTCTACATGCCAAAGGGAGTTTACGAACTCGACCAAGATGTTAGTGAAATAGAGGATGATGATGTGGATATGGAGCCTTTCTTTCAAGAGAATGAAAGAATAGAATGCACGGTAATGGATCTTCTCCCTATTTCTCTTGTACATGAGGATGGAAGGTTGGAAGAAGTGGAGGATACGGATAGCGATATTGATGAAAAAGTTGAGTTTGAAGCCACAACTTTAGCTGACGAGGATTTCCACATCTTGCTTAATTTTGACGATGAAGATTTAGAGTGACGGGTTTGTTTGTTATATACAATGATTAGTTTTTTTATATATAATTCTAACTATTAATCATGTTTTGCTATTTAAGTGTAGTTGAGGGACTGCACAAGCTCTTCAATTTCCGGATGTTGCCCTCAAACAAAAGGTATACGTAAAGCGCTTATTTATCGTCATTATCATTATTACTGATTACTGATGCCATTGATCTGGCCAGAATTATTGATCGTCATTATTACTGTTATGCTAGGTAGGATTATCTTTCAAAACAGGATCATTCAGTTCTTTTGATTCTACAAAAACATATATAATTTTTGTATTTATTTTGTTCGACTTTTAAAATAATGTATGTTTCAATTTCTTGAGATTATTTGCAGGTGGTTTAATTTTGTTTTATTTTTTCGTTTTACAAAAAATGCTGTTGCCGTGTGGACTTCAACCAGAAAGAGAAGAGGATTAAAGGGCAATTTATTCTACATATGTGGAGGTTTAGGCTGTCTTTATGAGTGCATTATTGACTAAATGTGACAGGATCATTAGTATCTTTATGGTATGCTGATATTGATGTCTTATGTACTGTTTCACCATGCACTAATGTTTTCGTTCAAAACATGTTTTTTTCAGTATATTTTTTATTGTTATGATAACTTTGGTATTTGATGTTTCAAGTGGGATTTTTTATATAATTGTGAAAATTTGATAATATGTAAAATTTAAAATTGACATTATATGCAGGTCAAAATAGAAAATGGATAAAAATAATTTTTAAAAAAAATAAATAAAAAATTGCCACACGGTCGCAATTTTTCAAAAGGCAAGCAGTTGCAAAACGGTCGCAGTTTGTAAAAGTCAGGCGGTCGGAAAACGATCGCAGTTTGTAAAAGGCATGTGGTCGGAATTCGGTCGCATCAAGACCGTCGCCAACCGAAGTCCCACAAAACCAGGAACAGTCGCAATATTTGTGACCATTATAAAAGTCGCAAAACCCGGGTCGCAAAAGATAGCAGCAGTCGCAACTTAGTCGGAATAGAGCAATTGCGGCGGGTGTTTTTCCGATTGTAGTTCCGGTCGGAAAACGGTCGCAACAGGGCAATTGCGATTGGTTTGCGACCAAAATTGCGGTCGGAAAAACCTAGTTTTCTAGTAGTGAACCTAACCATATGATATATAACTGATGTTAGCTTGATTCTTGCTTTATGTGATATTGCAGTATTTATCAAGTATGCTAGGTTAGAAAATCGTCCATAAAAAAAAATTAATACAGTTTCTTTTGTTATAATTTTTCTTTAAATTAAGAAATAAAATATGAAAAAGTGAAATAAAATTAGCATGGAAGAAATATTAGACTCAGAGAATTTAAACTCATGATTCCACGAGTTACTTAAATTATATTTATCATGTATATATATGTGGTATAGCTGTAAATTATTAAGACGAAGCCCACAGATCAAGCATATAATCAAAGAGTAAACCCTCATGTTGATGCTATAATTTTTACTCGTTTTCCACTTCCATACTTCACGCACAGCTTTAACCTCATATATTTTATACTAACTTGTTATGTTAATTTACATCTTATTAGTGAATTAATTGATCTTTTGCTAGATTATTGAGACTTAATTGCTAGATTATACTAACTTGTTGGGTTTTACTTTGCTTGCCTCAAATCATAGCAAATCGTAAAAAGTACGTAAGATTAAAAACCTGTCGAACATGACGGAAGTTCGCTAGTGCTTTGGCAGAAAAAAGGTTCAGGACGCAAATCTTGCGAAGCATCCGCCACCTCGGACCATACGGCGCAAACACCAGATCATGGTAATTATACGCCATGTGCTTCGCTCCGGAGTTTGGTGGCCTGCTTGCGAAATTCACGTCATGAACCTTTATAATTTGTGCAGCGACTGACGCGGATGTAACCACCACCACGTCAACAAAGCCGAATCGGAGGTGCATCAACGGGCCGTACTTTTTCGCCAAGGCAGTCAGGGAGTGATGCGGAAGTGTACTGAGGTGCGGTAGGTTTCCTACGATTGGCCATGGGGTCGGGCCTGGTGGTAGACGTTTAGAATGACGCGAGTGCTGGCTATGTAGTACAAAGAATACGAAGGCAGTGAAGAAGGTGTATAGGAGCGGGGTTATGATGTCCATTTTGTGTAAGAGGTTTGGGATTGTGAGTAGTCGAGTAGTCGAGTAGGAAAACCGTGCTTTTTAAGGGTGTTGTGAATAGTCTGTAAGTCTGTAACGTGTAAAAAAACAAAGTAACGTTGGTCCCCGACATTTGCTACTATTTCAAAACATTAGTTTAACTCAAATATGTTTTGAACCAAATATATACCAGAAATCATAAATTAATACTACGTGAAAAGAATACATATGTGTCTACCGAAATTGTTTGTACGGTATCATTTCAAAAGAAATACTAGTTGGTGTAACATCGATACCTCATTGTAATTTTTTTTATATCCATTCTCTAGTATCTTGCTAGTATGGTGTTATTAATATCATCATTGCCGTTAAAAATATATATTTAATTATTAAAATTACTTTTAAACATATTTTGTTATATCGTATAACTTTTAAGATATGATTAGTTATGTCAGGGCCGACCTTGAGAATTCGTATACCTTGTTCGAGCTTGAAAAAATGTGTCCTTAGGCCTTAACGAAATTGGGTATTGGGAGGTCTAAATCTAATGACAATGGTCTAATAACTAATTTAAACCTTAAAAATAGTTTTGTAAGTGGGCGTATGTTGGTGTTTGTATTAATATACCCTATTAATTTATTTATTTTCATATGCATATCAATTTTTTTATAATAACGTTCCATTCGAAATATCGGGCCCTGTCTGGTGGTCCTCCCCGCCCACCCTCAGGGCCGGCCATGAGGTATGTTCTTGTGGCATGTTTATTTTTATTTACATCGCCATATAAATTTTACTAGAAAACCGAGTTGTGAATTGAAATATACAGGTAATCAAAGAAATAAACATCCACTTCATTAAAGCTACTTTATAGTTTAGTTTTTTTCCCAAATTGACGCGTTTACCCTTTTTATCATTCTAATAATATAACGGGTCAAAAAGTTTTGAATATACCATTGCAATAAGCTTTTTTATATACGTTTCGATAAACGTTAAGTTTGTTCAAAATTGAACAAGTAAAAAATAACTGATTTTCTTTCTTTACCGACTAACTTAGTCAATATCGCCCGCATAATATTGATGTTACTGTTCGTTTCTATAGTTTTTCAACCTTTAGATATAAATTTCGATGAAACAAATTTTTATTCGAAATAGAGCATTTTTAGTATCATTAGTTGTATCGAGTGTGGTGCTATACCAGAACCATGGTGAACTGAATCAATAACGTAATAACGTCCAACAAGAGTAACGATATTCATTTTTATGGTTTTGATTGATGTAAAATACGTATCGATTTCTACACTGAGTTCGAGTATGGTACGTGTATTGTAACGAGTCAAACTGATACCAACCAAAAGCCAGTCATGTAGCGCACGGACTCCCATTAGTTTCCTGTTAATGAATAGCGAATTAAGAGATCCGGTTTGAACCTGATGCTCACCCCTCATTCTAAGTTCAATGATTAATAAGATATGGATAGGGTTGGTTGCCATGATCAGTGGCGGACCCATGATTTTTTTCCATTGAGGTCCATTTTTTGTGTAAGAATTTTTCACAACCAAACATTAAAATTTTCAGGTCGGTCATTGTAGTCAGGTCGGGTCAGGGATAGAAAATAATGTAGAAGCATTTTGTCACACCCTGGCTTTGCGGAAGCGTGGTAATTTTTTGTGTGACTTCTTAATACCATAGCTTAACCATAACAAGCTATATGAATTTAAAAACCATGCAAGTCATCCATTAAGTTTGAAAATAACATACGGTACCATTGTTTGACGAGAACATACTCCAACATCAATAACCTTGTTCAAAAGACATAACAACTTATAACATAAACATAAACGTGATTTAGGGACTGTGTCTTGTCCAGGTAAGAGACACATCCCCTAAACCCTGATGACTTCATGACAATACGCAGCAGAAAACGTTCCATACCGTGCCAGATCCGTTTTAATTTCCTGAAATACATGTGAGTTGAAAAATCAACAATAATGTTGAGCGAGTTCATGTGTAAGTGAGTAAGTAAAACACTTGTAAGTATAAAAGTTTCCTGGTATGTAGCAGTGTAAGAGGACTTGTGATCACCAATGGTTTGCAAAGCCATTAGCATGTTGTGATGTGCAAGTAGGAAGACTCAAACCTAGCGGATTTATGCGTTGGGCACAAAGTCACCCCGAGGTCCGTTCTGTTTGGGCCTGGGGCTGGGCTCGCTACACCGAGATAGATCTACCGCTCCTGTCCCTCGGTCCTACCCTGAGGATTAATGGCCTCAAGTTTCCGCCTACCCATTCACATGATCTAAAACCTCCTTACGTTAATCATACCGTGTATAAAGTACTTGTAAACAATGTAACATGTATTTCACCCCCGCGGTTAAGTAAACTGAAAACAGTTAGAAAAAAGGGGGACATGAACTCACAGTGAATGCGCGTCTCTACCAAGTGTCTCCAATACAGTAAGCTGTGCAACGACCTACAAGTGCTAATTTTATTAGACGGACGGCCGTGCCTTAGCCTTATAGTTTATGTTTTTGGGAAATAGTTAGACAACTATTTCGTGTTTATGTTCCGTATACACTTGGTAGTTATTCTTCTTCCCAAGGATGGGGGATACAATACATGTGCGTAAGTTACGTTTTATCAATCCTGTGGTAATGTAATTACCGGTGTAACTTATATGTTTGTGGAAGCGTTCGTAAAGTTTTGGAATCATTAACGCTTGTAAATATTATTTTTACTCTAAAATAATATTTATGTATTTCACGAAATAATCATAAACAGTGTTGTGACAAATATATTTATCACGTTAATCCTTGTGAAAATCCCACCTCCGAATATTTAGTAAAATATAGTGCTGGCGAAATTTATGTTTTGAAATTATGTCCAAAGATAGTTCTAACACTTGTTGTGTAAAAAGTCTAAGTGTTAGGTTTTTAAGAAAATTTCGCCAGAGTTTCCTCTGTAACTGGAGGTGGCCACGCTTTCAAGCGTATCATTTTCTTTTAATAATCAAATCAATCAACTTCTTTATTCAATCAAACAATTTCCGACACATCAAACTAGTCAATAAATATGTAAATCGCATAATCGCATGAACTTGTAGTTTTTCCGAATCTATATTGTAAATCACCTTTATATGTGTAGATCTTTATATAAAGTAACTTTAATCTCATAAAAACCTCGTGTTTAGAGAAATCTGCCTTTACAACTTCTAGTAACAAGTGACAAACTTACTTCCTTGTCGGATCTCTTTGTTTCACAAGTGTTTACACACTTGTGGTTTATAAAACCATATTTATTAGTGTAAGATCCATCTTTAGAAAAAAAAACATGATTTCTTTAAAGTGTGGTCTTTCAAAAATACCACTTGCGGATACGTAGATCCGCTAGTTTTAAACACCATTTTACCGGTTAAATCACTTTTATACAAGTAAAATATTTCTACACAAGTTCATGTATCTTGTGTGGTAGTGTCTCACCTTTAACCCTTGTATTTAGTCAAAAACAAGCTTATGTGAAGACACATGATTTTACAAAGTCGGGTTAAACGAAGATCCGAGCTACCACATCATAGATCGGGTCTCAATAAACACAAATTTCAAGTCCTACGACTTTTACACAAGTTATATGCTATTAACCTCCATTTTTGTGATTTTACTAGACTTTAAAGTTCCAAAACGCATGTTTACGATATTTAACCGACGAAAGCTCTTTTAACCACTTTAGATAAGTTCAAACAAGAGTTTTAAACATTATACCTCTAGCTCGGGGCTAGGGAAGAATCGCGACGAAAAACGCGTGGATAAAAGCAAACGGTTGAGGTCCTTCGTGTTCCGCTTGCTCCGAGGCTCCTAATACGTGACTTGTAAAGCTCGTATATGCTTGGAATGAAGAGATCAAGGGCCGAAAGTATGATGGTGGTGAGGGTGATGTTCGGCCGAGAGGTAGAGAGAAGAGAAGAGAGAGTAATTTTTGTGTTGTGATTTAGTGGAAATGGTTAAGTGTGGTTAGTGTGTATTTATAGAAGAATTCATGTGTTATTAACCTTTGGACAATGTGTAGCATGGATATTAGACAACACAAGATCACCCAAGATCACAAGTACAAGGTGTTGCCCCCTAGGCAACCGAATCGGTTGGGGGGGGGGGGGTCCTTGGTCCGATTTCAAGTGGGTTAGTTAGGGTAATTAGTTAAGTTAATTAGGTTAACTAAGTATCTAACTTAGTTAGTGGTATGTTATGCGTATTGACGGGTGTTAGGGTAATCAGGGACCCTAACTGGCTCAGAAAAATATAAAAAGTGAAAATAATAATATTTTCATGTTCCGGGTAAAGTCCGGGTGTCCGGTTGGATAGGAATCCGTTAAAGGGTTACAAAAGCTTTAAAGTGTCGTTATTACATTTTTAGTGACACAATTCGTTTTCCTGACACTTTAGAAAGTGTCTAGTGTGATTTTCTCATGTTCTGGCACTTTATTAACCAGCTAGAAGCTGGTTTATTTATTAAAGTGCTGTGTTTGGTACATAAAGTACGTTTTTGGCACATCCGAATCAGTGTATCTTATCCCTAGAGACGCGGTAACACAACCCTTATATCCTACACTCACTACCAGTGTAGCCAAAATATATGAGGCTCTTAACAGGCCTTAGAGGCAGTGTCTGCCTGATGCTGGTTATATCAGCATGTTCACTGTGTATCCGTTTAGTGCTACTGTGCTTTTTGTGCATCATGTTTGTCACTAGGGTTCAGTATGTAATCAATGTAGTGACAGCAAATAAAGTATGATGCAAGTAAGTGCATGTATCAGTATGCAGGTAGCAGTTTATCAGCTAGTTCAATCGAGCACAGTAATCAAGTAGTAATTAATCATTAATTAAGTTGTACGGATACCTGGTTTAGTGCGGGTTGTCACATTCTCCCCCCGTTAAATAAATTTCGTCCCGAAATTTAAGTTCTGCTTGTAGATGCAGAGTTCTTAGGAAATAAGTGGGGGTATTTTTCTTTCATCCGGTCCTCACGTTCCCAGGTAAATTCAGGACCATGTCTGGCATTCCAACGTACTTTGACGAGTTTGACACTGCTCCGGCGGGTCTTGTTAACTTTCCAATCCGTGACCTCAACAGGTTCTTCAACAAGGTGGAGCGTGTCGTCAATATGTATCTCGTCGAGAGGAATGGCAACGTCAATTTGAGTTGGACTTTTCTTTAAATTGGACACATGAAATGTATCGTGAACACCATTTAGTTCAGCGGGTAGGTCCAACTTGTATGCTACCGTCCCAATTCTCTCCAGAATTCTGAAGGGACCAATGTAGCGCGGATTTAACTTCCCACGCTTTCCAAAGCGTGCTACCCCTTTCCAGGGTGAAACCTTTAACAACACCATTTCTCCGACTTGGAAGTCCACATGCTTCCGGTTTGGATCCGCGTAGGCCTTTTGTCTGTGGCGAGCTGCTTCGATGCGTTTAAGAATTTGCGCGATCTTGTCTGTCGTCTCTTGGACGATCTCGGGACCAGCAAGCTGTCTATCACCTGCGTCAGACCAACATAGTGGTGATCGGCACTTGCGTCCGTATAGGGCCTCAAATGGCGCGACACCAATACTGGTGTGGTAGCTGTTGTTGTATGAAAATTCGACCAAAGGTAAGTGTTTATCCCAGCTACCGCCTAAATCCATAACACATGCCCTCAGCATGTCTTCCAAAGTTTGTATCGTTCGCTCGCTCTGGCCGTCAGTTTGCGGATGGAACGCAGTGCTTAGATTCAATTGTGAGCCAAAAGATTCTTGGAAAGATTGCCATATTCTTGACACAAATCTTCCGTCTCTATCAGAGATGATCGAGAGTGGTACTCCATGACGTGCTACGATCTCTCTCAAGTAAATTTCCGCAAGTTTACTAGTACTGTCTTTCTCCTTGATTGGCAGAAAGTGTGCGGATTTTGTTAGGCGGTCAACAATCACCCAAATCATATCATGGCCTCTTGTCGTTCTTGGCAGTTTTGTAACAAAATCCATTGAGATTTGTTCCCATTTCCACTTGGGAATCTCAGGTTGTTGCAGAAGTCCCGAAGGCTTCTGGTATTCCGCCTTGACTTTAGCGCACGTTAAACATTTGCTCACGTAAACAGCAACGTCGCCTTTCATCCTAGGCCACTAATAGTAATCTTTGAGATCCTGGTACATCTTATCCGATCCAGGGTGGATAGAGTACCGTGACTTGTGCGCTTCGTCGAAAATAACTTCCCTTAATCCACCAAACAGAGGAACCCAAATTCTTTTCTCACAACATAACGTCCCTTCCTCGTTTGGTACCAAAAGCTTCTCCATTCCACGGAGATATTCTTCCTCAAGGTTTCCCTCCTTGAGAGCTTCCTTTTGTGCAGCGCGAATGCGCAAGGAGAGATCGGTTCGTATGATCATTTCCAAAGCCCTAACCCTTATGGGCTTGATTCTTTCTTTACGACTTAGGGCATCGGCGACCACATTCGCCTTCCCTGGGTGATACTTTATCTCGCAGTCGTAGTCGTTCAATAATTCAACCCATCGTCTTTGCCTCATATTCAACTCCTTCTGGTTGAATATATGTTGTAAGCTTTTGTGATCTGTGAAGATTGTGCATTTCGTACCGTACAGGTAGTGTCTCCAGATCTTCAAAGCGAAAACCACTGCGCCAAGCTCTAAATCGTGTGTGGTATAATTCTTTTCGTGAACTTTCAGTTGGCGTGATGCGTAAGCAATGACCTTTTGGCGTTGCATCAACACACAACCCAATCCCTGACGCGATGCGTCGCAGTATACCACAAAATCGTCGGTACCTTCCGGTAGAGCTAAGATTGGCGCGTTGCAGAGCTTATCTTTCAATATCTGAAATGCTTCATCCTGCTTGATTCCCCAATCAAACGTCCTTTCCTTCTGCGTGAGTAGTGTCAGTGGTTGAGCGATCTTTGAAAAATCCTCGATGAACCTCCGATAGTAGCCAGCCAAACCCAAGAACTGCCGAATCTCGGTTGGCGTTGTAGGCCTTTCCCAATTCCTGATTGCCTCGATCTTTGTGGGATCAACATGAATTCCATCCCCATTAACCACATGTCCAAGAAACTGGACTTCGCGTAGCCAAAACTCGCACTTGGAGAATTTGGCGTACAGCTGTTCCTTCTTTAGCAGCTCCAGTATAGTTCTAAGATGTTGTTCGTGTTCAGCCTTCGTCTTTGAGTAAATCAGAATGTCGTCGATGAATACAATCACGAACTTGTCTAAGTATGGCTTGCAAACTCTATTCATTAGATCCATGAAGACCGCAGGTGCGTTCGTCAAACCAAAAGGCATAACGAGGAACTCGTAGTGTCCATAACGAGTTCGGAAGGCTGTTTTCGGGATACTTTCCTCCTGTATCCTTAGTTGATGGTACCCAGATCGAAGATCGATCTTAGAGTAACAGCTTGAACCTTGAAGTTGATCGAATAGATCGTCGATTCTAGGCAGAGGATACCTGTTCTTGATCGTCAGCTTGTTCAATTCTCTGTAGTCAATACACATGCGGAAACTTCCGTCTTTCTTCTTGACAAACAAGACCGGAGCTCCCCAACGCGAGAAGCTTGGTCGGATAAAACCCTTGTCTAACAACTCTTGAAGTTGCGTCGACAATTCCTGCATCTCAGACGGCGCAAGTCTGTACGGTGCCTTAGCCACAGGCGCGGCGCCTGGAACTAAGTCAATGTGAAACTCCACTTGCCTCTGAGGTGGCAGTCCAGGTAAGTCTTCTGGGAAGACCTCTAGATACTCCCTTACGATAGGGATGTCTTCGATCCTTGGCTCAGCAGCCTTCTTGTCCACGATGTGTGCCAGAAAAGCAACACATCCCTTCTGTAAACACTTCCTTGCTTTCAAGCAGCTGATAAATCTTAGCGGCGTGTCACGCTTCTCTCCGTGAACCACAATTGTCTCACCATCATCAGTTGGGATACGAACAACTTTCTCGTGACATACTATCTCAGCCTTGTTTCTGGATAACCAATCCATTCCTACCACCACGTCGAAGCTTCCCAGTTGGACTGGTAGTAGATCCAGAGTAAACTCGCGTTCTCCCAATTCTATCACGCAACCTCTGATTACTTCGTCGGCTCCAACTAATTTTCCATTAGCTAATTCGATCGAGTAGGGAATGTCTAACTTAGTAGCAGCTAACCCAAGCATATTTTTAAATTCTAACGATACGAAGCTATAGTCGGCACCAGTATCAAATAAAACGGATGCATAGCGTTGATTGATAGGGAACGTACCGGTAACAACATTTGGATCTTGGCGTGCTTCTCTGGCTTCTAGTTGAAACACTCTACCGCGGGCTTGATTCAGTGTTGGGCAATTCTTCTTAAAATGCCCGATTTCCCCGCAGTTATAACATCCGAGCCTCTGCCCGTTTCCATCCCCGTTTCCAGCTGGGGTGTTGATCTGGTTGGCATTGCCAGCCTGGTTTGCATTGTTGCCCCGATTTCTGTTTCCTCCAAAATTTCCTGGTAGGCGGTTTCCATTGCCACCACGGTTATCATTCCTATTTCCATATCCTCCCTGGCCTCCGCGGCCAGCAGTGGCCCAACAAGAATCCTTCAAGTGGCCAGGTTTTCCACACGAATCACATACTCTCAAACCACATCGGCCAGAATGGTGACGCTGGCAGGCGTTGCACTTGGGCTGAGTGCCCATATATCCCTTTCCTCTCCTTCCACTGCCAGCTGCACCCTGAGCTGGCGTGCTTGGTGCTCCTCTCTTGCCATCCCCGCTAACACTTTGTTTGAAGTTCGAAAACTTTCTTTTGTTATTTCCGGACGACTCAACATGAGTCTCTTTCTCCTTTGCCTTAGCATCACCAAACCTGTTTAGGCGAATCGCCTCCTCGGTGAGAGCCACGCTCAAATCGATGGCTTCAGTGATAGTTGCTGGTTTGGAGGAGGTTACCATGCTTATTATTTGGGGAGCCAAACCCCAAATGAAGCGCTCGATTCGTTTGTATTCTGGCGTAACCATGTAAGGAACCACTTGAGATAGGTCGTGAAATCTCTGGACGTATTCCGCAATCTTAGGTCCATCCATCTTTAAGTGCCAAAATTCGGTCTCCAACCTTTGAATTTCTGCGCGTGAACAGTACTTCTTGCGCATCAGTTCTTTCAACTCGGCCCAAGTCAGGGCGTAGGCGGCAGCTTCGCCTAGTGTTTGGACTTGTAAGTTCCACCAAGATAGGGCTCCGTCTAGAAATAGCCCTGAAATATACGTGACTTGCTGATCCTCGGCACACTTGCTCATGCGTAACACAGAATCGGTTTTCTCAGCCCAGCGGGTAAAGGCAACTGCACCTCCTGTGCCATCGAAGTTAACTGGTTTGCAGTCTAAGAACTGCTTGTAGGTGCATCCTGCACGTATGTTAAAACATGTGTTTGGCATTAGCATCATTGCTAAAGATGTCCAGCTAGGACCTGGTAGGTTCGAATGGCGTGGTATTACCGTGTGGTGGATTGTTGTTGCCTTGGTTAACACTTCCGCTTGCTCCTGGCTGAGATGCTGCATACTGTGCTATGGCAGCAGCAATAATCTGCTGGAGTTCTGCCTCGTTTGTTGGCATGTTTGGTTCGCGTCTTGGCGGCATCTTCTAAAAGATGGTTTAAGTTGGTTAGGCCTTAGTAAGGCTCCGTTGTTATAATACGTAAATCAGTTCGTAGTATAGTGTACGTATATAACGGTAGTAATAGTATAATCACATAACATCTCAGGTTATCACACATCACAAATATCAATCACACACATCCCATGTCATAAAATGTAAACAAGTAATCAAGCGAATCCAAATATGGTGAGAAAACTGCGATTGCCATATAAATGAGACCACATCGTAAGTGTATACATACAATCATCAATCACTAGGGGCTACATAACCCCTGTCAAAAGCTACATCAGTATCAATACAACATCAAGTACATAACAAAAGTCAAGTCATAACGTAGTCTCCCCAAAATGCTGTGCAATCAAAAAGCAATCGCCGCCTTCTCACTTCGCCTACCCATGTGGCACCGATGAGCTCTAAGCAGATGGTGGTGGAGGAGGGGGAAAATGGGTATAAAACAAACGGCGCAACTGTAACCAGTCCGCCTCCATCGCCTGCTGTGTGCGAATAATGGAAGCAATCTGCTGCTCCAAGGTAGTAAGACGAGCAGCATAGTCAGGGGGTAAAGGTCGTGATGGGTGCAACGGAGAGGGTACCCGGCCATGGCACTGACATGGCTGCAGACGGGCTCTCTCCAACTCCTGTAGTCGCTGCTCATGCGACTCATGCTGGTGTACAAAGGACATCAATACATCCTCAATGGTATGTCCCACGTGGAACCTGTGGTATGGATCAGTGGGTGGCATGGGGGAGAACGGTGACCACAGCAGTGGCTCACGTGTGGGGTCAAAGGGTGCCACACCAAAAGGAGCTGTAGTAGGTGGAACAAAAGGAATCTGAGGCATGAAAGGCATGGGCATCGGTACATGCCCATCAGGGTGTGCTGAAGAGCCCTCTCCAGGCCCTGCTGGAGGTATAAACATAGGTACCTGAAACGAAAAGTCAGTATGTGGTGCAACAGGAATCTGTGGAGGGAATGGGGGAACGTCCTCGTCTGCCGGTATCCACCCGTGCTGTGCGGACTCATCCGGTGGATCCATATGTGCCGCGAACGGTGCATGTCCGGGCTCTATGGGAACGGGATCAAATAAGGGAGCAACAACAGGGTGAACGGGTGCCAAGTGCTCGAAAGGGGGGTCAACTGGTACAGCAACAATGGGTAAAGGACCAATGGGATCAACAGGAACATCTATGTGGTGATCATCAGCAATGGGCTCAACAGGTACATCAGCATGCACAGGGTTATGCTCTGGTAAAGGGTCAAGGGCAGCTGCCTGCTCAGGTGCAATGGCAGGCTCATCGTCATCAAACGCCATGTCAAAATCAAAATCAGGATCAATCGGATCAAAAGGGTCAATAGGATCTGCTGGATCCTCCATCAACTCGTCCATCGGGACAAACTCTAAATCACGGTCAGGCTCAAATCCTGGTGGAAACATAGGATCTGAATCCTCCTCGTCGTCATGGTCAAAAACAAGTCCAGGTACGGAAGCAACAGAAAAAGCCTGGTCAGAATCGGACCCATGGGAGAAGTGCTGCGCACTATGAGCATGTGTGGGTGCAGAAGCCACAGACTCAAAGGAGTCCGCGACTGGGGAATGAGCAGGTGACTCCGCAGCAGGAGCATCTGCGATCAGTAAGGGAGCAACAGCAGGTAGGGCCTCGCCCTGAGCATCCTCCAAAGGCTCCTCCTCAAACATATCGACGTCGTCCTCCTCGTCGTCGATAGGTAAAACAGGGTATGCTGCAAGGGGTACTGGAGCAGGGATCACAACGAGTGGTAGATCCCCGGCTGGAAGACCAACTGGGAGCTCATCAACGCCGTCGGGTAAGGCGAATGGCTGAAAGTCATCATCATCCGTGCTGGTGAAATCTGACGTAAAAACCTCATGCTCTGATGACTCCAGGTCATCTGATACAATAGGCCTGGGGCCGGTGGTGCCTGAACCACCTGAGTCTGCCGAATCCATGTATCTGTAACATATACACAAATATGCACAAATAGTCAATCATAAATCAAGTAATCACATAAGTCATCAAGTAAGGCATCACATAATCCTCCTAGTCTTACTAGCCAATACCATCCAGTCTACCAGACTGCTCTATCCTTTACTTAATCCAAACCTCGATCCTCCAGATCGATCCTTAGCCCTCCAGGCTGAACCTTTTCTTCCTAGCCTTGCTAGCCCACTATCTTGGTCACCTAGACCAAGCCTCGATCCTCCAGATCGATCCTATAACAAACCAACGTGCTCAACTACCTTAATCCTCTCGATCCTCCAGATCGATCCTCAGCCCTCCAAGCTGAACTTATAATTAATAAAATGTGCTCAACATTTGTTTGTAAAAAGTGTGGATCTGGACTTAAGTGGTATGCAGAAAAATGTTTTCGTGAGAGCCCTAGTGATCATAGTCTAGACTCGAGACAGAATCCTAGTTCGCTATGATCAGAGCTCTGATACCAAGCTGTCACACCCTGGCTTTGCGGAAGCGTGGTAATTTTTGGTGTGACTTCTTAATACCATAGCTTAACCATAACAAGCTATATGAATTTAAAAACCATGCAAGTCATCCATTAAGTTTGAAAATAACATACGGTACCATTGTTTGACGAGAACATACTCCAACATCAATAACCTTGTTCAAAAGACATAACAACTTATAACATAAACATAAACGTGATTTAGGGACTGTGTCTTGTCCAGGTAAGAGACACATCCCCTAAACCCTGATGACTTCATGACAATACGCAGCAGAAAACGTTCCATACCGTGCCAGATCCGTTTTAATTTCCTGAAATACATGTGAGTTGAAAAATCAACAATAATGTTGAGCGAGTTCATGTGTAAGTGAGTAAGTAAAACACTTGTAAGTATAAAAGTTTCCTGGTATGTAGCAGTGTAAGAGGACTTGTGATCACCAATGGTTTGCAAAGCCATTAGCATGTTGTGATGTGCAAGTAGGAAGACTCAAACCTAGCGGATTTATGCGTTGGGCACAAAGTCACCCCGAGGTCCGTTCTGTTTGGGCCTGGGGCTGGGCTCGCTACACCGAGATAGATCTACCGCTCCTGTCCCTCGGTCCTACCCTGAGGATTAATGGCCTCAAGTTTCCGCCTACCCATTCACATGATCTAAAACCTCCTTACGTTAATCATACCGTGTATAAAGTACTTGTAAACAATGTAACATGTATTTCACCCCCGCGGTTAAGTAAACTGAAAACAGTTAGAAAAAAGGGGGACATGAACTCACAGTGAATGCGCGTCTCTACCAAGTGTCTCCAATACAGTAAGCTGTGCAACGACCTACAAGTGCTAATTTTATTAGACGGACGGCCGTGCCTTAGCCTTATAGTTTATGTTTTTGGGAAATAGTTAGACAACTATTTCGTGTTTATGTTCCGTATACACTTGGTAGTTATTCTTCTTCCCAAGGATGGGGGATACAATACATGTGCGTAAGTTACGTTTTATCAATCCTGTGGTAATGTAATTACCGGTGTAACTTATATGTTTGTGGAAGCGTTCGTAAAGTTTTGGAATCATTAACGCTTGTAAATATTATTTTTACTCTAAAATAATATTTATGTATTTCACGAAATAATCATAAACAGTGTTGTGACAAATATATTTATCACGTTAATCCTTGTGAAAATCCCACCTCCGAATATTTAGTAAAATATAGTGCTGGCGAAATTTATGTTTTGAAATTATGTCCAAAGATAGTTCTAACACTTGTTGTGTAAAAAGTCTAAGTGTTAGGTTTTTAAGAAAATTTCGCCAGAGTTTCCTCTGTAACTGGAGGTGGCCACGCTTTCAAGCGTATCATTTTCTTTTAATAATCAAATCAATCAACTTCTTTATTCAATCAAACAATTTCCGACACATCAAACTAGTCAATAAATATGTAAATCGCATAATCGCATGAACTTGTAGTTTTTCCGAATCTATATTGTAAATCACCTTTATATGTGTAGATCTTTATATAAAGTAACTTTAATCTCATAAAAACCTCGTGTTTAGAGAAATCTGCCTTTACAACTTCTAGTAACAAGTGACAAACTTACTTCCTTGTCGGATCTCTTTGTTTCACAAGTGTTTACACACTTGTGGTTTATAAAACCATATTTATTAGTGTAAGATCCATCTTTAGAAAAAAAAAAACATGATTTCTTTAAAGTGTGGTCTTTCAAAAATACCACTTGCGGATACGTAGATCCGCTAGTTTTAAACACCATTTTACCGGTTAAATCACTTTTATACAAGTAAAATATTTCTACACAAGTTCATGTATCTTGTGTGGTAGTGTCTCACCTTTAACCCTTGTATTTAGTCAAAAACAAGCTTATGTGAAGACACATGATTTTACAAAGTCGGGTTAAACGAAGATCCGAGCTACCACATCATAGATCGGGTCTCAATAAACACAAATTTCAAGTCCTACGACTTTTACACAAGTTATATGCTATTAACCTCCATTTTTGTGATTTTACTAGACTTTAAAGTTCCAAAACGCATGTTTACGATATTTAACCGACGAAAGCTCTTTTAACCACTTTAGATAAGTTCAAACAAGAGTTTTAAACATTATACCTCTAGCTCGGGGCTAGGGAAGAATCGCGACGAAAAACGCGTGGATAAAAGCAAACGGTTGAGGTCCTTCGTGTTCCGCTTGCTCCGAGGCTCCTAATACGTGACTTGTAAAGCTCGTATATGCTTGGAATGAAGAGATCAAGGGCCGAAAGTATGATGGTGGTGAGGGTGATGTTCGGCCGAGAGGTAGAGAGAAGAGAAGAGAGAGTAATTTTTGTGTTGTGATTTAGTGGAAATGGTTAAGTGTGGTTAGTGTGTATTTATAGAAGAATTCATGTGTTATTAACCTTTGGACAATGTGTAGCATGGATATTAGACAACACAAGATCACCCAAGATCACAAGTACAAGGTGTTGCCCCCTAGGCAACCGAATCGGTTGGGGGGGGGGGGGGGTCCTTGGTCCGATTTCAAGTGGGTTAGTTAGGGTAATTAGTTAAGTTAATTAGGTTAACTAAGTATCTAACTTAGTTAGTGGTATGTTATGCGTATTGACGGGTGTTAGGGTAATCAGGGACCCTAACTGGCTCAGAAAAATATAAAAAGTGAAAATAATAATATTTTCATGTTCCGGGTAAAGTCCGGGTGTCCGGTTGGATAGGAATCCGTTAAAGGGTTACAAAAGCTTTAAAGTGTCGTTATTACATTTTTAGTGACACAATTCGTTTTCCTGACACTTTAGAAAGTGTCTAGTGTGATTTTCTCATGTTCTGGCACTTTATTAGCCAGCTAGAAGCTGGTTTATTTATTAAAGTGCTGTGTTTGGTACATAAAGTACGTTTTTGGCACATCCGAATCAGTGTATCTTATCCCTAGAGACGCGGTAACACAACCCTTATATCCTACACTCACTACCAGTGTAGCCAAAATATATGAGGCTCTTAACAGGCCTTAGAGGCAGTGTCTGCCTGATGCTGGTTATATCAGCATGTTCACTGTGTATCCGTTTAGTGCTACTGTGCTTTTTGTGCATCATGTTTGTCACTAGGGTTCAGTATGTAATCAATGTAGTGACAGCAAATAAAGTATGATGCAAGTAAGTGCATGTATCAGTATGCAGGTAGCAGTTTATCAGCTAGTTCAATCGAGCACAGTAATCAAGTAGTAATTAATCATTAATTAAGTTGTACGGATACCTGGTTTAGTGCGGGTTGTCACATTCTCCCCCCGTTAAATAAATTTCGTCCCGAAATTTAAGTTCTGCTTGTAGATGCAGAGTTCTTAGGAAATAAGTGGGGGTATTTTTCTTTCATCCGGTCCTCACGTTCCCAGGTAAATTCAGGACCATGTCTGGCATTCCAACGTACTTTGACGAGTTTGACACTGCTCCGGCGGGTCTTGTTAACTTTCCAATCCGTGACCTCAACAGGTTCTTCAACAAGGTGGAGCGTGTCGTCAATATGTATCTCGTCGAGAGGAATGGCAACGTCAATTTGAGTTGGACTTTTCTTTAAATTGGACACATGAAATGTATCGTGAACACCATTTAGTTCAGCGGGTAGGTCCAACTTGTATGCTACCGTCCCAATTCTCTCCAGAATTCTGAAGGGACCAATGTAGCGCGGATTTAACTTCCCACGCTTTCCAAAGCGTGCTACCCCTTTCCAGGGTGAAACCTTTAACAACACCATTTCTCCGACTTGGAAGTCCACATGCTTCCGGTTTGGATCCGCGTAGGCCTTTTGTCTGTGGCGAGCTGCTTCGATGCGTTTAAGAATTTGCGCGATCTTGTCTGTCGTCTCTTGGACGATCTCGGGACCAGCAAGCTGTCTATCACCTGCGTCAGACCAACATAGTGGTGATCGGCACTTGCGTCCGTATAGGGCCTCAAATGGCGCGACACCAATACTGGTGTGGTAGCTGTTGTTGTATGAAAATTCGACCAAAGGTAAGTGTTTATCCCAGCTACCGCCTAAATCCATAACACATGCCCTCAGCATGTCTTCCAAAGTTTGTATCGTTCGCTCGCTCTGGCCGTCAGTTTGCGGATGGAACGCAGTGCTTAGATTCAATTGTGAGCCAAAAGATTCTTGGAAAGATTGCCATATTCTTGACACAAATCTTCCGTCTCTATCAGAGATGATCGAGAGTGGTACTCCATGACGTGCTACGATCTCTCTCAAGTAAATTTCCGCAAGTTTACTAGTACTGTCTTTCTCCTTGATTGGCAGAAAGTGTGCGGATTTTGTTAGGCGGTCAACAATCACCCAAATCATATCATGGCCTCTTGTCGTTCTTGGCAGTTTTGTAACAAAATCCATTGAGATTTGTTCCCATTTCCACTTGGGAATCTCAGGTTGTTGCAGAAGTCCCGAAGGCTTCTGGTATTCCGCCTTGACTTTAGCGCACGTTAAACATTTGCTCACGTAAACAGCAACGTCGCCTTTCATCCTAGGCCACTAATAGTAATCTTTGAGATCCTGGTACATCTTATCCGATCCAGGGTGGATAGAGTACCGTGACTTGTGCGCTTCGTCGAAAATAACTTCCCTTAATCCACCAAACAGAGGAACCCAAATTCTTTTCTCACAACATAACGTCCCTTCCTCGTTTGGTACCAAAAGCTTCTCCATTCCACGGAGATATTCTTCCTCAAGGTTTCCCTCCTTGAGAGCTTCCTTTTGTGCAGCGCGAATGCGCAAGGAGAGATCGGTTCGTATGATCATTTCCAAAGCCCTAACCCTTATGGGCTTGATTCTTTCTTTACGACTTAGGGCATCGGCGACCACATTCGCCTTCCCTGGGTGATACTTTATCTCGCAGTCGTAGTCGTTCAATAATTCAACCCATCGTCTTTGCCTCATATTCAACTCCTTCTGGTTGAATATATGTTGTAAGCTTTTGTGATCTGTGAAGATTGTGCATTTCGTACCGTACAGGTAGTGTCTCCAGATCTTCAAAGCGAAAACCACTGCGCCAAGCTCTAAATCGTGTGTGGTATAATTCTTTTCGTGAACTTTCAGTTGGCGTGATGCGTAAGCAATGACCTTTTGGCGTTGCATCAACACACAACCCAATCCCTGACGCGATGCGTCGCAGTATACCACAAAATCGTCGGTACCTTCCGGTAGAGCTAAGATTGGCGCGTTGCAGAGCTTATCTTTCAATATCTGAAATGCTTCATCCTGCTTGATTCCCCAATCAAACGTCCTTTCCTTCTGCGTGAGTAGTGTCAGTGGTTGAGCGATCTTTGAAAAATCCTCGATGAACCTCCGATAGTAGCCAGCCAAACCCAAGAACTGCCGAATCTCGGTTGGCGTTGTAGGCCTTTCCCAATTCCTGATTGCCTCGATCTTTGTGGGATCAACATGAATTCCATCCCCATTAACCACATGTCCAAGAAACTGGACTTCGCGTAGCCAAAACTCGCACTTGGAGAATTTGGCGTACAGCTGTTCCTTCTTTAGCAGCTCCAGTATAGTTCTAAGATGTTGTTCGTGTTCAGCCTTCGTCTTTGAGTAAATCAGAATGTCGTCGATGAATACAATCACGAACTTGTCTAAGTATGGCTTGCAAACTCTATTCATTAGATCCATGAAGACCGCAGGTGCGTTCGTCAAACCAAAAGGCATAACGAGGAACTCGTAGTGTCCATAACGAGTTCGGAAGGCTGTTTTCGGGATACTTTCCTCCTGTATCCTTAGTTGATGGTACCCAGATCGAAGATCGATCTTAGAGTAACAGCTTGAACCTTGAAGTTGATCGAATAGATCGTCGATTCTAGGCAGAGGATACCTGTTCTTGATCGTCAGCTTGTTCAATTCTCTGTAGTCAATACACATGCGGAAACTTCCGTCTTTCTTCTTGACAAACAAGACCGGAGCTCCCCAACGCGAGAAGCTTGGTCGGATAAAACCCTTGTCTAACAACTCTTGAAGTTGCGTCGACAATTCCTGCATCTCAGACGGCGCAAGTCTGTACGGTGCCTTAGCCACAGGCGCGGCGCCTGGAACTAAGTCAATGTGAAACTCCACTTGCCTCTGAGGTGGCAGTCCAGGTAAGTCTTCTGGGAAGACCTCTAGATACTCCCTTACGACAGGGATGTCTTCGATCCTTGGCTCAGCAGCCTTCTTGTCCACGATGTGTGCCAGAAAAGCAACACATCCCTTCTGTAAACACTTCCTTGCTTTCAAGCAGCTGATAAATCTTAGCGGCGTGTCACGCTTCTCTCCGTGAACCACAATTGTCTCACCATCATCAGTTGGGATACGAACAACTTTCTCGTGACATACTATCTCAGCCTTGTTTCTGGATAACCAATCCATTCCTACCACCACGTCGAAGCTTCCCAGTTGGACTGGTAGTAGATCCAGAGTAAACTCGCGTTCTCCCAATTCTATCACGCAACCTCTGATTACTTCGTCGGCTCCAACTAATTTTCCATTAGCTAATTCGATCGAGTAGGGAATGTCTAACTTAGTAGCAGCTAACCCAAGCATATTTTTAAATTCTAACGATACGAAGCTATAGTCGGCACCAGTATCAAATAAAACGGATGCATAGCGTTGATTGATAGGGAACGTACCGGTAACAACATTTGGATCTTGGCGTGCTTCTCTGGCTTCTAGTTGAAACACTCTACCGCGGGCTTGATTCAGTGTTGGGCAATTCTTCTTAAAATGCCCGATTTCCCCGCAGTTATAACATCCGAGCCTCTGCCCGTTTCCATCCCCGTTTCCAGCTGGGGTGTTGATCTGGTTGGCATTGCCAGCCTGGTTTGCATTGTTGCCCCGATTTCTGTTTCCTCCAAAATTTCCTGGTAGGCGGTTTCCATTGCCACCACGGTTATCATTCCTATTTCCATATCCTCCCTGGCCTCCGCGGCCAGCAGTGGCCCAACAAGAATCCTTCAAGTGGCCAGGTTTTCCACACGAATCACATACTCTCAAACCACATCGGCCAGAATGGTGACGCTGGCAGGCGTTGCACTTGGGCTGAGTGCCCATATATCCCTTTCCTCTCCTTCCACTGCCAGCTGCACCCTGAGCTGGCGTGCTTGGTGCTCCTCTCTTGCCATCCCCGCTAACACTTTGTTTGAAGTTCGAAAACTTTCTTTTGTTATTTCCGGACGACTCAACATGAGTCTCTTTCTCCTTTGCCTTAGCATCACCAAACCTGTTTAGGCGAATCGCCTCCTCGGTGAGAGCCACGCTCAAATCGATGGCTTCAGTGATAGTTGCTGGTTTGGAGGAGGTTACCATGCTTATTATTTGGGGAGCCAAACCCCAAATGAAGCGCTCGATTCGCTTGTATTCTGGCGTAACCATGTAAGGAACCACTTGAGATAGGTCGTGAAATCTCTGGACGTATTCCGCAATCTTAGGTCCATCCATCTTTAAGTGCCAAAATTCGGTCTCCAACCTTTGAATTTCTGCGCGTGAACAGTACTTCTTGCGCATCAGTTCTTTCAACTCGGCCCAAGTCAGGGCGTAGGCGGCAGCTTCGCCTAGTGTTTGGACTTGTAAGTTCCACCAAGATAGGGCTCCGTCTAGAAATAGCCCTGAAATATACGTGACTTGCTGATCCTCGGCACACTTGCTCATGCGTAACACAGAATCGGTTTTCTCAGCCCAGCGGGTAAAGGCAACTGCACCTCCTGTGCCATCGAAGTTAACTGGTTTGCAGTCTAAGAACTGCTTGTAGGTGCATCCTGCACGTATGTTAAAACATGTGTTTGGCATTAGCATCATTGCTAAAGATGTCCAGCTAGGACCTGGTAGGTTCGAATGGCGTGGTATTACCGTGTGGTGGATTGTTGTTGCCTTGGTTAACACTTCCGCTTGCTCCTGGCTGAGATGCTGCATACTGTGCTATGGCAGCAGCAATAATCTGCTGGAGTTCTGCCTCGTTTGTTGGCATGTTTGGTTCGCGTCTTGGCGGCATCTTCTAAAAGATGGTTTAAGTTGGTTAGGCCTTAGTAAGGCTCCGTTGTTATAATACGTAAATCAGTTCGTAGTATAGTGTACGTATATAACGGTAGTAATAGTATAATCACATAACATCTCAGGTTATCACACATCACAAATATCAATCACACACATCCCATGTCATAAAATGTAAACAAGTAATCAAGCGAATCCAAATATGGTGAGAAAACTGCGATTGCCATATAAATGAGACCACATCGTAAGTGTATACATACAATCATCAATCACTAGGGGCTACATAACCCCTGTCAAAAGCTACATCAGTATCAATACAACATCAAGTACATAACAAAAGTCAAGTCATAACGTAGTCTCCCCAAAATGCTGTGCAATCAAAAAGCAATCGCCGCCTTCTCACTTCGCCTACCCATGTGGCACCGATGAGCTCTAAGCAGATGGTGGTGGAGGAGGGGGAAAATGGGTATAAAACAAACGGCGCAACTGTAACCAGTCCGCCTCCATCGCCTGCTGTGTGCGAATAATGGAAGCAATCTGCTGCTCCAAGGTAGTAAGACGAGCAGCATAGTCAGGGGGTAAAGGTCGTGATGGGTGCAACGGAGAGGGTACCCGGCCATGGCACTGACATGGCTGCAGACGGGCTCTCTCCAACTCCTGTAGTCGCTGCTCATGCGACTCATGCTGGTGTACAAAGGACATCAATACATCCTCAATGGTATGTCCCACGTGGAACCTGTGGTATGGATCAGTGGGTGGCATGGGGGAGAACGGTGACCACAGCAGTGGCTCACGTGTGGGGTCAAAGGGTGCCACACCAAAAGGAGCTGTAGTAGGTGGAACAAAAGGAATCTGAGGCATGAAAGGCATGGGCATCGGTACATGCCCATCAGGGTGTGCTGAAGAGCCCTCTCCAGGCCCTGCTGGAGGTATAAACATAGGTACCTGAAACGAAAAGTCAGTATGTGGTGCAACAGGAATCTGTGGAGGGAATGGGGGAACGTCCTCGTCTGCCGGTATCCACCCGTGCTGTGCGGACTCATCCGGTGGATCCATATGTGCCGCGAACGGTGCATGTCCGGGCTCTATGGGAACGGGATCAAATAAGGGAGCAACAACAGGGTGAACGGGTGCCAAGTGCTCGAAAGGGGGGTCAACTGGTACAGCAACAATGGGTAAAGGACCAATGGGATCAACAGGAACATCTATGTGGTGATCATCAGCAATGGGCTCAACAGGTACATCAGCATGCACAGGGTTATGCTCTGGTAAAGGGTCAAGGGCAGCTGCCTGCTCAGGTGCAATGGCAGGCTCATCGTCATCAAACGCCATGTCAAAATCAAAATCAGGATCAATCGGATCAAAAGGGTCAATAGGATCTGCTGGATCCTCCATCAACTCGTCCATCGGGACAAACTCTAAATCACGGTCAGGCTCAAATCCTGGTGGAAACATAGGATCTGAATCCTCCTCGTCGTCATGGTCAAAAACAAGTCCAGGTACGGAAGCAACAGAAAAAGCCTGGTCAGAATCGGACCCATGGGAGAAGTGCTGCGCACTATGAGCATGTGTGGGTGCAGAAGCCACAGACTCAAAGGAGTCCGCGACTGGGGAATGAGCAGGTGACTCCGCAGCAGGAGCATCTGCGATCAGTAAGGGAGCAACAGCAGGTAGGGCCTCGCCCTGAGCATCCTCCAAAGGCTCCTCCTCAAACATATCGACGTCGTCCTCCTCGTCGTCGATAGGTAAAACAGGGTATGCTGCAAGGGGTACTGGAGCAGGGATCACAACGAGTGGTAGATCCCCGGCTGGAAGACCAACTGGGAGCTCATCAACGCCGTCGGGTAAGGCGAATGGCTGAAAGTCATCATCATCCGTGCTGGTGAAATCTGACGTAAAAACCTCATGCTCTGATGACTCCAGGTCATCTGATACAATAGGCCTGGGGCCGGTGGTGCCTGAACCACCTGAGTCTGCCGAATCCATGTATCTGTAACATATACACAAATATGCACAAATAGTCAATCATAAATCAAGTAATCACATAAGTCATCAAGTAAGGCATCACATAATCCTCCTAGTCTTACTAGCCAATACCATCCAGTCTACCAGACTGCTCTATCCTTTACTTAATCCAAACCTCGATCCTCCAGATCGATCCTTAGCCCTCCAGGCTGAACCTTTTCTTCCTAGCCTTGCTAGCCCACTATCTTGGTCACCTAGACCAAGCCTCGATCCTCCAGATCGATCCTATAACAAACCAACGTGCTCAACTACCTTAATCCTCTCGATCCTCCAGATCGATCCTCAGCCCTCCAAGCTGAACTTATAATTAATAAAATGTGCTCAACATTTGTTTGTAAAAAGTGTGGATCTGGACTTAAGTGGTATGCAGAAAAATGTTTTCGTGAGAGCCCTAGTGATCATAGTCTAGACTCGAGACAGAATCCTAGTTCGCTATGATCAGAGCTCTGATACCAAGCTGTCACACCCTGGCTTTGCGGAAGCGTGGTAATTTTTGGTGTGACTTCTTAATACCATAGCTTAACCATAACAAGCTATATGAATTTAAAAACCATGCAAGTCATCCATTAAGTTTGAAAATAACATACGGTACCATTGTTTGACGAGAACATACTCCAACATCAATAACCTTGTTCAAAAGACATAACAACTTATAACATAAACATAAACGTGATTTAGGGACTGTGTCTTGTCCAGGTAAGAGACACATCCCCTAAACCCTGATGACTTCATGACAATACGCAGCAGAAAACGTTCCATACCGTGCCAGATCCGTTTTAATTTCCTGAAATACATGTGAGTTGAAAAATCAACAATAATGTTGAGCGAGTTCATGTGTAAGTGAGTAAGTAAAACACTTGTAAGTATAAAAGTTTCCTGGTATGTAGCAGTGTAAGAGGACTTGTGATCACCAATGGTTTGCAAAGCCATTAGCATGTTGTGATGTGCAAGTAGGAAGACTCAAACCTAGCGGATTTATGCGTTGGGCACAAAGTCACCCCGAGGTCCGTTCTGTTTGGGCCTGGGGCTGGGCTCGCTACACCGAGATAGATCTACCGCTCCTGTCCCTCGGTCCTACCCTGAGGATTAATGGCCTCAAGTTTCCGCCTACCCATTCACATGATCTAAAACCTCCTTACGTTAATCATACCGTGTATAAAGTACTTGTAAACAATGTAACATGTATTTCACCCCCGCGGTTAAGTAAACTGAAAACAGTTAGAAAAAAGGGGGACATGAACTCACAGTGAATGCGCGTCTCTACCAAGTGTCTCCAATACAGTAAGCTGTGCAACGACCTACAAGTGCTAATTTTATTAGACGGACGGCCGTGCCTTAGCCTTATAGTTTATGTTTTTGGGAAATAGTTAGACAACTATTTCGTGTTTATGTTCCGTATACACTTGGTAGTTATTCTTCTTCCCAAGGATGGGGGATACAATACATGTGCGTAAGTTACGTTTTATCAATCCTGTGGTAATGTAATTACCGGTGTAACTTATATGTTTGTGGAAGCGTTCGTAAAGTTTTGGAATCATTAACGCTTGTAAATATTATTTTTACTCTAAAATAATATTTATGTATTTCACGAAATAATCATAAACAGTGTTGTGACAAATATATTTATCACGTTAATCCTTGTGAAAATCCCACCTCCGAATATTTAGTAAAATATAGTGCTGGCGAAATTTATGTTTTGAAATTATGTCCAAAGATAGTTCTAACACTTGTTGTGTAAAAAGTCTAAGTGTTAGGTTTTTAAGAAAATTTCGCCAGAGTTTCCTCTGTAACTGGAGGTGGCCACGCTTTCAAGCGTATCATTTTCTTTTAATAATCAAATCAATCAACTTCTTTATTCAATCAAACAATTTCCGACACATCAAACTAGTCAATAAATATGTAAATCGCATAATCGCATGAACTTGTAGTTTTTCCGAATCTATATTGTAAATCACCTTTATATGTGTAGATCTTTATATAAAGTAACTTTAATCTCATAAAAACCTCGTGTTTAGAGAAATCTGCCTTTACAACTTCTAGTAACAAGTGACAAACTTACTTCCTTGTCGGATCTCTTTGTTTCACAAGTGTTTACACACTTGTGGTTTATAAAACCATATTTATTAGTGTAAGATCCATCTTTAGAAAAAAAAACATGATTTCTTTAAAGTGTGGTCTTTCAAAAATACCACTTGCGGATACGTAGATCCGCTAGTTTTAAACACCATTTTACCGGTTAAATCACTTTTATACAAGTAAAATATTTCTACACAAGTTCATGTATCTTGTGTGGTAGTGTCTCACCTTTAACCCTTGTATTTAGTCAAAAACAAGCTTATGTGAAGACACATGATTTTACAAAGTCGGGTTAAACGAAGATCCGAGCTACCACATCATAGATCGGGTCTCAATAAACACAAATTTCAAGTCCTACGACTTTTACACAAGTTATATGCTATTAACCTCCATTTTTGTGATTTTACTAGACTTTAAAGTTCCAAAACGCATGTTTACGATATTTAACCGACGAAAGCTCTTTTAACCACTTTAGATAAGTTCAAACAAGAGTTTTAAACATTATACCTCTAGCTCGGGGCTAGGGAAGAATCGCGACGAAAAACGCGTGGATAAAAGCAAACGGTTGAGGTCCTTCGTGTTCCGCTTGCTCCGAGGCTCCTAATACGTGACTTGTAAAGCTCGTATATGCTTGGAATGAAGAGATCAAGGGCCGAAAGTATGATGGTGGTGAGGGTGATGTTCGGCCGAGAGGTAGAGAGAAGAGAAGAGAGAGTAATTTTTGTGTTGTGATTTAGTGGAAATGGTTAAGTGTGGTTAGTGTGTATTTATAGAAGAATTCATGTGTTATTAACCTTTGGACAATGTGTAGCATGGATATTAGACAACACAAGATCACCCAAGATCACAAGTACAAGGTGTTGCCCCCTAGGCAACCGAATCGGTTGGGGGGGGGGGGTCCTTGGTCCGATTTCAAGTGGGTTAGTTAGGGTAATTAGTTAAGTTAATTAGGTTAACTAAGTATCTAACTTAGTTAGTGGTATGTTATGCGTATTGACGGGTGTTAGGGTAATCAGGGACCCTAACTGGCTCAGAAAAATATAAAAAGTGAAAATAATAATATTTTCATGTTCCGGGTAAAGTCCGGGTGTCCGGTTGGATAGGAATCCGTTAAAGGGTTACAAAAGCTTTAAAGTGTCGTTATTACATTTTTAGTGACACAATTCGTTTTCCTGACACTTTAGAAAGTGTCTAGTGTGATTTTCTCATGTTCTGGCACTTTATTAGCCAGCTAGAAGCTGGTTTATTTATTAAAGTGCTGTGTTTGGTACATAAAGTACGTTTTTGGCACATCCGAATCAGTGTATCTTATCCCTAGAGACGCGGTAACACAACCCTTATATCCTACACTCACTACCAGTGTAGCCAAAATATATGAGGCTCTTAACAGGCCTTAGAGGCAGTGTCTGCCTGATGCTGGTTATATCAGCATGTTCACTGTGTATCCGTTTAGTGCTACTGTGCTTTTTGTGCATCATGTTTGTCACTAGGGTTCAGTATGTAATCAATGTAGTGACAGCAAATAAAGTATGATGCAAGTAAGTGCATGTATCAGTATGCAGGTAGCAGTTTATCAACTAGTTCAATCGAGCACAGTAATCAAGTAGTAATTAATCATTAATTAAGTTGTACGGATACCTGGTTTAGTGCGGGTTGTCACACATTTAGTGGAAATGAAACCCTACATTATTAAGAACCAATTTTAAGTATCAAGATATCAAATAGTGGTATAGTGGTGATTAATAAGTTGCTTGGAACAAATAGCTACCTAAAAAACACAATTACTTCACCTAACTTCAAAATTTTGTTTAAAGTTTTATTTTATGGACGCCACTATATGTTGGAAGTCTTATTTAGTAATCAAATGTGAAATAAAATAATTCGGAGACATACAATTTATCATTTTAAAGAAGTAAATTAGAGGGTCAATGGGTGGTTATAGGGCTGTAAACGAACCGAACGTTAAGCGAACAGTTCGCGAACCGTTCGGCGGGAAGTTCGTTTATGTTCGTTCGTTTAATAAACAAACGAACATGAACAAGAAATTTCGTTCGATTAGTTAAATGACCGAACATGAACAAAGGTCTTGTTCGTTCGCTTGTGTTCGTGAACGTTCGGTAAGGTGTTCGTGAACATTCGTTGATTTGCGTTCGTTTATGTTCGTATATTTGTGTTTTAATAGAAGATCTTTGTACTTTCTTATATTTTATTTGTATTTTTTATATTATTAAACTTTTATTTATTTTATTTCCCTAACAATTAAACTATGAAACCCACTTTCACCTTGTTTATGCATTATTTCCCTTTCATTTCTCATTATTTACATCCACGAATACGATTGACCTCCGTTCCACAATAAGGGATTCAAGTTCGAGTGCTACTTTCTGGGCCATCTATCTTTATCCTTCGTCGAGTTCGCCAAATTTATTTGTGTTCGTGAACCATTCGCGAACACGCTCATTTCCTTAATGAATGAACACGAACATAAAATCTCGTTCGTTAAGTGTTCATGAACCATTCGTGAACACATTTATTTCCTTAACGAACGAACACGAACAAGGCCTTGTTCGTGTTCGTTCGGTTCATTTACAGCCCTAGGTGGTTGGGTTGTTTTAAAACACTAGTTTAATTTTGATGGGAAAAAACAAACTAAAAAACATGACATGTAAGACTTGAAATTTAGGATCTCTTTGTTGGAACACAAGAAGATCTACCACCAAACCAACTTTGTTTTTAATACTAGGGTGTTCAACTAATTTAATTTATGGGATTCTTGAAAAATTTATCATAGTGGTTCTACTATTTTTTTTTTAAAACATTAGGGTCTGTGGACCCCGACCGGCACCATGTGATTCCGCTCCTGACCATGATGATAATCTTGGATGTGAGCTACCATTATTAGATTTATTATTTTCAAATCACCGAAAAAAAATATAAGGTTGGAAAGGTTAAAATAGCATATTTTATATAAGGTTGGAAAGGTTAAAATAGCATATTTTATAGTTATTATGCCTGAAAAATATATCTGAACTAAACTAAAAACATAAGCTCAAAAAAATAACTTGGAACTAAACACGTACATAAAAGAACTATGATTGTAGCATATATCTAAGATACGGGAGTAATACATGGAAAGAGACCCCTTCGCATGTGCGACCCATAAATAGGTTGGAGGTGGGTACCCACCATTTGAAATATGAGTGTATATATCAATGCAGTGGTACGGAACACATCGATTGATGGGTGTATATATGAATGAGGAGGTTGGTACTAGGTAGGTAACCAAACATAAGGGTGAGGGGGCAGTCCCCTCTCTTACGCATAACCAATCCTCGTGTGCTACGTCAACTCCTCTCTTAAACTCCCCTAACACCCTAAATTGATGGCGCCACTCCCCTCTTAGGTGACTTGGTTTTTTATTAGAAAAAAAAAAGGAAATCAGTGATTGGTTGAAAGTGAGGCTGGCCCCACCAACAATCCTCCCTTTCTTCGGTGAACTCCCCCCGAATCCCTTCCCCGAATCGGGTCACCGCAGGGATGGCGGCGGTGTTCCCGATCGGTGGATAGGGTCACCGATGCCCTCCCCGCTGTACGCCCCGTTCACCCTAATGATTGAAGTAGGGGTGTAAACATCAACGTGGAGTAGGCATTCAATTTAACCGAAGTAGTGGTGTAATCAAGCTCGGGCTTATTTAAACACACTCTCAGCTCATTTAATTTACAAAGTAAAAAAAATCACTTCTAGAAAATGCGTATTTAAAGAGAATAAAAATGTATTAAACTTCAAACTGGTTGACGAATCAATCCGTTCAATAAACCAATCATATTTGTGTTAACAAATTAGCTTAACATGTTGAAGAAACACGGGTTCCCCGCCGGGATGACTGGACCGCGCTCTACATAAGGGTGAAGAATCACACCTTGTTCTTCCTCTTGAACCTAGATCTGCAATGGAGAAGAGAAGAAAATGGAGCTGTAGAGATTGCCGGTAGGAGAAGATTCTCCTGTTTCCAGCTACAAAAAGTGTGGCGGCTCCATATGCTCTACCTTACTCAAGAGGTGAAGACCTCTTTATATAGGGGGATATGGGCCTCCCCTAACCTCAATGGGCCAGGCCCAGTTAGGGGTTATCTCTACAAGCCCCGACCCAAAGTAGTGTAAACTACATCGCGTTGGGCCTCGCGGTTGGGTTAGTAGCAACAATAATAAATAATTAATATAAAAGCAATAAGTAACGGGAAGTCCGACCGCTCGGGTCGGGTTTAGTACCGTACCCCATCAAGTCCCCCAGTCTAGTGCTGCTCCGCGTGCAAGCGTGGTAGGAGTACTAGACTTGTTAGGAGTGCTTCGAAATTAAAGATTGAGTTTTAGGCTTACCAGTCACCCAGATGCGGGAAAGTTGTTGTCCATGCTTGTTGCGTCTGTCTTTCACTGTGAGTAGAGATAAATGGGATAATAAATATCCCCTGGTTGTTCATCGTGGAAATTGATTGGGCAAACCTGGCGCACGCTGTCTGATTGCGGGTAGTTGCTATTGGCGCATTGCCATGAGCTTGTCAACGTTGCGCGTACGTAACTAGTTTTAGGTTTGTTAGTTGGGTTTATTTTTCGACCATAAGGGTTAATCTTCTTAATCCTTCCTGAGCTTAGCTACGGTCCTTCCTGTGTATGGAGGACCCTATCACATGTTGAGTTCAGGTTGACTGTCAATTATTAATAAAGATACTATATTAACCAACTCAAAACTTAATTTCTTGTTGTGACATGAATTACCTTACCTCCCATGTATTTTTATTTTTTTTTCATTTCTTATAAGCATTAGAGGAATATATTCCAGGATAAATGGAGTAATACACACACTTGCAACACAACTTGTACATAACAAAACATATCCATCACATGTACCGAACTTAAACAAATCCAAAATCCCGTTGAACTTAGTCACTTAAGTTACGTATTAAAACAAAATCTTCATTCGCTTTCACAAGAATAAACCATTTTAAGTTTATTCATTATTTTAATCAACAACAATTACTGCCGATTTGAACCCGATGCTCACCCCTCATTCTAATTTTAATGATTAATATGATACGGATAGGGTTGGTTGCCATGATCAATGGCGGACCCAGGATTTTTTTCCATCAAGGTCCATTTTTTGTGTAATAATTTTTCACAACCAAACATTAAAATTTTCGGGTCGGTCATGGTAGTCGGATCTGGTCAGGGATAGGAAATAATGTAAAAGTATTTAGGGGACATGAAACCACTACATTATTAATAACCATTTTTAATCATCAAGATATCAAATAGTGGTATAGTGGTGATTAATAAGTTGCTTGGAACAAATAGCTACCTAAACAACACAATTACTTCACATAACTTCAAAATTTTGTTTAAAATTTTATTTTATAGACGCCACTATATGTTGGAAATCTTATTTGGTAATCAAATGTGAAATAAAATAATCCGGAGACATACAATTTATCATTTTAAAGAAGAAAATTAGAGGGTCAATTGGTGGTTGGGTTGTTTTAAAACACTAGTTTAATGTTGATGGGAAAAAATAAACTAAAAAACATCATGTAAGACTCGAAATTTGGGATCTCTTTGTTGGAACACAAGAGGATCTATCACAATTGCTTTTAATACTAGGGTGTCCAAGTAATTTATTTTATGTGATTCTTGAAAAATTTAACATACTGATTCTACTATTTAAAAAAAAACATTAAGGTTCATAGACCTCAACCGGCACCATGTGGGTCCGCCCTTGGCCATGATGATAATCTTGGATGTGAGCTACCATTATTAGATTTATTATCTTCAAATAAAAAAATAGGGCCGTATTATTGGCACACCTAACCCCTTAAATCGACACCCTCAATACGCATCGTATAGGCCTATACGATGCGTATTACTTTTTCAATTTCCAATAAAGACTGATGTGTCAGATTTTGTCTATTTGACTAGACCTATACGGGTCATATTGGTTAAGGTTTTTTTCTACACATTTTTTTATACATTTTTTATGGTTTTAACAAAGTTTTTTAAAAAAAGTATTTATTTTTCTAAACAAAAACTTCCATAATTTTTTTAAGAATATCATGTACAATGTAGTATAGTATAGATTAGGTATAGGTCATGTATGAGCATGAGTCGTATTGGTTAAGTCTTTTTTATACATTTGTTTATGGTTTTAACAAAGTTTTCTAAAAAATATTTATTTAAAAAAAAAAAACTTCCATATTTTTTTAAGGGTAGAGGATCCTGTACAAATTGAGACTTTTGTGAGAAGTGTAAGAAATAATTTGGGAATGACAAGTGCCATTTATCTTAATTAATTCAAAATGGTGTATTAGTAATTTTCCATTATTATCAATTAATTGATTTCCAAATATAACTGCCAAAAACTGGCGATGAGATATATCACGCGATATATCAGGAATTTGATTCGAATTTGAATTGTTCTATACATTTAATTGTTTACGGCAAGTTCTTGTTGTAGTGTTATATTCCCTAGTCAATAGTGTTATATTATGTACATGCATCTTTAATCTCCTTTTCATAGTGTTTTATCCCCATCAATAGTGTTTTATTCTATATAGTGTCTTACAGTAGACAGATAGTGTTATATCTTTCTATAGTGTTTTATCATGTAATATATTGTTCCTTTCATAGTGTTTTATCCCCATCAATAGTGTTTTATTCTGTATAGTGTCTTACAGTAAACAGATAGTGTTATATCTTCCTATAGTGTTTTATCATGTAATATACTATTCCTTTTCATAGTGTTTTATCCCCCATCAACAGTGTTTTATTTATGTATAGTGTCTTACAGTAAACAGATAGTGTTATATCTTCCTATAGTGTTTTATCATGTAATATACTGTTCTTATAGTGTTATAAAAGTTGTTGTGAAGGAAATCGAAGAATTTATTCAGTACGAGAATTTCGTTGATTTTTTAGGAGATTGATGGGGGATTTGAAACAGTTACCATAAATTCGCTGATTTATAGGAGATTGATGGGGGTTTTGAAACCGTTACCATATTTGAAACGTTGGAAACGTCACTATTGCCCTTCAATTTTACATAAGGTCCTTCTAATTAAAACACAATTTACATTTTTATACCCTATTGATCTCAACCATTAGATCAAATATCCAATAGTTTAAAACACTTCTTACCCTTCTCACATTTTAAACACTTTTTACCATATCCCTACCCTTTTTTTTTAAGAATACCATGTATAATGTAGTATAGTATAGATGAGGTATAGGTCCTGTATGAGCATGGGTCGAATTGGTTAAGACTTTTTTTAAAGTTTTTTTTATACATTTGTTTTAGGTTTTAACAAAGTTTTCTAAAAAAATATTTATTTTTTAAATAAAAACTTCTTAAATAACAACTTCTTTAATTTTTTTTTTAAATGTCATGTACAATGTAGTATAGTATAGATGAGGTATAGGTCTTGTATGAACATATATAGGTGTAGTAAATGTCCCGTATATTTTTTTATTTTTTATTTTTTAAAATACCATGTACAACGCGTAATCCAAAGGTCGGTCTCGGATGGACATAAGATCCATTGGCCCTATTATCGGATCTGTGACTCCATGGAAGATGTAATTAAGGTAAGCATGCCGTAAAGTTGCATCTCTTAGAGAGAGACCTTTAAAATATGCTAAAATACGCCGAAATACGTTAAAATAGGTCGAAATACGCTAAAATACTCTAAACTACTCTAAAATAGGTCAAAATACGCTAAAATATGTGAAAATACCCTAAAATACTCTAAAGTATGCTAAAATATGTCAAAATACACTAAAATACTCTAAAGTACGCTAAAATATGCTAAAATACTCTAAAATACGCAAAAATACGCTAAAATACATGAAAATATGCTAAAATACGTTGCAATACACTAAAATACGTCAACTGTGAATAAAATACGTCAAAATACGCCGAAATACGTTAAAATAACCTAAAAATAGGTTAAAATAAGCTAAAATACGTCAGAATACGCTCAAATATGTCAAGATACTCTAAAATACGCAACAATACAATAAAATATGTCAAAATACGCAAAAATACGTCAAAATACGCGACTAATGAGATTTCCACACGCGTATACATATAACACGGCACTATACAATACAAGTGGTTTTCAAACAAAACTGTACGTAATCACAGAATACGATAATTGCACGCAACCGAACGTAACCGAAACGACGGATGTTGAAGGTATACGTCATAAAATGACAAAATATGCGAAAGTTCGTCAAAAAACGACACGTATACGCGTCGAACCGAGGAAAACACGATTAAAACAAATTTTCTTATTATGTCATATACGATCGTATAGGCCTATGTTGTATCGTATATTAGATTAATACACATCGTATAGGCCTATATGATGCGTATTAAACTCTGAATTTCTCAAAAATACCCCTGAATTTATCAAAAATAAAAAAAAAACAGGGGTATTTCAGTAATTTCGGGGATATAATACGCATCGTATATGCCTATACGGGTCGTATTGGTTAAGTTTTTTTTACAAATTTTTTTATACATTTGTTTATGGTTTTAACAAAGTTTTCTATAAAAAAAAAATTTTAAATAAAAACTTCCTTAATTTTTTTTAAGAATACCATGTACAATGTAGTATAGTATAGATGAGGTACATGTCCTGTAAAAAAATATAGTATATAATACGGTTATAGCATAGATAGTATAGTATAATAAACATGTACCAAACGTATACGACATGATAAATTTTTAAAAATGTTTTTTGTTTAAAAAATAAAAGAATTCTTTTATTAAACTTTGTTAAAACTATGATTAAATGTATACAAAAATTTGTAAAAAAAAAAACCAAAGCAATACGACCCGTATTAGTCCAGATGAGGTATAGGTCCTGTATGAGCATATATAGGTGTAGTAAATGTCCCGTATATGTATGGCATCTACACCATAATACGACACTTATAGACAATAAACGTGACAATACCAAACGTCACTGACACGACCCGTATACGCGTCGAACCGAGGAAAGCACGATAAAAACAAAATTTCTTATTATGCCATATACGATCATATAGGCCTATATTGTATCGTATAGCAGATTAATACACATCGTATAGGACTATACGATGCGTATTAACCTCCGAATTTCACAAAAATACCCCTGAATTTATCAATAAAATAGAGGTATTTCAGTAATTTCAGGGATATAATACGCATCGTACAGGTTTGTACGATACGTATCAGATGGTTCGATACGATGCGTATGGCCCTATACGCATCGTATTGAATTGAAATTCTTTTTTTTTTTTCTGTTTTATAAAGTATAAAAAATGTTTTATAGCTTAGTTATTTTTTAAATGTTTTACTTGTAAGTAGAAATTAAAAAAAATGTAGTATATAATACGGTTATAACATAGATAATATAGTATAATAAACATGTACCAAACTTATACGCATGATAAATTTTTAAAAATGTTTTTTGTTTAAAAAATAAAAGAATTCTTTATTAAACTTTGTTAAAACTATGATTAAATGTTTACAAAAATATGTAAAAAAATTATAGTATATAATACGGTTATATCATAGATAGTATAGTATAATAAACATGTACCAAACCTATACGCTATGATAAAATTTTTAAAATGTTTTTTGTTTAAAAAATAAAAGAATTCTTTTATTAAACTTTGTTAAAACTATGATTAAATATATAAAAAAATTGTAAAAAAAAATACCAAAGCAATACGACCCGTATACGCTTATACGATGCGTATTGAAAAAGTCAGCCGCCAGATAGGAACTAACACATGCAGATTTGACTTTTGACTTTTGAACCAATACGCATCGTATAGGCCTATACGATGCGTATTAAAAAAGTAAGGTGTGTAGATAGATAAAAAGGTGTGGGAATAGAATTCCAAAAAAATAAATATACATATTTTATAGTTATTATGCCTGAAAAATATATCTGAACTAAATTAAAAATATAAGCTCAAGAAAATAACTTGGAACTAAAACCCGTGCATAAAAGAACAATGATTGTAGCATACATCTAAGGGTGTGCGTAGCGGGACTCGGCAAACGTCGGCAAACCTCTTTGCCGAGCGGCAAACACTGCGGCCGAGGTTTTGCCGACGCGGTGGAGCAAGTGGAGCGGGGATGGCTTGCCGACTCGGGAACATGTGCTTTTTGACCGTTGTGGGTTTTCAACGGTAATATTACCGTTCAAAAGTAAAAAAAAATTATTTTTTGTTTTTGAGAAGTAACTTATAAATACCAAACCAAATACAATAAATCTCATCCAACTTTTACTACATTCCTCTATGTTTTTTTTAAATCTTTACAAAAAAATGGAAAGCTCAAACAAAGGTGAAGGCAAGAAAAAAATGGTAGGGTTCGGTTCGAAGTCGAGGGCTCAAGATAAACGTGGATCGGGTGGTTCTAGTGTCCTGTTTCATCCGCACCTTGGGTTTGCGAATGAAACTCAGCCTCCATTTTATTTTAACCAACCCATGCATCAACCTTTCGGTTATGATACCCAACCCATCCAAAATTGGATGCAACACGGTCTGACGATGGCTCGACCCGGTTATTATGATTACTCCTTAGAAGCACAAAATGCTTTTGACCCGTTTGCTTTTTCAAACCCCAAGCTCACTATCATTTAGTGACACACAAAAAGTGCCACAAAAATCCATAAAAGTGCCACCAAAGACCCCTTAAGGAATGAGTGGCACACAAAAAAAGTGTCACTAGAAGCAGTGCCACTAAAAGGCTTTAGTGGCACTTTTTAGTGTGCCTCTATAATTCTTTTAGTTATTAGTGGCACTTTTCTTTTAGCCACAATATAAAAAACAAACTTTTTGTGGCACAATTTTTATGCCAGTAAAAACTAATCCTAGTACTATATCTATACTACTTTTAGTGACACATAATTTTTGCCACGAAATAAAATGCCACTATAAACATTTATCATATTAATTTCATTAATTTAGCAGTTATTTATTTACGATATAATATAGAAATAAAAATGAAAACATGTAGCAAAATAATAATGTCATAACTTCAACTAAAAGTTCGATCCAAAACATACTATAAGTGTTAGAAAACAAATTAATGTCTACAAAAGAAGTCAAAACGTTCTTTCGATACGAATCATACTCTAAAAAAACTTAGTGCCAAGCAATCCATTAATCTTGTTATCTCTATTCCTCCAAGGCTTCACATGTTTTCAGCTCTGTCATCAGTATCGTCACTTCTTGAAGATGATAATTCGTTACTAGGTAAAGAGTTGCTAGGAGCCGAAGAACCGACGCGGGGGACCTAAAAAATTTTAATGAGAATAAATGCTAATACAAAGATATATATGTGTAAAAGACCACATAGTAGTACATGTATGTAAGTACCTGTATGTTCATATTGCTAAGAACTGTAGGCAAGTTTGCATCGGGGATACGTTCTTGGATAATGTTCAACATAACGTTCACAACACTCTGAAGCTGATGAATAGTATTTGAATTAGTCGAAGAATGACCTTTACTTTTTGTGGCTGGCATTCTTCCAACTAATCGAACATACCCTCTTTTCTCCGGGCCTTTAACTTTTGAGTATTCATCATTTGTAAAATCATGCGAATCTATGGGTTTGCTTGCAGAGTCACTTGCAATAGCTTTTAGTGAAGCCTAAATACATAATAATATATGTAAGCTTATAAAAAAGTGAACACGCACATCATATGTAAAAATATTTTAATGCATAAAAATACATTACCACAACATTAGCTGCTTTATCATCAACAAAACTTCCATCTTTACGAGTGCGAGTTGTTATATACATTTCTCCTCGGGTCGGGTATACTCCATCATTCTTCGTTGCCTATAATTTATTCTTAATGATTAGTAACAGAAATGAAAAACTAAATTTTACAATAATATGTCAAAATAACTAGAATAATACCACTTCATGAGCAAGTCTAGCAAACGACTTTGTCCCGGTTACATGAGGCTCCTTCATCTTTGAGCGACTCAATCTTTTTGCAGCGCATGTAGTCTATAGTAAATGGTAATTTAACACATGATAGGATTTCTTTCATCTAGTTTCAAAATTATATATATTGCATAAGAAATCAAATTTACATATCATTGTTACCTGAAATTTCGGAGTGAACCAACGAGTAACAAGTTCTTTAAATTGAGTTGGATTCACTCTATCGTCATTATTAGTTTGTTGCGTCACAATTTCGTCAATAGTAAGGCTTGGATCATATCCACGTGACTTTAATATACCTTTCCACGTTCTCCATTTTTTCCCCATGTTTTGGAATATCCATTCTTTAATCTCACTTGTTTCAACTGGATGAATAGCAAATTTGGACTACAAAAAGTTGCAATATATTAGCGTATACCTCTTACCTTAATGAATGGATGCATATCATGTTTGATAAAAGACATACCTTAACAAGCGAATACATATCCTCTTTATTTTTCATAGGAACTTTTCTCCAGTCAGAATACTCAATTGATACATGATCAGCCATCCTCACAAGTGTCCCAAGATACTGAACAAGTTCTTTGCCTTCTTCCCCCACTGGTTGTCCATGGTCATTAAATGTGACATCTATTCTTTCAGTAGTATTCATTTTCCATATTTCGGCCTTTTGGGTATGACCTCTAACCTTTTTGGGAGCACCTAAACAAATTTCGATAAAATAAGATAAATAAAAAAAACATAGTCTATGTGTATTATCATCTTCACGAAGTCACAATAATAATGGTAATTTAGTTATATATAGATAACGAGTTGCTGAAGTAAAAGGTCAATATTTTTGAAAATTGCAAGATATTGTTGGTGTAGGCAACATAGTGAGCTTTTGTACTAACAATTGGACACCAAGTTCTAAAGCAAGTGAAGATAAACAAGTGAAGATGAGTTTGGGGGATGATGCGTGGAAGTGGAATAATTTTGCTTTATGTTTTTACTAGGACCATCGGTGGAATGCATATACCATTAGATATTCGAAAAAACTTATATATACTATTGAAAGAGAACATAATTTTGTTAGTAAGTTTAATCAGAACCTGTTGCTTTATCTTTTTCAGGGCCATGCAATTGTTCTTGATTATTGTTTTCATCTTTAGAATAGTTGGGATCTGCCATGACTCCATGCTCATCATCTTCATCAGCACCATCTACTTCCATATCCACTTTATTACCTTCTTAAAGCATAGAAGAGTAAATCAATATAAAAGGTACTTTTAATTGAATAAACTTTAAGATTAACAAAATAATACCTTGAAATATTTCCTCGTCCTCGTCATCAATCATCCTTCTCTTTGCTCCTTCTTTGTCCGGTTTTGTTGCATTTGAAGTAGACGGAACCTTTTGGGAGACATTTGGAGCAAGCACCCGACGTAGTTTCGTTAGATTAGCACTTCTACTCATGGACATTGGTGGAATATATTGTGAATGGTGTCGCTAAAACAGATTTATTTTCATTAGATGACATTTCTATATAAAATAAAATAAACAAAGTTTGAATAATCATATTACCTTTTTGGGTACTACAATACTTCTACCAACTTGTTGGTTATCTTCCTCACAATCATCACCTGAATCTTCACATGGATCTGGAATATAATCTACATCCCCTGCACGAGTGTTCCGTTTCACTGTTTTTTTCTTCATTTTGTTACTGTCTACCAAACTTGTCATAGAGTCCACAACGTTTTTAACTCCTAATTCTCGTAGTCTTTTTTGGTTCTCCTGAATCCTCGCTAGTCTAGCTTCCATGTACACATTACCTAGTCAAAGTCAAAAACTAACCAATGAGAAGAAGAAAAAAAAAATACATCAGAGAATTCGGATAATTTGCATTAGTTCCTTGTGCATCAGAATTTTGCTTTGCTGGATAATCTTGTATTTTACTGATGTCGGTAGAAGTGATATGTAGTTGTTTGCGCCTACCCATATTGTCTATTCAAAAACATACAATACAATAACAATATTTAGTATATAATATTATAATAACATGCAAGAAACAAAGTGGGTTCGAAGAAGAAACGAGGGCTGCGCATATCAGGTATCAACATCAAGGAACTGAATATGCGTCTAATCTCCAACCGGTGGTGGCATATCAAGGCCTTCGGCTCCCAACTTTGGGCCCTAGTAGTTAAGGCGACGGTAACATTGGCTGCATTAAAATGATTCCGAGTAGGGGTGCAAACGAGCCGAGCTACTCGAGCTCGGCTTGAAAAAAATCTCGAACAAGCCAAGCTTTAACGAGCTCGAGCCCGAGTCTAAAAAGAAGCTCGTTTAGTAAACGAGCCCGAGCCCGAGCTTTGCTTATCGAGCTCGAGCCGGCTCGCGAGCCTAAATGAGCTTTCTGTTTATATATTTTATATTAAACATATATTTATATAATAATAATTACCATTTATATAAATAGAAAAAAAATAACTAAATTATATGTATAATAATAATTAATTAATATAAATTAATTAATAAATACTAAACGAGTCTAGCACGAGCGGAGTTCGAGCTTGAAAAATTATCGAGTCGAGCTCGAGTTTAATTAGAAATAAAGCTCGAATCGAGCCGAGCTCGAGCTTTCATATGTTAAATGAGCTCGAGCTTGAGCCTGGTTGAGCTCGGGATCGGCTCGACTCGTTTGCACCCCTAATTCCGAGCAACAATGACGGGGTTTAGACTATACCACAGCAGTTAACAAGGAGTTTGGGAAAGTTAATTTGGATCGCAATAAATACATCAAGTGTGATTAGAAAGGGCGATTCAGCCTTGTTTTGGTATGACAATTGGACATAGGGAGATGCGCTAAAGGTCCGGTTCTTGTGCCTATTTCAACCGGTCAAAGACAAAGCAGCTTACGTTTCTCATTACTCTAAGGAGATGGGATGGGGGTAGTATAATATCAATGTACTTGTGATTCAAGGGTGGTTTTATGGGTCATGCTGGGTGCTGGTGCCTTGTTAGCATCTTGCTAATGGGTACTGTTGTAATTCTTTTGACGTGGTGTGGAATAAAAGTTGTGTTTGGCTGTTAAAAATAAGAAATACAAGTATCCTAAATATAATACATACACATGTATAGTAAGTTTAATCAGAACCTGTTGCTTTATCTTTTTCAGGGCCATGCAATTGTTCTTGATCACTGTTTTCATCTTCAGAAAAGTTATGATCTGCCATGTCTCCATGCTCATCATCTTCATCAACACCATCTACTTCCATATCCACTTTATTACCTTCTTAAAGCATAGAAGAGTAAATCAATATAAAGGTACTTTTAACTGAATAAACTTTATGATTAACAAAATAATACCTTGGAATATTTCCTCGTCCTCGTCATCATCCTCATCCACAAGAATCATCCTTCTCTTTTCTCCTTCTTTATTCGGTTTTGTTGCATTTGAAGTAGACGGAACCTTTTGGGAGACATTTGGAGCAAGCACCCGACCTAGTTTTGTTAGATTAGCAGCTCTACTCATGGACATTGGTGGAATATATTGTGAATGGTGTCGCTAAAACAAATTTATTTTCATTAGATCACATTTCTATATAAAATAAAATAAACAAAGTTTGAATAATCATATTACCTTTTTGGATACTACAATACTTCTACCAACTTGTTGGTTATCTTCCTCACAATCATCACCTGGATTTGGATCTGGAATATAATCTACATCCCCCGCACGAGTGTTCCGTTTCACTGTTTTTTTCTTCATTTTGTTACTGTCTACCAAACTTGTCATAGAGTCCACAACGTTTTTAACTCCTAATTCTCGTTGTCTTTTTTTGTTCTCCTGAATCCTCGCTGGTCTAGCTTCCATGTACACATTACCTAGTCAAAGTCAAAAACTAACCAATGAAACGAAGAAAAAAAAACAATACATCAAAGTAGACCTGGCAAACGGATCGGTCGGGTCGGGTCATGGGTCAAAACAGGTTCGGGTCGAAACGGGTTCGTGTCCAAACGGGTCAATTAAAAAAGGGTTATTTTGGTTCGGGTCGAAACGGGTTCGGGTCAGAACGGGTTTCGGGTTGGTTAAAAAAATGTTTTTTTTTAAAGTGATTGTACATCAAGGGGCAATTTTGTTGGGTTAAAACGGGTCCGGGTTGGTAACCTTCGAATAAGTACCTACTTTGTCCAAAAAAACACAGCCTTAATGCATCACCATCTCTGTTAACCTTAAAGCAAGTCTGCATGTATTAGTGGTAAGTTTCTGTGAGATACAGTCCCGCATAACTCCCTTTCACTCTAAATGATAACCGGCTGCAAACACTTGTATCGATCCTAATCACTAATCTTTTCACCCGTTTATTTCAGATTCAGCCGTGAATTCTTTTTGTTTTCTAATCACAGACGCAAGCTGCAACTATCAAACTAAATCAGTCTTTTTCTAAGCTTGAAAACTCGACTGCAGAAATCGAGTTAGCTGTCGCAGACGCCAGTAACATTGAAAAGTCAATTGCTGATAGATCAGCAGTAAACTCGTAAAATCCAATATAATATGTCTAGTATTGAACCCAAATCAAATCCAGATTAACTTTGTAAATAACAGCAGCAACACGACTCAGATTCAGAACTAAAATAAGCCGTGATGTGCGTGTATAACTTGATTTTCTTTGATTTAGTTCCTTCTTTGAACCAAACTCAGATCTTAATCATCAAACTGAAACTGATTCAGATCTGATTTTGATTCAAAATATTCTTTCAGCCGATTTAAAAATACATGAAACAGATCTAATATCGATGTTCTGATTTTGTTCTAAAAAAAAAAAACTAAAACTAATCGAAACAATCAACTGAATTCACAATCACTGAAACTGATTTCACTAAAATCAACAGAAACTAATCGAAACAAACTGAATTCACTATGTGCTTAATTCGGATAATTTGCATTAGTACCTTGTGCATCATGAGAATTTGATGGATAATCTTGCATTTTACTGATGTCCCTAGAAGTGATATGTAGTTGTTTGCGCCTACCCATACTGTCTATTCAAAAACATACAATACAATAACAATATTTAGTATATAATATTATAATAACATGCAAGAAACAAAGTGGGTTCGAATAAGAAACGAGGGCTGCGCATATTAGGTATCAACACCAAGGAACTGAATATGGGTCTGATCTCCAACTGGTGGTGGCGTATCAAGGCCTTCGGCTCCCAACTTTGGGCCCTAGTAGTTAAGCCGACGGTAGCATTGGTTGCACTAATGTGATTCCGAGTAGGGGTGCAAACGAGCTGAGCTACTCGAGCTCGGCTTGAAAAAAAGCTTGAACGAGCCGAGCTTAATCGAGTTCGAGCTCGAGCCTAAAAGTAGATTGTTTAGTAAACGAGCCCGAGCTTTGCTTATCGAGCTCGAGCCGGCTCGCGAGCATAAACGAGCTTTCTGTTTATATATTTTATATTAAACATATATTTATATAATAATAATTACCATTTATATAAATAGAAAAAAATAACTAAATTATATGTATAATAATAATTATAATTAATATAAATTAATTAGTAAATACTAAACGAGTCTAGCACGAGCTGAGTTCGAGCTTGAAAAATTACCTTCGAGTTGAGCTCAAGTTTAATTAGAAATAAAGCTCGAATCGAGCCGAGCTCGAGCCTGGTTGAGCTCGGGCTCGGCTCGACTCGTTTGCACCCCTTATTCCGAGCAACAATGACGGGGTTTAGACTATACCACAGCAGTTAACAAGGAGTTTGGGAAAGTTAATTTAGATCTCAATAAATACATCAAGTGTGATTGGAAAAGGGCGATTCAGCCTTGTTTTGGCATGACAATTGGACCTGATGTATACCAAAAGAATATGTATATGTATGAACTTATCTACTCAAAATGAACACAACAATTATGTACAGCTCTTTTCAAAATCTACATGGCCGAATTCAGCAAGATTGTTTCTTTGAACATATTTAAATAGAACATAATCATCTATCTTTTACAATTTACTGACCTAAAATTGAAGGTGGTTGAGGTTACGATTGAACCAATGGTAACCCTTCGATCACACTGGCAGTTGACTCCTTCCAGCGAATGAACAAGTTCGTCAAGTTCTAATTTCCCCCGGATCACTGAATTAGGTTGAGAAATGCGGTTTCATAGCGGTTTAATGAGAAAGAGGGAAAACAAAAGGTTTTAATTCTAATTACCGCCAAATCCCTTTAATAACCTGTATCCCAGCTAAAAAGATAAGTATTAAAATTTAAATGAACTTTTTACTCATCTCTATCTATTAATAAACCAAAACAAATGAATATTGTTTATATTACTGTTTGCCTGAGATTGGGTTATCTGGCGGTCACACTGATAGACTGTCGTCGGGTCTATGCAAAAACCTAAAATTACCTATAGACAGGGTAAGTCAGGTATCGAATCCAGAGGAGCATGTGGTCAGTGTAATACCGTTTAATTAATCTAAACTTACTTTATGAAATTTGCTAGTTTATATATTTTTGTAATTTTTATGAATAAGTATTGTGAAAATGAGAAAACAATGATAGGAACGTGACCACTCCGGGATTCAGATTCTGTAAACACCTAATAATCTAATTATTGTTTATTTGGATGCCACTGATTAAATGGTAAACCAATTACTTATACAAGATCCTAGCATAATACCAATTGATCAGAGAGATATTAACCGCAAGCATAAATAATTATTCAATCAGCAAAGGCACAATTAGATTCAACATAAATACGTCTCTGGTTATCACCAGGATTTGTCTGTCACACAAATTGTATATATGTAAATGCAATTCGGTTAACACCTAATTACAATCTAATTCTCAAACAAACATAACTAAATTAAAAGTGAAATACAAGAATCATCACCCGGAGTGTTCACTGGAGGGTTAACCGATCATGGCACTCGTTAAAGTCTCCAATCTTCAGAGAACTTCCCCCATCTCCTTCACCAGCCTCCCCCAAAATCCCCCCACAAGTGAGTGTAACCGATATGGTAATGATAAGTCCCTCTTAAAACTTCATCAAAAAAAAATTAAATGTCATAAGTTACATCTCCATTCCACTATCTTGTGTATATGTCGGCTCATAAATCAGACCCACAAGAGCCCATGCTTTCGCCTAATGCTCCACGTGCACACCACCCCCTTTTTCTTTTATCAAATTGAATTTTAGAACAAATAATAATAATCCTTTTCCTCTACACGTGAATTGATGATGATCATATATGGCTGCTTGTTGACTTGTGCTGCCCCAAAAGATAAGATCGGCCCACTTCTTCTAGTCCACATGATGATTATGTTGTGTGATGGCCCAATCATCATGCGTGGCCCATTAACCAACCGCCAAGCCAAGACCCTCTTGTCTGCCGTCTGCGTGATATGATGATAATGTGCTTGTTGACTTTTTAATTTTGTACCTCTTCCTCGCATGACTTCATGTGTACAATTGTCCAGAAGTCCTTGCCAGCAAGCATGTGTTTTGTTTATTTGTTTTTATAAAATAATCTCCTCCAAACAAAACCTACATGTGCCACAATGATGATGTTTTATGATGAAGTCATGTATGTCAGCTCCTTTTCACGTGATGTTTTCTTTTAATTCTTTGAACCACAAAGTCATGATGCCATTTAATTTCCAACCGTAGCCTACGCGTTCCAATTTAACCGAATTAAGCAATTTACCTGCAAAACACACAAACACTTGTAGTTATCACATTCACGATACATAACAGTGTAAAATATGGGATATGCACGTATTTAGCTTATTTAAGGGTTGTCCTACGGACCACCCGTCACACACCACACGTCATAATATTATTATTATTATTATTATTATTATTATTATTATTATGGTAAATTACTTTTTGAGTCCAGATATTAATCTTATTCCAAATTTATGTGTGTTTGTGTGCATTTATGTTCGTGAACCGTTCGTTTGTACTTTTAGCGAACGAACATGAACATGTTCATTTTCGTAACGAACGAACACGAACAAGAAACTCCGTTAATTTAAATGTTCATGTCCGATCTTTTGTTCGGTTAAAGATAAATGTACGAACATGAACATGCCTCGTTCGTGTTTGTTCAGTTCATTTACAAGCCTACATATGCACCTTTATGACTTATAATTGACCGATTACGACCCATCATCCTCGCCCCCTCTAACTCGACCATTTCTAAATTGACCAATTCTTGGCCCCACTGACGAAAAATCAAGAACGTGTCACTAAAAGTGCACAAAAAAACGTACCTAGAACCAGACTCGGTAAAAAAAAACCATAACCAGTTTTTTTAATGCCTGGGTATTCTATACTCGAAACCGAAGCTGACCCTACCCATAGGGTACAGATAGGGTATGCATTTTGAAATCAATACCTGGAACCCGAACCGGAATCGGTCATACCCGATTAATGCTCGAAACCGGACAAGAACCGGAACCGATTATACTCGGCTATACCTGATACATGATTCTAAGATTTATCTTTTAAATTTATGTTAGTGCATTTACTTTAATTTTTTAAAATTATACAATACGTATTTACCAATAACAATAATAATAATTATAATAAACAAAAAGACGAAAAAAATAAGGTAATACAAACGCAATTGAGTATTACTAAACTTGGAAATAGAGTACTAAAAACTCGGAAATAAGGTATAGAAAAACCCAAAAATAGGTTATTTTAATACTCGGTTTCTTAAGAACCGAAAGTGAACCCTACCCAGAACCGTGCACATAGGGTATAGTTTTTTGGTTAAATAAACGGAACTAGAACCCGTTCCAACCCTTAAAACGTGAAACCGAAACAGGTTATTAAAATTACCCAGTTTGTGCTCATCTATGTGTCACTAGCCACAACGAATTTCTATATGAACACAAAACAATGGTTTTAGACTATTAATCTAGAGTTAATTGCCATTTTAGTCCCTGTGGTTTGGGTCATTTTGCCAGTTTAGTCCAAAGGTTTCATTTTTAACATCTGGATCCAAAAAGGTTTCGTCGTTGCCATTTTGGTCCAACTGACTTAACCCCATCCAATGAACTCTGTTACTCAGGGGGCAATTTCGTCATTTCATATGTTTTTAAAATTTCACTTTATTTTTATTATTGTTAAAACCATTTCTTTGTTATAATATATAACATATCATTATATACATACAAAGCTATCCCTGATACACTCACCTCCACCTCCAGATTCCCTCTCCACCATCGCCTCCCTCTCTACCACCGCCTGGTTACTACGCCACACACCGCCACCCATCTCCACCTCCGATTGGCTTTGATACTTGTAGGTTGCAATAGATTCTATGGGCCAATCGGGTTAAACACCTGCGGCTAGGGTTCCACCGCCACCGTTGACGGTGGTTCGTGTTTCCGGCAATAAACTTAGGGTTCCGGTGAGTTTGCACTGTGTTTTTTTCAGCGATTGTGGTTGTTCTGGTGAGTTCCGAGAAACGATCTAGCCAATGGTAACAGACTAAGAACCCTAAGACTCCGATGGTTTTCCGACGACTAAGGGAATCCAAGAGCATCGGTGGTTTAATTTTGGGTCTGATTTTGATATTTGGTATGAATTTGGGTTTGATTTTGATTTTGGTGAACCGTTCAACGATGGTCTAAGATGTTGGTAAACGGTGGTGTTATGAGATGGTGGTTAACGATGGGTGAACGGTGGTGTTATGAGATGGTATCGGATCGGACGCCGAAGGGTTCGTCGGAGTTCCCAAAGTGGCAGGCGGTGATGGTTTTTCATCAAGAATGATGGGTTTTTTCATCCAACCTGAGGAAGACGATGTGTTGGATGTAAGATATTCAACAGGATTTGGCTCGTCGATGAAAAGGGGTTTCACTAGAAGGGGGATGGGGCGATGGTTTCTGGCGGCGGTTGGAGTGGGTGGTGGTAGGCGGTGTGGGGTGGGTTCTTGTTGTTGGATCTGAGCAACCATCAACATCTACATCTTCTAGTTTTCTGGCGGGCCAACGGTTGTGGATGGTGGTGGTTTGTCTTGTAATACAACGAAATGGGTGACCGGAAAATCTATGTGACCTGGGTTTGAAAAACAAAAAGTAAAAAAAATAAGGTAATACAAAAGCAATAGAGTATTACTAAACCTGGAAATAGAGTACTAAAAACTCTGAAATAAGGTATTGAAAAACCAAAAAACAGGGTATTTTAATACTCGGTTTCTTAAGAACCGAAAGCGAACCCTACCCGGAACCGTGCGCATAGGATATAGTTTTTTGGTTAAATAACCGGAACTAGAACCCGTTCCAACCCTTAAAACGTGAAACTAGGGGTGCAAACGAGCCAAGCCGAGCCCGAGCTCGACCAGACTCGAGCTCGAGCTAGATTAACTAATGAGAGCTCGGGCTCGAGCTCATCTTGTTGGTATTTTCTTAAGCTCGAGCTCGGCTCGTTTATTATCTAAAAATTAATATATTAAATAAAATAATATAAATAGACTTTTTAGGCTCGCGAGCTCGATAAATGAAGCTCGGGATTGTTTACTAAATAAGCTTATTTTTAGGTTCGAGGTCGGCTTGTAAACAAGTTTAAATAAGCTCGGCTCGACTCGGCTCGTTTACACTATGACTCGTAAGGTTCGACGAGCCTAACGAACTTCACATGTGAGGCTCGAGCTCGATAAACAAACGAGCTTTATTTTAAGATCAAGCTCGGCTCGGGCTTGATAAGGCTCGACTCGTTTTGAGCTTTTTTCTCGAGCCGATCTCGAGTAGCTCGCGAGCCGTTCGGCTCGTTTGCACCCCTAGTTTCAAACTAATTCAAATCTTCATCGGTTTAAATTTAACCTTTTATTAATATATATATATATACACACACTTAAATTTAGTTTGTAAAATATAATTTATATCTATCATACATTAAAATAAAATATTTTCTGAAAGGTTTTGTAATTAGTTTGAAACTAATTTACCTTCCCTCCTTCCCAAATTAATTCCCGCACAATCCTTCCGCCCAATATTTGGATTTCCCACACACCAACACCAGAGATTAACTTCCCTTTCCCTAACCTAATTTGTTCACTTCTCCCCAGGACCCCAGCGATTATCTGTGTTTTGCCTCCATGGCATCAGTTCTAGGAAGCAACCACGAAGGAGATTCCAGAGCCTGAGCCTGAAAGACATGTATGCTTCACAATTGCTACTGGTTCTTTACTATATTCATTGTTCCTTGTTTTTAATTTGATTCATATAACATTATTTAGAGGACTTTATTGATGATGTACATAAATGTCTTGGTTACCAACAACATGCCCACCAAGTGTTCGATGATTTGCTTACCACTAGGGCCTTGATTTGTTTGTTTGTAATCCTAAAACACTGATGATTCATGAATGTTTATTCTGATTTTCAAATTGCTACTTGAACTTTGTGTGTTTTTAATAATCTTATCTTACTGTTTTTGTTTATTCCTAATTGTAGTTGTCTTGTGGTACGCTTTCAATGCTTTCAGTTTGTCTACATAGAACTATAGGCACTGATTTTTGTTCTTTTAGGGTTGTGGAAGAAGGTTGTGAGGGTTTTTTTTTTATTATTTTCAAATAGTCACCTTGTAAAAAGACTTTTTTTTTGTAGTACTGGTGTGCTGAGTTGTTCCCAAAAGCAAATCAAAATCGCCGGTGATCCAAGGGATACCAAGCACGGCTAGAGGATCGCAACTTCAACTCCTTCAATTTTAGGTCAGTAATTGTTAAAATTTAAAAAAATTATGTTCAAATGGTCAACAATGTGTGATTGTGGGTATATGTGCAACAATCATGATGTATTTCTGTGATTTTTACCAGTTTGAATTGAAACTTCGTTGTTGTTTTGTTTATCAGTGTGTGTGTGCATGTGCAATGATCAAGTTAGTCGATCATAAATGCCTTTTGTTTGTTCATGTATTATTCACTGAATTTTATAACATCTAGTGCCAATTATAAATTTAGTTTGTGCTATATGACCCATATCAGTTGTTTGTTCAAATATTTGCTCGTTGGTTCATTTGCTTCAGAACACCAAAAGCTACTTGAGTCATATGAACCAAATGAATAAACAAACAGATCTGACCAAATCAAATCATCTCTATTTTTCAACTAAAAAACCATATTATAGAAATGCTAAGATCAAAGGTGCTGTAGTGATAAACTCCTCCATTTGTCCCAAAGGTCAGAAGTTTGACCCTATTCCACATGTTTTATATTAAATTTGGAATTTGTTTTTTCTTTTTCTGAGCAAATACAGACAACCTGAAAGTGCAGGTCCAATATGGAATTACAAATTACAACACCAACTTGAAAAACAAACATAATTAAATCAATATCAGCAGCTCTGCATATCTTAACTCCTGGTTTCCATGTAACTGACTTCCATATCGATCAGCACATCCACTAATAGATTTAGTTCACTTACCATAATGTTAGCATGATATTAAGCAATTTAGGTTTATTCTTACAAAGTTTGGCTTCATTCCTCTGTTTGTACTCAGTTATATGTTTTTGTATAATATGTAATACTTACAAAGTTTGTTATTTTTCACTTTGAATAGTAATGGACAGATCATGGATGTACCTTGCACCAAGATCAAGTCAAACTTTTGTTAATGGGGTGCACACGTTCTTGAATTTTGCATTTGAGAGAGCTTGTGTCAATGGGGGGAAAATAAAATGTCCATGTACAAAGTGTCTAAATATGAAATATCAGAGTAGACAAACTGTTCTGGATCACCTCATATGTTCAGGGTTCCGGCCTGAATACTTGAATTGGGTATATCATGGGGAAGGCACAACGGTTGCATCGAGGAGCACAACCCATAATGATGACGAAGAGATACTTCGCCATGAAATACATGAAATGTTGGATGATATATTTGAAACAGAAGGTGGAAGTGGAGTGGGGATACATGAGAATGCTTGGAATAATAGTCAAGAGACGAACAATAGAAGAAGCAAATTTGATGACCTTGTTAAGGAAGCCGAAGAAAATGTGTACCCGAATTGCAAATACAGCAAGTTATCTTGTGTGGTGCATTTGTACCAAATAAAATGTCTCGGTGGATGGAGTAACACATCTTTCTCTATGTTGTTAGACTTTTTAAAGGATTTGTTACCTAAAGGAAATTTGTTACCTAAAACAACACCACAAGTGAAAAAATTCATGGCCGACATCGGATTAAGATATGAAAAAATACATGCATGTCCTAATGGTTGCATGTTGTTTTGGAATGACAAGGAGAAAGATGAAGTGTGTTCTTTTTGTGGATCTTCTAGATGGAAAGTTCATGAAGCTAATCCAGAACACGAAGTAAATCCTCCCAAGAGGAAGGCTTTAAAAATATTACGATGGTTTCCCTTAAAGCCTAGACTTCAAAGATTGTTTACGTCATCAAAGACGTCTAACCTTATGAAGTGGCATCATCTAGAGCGTGTAAAAGATGGAAAATTGCGGCATCCAGCAGATGCATTAGCTTGGAAAGATTTTGATGAAAAGTTTCATGAATTCGCTACTGATCCTCGCAATGTTCGTCTAGCTCTGGCAACTGACGGCTTCAACCCATTTAGGACAATGAATTCGGTAAATAGTATTTGGCCAGTTTTTCTTATTCCATACAACTTACCACCATGGTTGGTTATGAAGCAGCCAAATTTTATTCTTTCTTTAATCATCCCGGGTCCTAAAAGTCCTGGAAACAAGATAGACGTGTATATGCAACCTTTGATTAAGGAATTGAAGGAGTTATGGGAGGATGGAGTTAATACATTTGATGCCTCAACGAAACAATACTTCATGTTGAAGGCTTCTATTATTTCTACCATACCAGACTTTCCAGGTTATGCCAATCTGTCTGGGTGGAGCACTAAAGGAGAACTTGCATGTCCCGTATGTGGTTTTGGTACTGAATCCAAATGGCTAACTCATGGAAGAAAGTTTTGTTACATGTGTCATAGGAGGTGGCTTCCATCTGACCATAGTTGGCGTTCAGATATTAGATCGTTTGTTGGACGCCACGAATTCAGAGTTGCTCCTATTCCTCCTTCTGGAGAGGAGGTTCTACAACAAGTAGGTGACATAGAATTTCTTGTCGACAATGATGTTCGTAGTCCATGGAAAAAGAAAAGTATTTTTTTTATGTTGCCATATTGGGAGCATCTGCTGTTGCGTCACAATCTTGATGTGATGCACATTGAAAAGAATGTTTGTGACAACATAGTGGGGACTTTATTAGGACAAGAAGGAAAGTCGAAAGATAACTATATAACAAGACTTGACTTACAAGAAATGGGTATAAGAAAAGAATTGCATCCAAAGAAGCGGCCTAGAAGTAGTATCACTTTCATGCCAAAAGCTTGCTATCAAATGACTCGAGGTGAAAAGGCTCAATTTTTAAAAACCCCTAAGTCAATCAAGCCTCCTGATGAATTTTCATCCAATATCTCACGATGTGTACACTTAAATGAGGGCAAGCTAATTGGGATGAAAAGTTATGACTGTCACATGTTGATGCAAGAGTATTTGCCGATTGCATTACGTGGAAGTTTGCCGGACCATGTAAGCTCGGTTATAATCGAGTTATGCGAATTTTTAAAGACCATTTGCTACATGGACTTATCTGAAGTTGATCTACATTTTCTCGAGTCTAAAGTTCATCTCACTTTATGCAAACTAGAGAAGATATTTCCTCCATCATTCTTTACTGTAATGGTTCACTTGGTGATCCATCTAACGAGAGAGGTTAGGCTTGGAGGTCCTGTCGCATTTCGGTGGATGTACCCTGTTGAAAGGTAAATAATGTTTTTATTAATGTTATCCATTATATGCTACATTCCTATATATTTAAAGTGTATCTGGGGGGGGGGGGGATAGGTCCAACGGGCTATTGGGTGGAATAGTCGCAACTGGCTATTGGCTACAAAATTTATAACCTGATTTTACAAGCTAAGCTCCATATAAATTTCAAGTTTCATCAAACAATTATGGTAGAAGTTCAGTACAACTCGTTTGATTTTGTATGATAATTGGAGTTGGGTTTGTGTATATTGAATGATTTGTGGATGGTTACATTTGAGTATATTGATATTCTGATTTATATGTTGAAAATGATTGCATTGAAGTGCACATAAGTTGGTGGATCATATGCCAAAATGAATTTTTGCTGTTTTTTAATGATCTCTTCCAACTTAGGCAGAGTCGATTCAATTCAGATTGTTCGAACCAAACTAGTTCCATACCCTATCCTACCCGGTTCTTATTGGGTAGGATTTTCTGATCCAAAAACTAGTTATGAACCTGGCCCAGTTCCTCTTCCTTGCGTATGGTGTATTTTGGTACTCAATACACTATGTATGGCATAACAAACGCAAAACAGTTGTTCATGCATTTTCTAACTACTTACAGATCTAAACCAAGTGTCTTTTGTAACCATACAAGCTAGGCCTATTGTATGACATTAAGTCAAGTAAAAACAACAGTTAAACTATAACATGTCCTAAAACTAGTTTATTTTATTTCTAAATGATCAATGACTTAGAAGTATGACATGTACAGGGACCTTCTAAAACTTAAGTCATACGTTCATAATCGAGCTCATCCCGAAGGATCAATTGCTGAAGGCTATTTAGCTGAGGAAAGTATAACATTTTGCTCTAGATATCTATCCAAAGTAGAAACTGTTTTTACTAGAGCAGTTAGGAACGATGATGAGGGTCACCAAAATCACATTGAAGAATCCAACAATCTTTGCCCTGGTCGTGCCTTAGGTCGTAAATTGGATTTGGGAGTACCTATTCGCAAAAGAAGGAGATCTTCAAATTCAGACATTGATGAGAAGTCTCTCACTCAAGCACATCGCTATGTATTATTCAATGTTGAGTCAGTTACACCTTTTCGAGAGTAAGATAATTTGTGTTTGCTATTAGTTACTCTTGCTCTTCATTCATCTATCACAAAAATATATACTAATATCAATTTTCTTTTAAGGGAACACAAACGGATAGTCAAGGGACAATATGGTTCTCGTCGGATACCAGATTATGAAATGAACAAGATTCATGGCCAACAGTTTGCTGACTGGTTCAAGAAAAGGGTAATTCAAAATAAATACTATGAATACGTTATAATTTATTGTTTGGGATCTTAGTAAAATGACTATTAACAACTCTGTTGTAGGTTGCACGTTTGGAAGAGCAAGGTGATGAAGTAACTGAAGATCTAAAATGGCTTGCTCGTGGTCCGCTTAGAAGTGTGAATCGATACTCTGGATACCTTGTTAAGGGTTATCGTTTTCATACAAAAAGTCGAGAGAAGTCACTAAAAACCCAAAACAGTGGTGTTGTTGTTACTGTAGAAGGTGAAAATTATGCTAGTAGTCGAGATAGAAGGCCTGTTCAAGGCGTGGTTAACTACTATGGTAAATTGAATGACATTATTGAGTTAAACTACTCAGGTCAAATACGAGTAGTTTTATTCAAATGTGAATGGGTTGATATCAATAGGGGCTACAAGATAGATAATGGTGTAACATTGGTAAATTTCTCATACAAGGCACATACAGGGGCTAGTTTAACTGATGATCCATTTGTATTGGCAGCACAAGTTGATAAGGTGTTCTATGTCACAGATCCCAAGCATAAAGACTGGGAGGTTGTCAGATTTGTAAAAGTAAGAGATGTATTTGACATGGGAGTTCTTGATGATTGCACATTTAATGTGCCTAATTTGCATAGGATTGGGGATGATGGTGAAGATGGCATTGACATTACACCTGATATGGAACATGAAGTAGATGTTGAAGAAAACGACGATGAGTCTTTTTTTTAATTAGTTACAAATATTATGTTGTAAACCTTTGATGTAACTTTGTTTTCGGAATTTAGTATTATGTGGCGAGTATGTTGACTTTAGGATGTTAACCTATGAGGTCGACTTTCTGATTTAGTTCACTTAGAATGCTGACTTTCTGTTTGAATATGATACTACTAGATATGGTACAGTTGACCATAGTTAGATCAGTTGACTTTCTAACCTATCATATATATATATATACTGACCATAATTATACACTGAACTGTTTTTTTAATTCTTAGTGCTATTGGTTTTTTTAGGTTAGTGAGCTTATAGTTGCAGTTAAGGGAGAAAAGGAGGTACTTGTGCATGGTGGGATGATGAAACCCACAAAAATTCTTGTGGATATATCGGAGTCAGTGGCTGGAGTTGTGTTTGTGGATGGTGAGTTCCTCTGCCCCTATGAGTTTCTTTGAATTTGATTTATGTGTTTAATAGGAAACTTAGAGGGTGAGTCAAGGTTTTGATTAATGGATTTGATATGAAACTTAGGGTGAGTCAAGGATTAACGGGTTTAATATGAAACTTAGTGGGTGATTCAAGGTTATGATTAATGGGTTTGATATGATCTATTCAGGTATACAGATGCATGCCTGCCTGAACCAGTAGTGGTGCTTAATGTCATTTGGGCTCAACTGCAACCTGTTTCAGCACTATATGAGGCGTCCAAAAAAAAATCAGAAGCAAGTTGATATACGTTACTGGTGAGATGGTAAATCTCTCTCTCATCATTCATTAAATGGCCGTCAAAATATGTGAATCGGGTTGGATTAGGTGTCAGATCATGATCATGCTCTGTTAATGTTTGAATGTAAACGGGTTTAAGTCAGAATGGGTCAATTTAAAAAAGGCATCATTTTGCCATTTGGTCAAATTGGATCTCAGACTTTCACATTCGGTGAGCATGCAGCTACAACTCGTATTTTTAGCCCTGATTGTTTTTTAGGAGAGGGTGGGTTTGGATCAGTGTATAGAGGGTAAATTCAGGGAAGTGGTCAGGTATTTTTAGCCCTGATGGCAGGTTACAATTTCTTTAAAAATGCTAGTTACACAATTGAAATCCTTTCTACGGCTTCTTTTGCTAACGAAAAGGACAATCTGCGTAGGAAACCTTTAAATTTGAAACTGAAATAGACAGGTTTGGTTTAGACTTTAGAGAATCCTATAGCTATATCTTCTTCTAATTTCCCTCTAAACTTTGTGGATGTATTTCTCAGGTTCTTCCACTACATCTTCTATTTAACCAGTTACCCATTTGACCCATATTGATTATAGATAAACCCTAGGTCAAAATTTCCACCTCTAAATTATATACAAATTCAAGACCAACTAAAAATCTTTAGACATGCTTAATAATTTCAAGATGTCAATATAGTTTGTTGATGATGCATGCAGGACTTGCAGAAAAAAAGGTGAATAATGCGGCACAGAGTCACCCTTTGGTGGCTCACTTACATCTGAATCAAGCATTTACATTGTGGACACATTAGGTTGCAAAGTCATGCTTTCACTATTTTTTTTTCTTCGAGTTAGTTTTGCGATTTATACTGAAATAATATATGTTTTTAATATATGTAGGTGCAGAGGTTATTTTGCCAGGGAAACAACACATCTTCGTCTGTGTACTGACTACACAATTGCCTGTTTACATAAGCAGCGCAACAGATTACCTTTGAAAAACTTGTAACTAATGGTAAACCGTATGCTAATGACAGGAAGTTGTACGCATAAGCGTCTCAAATTTTGTTCGGTGCACTATAAACAACACCATGATAAATTAATGACAAACTGTTATTAACATGAGGAATGCTTGTAACCATACCTAATTGAATCTAAATTGTGATGTTGCGCAACGACTGAAAAGGAATACCCCTAGTTACTTTATATTTGAAAAGGCACGGCTGGAAACAATACCCTTCTTATTTTGGGTCGTCTGATTGTCAATCCACGGTTATAGTTTTAGAGTAGCTTTCTTGTAATATGTATATTGGATGACGGTGAAGGTAAAAGGTTGTAGAGAGAGAGAAAGGAGAGCAGAGAAAACTTCACGCGGTGCCATTAGTTTGTTACCATGACTTGCAAATTATAACTAAACCGAATGTTGAAAGAAACAAAGTTTAGAAAATGAAAAGTTGAAACAAAATGGAGATTAGGTGTGTAGATACCGAATTTAACATAGACTAATGGTCTAAAACCATTGTTTTGTATTCATATAGAAATACGTTGTGGCCAGTGACACATAGAGGAGCACAAACTAGGTAATTTTAATAACCGGTTTCGGTTTCACGTAGGGGTGCAAACGAGCCGAGCGGCTCGCGAGCTACTCGAGATCGGCTCGAGAAAAAAGCTCAAAACGAGCCGAGCCTTATCAAGCCCAAGCCGAGCTTGTGCCTAAAATAAAGCTCGTTTGTTTATCGAGCTCGAGCTCGAGCCTCACATGTGAAGTTCGTTAGGCTCGTCGAACCTTACGAGCCATAGTGTAAACGAGCCGAGTCGAGCCGAGCTTATTTAAACTTGTTTACAAGCCGACCTCGAACCTAAAAATAAGCTTATTGAGTAAACGAGCCTGAGCTTCATTTATCGAGCTCGCGAGCCTAAAAAGTCTATTTATATTATTTTTATTTAATATATTAATTTATAGATAATAAACGAGCCGAGCCCAAGCCGAGCTCGAGCTTAAGAAAATACCAACAAGCTGAGCTGAGCTCTCATACGTTAATCTAGCTCGAGCTTGAGCCTGGTCGAGCTCGGGCTCGCCTTTGCTCGTTTGCACCCCTATTTTAAACTAATATTATATAATCACTCCTTTTTATTTTTTTTAATATATCATTTTTAATGTTTATGTGTTTAAATTATGAGTTTAAAAAATGAAAAAAATAGTATAACTTATTTGCATGGATCAGGTTGTCACAAATTGTCATGAATTATGGCTTATCATATCTATTTTTTTTTTAGATTGATGGATTCATTAGTCACAGTGGTTCTTAACTAACTATGATGAAATTTCGTTTGTTTTTTTATATATTCTTTTTGTTAGTATTGTTTTACATTTTGGAATTACAGATCAGATATGGGTTTCAATAAAGGAAATTAAAGTTGCTTGAAATTATCAATGATATACGCAAAGTGTCATTATAAACATAAATTAGTGGTATAAAAGGTAAATGCCAGTAAAAGTATGTGTTAAATAAATGTGGCATGCACAAAGTGCCATTAAAAATCTATATTAGCGGCATAAAAACTATATGCCACCAAAAGTGTGTGTTAATCAAATATGGCATACTCAAAGTGCCACTATAAACCTAAATTAGTGGCACAAAGGCTAAATGTCACTAAAAGTGTGTGCCACTAAATGACATTTTTTTTGTAGTGTAGTGTTATATTCCCTAGTCAATAGTGTTATATTATGTACATGCATCTTTAATCTCCTTTTCATAGTGTTTTATCCCCATCAATAGTGTTTTATTCTATATAGTGTCTTACAGTAGACAAATAGTGTTATATCTTTCTATAGTGTTTTATCATGTAATATATTGTTCCTTTCATAGTGTTTTATCCCCATCAATAGTGTTTTATTCTGTATAGTGTCTTACAGTAAACAGATAGTGTTATATCTTCCTAGAGTGTTTTATCATGTAATATACTATTCCTTTTCATAGTGTTTTATCCCCCATCAACAGTGTTTTATTTATGTATAGTGTCTTACAGTAAACAGATAGTGTTATATCTTCCTATAGTGTTTTATCATGTAATATACTGTTCTTATAGTGTTATAAAAGTTGTTGTGAAGGAAATCGAAGAATTTATTCAGTACGAGAATTTCGTTGATTTTTTAGGAGATTGATGGGGGATTTGAAACAGTTACCATAAATTCGCTGATTTATAGGAGATTGATGGGGGTTTTGAAACCGTTACCATATTTGAAACGTTGGAAAAGTCACTATTGCCCTTCAATTTTACATAAGGTCCTTCTAATTAAAACACAATTTACATTTTTATACCCTATTGATCTCAACCATTAGATCAAATATCCAATAGTTTAAAACACTTCTTACCCTTCTCACATTTTAGACACTTTTTACCATATCCCTACCATTTTGTTTAAGAATACCATGTATAATGTAGTATAGTATAGATGAGGTATAGGTCCTGTATGAGCACGGGTCGAATTGGTTAAGACTTTTTTTAAAGTTTTTTTTATTCATTTGTTTTAGGTTTTAACAAAGTTTTCTAAAAAAATATTTATTTTTTAAATAAAAACTTCTTAAATAACAACTTCTTTAATTTTTTTTTAAAATGTCATGTACAATGTAGTATAGTATAGATGAGGTATAGGTCTTGTATGAACATATATAGGTGTAGTAAATGTCCCGTATATTTTTTTATTTTTTATTTTTTAAAATACCATGTACAACGTGTAATCCAAAGGTCGGTCTCGGATGGGCATAAGATCCATTGGCCCTATTATCGGATCTGTGACTCCATGGAAGATATAATTAAGGTAAGCATGCCGTAAAGTTGCATCTCTTAGAGAGAGACCTTTAAAATATGCTAAAATACGCCGAAATACGTTAAAATAGGTCGAAATACGCTAAAATACTCTAAACTACTCTAAAATAGGTCAAAATACGCTAAAATATGCGAAAATACCCTAAAATACTCTAAAGTATGCTAAAATATGTCAAAATACACTAAAATACTCTAAAGTACGCTAAAATATGCTAAAATACTCTAAAATACGCAAAAATACGCTAAAATACATGAAAATATGCTAAAATACGTTGCAATACACTAAAATACGTCAACTTAGAATAAAATACGTCAAAATACGCCGAAATACGTTAAAATAACCTAAAAATAGGTTAAAATAAGCTAAAATACGTCAGAATACGCTCAAATATGTCAAGATACTCTAAAATACGCAACAATACAATAAAATATGTCAAAATACGCAAAAATACATCAAAATACGCGACTAATGAGATTTCCACACGCGTATACATATAACACGGCACTATACAATACAAGTGGTTTTCAAACAAAACTGTACGTAATCACAGAATACGATAATTGCACGCAACCGAACGTAACCGAAACGACGGATGTTGAAGGTATACGTCATAAAATGACAAAATATGCGAAAGTTCGTCAAAAAACGACACGTATACGCGTCGAACCGAGGAAAACACGATTAAAACAAATTTTCTTATTATGTCATATACGATCGTATAGGCCTATGTTGTATTGTATATTAGATTAATACACATCGTATAGGCCTATATGATGCGTATTAAACTCTGAATTTCTCAAAAATACCCCTGAATTTATCAAAAATAAAAAAAAACAGGGGTATTTCAGTAATTTCGGGGATATAATACGCATCGTATATGCCTATACGGGTCGTATTGGTTAAGTTTTTTTTACAAATTTTTTTATACATTTGTTTATGGTTTAAACAAAGTTTTCTATAAAATTTTTTTTTTAAATAAAAACTTCCTTAATTTTTTTTAAGAATACCATGTACAATGTAGTATAGTATAGATGAGGTACATGTCCTGTAAAAAAATATAGTATATAATACGGTTATAGCATAGATAGTATAGTATAATAAACATGTACCAAACGTATACGACATGATAAATTTTTAAAAATGTTTTTTGTTTAAAAAATAAAAGAATTCTTTTATTAAACTTTGTTAAAACTATGATTAAATGTATACACAAATTTGTAAAAAAAAAAAACCAAAGCAATACGACCCGTATTAGTCCAGATGAGGTATAGGTCCTGTATGAGCATATATAGGTGTAGTAAATGTCCCGTATATGTATGGCATCTACACCATAATACGACACTTATAGACAATAAACGTGACAATACCAAACGTCACTGACACGACCCGTATACGCGTCGAACCGAGGAAAGCACGATAAAAACAAAATTTCTTATTATGCCATATACGATCATATAGGCCTATATTGTATCGTATAGCAGATTAATACACATCGTATAGGACTATACGATGCGTATTAACCTCCGAATTTCACAAAAATACCCCTGAATTTATCAATAAAATAGAGGTATTTCAGTAATTTCAGGGATATAATACGCATCGTACAGGTTTGTACGATACGTATCAGATGGTTCGATACGATGCGTATGGCCCTATACGCATCGTATTGAATTGAAATTTTTTTTTTTTTCTGTTTTATAAAGTATAAAAAATGTTTTATAGCTTAGTTATTTTTTAAATGTTTTACTTGTAAGTAGAAATTAAAAAAAATGTAGTATATAATACGGTTATAACATAGATAATATAGTATAATAAACATGTACCAAACTTATACGCATGATAAATTTTTAAAAATGTTTTTTGTTTAAAAAAATAAAAGAATTCTTTATTAAACTTTGTTAAAACTATGATTAAATGTTTACAAAAATATGTAAAAAAATTATAGTATATAATACGGTTATATCATAGATAGTATAGTATAATAAACATGTACCAAACCTATACGCTATGATAAAATTTTTAAAATGTTTTTTGTTTAAAAAATAAAAGAATTCTTTTATTAAACTTTGTTAAAACTATGATTAAATATATAAAAAAATTGTAAAAAAAAATACCAAAGCAATACGACCCGTATACGCTTATACGATGCGTATTGAAAAAGTCAGCCGCCAGATAGGAACTAACACATGCAGATTTGACTTTTGACTTTTGAACCAATACGCATCGTATAGGCCTATACGATGAGTATTAAAAAAGTAAGGTGTGTAGATAGATAAAAGGTGTGGGAATAGAATTCCAAAAAAATAAATATACATATTTTATAGTTATTATGCCTGAAAAATATATCTGAACTAAATTAAAAATATAAGCTCAAGAAAATAACTTGGAACTAAAACCCGTGCATAAAAGAACAATGATTGTAGCATACATCTAAGGGTGTGCGTAGCGGGACTCGGCAAACGTCGGCAAACCTCTTTGCCGAGCGGCAAACACTGCGGCCGAGGTTTTGCCGACGCGGTGGAGCAAGTGGAGCGGGGATGGAGTTACCTGACCTCCCATTATTTTTTACATTTCTTATAAACATTAGACGAATATATTCTAGGATAAATGGACTAATGGAGTTATACACACATGCAACAAATCTTTTACATAACAAAACACATCTATCACATGTAACGAACTTAAACAAATCCAAAACCCTGTTGAACTTAGTTACTTACGTTACGTATTAAAGCAGAATCTTCATTCGCTTTCACAAGAATAAACCCTTTTAAGTTTAGCCATTCTTTTAATCAACAACAATTACTGTTGAAATGATGGCGACTGTTGCTGAACAACGGGAGTTTGATTACTTTGCTTTGGCTGTTCAATGGCCACCAACTTACTGCTCGAAATCGACTAAATGTTGTGATTAAAGCGGCTGTTGCCAAGGGTAATTGATTCATTATTCATTGTTGTTGTTTATCTTTCTTTTTTTGTGAATATTATGTTAATCTAATACTGATGAAGATAATAATGAACATGATTTGAGTCAGGTAACAAGGGATTTGGTGTTTTGGATTTAACGTTGTTGAAATAGTTGACTATTTGATTTGGTAGGTGCATATTGGATCTTATAGGGTTTGTTCGTTGTCGTAAAGATTGGGATATTTTATCTGAGTTTTGAAAGGTGTTTATCAGTTATGGAGTTATTGTAGCTTAATCTTGATGGGTATGAGTCAAAGTTGGATAATTGGATACGGGTCAATAAATGGTTCATTAGATCATTGGGCATGAGTCATCACTACTTACATAAATGGGTCAGTACTAAGATAGGATGGGTCATAGGAAGTTTGTTTAGTTAGTCAAATGTTTTAAGAGTTAGTTTATTTATGTAGGTAGTGAGTCAAACTAATGTGGGATGAGTGCAGGTCACTACTAGAAAAGTGGTCATTTTGCTACGGAAATTTCCTACGCAAAAAAAAGCGTCACAAATTCTGACACATTTACTACGCATTTCCTACGGAAAAAAGACCTTGATTTTTTTGGGCAATTTGTGACACAATAGTGACAAATATACTAATTCTAAATATTGTGTCGGAAATGCGTAGCAACTTGCTACGCATTTCCGACGGAACCATTATTTATTTGTTGGAATTAGATTTATATGTTAAATTCATTTAAATATTAATTGTTGCGTCAGAAATACGTAGCAACTTGCTACGCATTTATGACGAATTATTTATTATTATACTTAGATTATATTTTAATGTTTAATCAGCATTATTATTAATTATTGCGTGGGAAATGTGTAGCAACTTGTTACGCATTTGTGATGGAAAATTTATTGTGTAGGAAATGTGTAGCAACTTGCTACGAATTTGTGATGAAAAATTTATTACCATATTGTGTAGGAAATGTGTAGCAACTAGCTACGCATTTGTGATGGAAAATTTATTGTGTAGGAAATGTGTAACAACTTGCTACGCATTTGTGTTGGAAAATTTATTACCATATTGTGTAGGAAATGTGTAGCAACTAGCTACGCATTTGTGATGGAAAATTTATTGTGTAGGAACCGTTCCTTCGACATTTTTCCCGGCTACTTTAACGGTTTGGTTTTGATGGTGAAGACGATTTGCTGTTGTTGGTAATGTTGGTGGTTCGGATACTTCCAGATCGATTCAGGTTTGGTTAAAATAGATGACATCAGCTTCATGATGGTTCCGGTTTTGTTTCGGCTCGGGTCACGGTTCGGTTCAGGTCAGATTTAACGCGAGTCAATCTGTGTATACCCGTGTTATACATATGTATTGTTAACCTGGTAATTTACCATATTATTACCATATTTTATTATTACCATATAAAACACGTGATGGTGGCATGTGGTAAATAAATCACTTTCAAATATAAACACGTGAGCCAATCAAAATGCTGTGACAATCGGTAATTTTCGGCTCTTAATTTCTAGCAAAACAAGCATTAGAACGATAATAAATAGTGTTTAAGGCGAACGTTACCTCTGTTCATGTTCTTTTATAAACTGTTCGTCGAACGTTTGGTTCGTTTGCAGCCCTAATTATTATATAACTATAATACATTTAATTGCTGTAAGTATGTTTTGGAATTAATAATTAAATCTTATTTGATAGTTGTAAATAAAAAGAATAACGAAACATATTTATACATTATAAATTAGGGGTAATTTCATCAAAACTTTTTTTGTCTATATAAAATAACTCAAGTTTCATTTGATGTTCTAATACTATGTAATTATCAGGTTACCAGATTAGTAACATGGATTTTTTTAATATGATGTAGAAAATAAAATTAATGACATGGATTTTTCTCTAAAAAAATTGAAAAGTCATTTTTTATTCTAAAATTAATAAAATATACAGTGTTACGATTGAGTTTTTTAAAAATATATATATATATATATATATAGGGGATCGCTAGAATGAGAACCACCACGAGTTATGAGAACCACGAGAACCGCGCCCCGCGGGTGGCCGTCGGCGACAAATTTTTTTTTACACCTAGATCCGTATATTTTAGTGGGGGGTTTAATTTTTCGGTTCAAACGGCGCGCCCGAGGGGGTAGTTTTTTACGCCCAAAGTTTGGGTTTTTTAATTTTTTTAATTTTTCTTTTTTTTTACCAAACTTTGGGCGTAAAAAACTACCCCCTCGGGCGCGCCGTTTGAACCGAAAATTTAAACCCCCCACTAAAATATACGGATCTAGGTGTAAAAAAAATTTCGTCGCCGACGGCCACCCGCGGGGCGCGGTTCTCGTGGTTCTCATAACTCGTGGTGGTTCTCATTCTAGCGGCTCCCTATATATATATATATATATATATATATATATATATACTTTTTGAATGAGTAACAAAAATTGTTACGATTGAGGTTTTTTTTTTTTTTTTAAAATCGTATTGGTAAGATGATGAGGCATATTAATAATAATAATATTTTTTCATTAATAAACTAGTTAATAATAATACAAGTAATAGATTCTAATTTTTTAACTTATGAAAAGGATAATAGAGGCATAATGTTTTACAAATAATTGAGCCAATCAAAAGCTTTTGTTAAACTTCACACGGATCATCATCCTACGGTCCATTTTTCACCTAATCTTCAATCCAACGGTTTAAAATAACCTCTAGAAACACAAAATCCTATCCCTTCCATTTCTTTTATCTTTTGCTTATCCCCACAAAAGAACAAACTGTCTTCTTCCCCCTCCTTTCGATCACCACTTGCAGACACAAGGGAAAAGCCAAACACACTCTCAGCGTCTCCGGCCGTCTCCGTTCGTTTCAGCGTCTACAGCGGCGGCGGTGCCTCGGTGGTTTCAGCGTCTCCGGCCGTCTCCGGTGGTTTCAGCGTCTCCGGTGGTTTCAGCGTCTACAGCGGCGGCTCCGGTCGTTTCAGCGTCTACAGCGGCGGCGGTGCCTCGGTGGTTTCAGCGTCTCCGGCCGTCTCCGGTCGTTTCAGCGTCTCCGGCCGTCTCCGGTGGTTTCAGCGTCTACAGCGGCGGCGGTGCCTCGGTGGTGTGGTTATCGTTTCTCCGGTTGTTTCTCTTTTCTTTAAAATCTATCTTCTCCGGTCTGTTGTGGTTATCGTTTTCAGATTGATATATATGCTTCTTTTATATCGATTAAATGGTAAGGCGTGAAGGCAAAGTGGAAGCCATATTTGGCAGTTGGGACCCTTTGACTAGCTACTGCAAAGAGAGAAGTGCTCATGGCCAATGATGGTGTGTTTAGCAGATTTTACACGGTGTAGTTGGTCATGTCAAAAGCATAGGTGGGATCCTTAGTTTTGTGTAGTGCTACACAGTAGCGGAGGAAGTGTGTTGCTAGCTTCATGATGTTTCGGGTTTTGTTTCGGCTTGGGTCACGGTTCGTTTCAGGTCAGATTTAACGCAGGTTCACATACACTGAGATAGTGAAGGCATCACATAAATTTAGAGAAAACATGATGACAAAACAAGCTTCCAATGAATATGTAATTTTATGTTCGTAGATTTTATACATTTTTTGTTTGTAAATTTGTATAAATTTATGATTAATGTTAATGAAATTTTATAGTTTTTAGTTTTATTTGCTTTTGTATCCGATCTCTCGGATGTTTTATAAATAGAATAAAACTAGAAAAAACATTAAATTTCGTGATAATTGTGTAGCAAAAATAAAAAATTAACTTCCGTTAAATGGGTAGGAAAATGCGTAGAAAATGTGTAGCAATTTGTGACAGCCCTTTTCTGTCACAAATGGGTAGGAAAATGCGTAGAAAATGCGTAAGAAACCAGTTTCCTACGAGTGGTTTAACTACATATGCATTTCGTCACAAATTCATAGAAAATTAAATTTCGTGACAATTGTGTAGCAAAAATTAAAAATTAACTTCCGTTAAATGGGTAAGAAAATGCGTAGAAAATGTGTAGCAATTTGTGACAGCCCTTTTCTGTCAAAAATGGGTAGGAAAATGCGTAGAAAATGCGTAAGAAACCAGTTTCCTACGAGTGGTTTTCCTACATACGCATTTCGTCACAAATTCGTAGAAAATCGCGAGTTATGACGCATTTCCTATGGAAAATGGTGTTAGAAATTTTAATTTTTCTAGTAGTGGGTATTTTAGGAGATAGTGTGATATAGTGTTAGTAAGTTAGTGTAACTTGGGTCTGTTTAATGCAATCTTGCAATGAACTAAAAGTGGGAGTTCAAGCGGAAAGTTAACCGTGTGTTGAGTTGTTTCCTGTATGTATTAAAGCTTGAACCTCAAGTCCTCAGCGATTATAGTTTAAATGTTTTTGATGTGTTGGATTTTCAATGTGCTAGAGAACCAATTGAAGTAGTGATGTAGTGATGTGTTTAACCCGCCGCTTCGCAGCGTTGTGGTGTCATAACGAACCAAAACGATACTCAGCACAAATAAAAATCTAACCAAAATTCCAACTCTAGATTGGCTCAATTAAGGCCTTATATGGTAATATTTGAATAAATCATGAGTAAAACGTTACAAAATCACATTAACACACAAGAGAACACTATTACCCATGTGTACATTTGTGGAACCACAAATTCCACATAAAGGTTATACATTTGAGTGATTTTATGTAGAATCAACCCTTACGAAAGCAACTCAGAAGTGTCACACCCCGACTCGCAGCGGAATGGTATGGGGTATGATGATTGCCCATAGCTTATGACACTATATATTATAAGTTTAATATTTAATGTCACCAAATTAAATTTTGTCACACATAACATAGAGTTCAAATATTAATATCAAGTTACAAAATCAAATAAATAAAAACAACATATCATAGCAGGTTTATTAATAAGGCAATTCTACATGTCTTCAACTCAAAATCCGCCCACCCTTGTGTACCTGTATCACGCGTAAAAGAGTTTTGGGTCAACAAACATATTGGTGAATAGATTCGGTTTTTATTTAAAAACGTTTTTGTCTTATTCATTTTTGAAAACTTTACTTTTTAACACGCATTATCAAATGTGAAACTATCTCATAAGCAACACAAACATAACAACATTAGTAACCATAGACACATAGAGATTCAAGCCCCGAAAAGCGAATCTGCGAAACAATGATGGCGATACCGAGTTCAACCCATGGCCGTGGGGAACCGGTCAGCCAGGTGGATCCAAACGAAACTTGTGACACAAAGCGAGTAACACATAGATGCACGTATAGAGAAACAATAGAATTTAGCAACAAGTGACACATAGAAACACATCGAATAGCATGTTAACAATTTAAATAACAAATTTGAAATCAAGCACAAGATACACCCCAAAAAGAGTAAATGACAAAAGGGGAAAAAGAGTCGAATCTACTCATTATTTGCGAAGAAACGTTCCACAAGAATTACCACATGAACAGAAATAGATGAAATCTAAAATAATAATCAAAATCACTATCCCTGTTTTGAGAAATCATTCTAATTTTTTTTATTATTAATAACCTTATTCAAATAAGATTTGCGTGTACACATCTTCTTTTTAAATCCAAAGCATGATCTTTTACTAAATTAGTTTTCAACTGTTTTACGTAACTTTTTTTTTTAAATAAACTTCATTAAAACAACCTCAGATCCAAACGGGCAAAAGGCCAACAAAACAACACCCCCGACCCAAACGGACAAATGACCAAATTACAACATATACATAGGATATTTACACCATTCCTTCCAACTAATATATTTCCATGAAGATCAATTCTTAAGCCAGCCAAAACCTCTCGACTTAATCTCTATCAAAATCTCTTGCGGGCTTCTCCTGATCTGATTGAACACCAAATAATTCATGCTTTTCCAAATACACCAACACGAGATGATAACCAACCCACTAATAATCTTCTTCATCTTATTCCCACCCTGAATAGAATTTTGAGTATCCATTAAAACTTTGAATTCGAAAGCATAAATCGGTGGAATATTACCTCGATACTGATTGTTGCCCACACCCAAATAGCCACCGAACAAGCTGTAAACAAATGATCCACCGTTTCCTCATACCCATCGCAAAAGGACACATAATCGAAGAAATATCTACGTTCTTTCTTCTCAAATTGGCTCTAGTTGCAAGCCTATCCCGGTTACCTCTCTAAGCCATGTTACTGGAGGCGGTTCGATTCTTGGCTAGAGTTCAGCGTGTGGTCCACAGTAACTTTTCGACCCCTCAGGGGCGAGACTTTGTTTTTAGTAGATTAGGGTTTTCTATTCAGAAGGGGATGGCGGCGCAGTTTGTTGCCCGTCTACCTGCTATCCTTATGTAATTTGCCCCATGATTAATTTAAAATCAAGAATACTATCCAAAATTTTTTTTTTACACATTAATCAAATTTTAAATTTATAAAACACGATATTCTACTAACACTAAACACACACTTGGGCAAGTGCACCCATCGTGAGCGTAGTATAGCGTTGGTAAGATACCAAGGTCGTCCAAGGATACAAGAGCTTTTAGTACTAGTTTATCCTCAACGTCTGATCAATCTAAATTTTTTGAGAAAAAGTTTAAACATGAAAATAAAAAATAAAAATGCAAAAATAAAAATAAAATAAAAACAGATAGACAAGATGAATCACTTGGATCCGACTCGCCTTTTAAGTACCCTTTGATGATTTTTGCACTTTCGGACTTTTTAAGAGATTATCTTAGTTATAGTAGTAGGCCCATCTTTTGAAGGTGACATTACCCTCAATCCAGTGGTTTGAGTCAACAAGGATACAATCCCAAAGGGTCGGAATATTGAAAGATAATTAATTAAGTTATTAATGCGAAAAGTGGTGGGCCTCTCTTTTGAAGGTGACGTTACCCTCGGCTAAGTGGTTTGAGTCAGCAGGGATACAATCCCAAGTAGCCGGTTTAATGTATTAATTGTAGTTTACATATGAGAGGATCAAGCCATTCGCACCCCCGCCATCCAATACCAGTGGGTATTGAAGGAGGTCCTAGTAAGCTTGACCCAGGTCCTTGCAGGATCTATACACTGAACAAGGCAAGAACCTTACTAAATCATTCCCTTAACCCCCGACCAGGTAGCCAACATACCTCTATATAGATCGTAGAGATATGAATGGTGTAAATTCTTTTAGTTTATATAGACAGTAAAGTAATGCCAAGACACCACGAACAAATGATAAAGAAAATTCACCTTCAACATAAGAAATTAGTTATTAAAGTCATTAACACAAAACCAAATAAAAAGTGCTGAAAGATTAAAAATCAAAAGTAATACATAAAAGACTTGTCTTCACCAACTGATGTAAGAGGCTTAACCAAACATGGCCTTTGATTGGAAAGAACTCTTACAATCAATCTTGGATCCCGAGACTACTACACACACTCTAAGGTGGATGATGGATGATGGTGGTGGATGTAGGTGTTGTAGTGGTGGTGGAGTGGTGGCAAAGTGGGAGAGTAGTGGTTTGCCAATGGATGCCTTTGAAGTGAACCAAGCACCCCTATTTATAGCCAGTACAGAGCTCTGGCCCTGGCCACGTACCCGTTGGGCACGGCCCCGTGGTCAGCATTTTCTCTTCCTTCATTAATTGCAAGTGTCAGCAGAGGGTCCAACACGGCCACGTCGCGGGAACGGCCCCGTGGTCAGTACCGTATCTATACTATCAAGATTTGGCAAGATTCTGCGTATCTTTGCGTTGACCACGCCCCGTGTTGAGCTGGGCACTGCCCTGTGGTGGGCGTAGAAGCTTCTACAGGTTTTGTCTTTTTGTCAGGGCTGACCACGCCCCGTGGTGAGCGGGGCACAGCCCCATGGTCAGCTTCTGCCTTCTTATTTTTGCTTTTTGAGATGCTGCCGAGGGGTCAGGCATGTCACGTTTCTTCCTGTTCTTTGTATTTATGTTGGTTTTGGCTGTATATTTGTTCCTTTTGTTCGTTTATTCTCATTTGATCCTGTAAATTTAAAAGGAAGAAAAAAACACACTTTTTCCAACATTAGTACTAAAAAAGGGGTTAGTTTTATGCCTCATTTGATGTAATTTATATGTTACATTTTGCACACCTTAAATACCCCCACACTTGAATCTTTGCTTGTCCTCAAGCAAAACTCTTTAATATGTGGCTTTACACACCCAAATGGAAGAGGTAGACGAGAAGTTTTGGGCTTATCTTGAGTGTCAGGAATCCAAGATCTTTATTGGGTTTTATTTTTATTTTATTTACAATCCTATTCGTCATGATTTATATAGAACATTTTATAAGAAAAGTTACTTATTTGGGCATAACATGCCTCTTTAAAATTTCATTTATATACAAGTTCACATACCTCACTGGAGATCACTCAACACTCGGGCGAAGATGTATTTTTGTGAAACACTCGAGACCGGCATGGAACTTACTTCTACCATATGTTTGCCAAGCGATCAAACCTTCTCATTTTTAACTAAAAATCTTCGTAAATATCAAGAGGACTTGGGGAAGGGTTAGGCTTGGGCTGAGGGTAGGTGGTTTTTGGTTAATGGTTAGTAAAATGGCGAAAAGCGTAAAAAGCGTCGGTTGTCGTGAACCTTTTGTTTTTACATTTATTCAAGCTAAGCATATTTAAACAAGATTTTTGAGGAACTTGTTTGGTTATTGGAAAAATCTCCTTTTTGTCACAAGATAACTGAGCTTTTTACTAAAAAAAAGGGGTTTGAAAAGAAAAAGGTTTTGGTGGGTAAAGGGTGTTTGTTTTGTGGGTTTTGAAACGAAAATGTTTAGGATCAAAGGGGTTAACTAGGGGGATTTTGGGTAGGTGATAAAAAAGATGAAAAATAATAGTTTTGAAAGGAAAATGGGTTAGTCCTAACGCCTCTATCATTTACTTACTTGAGCTCAATTTGATAAGGACAGGGAATGTATCGTCTTGGCAAGTTCTAGAGTCGTAAGAACCAAGCGGCTATTCACACAAGAAACGGAAAATGAGCATTTAGTTTAAAGATATATGCATGTATGCTCAATAAAGGCTCAAAACTCACTTGTAGTGGGAATGGGTTTATAATGTGATCAAGTATATATAATCAAATTTTAATTAGATTTGTCATGCGTTTTCATAATTTTCTTATGTTGGTTCTTTTTATCACGACGCTATCGGTTGTAAATTTCTAAAAATATAACTTTTTTAGAACTTGTTATTCCCGAATTAAACCAAAACAAGTAAAAAATTGAAAATTTTTGAAAAAATTTGGGGTGATTAGCGGTTCCAATAGAGTTTTGTGTAAGACTTGTTATTAGGACTTGCGAGATTCAAGGTTTTAGCATCCCCCCCCCCACACACACTTAAATTACACATTACTCAATGTGTCCCAAAAATAAGTTTTTCAGTTGATTAAAATGTGTAAAAGTGGGTTAAAACAAGATTTTATGTTACTGGTGTCACACCCCAAAAACGTTGCAGCGGAATATTTAACGTAGTGGAGACGGAAGTTGGTGCCCATTTATATCTTGTCAAGCGATGCATTTTATTGTTGGACCTATTAGTTTATTTTAAACATAAGTTGTTAAACATTATGTTTTAAGTCACGACACAATTACATAGTTAAGATGTCTTTGATCCTCGCGGATCTTATTACAAAAGTCCCAGATAGTTTAAAAGTTGTCCAACATATTTAAAAGAAACGACATGCATCATCAAACACAAGATACGCCATGATTTCCCGAAGCCGAGTTCAAGTACCTGTAGAACACGTTAAAATCAAGTGTCAACACAAAGGAAGGTGAGTTCACTTATTCGTTTACTAACCAATTTTATTCCAAAGAAAACTTTCTGATTAGGTGTTTATTTGAAAACGTCCATGTAATTTTAGAAAGTCCATTTTACTCCTTTGATAAAATCCATGGGCCTTCCATCGGGTCATTTCTCCGACAATTGTAATACTGCCCAGGTTTTGTATATTAAATTATAGTGTCAACTTTCAGACTCGTATGTTAGCTAGATGATACGAACTATATATTAACCATGCAGGGATAATCAAAGTTAGACAATGAATAGAATATTAATTTGTCGTTTGACATTGACTCGGGGCGACCGGTCACGACGGGGTTGTCAACCCGATAGATCTACCAACAATTCCTCGCGTGTAATACTTAAACTGATTAAACGACATCATGGGCGCATGGTTCTTTCTCGAAGAACAGTATGATGTCTACCTCACGTACAATATATATATCCTACTAATATGACAATTTAATACACGATGTTGTACGAATCCCCTGAAATCCCCGACGAAATGTAAGCCTATGCTGATACTTACTCTCTTGAGACCAAGCAATATTCGTACCAACTCCACGGTCGTTTTTAGGGCTGTAAACGAACCGAACAAACACGAACAAGGCTATGTTCGTGTTCGTTCGTTAAGGAAATTTGAATGTTCGTGAACTGTTCGCGAACACATGACGAACGGAAGTTTGTGTTCGTGTTCGTTCGTTAAGGAATTTTGGTTGTTCGCGAACAGTTCGTGAACACTAACCACGAACGCAAACGAACACAAATGGACTTTAATTTTGAAAATTAAAAAAGGCACCGTTAATCTTAAACGTTGTACACAACGAAAGTAGTTACAAATAACCATTTAAAGATTGAAGGGATGGATAATATTGGGTTCAATCGATTGGAGATAAGTTGAATGAAGGAGCGTGATATTAAAAGAGGGAGAGAGGGAAATAATACATATGGGGGAAAGTAAAAAAATAATAAAACATTAAAAACTTTTAGAAAAATAAACATAAAAAACCGAACACGAACGGACATAAACGAATGAACATAAACGAACATATTACCGAATGTTCACGAACGCAGTCGAACGAACGAGACATTTGTTCGTGTTCGTTCGTTAAGCTTATCGAACGAAATTTTTTGTTAGTGTTCGTTCGTTAAGCTTATCGAACGAACATAAACGAACTTCCCGCCAAACGGTTCCCGAACTGTTCGCTGAACGTTCGGTTCGTTTACAGCCCTAGTCGTTTTCCCCCAACCACCGTGCATAATCCCGTTTCTACCCGAAACATATTTATTCTTCAAAACCATTTCATCCCGAAATACATATATAATTTCCCCTAAATCCATATATTTTCAATGAAAATATATAATTTATATCAAAAAGTATGTTTTATTTCAAAAACATTATTAAACCCTTTTATTGACGTGTTCTACCCTCAAAATATATATAAAGCAGTAAAAAGAGGGGTTTAGTGACACTCACCTTTGGGTGCGTATTTTAATACCGCAATTCCAGATATTGATTATATACGTCCTAATATGGGAACAATTCTAAATCAAAACAACATTTAATCACAAAAATCTCATGTTTCTCAGTTTCTTAGAATTATCACTTAACTTTGAGATTTTCTCGAAAAGTTGTCATTTTTTATTATGTTGGCACGATAAAATATATATATATATATATATATATATGAGTCCATATATATTTATATATTTATTATGATTTTGCGTTCTGAACGATTTTATTGGTGACCATTATTGTGTAATTCCCTTAACTCTCCCGTTTATACGTGATATACCTACGATTTACACGTCATAGTATTTATACACAAACGTTCATATAATTTAACACCGAAACTCACGAAATCTTATTAATTTATCTATTTTGTCATTTTCAAAGCAAATACACACGAAATATCCTATATATATCAAATTTCATGATCGACAAACAAGTTACACATTTAACGCACTTTTATCGTTTTTACCGTACAAAACGTACATGCATACATGCAAAAATCTAAATTTCCTATTATTAGATTAACACTTATCATATTATCACATTTATATGTCAAAATCACTTATCATATTTTATCACAAAAGATTTACTCAAAATTCACCCATACTAATGTTCACTGAAAAATGCGTATTTTAGCGATTCGGTAACGTTTTTGGGCGTCGGAAGTCACGTATGACCAACCAAACACCAAGTAAGCTTGAATTTAGTTAAAATACTTATTTTTAAACTAAAAATATTAGTTTATTTACTGATCTAAATCAGTTTTATAAAAATCATCCGAAAAGCCGATTTTTGACCGTTTTAACGCATAGTTTTGCGTTAAATGTACCCGTACCCATCCCAACTCGAAATGAGTTGATATTTTAACACAATACATGTTATTTACTGATTAAAATAGTGATTATATTCAGATTAGTGCAGTTTTTATTTAAGTCACATAACTCATGCGATTTCACGTATTTTACAACTTTTAATGCGCCAAGTACAATATGCAAACCTAGCAAACATTATGAAAAAGTTATATATCACTAATCACTTCAAAATATCTTTATTTTAAGGTTTATAATCTGCTCATAATTAATTTTTACTAAACCATACTTAAATCATCTTTTTATAAACATATATCATCATGTAAGATCTAGTTAGTGCATCAAATGCTCTCACAACATAATTTAATCATTTTGTATGAACTTGAATGCACTAAGATCTTCATTTATTTCATGTTTCTCATATTCAAACATTCTAACATTTTTATGATCATCACACAATCATTACTTACAAATGCAAGACATATTCTTTCTTACATATTTAAATCTTTTTAATAATCAAAACTTACATGCATGTGTACATATACATATATACATACACGACACATATACATACATGCATAAACTTCCAAAATTTTACTTTTTATCACATCCATTTCAAATCATTAAAACCTTTTTAAGAACATTCTTTTAATCACACATGCATTTCATTTTACAAAAATATCATCAAACAAGAATCTATCAATAGTCAAAACTCAACATACATTTACATATATACATACACACGGCTACATATATACATACAAGTTCATTCATTTTATTTTTCTTTAAAAACCCACTTGTTTTAGTTTTCAGGTTAGTGTTTAAATCTAAGAACAAGAGAAACTTCCATCATTATTTTAGATCATCAAGAATCAAAACAAGATTTGTGAAATGAACTTTATACCTTCAAGATTTTAGATGAGTTTTTGAGAATAGATGATGAGATGGAGGTTGTTCTTGCTTGAAATCACTTCCAAATACCCTTTTTACCTTGAAATCATCTAGAAAGATCCTTGAATCTTCATGGAATGGTTGGAAATTTTTGAATGTATGTGATAGAGGGGTGTTCGACCGTGAGGTTTCAAGAGGGGAAGAGAGAGATGAATTTGAAAGATGATATCTTCGATTGGATGTAATGTTGAGTGTGATAATAAGATTAATCATCACTACTAGTCCCAATATTTAACAAGTGGCAAGACCAAGTGAGAGGTGGCCTCAAAGGCCGCCACCTTTTCCTTTCTCTCTCCTAATACACACACAAATAATATATATATATATACATATACATATGTGAATTGGTGATAAAACAGGTATTTTACTAGATACCGGGTATTTTATCTAGCGTTTTAATCCCGTTTTAATGCGTTTTTAAATTATTTTTATCATCCTAGAAAAATAATCACTCAAAATTATTACTGAAATAATTACCAGTTGCCTAGACTGGTTGCGTTGTGGGTATTTGGCAGTATGCGCGCTGTGCTGCGCGGTACACGTTAAAAATCGCAAAATTAGGAATTTGAGCGTTTTTATTTATTTTTGTCATTCTATAAGAATAAACTTATCAAATTATTGCTAAAATGATTTTCAGTTGTCTTGACGGGCCGTGTTGACAATATTTTGTCGGTATACGCGCTGCATCAAGCGGTACGCGCTTAAATTCGAAAAATAGAGTTTCTTAGCGTTTTAATTCATTTTTCCTCACGAATAGGATTAAAATTATTATTTTAATCATAACAGACTGTTTTTAGGATTTTATCACTGTCCGGGTGGTCACCGATGTTCGTTTCGCATTTTAACCGTTACGCGATAAGCGTCTTTCTTACCGTTGCCAACATAATTTTTATCAAAGTTTAATTTGATCAATACACTAAATTTCACATATAAATACCATAATCAGTAAAATATAGTCCTGTTACCTATTCACAATACGTGCTATAATTGTACAGTACGGTCTGAAAAGCCGGGTGTCACGGTCTCCCCTGTTTAGGAAATTTCGTCCCCGAATTTTTTACTTTACAGGTTTTGTTTTCGCATTAAATATAATAAAAAAATGGATCTATTGAATATGGTCTCATAGTTTCTGCGAGAAACTTGGATCCTTCCGAAGAATCCTTGTAGATCTATATTACACACGTTCTTAATTCCTATACCCTCATCTCAATATTCTCCACCCTTTCTAGGGTCCGACATTCGTAACTCTACATCAAGGAGATTCAAATCAAGGTTCCCCCAAGGCAGACGCAACCCAAGGCGATAAACTTTACTGAATGAATTCCTTGTCCAAAAGCTCTTAAAACTATCTCATCATTTCTATCACTTCAGGTAGTGCTTAATCTGTAAGAAGATTGTGAAATCAGGCGTAGCACCGTAAGTTAGATCGATACGAAGTTCGATCCATCTCGCAGGGAAGATCCAGGTAAGTCTTTTTAGGAAGACTTCCTGATAGTTGCGTTTGATAGAAATTTCTTTGACGTTCCTACATTCGGTTTCCGTATCTATCGCGTTCACTACAAACGCTGGATAGCCCTTTTCTCAACAACTTAGCATCCTATCAATACTGACCACTCCCGACTATCAACACTCAACATCCGACTCTATCAATTCTCGCGAACAACTTTCGCCTTTCCATCGTCATCGGGACGAAATATTCTAACTAGTTTCTTTGAGAGGTAGTCCCCATTCCATCCTCAGAAAGTGAATTCATCCTTGCATTTTCGTCAAAGTTTCTCAATTCCACTGATACGAATCCAATCTCCAAAACTACGATCACCTTACTAAATGTTGTAATCACATACGACCTCGCTAGTTTCTATCAATTTACCAATTATTAATTCTATCGGACACTTTATACTTGGCTTACTTATAGGTGAACACAACAATGGTTCATAGATTCTAGAACGAAACTCAGTCAGCTTTAGTATCATAAGTATGAACATAAATTGGCTTTTGATTCGAAACATACCGGTAACAGTAGCAGGACTCTCGCTTGCCTTCCTGACACTTGTCCCAACGGAATTACTCTTAGCATCCTGTCCTTTAGAATTCGGGCATCCTCTTTTGTAGTGTCCTTGTCCACCGCATGTAAAGCATCCTTCAAGCACAGCTCCATCCAATGTACTCTTAGCGTAACACTTGGAAGTCACATGTCCGGTTCGGCTACATCTGGCGCACTTCTCTTGTCCATCGCCGTCCTTACCCTTTCCTGACTCTTGAGGGTTAGCTGCACTTGCTTTCTCCAACTTGCGTTTCTTCCTACTTCCAACTTCGGGAGTCTTCTTGGAGCTCTCGGGTTTGCGCTTCTTCGAATTTCCAATTTCAGGTTCTGATCGCTGAAATACTCGGATAACTGACTCATTCTGACAGCCTGATATCACGCATATCGAGGTCACGTCATTGCATAGAACACCAGTAAATGATCTTGGGCTACAACCCTGGATTGTTCTGTGTATGCTCCGGTGCACTGAAGGGTTTCCAATCTGTGTTCCACCAAGATCCTGACCAGGAGTATTACAATCACGTTTCTAACCGTCGTTTTGGTTAGCATCACGCTGTTCCAAGGCAGTATTAACGTGTTGAGTTATGATTCGTGCCAACTCCTCTGGGGTGGCAGGTAGTCCAGTATCCGGTTTTGCTTTTGGCGGCATTTTCGTCATTTCTATTATTTACAACAATAATAAGCACATGAGACGATAACCAAAATAAAATAATTCAATCATTAAATATTAGTGGACCAAACATAGCGCATGTATAATATCCACATATTAATGAGAACAATTTCTAAACCAAAAGTTTAACTATCTGATATTATCATAGAAATTTAACAACTTGTTTCCCAGTACATCATGTCTAATCATCGGTATGTCTACATCGACATCCATAACAAGTTTTTCACAAAATTTCTACCTAATATCACAAAATATAATTGGCACGCAGGCCCCCAAAAGAAAAGCATAAAAAAGAGTATCCAGACACAACAACCGAAAACAAACAACCACCAACAATCATAAACAACATCTAACGCTTCATCCTTATGAAATCTAACATCTTCCTAACCAACTCCTCCAAATCCACGATCCTCCAATGCATCTGATCCATCGCGCTGTCATCTAACTCCTTCAACTCATTGTACCAGTCGATTTGCCCCTCGAGGTCCTTCAGCTTTCCCTTGGTCGTTTCCAGCTCTTCATGCATGGCAGCGAACTGTCGGTCACAATGGCAACATCGATCCACCCAAACTCCCTTCTGCCTCTTAGAAGCAGATGCAGTCTCAGCTTGTGACGTAGAAGCTACCTCTCCAGCAGGCCTAACTCTCTTTCTGCGGCGATAATACACTAATAGAGGCGTAGGAGATGCGCGTGTCTCAATAACAGGTAAAGGTGTCTCTGATAAAACAAGTGGATGGACCTCAGGAACAGGCTCGATCACATTAGCAGGTGGAGCAACAGATGGCTCTAATGGTAGAGCAGTAACAATAGTGGCATCCACTGCTGGTGCAATACTAAAAGGTCCTCCAAACACAGGGACATCTCTGATCACGTCATCGATAACTGGTACTGTGCCAGATGATTGTCCGGTCTCATGGATCGAGAGAAGAGCGTCATCGTCGTCATCAATCCACCCGTTGCTCTTGAAAGCATATCGGGGGTCTACCTGACTTGCGAAAGCAGGGTCGACACGGAATGATGAAGCAAACTCAGCCATACCAACCATCTGTGGGGTCGTGATAGGTGCCTCTAGTAAAATAGATCTGGGTGAAGTCTCGAAATCTGGCTCGCTACTAGAGTCGTCGATCTCGATGACCTCGTGCTCGTGCGACATCTGTGACACATATATAATCGTACAAGTAAGTGTGTGATCAACATAAATAGTAACACATAAGGCTCAAATAAGCAGAAAATCATGTATGCACATAAAACACATAATGGTTTTCACACATGATAAAATATTTTCTATATCTATTTAGAAATATTGGCTTCGAGAATTTTGGACTTTATATCTCAAAATTCTTCGGTTGAAGTCTATTGTTTTTCACGAAAACATCTAGTTCGCTAACAACCAATGGCTCTGATACCAACTTCTGTCACACCCCAAAAAACGTTGCAGCGGAATATTTAACGTAGTGGAGACGGAAGTTGGTGCCCATTTATATTTTTTCGAGCGATGCATTTTATTGTTGGACATATTAGTTTATTTTAAACATAAGTTGTTAAACATTACGTTTTAAGTCACGACACAATTACATAGTTAAGATGTCTTTGATCCTCGCGGATCTTATTACAAAAGTCCCAGATAGTTTAAAAGTTGTCCAACATATTTAAAAGAAACGACTAGCATCATCAAACACAAGATACGCCATGATTTCCAGAAGCCGAGTTCAAGTACCTGTAGAACACGTTAAAATCAAGTGTCAACACAAAGGAATGTGAGTTCACTTATTCGTTTACTAACCAATTTTATTCCAAAGAAAACTTTCTGATTAGGTGTTTATTTGAAAACGTCCATGTAATTTTAGAAAGTCCATTTTACTCCTTTGATAAAATCCATGGGCCTTCCATCGGGTCATTACTCCGACAATTGTAATACTGCCCAGGTTTTGTATATTAAATTATAGCGTCAACTTTCAGACTCGTATGTCAGCTAGACGATACGGACTATATATTAACCATGCAGGGATAATCAAAGCTAGACAATAAACAAAATATTAATTCGTCGTTTGACATTGACTCGGGGCGACCGGTCACGACGGGGTTGTCAACCCGATAGATCTACCAACAATTCCTCGCGTGCAATACTTAAACTGATTAAACGACATCATGGGCGCAGGGTTCTTTCTCGAAGAACAGTATGATGTCCGCATCACGTACAATATATATATATATCCTACTAATATAACAATTTAATACACGATGTTGTACGAATCCCCTGAAATCCCCGACGAAATGTAAGCCTATGCTGATACTTACTCTCTTGAGACCAAGAAATATTCGTACCAACTCCACGGTCGTTTTTCCTCCAACCACCGTGCATAATCCCGTTTCTACCTGAAACATATTTAGTCTTCAAAACCATTTCATCCCGAAATACATATATAATTTCCCAAAAATCGATATATTTTCAATGAAAATATATAATTTATATCAAAAGGTATGTTTTATTTCAAAAACATTATTAAACCCTTTTATTGACGTGTTCTACCCCCAAAATATATATAAAGCAGTAAAAAGAGGGGTTTAGTGACACTCACCTTTGGGTGCGTATTTTAATACCGCAATCCCAGATATTGATTATATACGTCCTAATATGGGAATAATTCTAAATCAAAACAACATTTAATCACAAAAATCCTAAGTTTCTCAGTTTCTTAGAATTATCACATAACTTTGAGATTTTCTCGAAAAGTTGTCATTTTTTATTATGTTGGCACGATAAAATATATATATATGAGTCCATATATATTTATATATTTATTATGATTTTGCATTCTGAACGATTTTATTGGTGACCATTATTGTGTAATTCCCTTAACTCTCCCGTTTATAAGTGATATACCTACGATTTACACGTCATAATATTTATACACAAACGTTCATATAATTTAACACCGAAACTCACAAAATCTTATTAATTTATCTATTTTGTCATTTTCAAAGCAAATACACACGAAATATCCTATATATATAAAATTTCATGCTCGGCAAACAAGTTACACATTTAATGCACTTTTACCGTTTTTACCGTACAAAACGTACATGCATACATGCAAAAATCTAAATTTCCTATTATTAGATTAACACTTATCATATTATCACATTTATATGTCAAAATCACTTATCATATTTTATCACAAAAGATTTTCTCAAAATTCACCCATACTAATGTTCACTGAAAAATGCGTATTTTAGCGATTCGGTAACGTTTTTGGGCGTCGGAAGTCACGTATGACCAACCAAACACCAAGTAAGCTTGAATTTAGTTAAAATACTTATTTTTAAACTAAAAATATTAGTTTATTTAATGATATAAATCAGTTTTATAAAAATCATCCGAAAAGCCGATTTTTGACCGTTTTAACGCATATTTTTGCGTTAAATGTTACCGTACCCATCCCAACTCGAAATGAGTTGATATTTTAACACAATACATGTTATTTACTGATTAAAATAGTGATTATATTCAGATTAGTGCAGTTTTTATTTAAGTCACATAACTCATGCGATTTCACGTATTTTACAACTTTTAATGCACCAAGTACAACATGCAAAGCTAGCAAACATTATGACAAAGTTATATATCACTAATCACTTCAAAATATCTTTATTTTAAGGTTTATAATCTGCTCATAATTAATTTTTACTAAACCATACTTAAATCATCTTTTTATAAACATATATCATCATGTAAGATCTAGTTAGTGCATCAAATGCTCTCACAACATATTTTAATCATTTTGTATGAACTTGAATGCACTTAGATCTTCATTTATTTCATGTTTCTCATATTCAAACATTCTAACATTTTTATGATCATCACACAATCATTACTTACAAATGCAAGACATATTCTTTCTTACATATTTAAATCTTTTTAATAATCAAAACTTACATACATGTGTACATATACATATATACATACACGACACATATACATACATGCATAAACTTCCAAGATTTTACTTTTTATCACATCCATTTCAAATCATTAAAACCTTTTTAAGAACATTCTTTTGATCACACATGCATTTCACTTTACAAAAATATCATCAAACAAGAATCTATCAATAGTCAAAACTCAACATACATTTACATATATACATACATACGGCTACATATATACATACAAGTTCATTCATTTTATTTTTCTTTAAAAACCCATTTGTTTTAGTTTTCAAGTTAGTGTTTAAATCTAAGAACAAGAGAAACTTCCATCATTATTTTAGATCATCAAGAATCAAAACAAGATTTGTGAAATGAACTTTATACCTTCAAGATTTTAGATGGGTTTTTGAGAATAGATGATGAGATGGAGGTTGTTCTTGCTTGAAATCACTTCCAAATACCCTTTTTACCTTGAAATCATCTAGAAAGAACCTTGAATCTTCATGGAATGGTTGGAAATTTTTGAATATATGTGATAGAGGGGTGTTTGGCCGTGAGGTTTCTAGAGGGGAAGAGAGAGATGAATTTGAAAGATGATATCTTGGATTGGATGTAATGTTGAGTGTGATAATAAGATTAATCATCACTACTAGTCCCAATATTTAACAAGTGGCAAGACCAAGTGAGAGGTGGCCTCAAAGGCCGCCACCTTGTCCTTTCTCTCTCCTAATACACACACAAATAATATATATATATATATATACATATACATATGTGAATTGGTGATAAAACAGGTATTTTACTGGATACTGGGTATTCTATCTAGCGTTTTAATCACGTTTTAATGCATTTTTAAATTATTTTTATCATCCTATAAAAATAATCACTCAAAATTATTACTGAAATAATTACCAGTTGCCTAGACTGGTTGCGTTGTGGGTGTTTGGCTGTATGCGCGCTGTGTTGCGCGGTACACGTTAGAAATCGCAAAAATAGGATTTTGAGCGTTTTTATTTATTTTTGTCATTCTATAAGAATAAACTTATCAAATTATTGCTAAAATGATTTTCAGTTGTCTTGACGGGCCGTGTTGACAGTATTTTGTCGGTATACGCGCTGCATCGGGCGGTACGCGCTTAAATTCGAAAAATAGAGTTTCTTAGCGTTTTAATTCATTTTTCCTCACAAATAGGATTAAAATTATTATTTTAATCATAACAGACTGTTTTTAGGATTTTATCACTGTCCGGGTGGTCACCGATGTTCGTTTCCCATTTTAACCGTTACGCGATAAGCGTCTATCTTACCGTTGCCAACATAATTTTTATCAAAGTTTAATTTTATCAATACACTAAATTTCACATATAAATACCATAATCAGTCAAATATAGTCCTGTTACCTATTCACAATACGTGCTATAATTGTACAGTACGGCCTGAAAAGCCGGGTGTCACAACTGGGTAGCTGAACACGGGGTGTGGTGGGCTGAGCACGGCCCGTGGTCAGACTACCACTAACAAAAAGTTATAGAAGGTTGACCATGAGGCCGTGCTCATTGGACACGACCCGTGGTTAGTTACTTGTTAGGATTTTTTTTTTGCAGAACCCTAGGCTCGGGGGTGTGTTGGGTGGCCACGGTCCCGTGCTGCACATGCTGAAATGATGGAAAAGTTGACAGAAGGCTCTGTTTTCATGCATGGGGTGCGGTTTTAACGTCCCTTCGGCAATATCCACCTTTTCGAGTGTGATTTATTCCTGAAAAGTAAGACTAAACTAGAAAACATAAAAGTTAAACTAATCTAAAACTAAGGATAGTTCTGCGGAATGCCTCCATGGTGCGCCACTTTTATAAGGGTCCTTGGCTATACCCACCTTATCGGGTGGTTCTGGCTCATCTTCAATTATGGGGTCGTCATTGCCAATTGGATATTTCACTAATTGTTCAAGATCGACATACCTTTTATAGGCCCCTAATTGAATGGGTAGGTTGTTTTGCTTCCGATTGATCGATGCTTTATGGGTTTTCACAAAAGGTTGTCCCAACACAAGTGGAGCGTCATCAAGAATGACGAAGTCGGTTTGAACTACCGTTTGATTTGTTTGGACTAACACATCTTCAACTACTCCCATTGATTTTATTATTTTCCGATTAGAAAGAAAAAATGGGTATTTGAAGTGGCGAAAAATCACTAATACTTAATTTTTCGAAAATATAGTTCGGCATTATATTAACACAAAGATCTTTATCGATTGTAATATTACTAATAAAGGAATTTTGAAAGAAACGTGGAACGGGTGTAATGTTAATTTGAAATGGTTCATCTTTTATTAGCGTGGTTTGATCATTTGTTAACTTAATGCTTACCATTTCGTCAATTTTAGTGTTAGATTTTAACTCTTTTAAAAACTTATCTTGAGTAGGTACCAAACAATGGTTTTTGAAAGAAGGTGTTAAGAGATTAATTTCTTGAAAATTAGACTCTTTTTTAATATTAGCGTTTTCGGACTTACCTTTTTCGTTGTTTAGTTCATGCTTCGGTTTTTCACTTACTTGTTCTTCCATTTTTACCTCTTCTACTATTACCTCTTTAGTACAAATTACCTCTTCCCTTACGCGTGATTCTTTTATATAGCGTTCGATAGTTTTGAGGTGTTCTATTATTCTTTCGGCTACGGGGAGGATAATTGGTGGTTCGTCAAAGTGAGCAGAATAAGTATCCCAACAGCTTGCGTTCGGAAGTTCAATCCATGGTTTCTCATAATACTCATATGAAGTAGATGGTTCACACCATTGTTCCTCATAGTAAGTATATGATGGAGAAGGGTCATACCTTGGTTCTTCATAATACCCATATGAGGTGGGTGGTTTACACCATTGTTCCTCATAGTGAGTATATGAAGTATATGACTCATACCTTGGTTCTTCAAGATATGAGTATGAGGGAGAAGGTTCATACCTTGGCTCTTCATAGTATGTGTATGAAGTGGTTGGCTTGTACCTAGGCTCCTCATGGTATGTATACGAAGGGGTTGGTTCGAAGAGGTCACAATATTGTACCGAGTGAGGATTACCACAAATGGTACAATACTCTTCTTCATAATCATCCTCTTCATAGTGGTAATTGTAACCTCCTGAGTATTGATCCATAAGAATCACTCACTAGACCACAAAAGAGTCTCATGACCAGAAAACAAAAATAAAAACGAAAACAGAGGCTCACCACGGCCCCTGTTCAGTGAGCACGGCCCGTGGTCACATTCTGTATCTGGGCGTTTTAAAAAAATGCAACTGGTTTTGTGCAGCACGGGGGCGTGTTCAGTGAGCACGGCCCCGTGTTCAGACTCTGTATCTGGGCATTTTTGTTATTTTTATGCAGCACGGGGGCGTGTTCAGTGAGCACGGCCCCTTGTTCAGGCTGTTGTAATGCAAAAATTCCTAAAAATATAAAATTGTGTACGCAGTTTTAAAAAGGTTTTTGAAAAATGATTAGGCCATCAATTTTAAGCTTTCTTAAAATCCTTGTGTCCCTAGCAACGGCGCCAAAAACTTGGTTTGTGTAACGCCCTGCGCCCCTAAACTTTAGGCTTTTGGCAAGTTTAGTCCCTGGACTTTGCATATTGCCAATTTTAGTCCCTGAGCTATGTAGTCATTAATATTTTGGTACTTGGTGAATTCTATTTCATATACTAGATACTTGGAATGCCTAGTTCTATATACTTGTAACGCCTAATTCTATATACTTGGAATGCCTAATTCTATATACTTGGAATGCCTAATTCTATATACCTAGAATGTCTAAATCTATATACTTTGGTGCTTGACTCTTGAGGCTCGTGAAACTTGAGACTTGGTTGAACGAAGGACTGGAGTCTTGTCACTGGCGGAAACTATGAATCTTTGATATCCCTTGTGTGATTGCTATAATCTAGTTATACTATTACCCAATAAATACGCAACGCAATGCTTGATCTAACGCGCGAAAAGAATCAAAGACGGAAACACGGAAAGGATGGATTGGCCGAGTGGCAATCCGATCGGATGGCCACTCGATCGAGTTGCCATCCGATCCGTGCACACCGCCTTAACGTTCACACTTTCCCACACTATAAATAGGCCTGTCACATCAGTCCTTCACTGATGTGACAGCCTCACTCGACTCAGACGCACGCACACTACATTTCTTTGATTTTCGAGCGATTTCAGTACGTTTTACACTAGATTCTTGTACTTTCTTGATCTACACAACATTCTATATGAGAATCTCCTTTGAAATCTCACTTTTCACCGTGAAATATCTTAGATCAGAGTTCTTAAGGATGATGTCATCAATGGTGGGTTGTACAAATGTCACACCCCGACCACGTGTAACATACAAAACGTGGCGGAAACGTCGGGGAGTGTTGTAACAGAATTAATTGTCTCATAACCATGGCATACAAAGTTTTATTTATTTATTAAACAAGAGTGTTACATTGTCTTAAACAGGAATTAAGGAGTTCAGAACATAATTAAACATAGTCTATCTTCTTTTAAAGTCTCTAAGGCACAGGTCCGCCCTAGTATCATGATCAACATCCTACGGAAAAGCTCCTGAAAACACATGTGAAAATAGGTACGTCAGCATAAAAATGCCTGTGAGATACATAGGTTTGTAAAAAATAGGATTCATGACTTATGTTTAAGAAAATGTTTAGTCATGAACCTTGTAATTTGCTTTGTCTTGTAAATCATTTGAAAACAATAAGATCAGATGATATGTATAAGTAAATGTCAGGTTAAATAAATGACCATGTAAAAATGTGTTTGTATAAGATAAGTTGTTTGTAAATCAATGTCTTGTGAAAAATATGTTATTTATATAAAATGTTCTATGTCTAAATATTGAAATGATTCAAATAACGTTACGACATGTAATACCATACAAACACTTATATATAGGAAGTACCAGCGGCGTATCCACCATGCTTGTATCATATTACAGACGCACCGTTACTTAATCACTTAATCAAACCAAACCAACCAATGTAAAAAGTCTATGTTTAAACCAATTGTCAAATGTATTGAATAATATGTCAAAGTGTTTATGTCAAGATGTAAATCATGTCAAAATGTCTATGTCAAATGTCCATGTCAAATGTCTATGTCAAATATCCATGTCAAATGTCTATGTCAAATATCCATGTCAAATGTCTATGTCAAAATGTCATGTATGGCAAGTGAAATGTCTCAACTAAACCATATGCACAAAAACAAAGTATTGAAGTAAAACTTGGTTCAAATCAAAGCTATGTTTTGTGTAAATGCATGCAACTATTTAATATGAACATCTATGCGGTATTGTAAAAATGCATACATCCAAGCCTTGTGACTGTGGTGATAAACCCTTTAAACAAATTAAAGGTCTATCTGTCTTATATCATCGAATTCGGTCATTCCTTTCTGTCCCCTTTCCCTGGGATGTCCGGAACGGGAGTTGTCAATTCCTATGGTACCACTACCTACTAACGAACGGCGTAGCTAATGTTAATGAATGTATTGTCCCATGTAAACAAACCAAATGTCATACCAGAATTGTAAGCATGTGAAAACAATGCACTAAGTATGTAATCAAATGAACATACATAGCGTGAAATGTCATGTAAAACGATGTACTAAGTAATGCACAAAATGGGCACACCTAGCATGAAATGTCATGTAAAACAATGTACTAAGTAATGCACAAAATTGGGCACACCTAGCATGAAGTGTCATAAAATCATGTACTATAATGTACTAACGAACATAGCAGTGTATGATGCGAAAACAGGAAAGCATGAAAGTAACAAGTAGGCACATGTGTTCCACCCCAAAACGTTTGGAAAACAGTAAAAGAGGGGTCTATGTACTCACATAAACACCTTGAAAACATTTAAAAGAGGGGGTTCTATGTACTCACTTGAGGTTGCTCAGATGTCTAAAGATAATCACCAAGTAATGCTAGAGATCTCAGAATCAAACGACACCTACTATAGGTAACTATGTTAATAACCGGACCTTAATCGGATGATTGGATAGAATGAGGTTTCGTAAACCAAACGAGTGTAGAGACTCGTGTCATTTGGTTTAACAAAGCCTACATACTAAATGAAACCTATCCTAAGTGCTTGTGACCCATTACAACCCGTTTAGGTAGCTTATGCTACTTTAACGCGTCGTTCGCGTGAAACGCGTTCGGACCGCCTAACTAGTCCTATGACAAGTAATATATGCCTTAACATGTCTAATATGGTTGTCAAATCAGTTTAGATGTCAAAAGTTATGTTACATATGTTTAAAATGAATTTTGGCATCAAAGGGGTATTTTGGAAATTTACCTAAGGCATATAAACTACCTATCATACAACTACTTAAACGAAGCGACCATAAGGTATAACCTCGTAAGGTTATTCCCTATATACTATGGTCACCTAATGTGCTTGGTCGGATCCTAATGATCGACCAAACGGGTCGGGTTCGAAAGTATAAGCGATTGTTTAGATCGCTTACCTTACGACCCTATCTAAGCATTAAACTAAAAGTGACGAGCTAAGCATGTTAAAACATGCTTAACTAAGTTTAGAAAATAGGTTTGGTATCAAAACAAACGGTTTTGATACCCATAAGTAGTTTGGTTACAAAATACGCAAGAATACGTATTCTGACCGAAACTACGGCTCGTCACTGAGCCTAGATAACGTGGTAATCAGTAGGTATAGTCACTAGGGACTATAACCATCGTGATCACGCTCACGTTATGAAGTTCAAATGAACTTCGCATCGACCATAAACTGGTCAATGCAGAAAGTCAAACAAAGTTTGACTTTCGGACTCGAAAAGCAATAAAAGAACGAAAGAGGACTTACGAAGGGTCCCCGAATGCTAATCCCGATCCAAGTAACTCAGGTATGAAACGAAAGTTCCAACTTAGAGCCCAAATGATCAGATTTGTGGGTTTTGAAGCAATGGGGGGGGTGGGTATTTATAGGAAAAGTAGAGCCGTTAGGATCGTTTCTTGAATATCGTGCCACGATCCGAGCCGTACTCTTGTCACAATGTTGTGGTACTGATTTTTGGACACCATAGGAGCTTAACAAGTGTTACTTGACCTTTGGGAGTGTGTAAAAACGATTAAATCAGCTGCAACTTGACTTTTCCTGATCTGAAGGGACAATGCGGCCCGCTTCAGGATCAGGTAAGGCCAATGCGGGCCGCCTGAGACTTCTGATCTGCATATAAGTTTCAGAAATGACAGTTTCAACCCCTGCACGTGTTTAAGGCCATTTCCGACACTTTTAAGGCCCGTAAAGCCAACTTTAAGGCCCTAAAATGTTGCCTAAACATTGTGGACCTGAAACATGTTCAAAAATATGTCGGATGATGGTTCGTTTGGTCGTACGAACGCGATGTTCGCTTAATTACGACGGAATGCGCACAAGCGCGAAAAACGATCCAAATGACGCGACGAATGGATTTTTCTTATGGCGAACACTAAAATATAATATAGTCATGCTTACATAAATTTTTGGATGTCCGGATGTATTCAGAACGTAAGATATGCGCGAAAATGCAAACTTGTGCACTTTTTGACACTTTTAGTCCCTGAATGACCCAAAAGTTTATTTTAGCACACCAAACCTCTCAAAGCCTATTTCTAAGCTATGTAAAGGATATTTAAGGTGTGTTTAACTTATGGTTATGTTCCGGAATGTTCGTTACAGTTCAGATTGGCATACTTTCGTAGTTTGTCAATTTTAGACCCTGTAAGCGAATTAACTTGTTTTTGCCATACCAAAGCCTTCAAAACTTATTTCTAAATTATGTAAGGGTTATTTAAGGTATGTTAAGTATATGTTGATGTTCCGAAGTATTTTTCGCGTTAAACTGAGTACGTTTTCGCACCAGTTTGCGTATAACTCTCCAGAAATTGATATAGAGTTTGGAATTGGATAAAAGTCAAAACATGAAAAATGTAAAACATAACAAAACAAACATTGTGATCAAATAACATTGTTTTATTGATAACGGAACTGTTCATAGTGATTACAAGCACAGTTGTTACAGTCTCCCCTACTTGTGGAAATTTCGTCCCGAAATTTATTTAGAGGAAACTCGTGGAAAAAGATGCGGATATTTCGCTTTCATTTGATCTTCGCGTTCCCAAGTAAACTCGGGTCCACGTTTAGCTTCCCAGCGAACTTTGACCAAAGGAATGCGCTTGCGTTTAAGCCACTTGACTTCACGTTCCATGATTTCCACTGGTTTCTCAACAAATTTCAGTGTTGTGCCAACACGAATTTCGTCAAGCGGTATGGAGAAATTCTCATAAGCTGTACACTTCTTAAGATTGGACACGTGAAAAGTTGGATGAACATTTCCCAGTTCAGGAGGTAACTCAAGTCTGTAGGCTACCTTTCCGATTCTTTCGACGATCTTGAATGGTCCAACGTACCTAGGTGCAAGTTTTCCTTTCTTTCCAAATCTGATCACACCTTTCCAAGGTGAGACCTTAAGTAATACTCGATCACCGACTTGAAATTCCAAGGGTTTGCGTTTTGGATCCGCGTAAATCTTCTGACGGCTCTGAGCTGCCTGAAGATTATCACGAACTTTCTTGACCTTGTCAGTTGTCTCTAAAATGAGGGCAGGTCCAGTAAGTTGAGCCTCGCCAATCTCATTCCAGCAGACTGGTGAACGACATTTTCGACCATAGAGAGCCTCAAAAGGAGCCATTTTAATGCTGGTGTGATAACTGTTGTTGTAGGAGAATTCAATCAATTTAAGATGTGAATCCCAGCTACCACCAAAATCGATCACACAAGCTCTTAGCATATCCTCCAGAGTCTGGATTGTTCTCTCAGATTGACCATCCGTTTGCGGATGATAAGCTGTGCTCAGATTAAGTTGGGTCCCCATAGCAGATTGCATGGTTCTCCAAAAGTGAGAAGTGAAACGAGCATCTCTGTCAGAAATGATGTTCAACGGAACACCATGTCGAGCTACAATTTCATCCACATAGATTTGTGCAAGTCTGTCAGCTGGAAAATCCTCACGGATTGGCAAGAAATGTGCTGACTTTGTAAGATGATCAACGACTACCCAGATGGCATCATGACCCTTCTTTGTGCGTGGAAGTTTGGTAACAAGATCCATAGTAATGTTCTCCCATTTCCAAACCGGGATCTCTGGTTGCACCAATAAACCAGAAGGACGTTGATGTTCAGCCTTAACCTTAAGACAAGTAAGGCATTTTGACACGTATAAGGCAATGTCTTTCTTCATACCAGGCCACCAATAGCGAATACGAAGATCCTTATACATTTTATCTGAGCCCGGATGAATAGAATAACGAGACTTATGGGCTTCATCCATGAGCAAGGTACGAATATCATCCTGGCTTGGGACCCACAAACGGTCCATGAAGTAATATGATCCATTGTCCTTCAATTCCAGAGCAGGCGTTATGTGATAAGGAAATTCCTTATCCATCAAACCTTGTGAAACACAAGATTGTTGAGCCTGAGAAATGCGGGCTTGAATATCAGATCGAGCTTGAATAACAGATTGAACACGTACACAATGAAGCTTAGTATGTTCCTTACGACTCAATGCATCGGCTACGACATTCGCCTTACCAGGATGGTAGCGAATTTCGCAGTCATAGTCATTTAAAAGCTCAACCCAACGTCGTTGCCTCATGTTGAGTTCTTTCTGATTGAAGATATGCTGAAGAATTTTGTGGTCAGTGAAAACCACACATTTTGTACCGTACAAATAATGTCTCCAGATCTTGAGAGCAAAGACAACTGCACCCAACTCAAGATCATGAGTGGTGTAGTTCTTCTCATGTATCTTCAATTGCCTCGATGCATAAGCTATGACTTTGTTCCTTTGCATAAGAACACAGCCAAGACCCAATTTTGATGCATCACAATACACAACAAAATCATCATCACCCTCAGGCAATGATAGAACAGGCGCATCGCAAAGCTTCTGCTTCAGGTGTTGAAAAGCTTCCTCTTGTTTGTACCCCCAATAAAAGGGCATTTTCTTCTGGGTTAGAGCAGTTAGAGGAACTGCAATCTTCGAGAAGTTTTCTATGAAGCGGCGATAATAACCCGCTAGACCAAGAAAAGAACGAACTTCAGTAGGAGTAGTAGGCGCATCCCAATCCTTAATCGCACTGATCTTGGAGGGATCTACATGAATACCTTGTTCGTTGATAATATGCCCCAAAAAATTGAACTTCTTTAAGCCAAAATTCGCACTTGGAGAATTTGGCGAAAAGTTGCTCTTTCTTTAGGAGTTCCAGAGTAAGACGAAGATGTTGCTCGTGGTCAGCTTGCGTCTTGGAATATATCAAGATGTCATCAATAAAAACAATGACGAATTGATCCAAATAAGGTTTGCAGACCCTATTCATTAAGTCCATGAAAACAGCAGGAGCATTAGTCAAACCAAATGGCATGACTGTGAATTCATAATGCCCATAACGAGTGCGGAATGCTGTCTTCGGAATGTCTTCTTCTTGCACCCGAAGTTGATGATATCCAGATCGCAGATCAATCTTCGAGAAATAAGAAGCGCCTTGTAACTGATCAAAGAGATCATCGATGCGAGGTAGGGGATATCGATTCTTGATGGTAAGCTTGTTAAGCTCACGATAATCGATACACATCCTAAAGGATCCATCCTTCTTCTTGACAAAGAGAACGGGAGCACCCCAAGGTGAAAAGCTGGGACGGATAAAACCTTTGTCAGAGAGCTCCTGAAGTTGTTTGGACAACTCTTGCATCTCAGATGGTGCAAGACGATATGGAGCTCTGGAAATGGGATTTGCACCAGGTACGAGATCAATGCGGAACTCGACTTGGCGTGCTGGAGGTAGACCAGGTAAATCTTCAGGGAATACTTCAGAATAATCCCGAACGACAGGAATATCTGAAATAGACTTACCCTTGCCTTTATCTTCTGTAACATGTGCTAAGAAAGCCACATAGTTCTTCCGCAAATACTTCCGAGCTTTAAAACAAGACATGAGTTTGAGACCACCGATAGGCTTCTCACCTTGAACCTGCAGAATCTCGCCTGACGAAAGCGGCACACGAACAATCTTCTCAGAACAAACTATCTCTGCGTGATGCTTGGATAACCAATCCATTCCCACAATAACGTTGAAGCTTCCAAGTTGCATAGGCGTGAGGTCGATAGGAAGAAGATGGTCGTTAAGATTCAACTGGCAGTTGCGAAGGACAGAATCAAGAATAATGGGTTCACCACTAGCAACTTCTACTGTCAAAGGTTTTCCTAGTTTCGTTCTAGACACTCGAAGCATAGGCTCAAAAGACAAAGACATGAAACTCTTATCGGCACCGGAATCGAAAAGAACATATGCAGGCTGATTATTAATAAAGAACGTACCGTTCACCACATTATCGTCAGCCTGTGCCTCTTGGGCATTCATGTTAAAAACTCGGCCTCGAGCCGGAGCCTGATTCTGGTTCTAGTTCTGGTTCGCCAGTCTTGGGCACCGATTCCTATAGTGGGTCAGATCCCCACAATTGTAACAAGCACCTGGTGGGTATTGTGGTCGTGCAGCTTGACCCTGTTGCGGAGCAGGAGGCTGAGCAACTTGTTGAGCCAGGTTCTGAACCGCGGGATTCTGAGCAGACCGACAAACATTGGCAAGATGGCCTGATTTCCCACAGTTAGTACAGAAACGGCATGGAAGTTGCGGCTGGTGGTGACTGTTGCATCTATTGCACAAAGGTGCATTCCCTGAATAGGGTTTCTTTGCTGGAAGCTGTGCGGGTTGGTTGGGAGCTGCCTGGTTAGCTTGGGCAGTGACAGCATAGTTTTGGGAAGCCTTACGCTTCTTTGCCCTCTTCAAAGAACCAGAGTTCTTTCCATTCCCGTTTTGACTTTTCTTGCTATCCATCTTGTCAGCCGATTGTTCCTTGCCCTTGTCACCCTTCCGGTGTAACTTGTTCTTCCGGATCTGCGACTCAGTCAATGTCGCAGATAGCTCGATCGCCTGACGAAGTGTGGCAGGGTTACTACCAGTAAGAATGTCTTGTACCGAGTCAGGTAGGCCATCGATGTATCTCTCGATAGCCTTGTCGAGTGGGGTGACCATTGTTGGGCAAAGCAGACTCAATTCTTCAAACCGATCAGTATATGCCCTGTGCTCACCACTATCTTGCTTCAAAACATCAAACTCTTTCTCCAACGCTCGCTGCTCATGGCGAGGACAGAATTCCCTCATCATAAGGGCTCTAAGTTCAGCCCAGGTCTGTGCAAGAGCAACTTCTGCACCCCTGTCTCTCATAACCCCGTTCCACCATGTCAAAGCCCTCTTCTGAAATACGCTCGAAGCAAACTCGACTTTGCGATTTTCTGGACACTGCACATGGCGAAAAGTATTCTCACTGCTCTCGAACCACTGAAGAAGCCCAGTCGCTCCCTCAGAACCACTAAACTTGAGTGGTTTAGCCAAATTAAAATCCTTGTATTTGCACGGACCATTGTTGTTGTTGTTGGCTTGTTGCCATTGAGCAAAGAGATTTGGGAATTGAGCAGCCATCTGCTGCGCAATAATTTCTGCCAGTTCGGCAGTAGCTATCTGGTTCTCGCGTCGAGGAGGCATTCTAAAAGAGGAAAACATGAAAAGAAACGAGTGAGATGATTGGATGAAAAGAATGAGATGAAACAAAATCAACAAGAGCAAAGATGGTGGTCATTCGTCCGTATCACAAAGCAAACAAACGACACACAGTGACTAATCAAAGTAAATGGGTCAAAATAATGTATTAGCGAAGACATGCTCGCCTATAAGTGAACACTCACTCCAAGAATTCCCAGGTAAGCACAACTGGTCTCGCGTCTGGTTGAGATGTATACGAAGTGCTTGCCTAGACAGAAAACCCAGAATACAGGCATTCACCCTTCCAGTTTGCACATGTTCACATTATTTAAAGCCCACAACGTTTGACGGGATTTTGAAAATGTGAAGGCACAAGGCCAAAAAAACAATAATGAAAAGGGTTCAAAACCATATAACAGAGGGTTCAAAACCTTGTAATAAATTATTCAAAAACAGATGATTGTTTTTCAAAAATCGTTTCGGAAAAATTTTGGTTCCTTGTTTTGTTAATCACCTAAGGATAGGTGATGTACATGTTTTAAGATCTAAACACAAGATAACTTGTGTTAGGTTCCTAGAAAAATTATAGTCTAGGTCAAAGCATTACTAATAACCTAATTCCCTATAACCATTGGCTCTGATACCAACTCTTCTGTCACACCCCGACCACGTGTAACATACAAAACGTGGCGGAAACGTCGGGGAGTGTTGTAACAGAATTAATTGTCTCATAACCATGGCATACAAAGTTTTATTTATTTATTAAACAAGAGTGTTACATTGTCTTAAACAGGAATTAAGGAGTTCAGAACATAATTAAACATAGTCTATCTTCTTTTAAAGTCTCTAAGGCACAAGTCCGCCCTAGTATCATGATCAACATCCTACGGAAAAGCTCCTGAAAACACATGTGAAAATAGGTACGTCAGCATAAAAATGCCTGTGAGATACATAGGTTTGTAAAAAATAGGATTCATGACTTATGTTTAAGAAAATGTTTAGTCATGAACCTTGTAATTTGCTTTGTCTTGTAAATCATTTGAAAACAATAAGATCAGATGATATGTATAAGTAAATGTCAGGTTAAATAAATGACCATGTAAAAATGTGTTTGTATAAGATAAGTTGTTTGTAAATCAATGTCTTGTGAAAAATATGTTATTTATATAAAATGTTCTATGTCTAAATATTGAAATGATTCAAATAACGTTACGACATGTAATACCATACAAACACTTATATATAGGAAGTACCAGCGGCGTATCCACCATGCTTGTATCATATTACAGACGCACCGTTACTTAATCACTTAATCAAACCAAACCAACCAATGTAAAAAGTCTATGTTTAAACCAATTGTCAAATGTATTGAATAATATGTCAAAGTGTTTATGTCAAGATGTAAATCATGTCAAAATGTCTATGTCAAATGTCCATGTCAAATGTCTATGTCAAATATCCATGTCAAATGTCTATGTCAAATATCCATGTCAAATGTCTATGTCAAAATGTCATGTATGGCAAGTGAAATGTCTCAACTAAACCATATGCACAAAAACAAAGTGTTGAAGTAAAACTTGGTTCAAATCAAAGCTATGTTTTGTGTAAATGCATGCAACTATTTAATATGAACATCTATGCGGTATTGTAAAAATGCATACATCCAAGCCTTGTGACTGTGGTGATAAACCCTTTAAACAAATTAAAGGTCTATCTGTCTTATATCATCGAATTCGGTCATTCCTTTCTGTCCCCTTTCCCTGGGATGTCCGGAACGGGAGTTGTCAATTCCTATGGTACCACTACCTACTAACGAACGGCGTAGCTAATGTTAATGAATGTATTGTCCCATGTAAACAAACCAAATGTCATACCAGAATTGTAAGCATGTGAAAACAATGCACTAAGTATGTAATCAAATGAACATACATAGCGTGAAATGTCATGTAAAACGATGTACTAAGTAATGCACAAAATGGGTACACCTAGCATGAAATGTCATGTAAAACAATGTACTAAGTAATGGACAAAATTGGGCACACCTAGCATGAAGTGTCATAAAATCATGTACTATAATGTACTAACGAACATAGCAGTGTATGATGCGAAAACAGGAAAGCATGAAAGTAACAAGTAGGCACATGTGTTCCACCCCAAAACGTTTGGAAAACAGTAAAAGAGGGGTCTATGTACTCACATAAACACCTTGAAAACATTTAAAAGAGGGGGTTCTATGTACTCACTTGAGGTTGCTCAGATGTCTAAAGATAATCACCAAGTAATGCTAGAGATCTCAGAATCAAACGGCACCTACTATAGGTAACTATGTTAATAACCGGACCTTAATCGGATGATTGGATAGAATGAGGTTTCGTAAACCAAACGAGTGTAGAGACTCGTGTCATTTGGTTTAACAAAGCCTACATACTAAATGAAACCTATCCTAAGTGCTTGTGACCCATTACGACCCGTTTAGGTAGCTTATGCTACTTTAACGCGTCGTTCGCGTGAAACGCGTTCGGACCGCCTAGCTAGTCCTATGACAAGTAATATATGCCTTAACATGTCTAATATGGTTGTCAAATCAGTTTAGATGTCAAAAGTTATGTTACATATGTTTAAAATGAATTTTGGCATCGAAGGGGTATTTTGGAAATTTACCTAAGGCATATAAACTACCTATCATACAACTACTTAAACGAAGCGACCATAAGGTATAACCTCGTAAGGTTATTCCCTATATACTATGGTCACCTAATGTGCTTGGTCGGATCCTAATGATCGACCAAACGGGTCGGGTTCGAAAGTATAAGCGATTGTTTAGATCGCTTACCTTACGACCCTATCTAAGCACTAAACTAAAAGTGACGAGCTAAGCATGTTAAAACATGCTTAACTAAGTTTAGAAAACAGGTTTGGTATCAAAACAAACGGTTTTGATACCCATAAGTAGTTTGGTTACAAAATACGCAAGAATACGTATTCTGACCGAAACTACGGCTCGTCACTGAGCCTAGATAATGTGGTAATCAGTAGGTATAGTCACTAGGGACTATAACCATCGTGATCACGCTCACGTTATGAAGTTCAAACGAACTTCGCATCGACCATAAACTGGTCAATGCAGAAAGTCAAACAAAGTTTGACTTTCGGACTCGAAAAGCAATAAAAGAACGAAAGAGGACTTACGAAGGGTCCCCGAATGCTAATCCCGATCCAAGTAACTCAGGTATGAAACGAAAGTTCCAACTTAGAGCCCAAATGATCAGATTTGTGGGTTTTGAAGCAATGGGGGGTGGGTATTTATAGGAAAAGTAGAGCCGTTAGGATCGTTTCTTGAATATCGTGCCACGATCCGAGCCGTACACTTGTCACAATGTTGTGGTACTGATTTTTGGACACCATAGGAGCTTAACAAGTGTTACTTGACCTTTGGGAGTGTGTAAAAACGATTAAATCAGCTGCAACTTGACTTTTCCTGATCTGAAGGGACAATGCGGCCCGCTTCAGGATCAGGTAAGGCCAATGCGGGCCGCCTGAGACTTCTGATCTGCATATAAGTTTCAGAAATGACAGTTTCAACCCCTGCACGTGTTTAAGGCCATTTCCGACACTTCTAAGGCCCGTAAAGCCAACTTTAAGGCCCTAAAATGTTGCCTAAACATTGTGGACATGAAACATGTTCAAAAATATGTCGGATGATGGTTCGTTTGGTCGTACGAACGCGATGTTCGCTTAATTACGACGGAATGCGCACAAGCGCGAAAAACGATCCAAATGACGCGACGAATGGATTTTTCTTATGGAGAACACTAAAATATAATATAGTCATGCTTACATAAATTTTTGGATGTCCGGATGTATTCAGAACGTAAGATATGCGCGAAAATGCAAACTTGTGCACTTTTTGACACTTTTAGTCCCTGAATGACCCAAAAGTTTATTTTAGCACACCAAACCTCTCAAAGCCTATTTCTAAGCTATGTAAAGGATATTTAAGGTGTGTTTAACTTATGGTTATGTTCCGGAATGTTCGTTACAGTTCAGATTGGCATACTTTCATAGTTTGTCAATTTTAGACCCTGTAAGCGAATTAACTTGTTTTTGCCATACCAAAGCCTTCAAAACTTATTTCTAAATTATGTAAGGGTTATTTAAGGTATGTTAAGTATATGTTGATGTTCCGAAGTATTTGTCGCGTTAAACTGAGTACGTTTTCGCACCAGTTTGCGTATAACTCTCCAGAAATTGATATAGAGTTTGGAATTGGATAAAAGTCAAAACATGAAAAATGTAAAACATAACAAAACAAACATTGTGATCAAATAACATTGTTTTATTGATAACGGAACTGTTCATAGTGATTACAAGCACAGTTGTTACAACAAACTACTATATGATGTCATTCCTGATAGAATCTAGCTTAGATCTAAGGAATTTTATGCGTTTTACACTAAATCCATACTAGATCTACACTTTTTAAGCTAAAATCCTATGTTTATCCTCATCTTTTCTTGAACTTTTACATAAAACGGTAAGATCCGGATCTAAACGGACTGTAGACTTGATTATTAGTCTAGAGTCGGCTTGGAAAAGGATTTTTACCGAAGAAGATGACCGGTGTACGGATTCTGACATAAATATCATCACGAACTGACAACCGAACGGGCTGGGGTGATTTCCTACCCGATCGGATCGACTGAACACTGGGGAGTTTACCGTTGTCTTAATGCGTAACACGTCATCGTTGCTGAATCAGAAACTTAAAGTTTATACAAAATTAAGAACGGGATAAGGTAACCCGATCGAGTGACAATCCGATCGGATAGCCATCCGATAGAACAACCATCCGATCAAGTGACACTTGCCCTTAACCCTATACATTCTTGAAACTTTGAAGTCCTGATCGTCGAGTGGCAGCTCGATCGGATAGCCATCCGATCGAACAGCCATCCGATCGAGGCAACTTTGAATCTTGAATTTGGAACGAGTGGCGACCCGATCGGATAGCCATCCGATCGGACAGCCATCCGATCGGACAGCCATCTGATCCCTTCACACTTTGGTCAATCTTGAATCGAGTGGCAACCCGATCGGATAGCCATCCGATCGGACAGCCATCCGATCCAGTGGTAGTCCGACACTTGTGCAACCACTTTGTTTTGTCCGACACTTATTCGTTGCAATCTAATCAGGCTAATTCTAAAGAGCTCCATTTGATCCAATAACAGTTAATCTGTTGAGCAATCACTGTGAGTATACTCGATCCCTTTTTACTTTAAACTTTGGGTTGTAGCATGTATTCTATTAAACTATGATACTTGATACTTTTGCAAACTAAACTCTATCCTACGTGTATATGAAACTTGTGATTCTTGTATTCTATTTGTGCTATGTGAACGTTTAATCCAGGGTGTGTAGTTCCGCCTTAACAATAGTAGCGCTATAGGAGATGCACCTCCCCATTATTCTCGGGGGTATTGTTAGGAGGATTCTAGTTTTCCTTGAGACTTGGGAAAACAACAAAGCATCAGGATACTTGGGCTATCACTTGTTGGACTGCGAACACTAGCATGGCTGAAACTATTTTGTTACACTTACATACGGATATGAGTTGTTTTATTCTATTATGCTATTATTCAAACTTGTATATATCACACCCCGACCACGTAAAACAACAAATCGTGGCGGAAACGTCGGGGAGTGTTGTAACAGAAATATTGTTTCACAACCATGGAATACAAAAAGTTTTGTTTTATTTTTTCATTAAGTAATTTACATTGTTTTAACACGAAACAAACAAGTTACATATCGACTATCATTGTTATTGTGTCACTAGGGCCTCGTTGTACTGAATCTATTGAACCTGTGGAATTTATTGGAATCTATGAGAAACTATTGGAGTAGTCTATGTGAATCTATGATGATGAGTGTGTTTTGCGACACGTAACATGACACCGAGTACGAGGTCGAAGCGATTATGCCCGAAGCGTGGTGGATACGCCGCTGGTACTTCCTATATATAAGCGTTTCTGACATGTCACCAAACTTCGTACAACGTCATGCGAAGGTCATGGGTTGCAGTATCTATGTGAATCTTGAGTCTTAATCTATTGTACGTGAATCTATATTAATCTAGACTTATATGATGCTCTTGTTGGATCTTAGGATGTCTTCTTGAAAGCTCTCCGACAATCTCAAGAGATCCAGGGAAAAGTCTCAGAAAAAGATGATGTCCTTCATGGCCGACCAGATCGCTCGAGTCATGCTAAAGATCGTCTCTGAGATCCAAGGATCGTACACACCGCCCTCTTCTATTGACTCTAAGACAGAGAAAGAAAAGTCTACCAAGTTCACCTATAATCATTTTGTCTCTTGCAACCCTAAGTCTTTCACGGGCAGTGATGGAGTGACTGCTACGCTAGAGTGGTTTGACAGCATTGAGGTTACCTTTATTAACAGCGAGTGTCCTGAACATTTAAAGACTAGGAGTGCAACAGGAATGTTTCAAGGCAGAGCGTTGTAGTGGTGGACAAATGAGAGAAACATCTAATCGAATGAAGAAGCCTATGCTCTTCCATGGGCTGAGGTGCGAGAATTGATGATGCTTGAATTCTGCCCTCCTCATGAACAACTGAAGCTTGAAGAAGAGTTCTGGCACTTGAAGCAGATTGGTAACGATAATCTGGCTTATACTACCCACTTCAAGCAGCTCGGCTTGATTGTTCCTCACTTGGTTTCTACTCCTAAGCGAATGATAGCCAAGTACCTCAATGGTCTACCTCCTGCTATGCGTGATTCTATTGAAGCAGCTCAACTCGGAAATATTGAGGAAGTCTATTGTCATGCAGCCAGTCTCAACAACAACCGTGTTCGTGATAAGCAGTTTGCTAATCCTGCTCCCGCCAAGTCTGCACATCAAGTTACCCAGCAGCCAAGTGGCAGCAAGAACAAGAGGCGAAAGTCTCAGGGTTCAGGATGCAATGCTATTGTTCCTAGAGTGAATCCTGCTGCTAAGCCTGCTCCTGCTGCTACCATTCAGAACACTGCCGCTGCCCCTGAAGTTAAGAAGCAGTACACTAGGTCCTACCCCAAGTGTACCACTTGTAATTTTCATCATCCTGTTGCTTCTGCATGTCGTTTGTGCACCAACTGCAATCGCTATGGTCACACGACTCCCTATTGTCGTCAAGCTAACCCAGCTCAGTAACCTCAGCAAGCACCAGCTCAGGCAGCCCTACTAGCTCTCCCAGCTCCTCCGCATAATTCTAAGCCAGTCAACGATGTTCGTGCATGCTACAAATGTGGAGATACTACTCACTTTCGTAACCAGTGTCCTCAGCTGAACCAGGATCAACAGTCAGCTGCTCGTGGACGAGCGTTAAATCTTAACGCCAACCAAGCTCGTAACGACAATGATGTCGTAAATGGTACGTTTCTCGTGAATAACCTTTATGCTTCGATTCTATTTGATACTAGTGCTGACAGAAGCTTTGTGTCCGTGGAATTTGAATCTTTGCTAAACTATGCACGCTCTAAGTTACCTAAGTCGTTCTCGGTGGATATTGCCAACGGGAAGTCTATTCTAGTTGATTCTATTCTCCGTGGTTGTTCCTTGATTCTTAACGACCACGTGTTTACTATTGATCTAATACCCATGCAATTGGGTAGTTTTGATGTCATTATCGGTATGGATTGGTTGCGTAAGAACCATGCCGAGATTGCTTATCACGAGAAGTTTGTCCGTCTACCTCTACCGTCTGGTGATATTTTGCATGTCTATGGAGACCGAGCTTCGAAAGGACTGAGGCTGATGTCATGCACACAAGCGAGCAGGTGCTTACGTAAACAGAACCTTGCTTTCTTGGCCCACGTGGTGGAACAAAAGAGCAAGGGGAAGAACATAAGCGATGTTCCAGTGGTGTGTGATTTCCCCGATGTCTTTCCCGAAGATCTTCCTGGTCTTCCTCCTCCTAGATCCGTCGATTTTCGTACTGATCTCATACCTAGTGCGACTCCTGTCGCCAAGGCCCCGTATCGCCTTGCATCTTCCGAGATGCAAGAGCTATCTAGTCAGCTTCAAGAACTACTCGACAAGGGATTTATTCGACCAAGTACCTCCCCGTGGGGTGCTCCGATGTTATTCGTCAAGAAGAAAGATGGTTCGTTTCGTATGTGTATCGATTAACGTGAACTTAACAAGCTTACCATTAAGAATCGTTATCCATTTCCCCATATCGATGATCTATTTGACCAACTACAAGGCGCGTCCTGTTTCTCGAAAATCGATCTTCGTTCGGGCTATCATCAGCTTCGACTTCTCGAAGATGATGTACCCAAAACCGTGTTTCGTACTCGTTAGGAAACTACGAGTTCGTGATCATGCATTTTGGATTGAACAACGCACCCGCTGTGTTCATGGATCTCATGAATCGTGTGTGTAAGCCTTATTTGGATCGTTTTGTGATAGTCTTTATTGATGATATTCTCATTTATTCTAAAAAACTAAAGCCGATCATGCTCGTCATTTACGCTTGATGCTTGAACTCTTACGTGGTGAACGTCTGTATGCTAAATTTTCTAAGTGTGAGTTTTGGATTAATGAAGTACAAATTCTTGGTCACGTCATTAGCAAGCAAGGTATTCATTTTGACCCGTCTAAAATCGAAGCTGTGAAGAATTGGAGTACGCCAAAATCTGCATCTGAGATTCGTTCCTTCCTAGGATTGGCAGGTTATTACCGCCGGTTCATTTCGGATTTCTCTAAGATCGTTGTTCCCCTCACTTCGTTGACTCAGAAAGAGAGACCTTTTGCTCGTGAAACTTGGGACTTGGTTGAACGAGGGACTGGAGTCTTGTCACTGACGGAAACTATGAAACTTTGAAATCTTTTGTGTGATTTCTATAATCTAGTTATACTATTACCCAATAAATACGCAACGCAACGCTTGATCTAACGCGCGAAAAGAATCAAAGACAGAAACACGGAAATGATGGGTTGGCCGAGTGGCAATCCGATCGGATGACCAACCGATCGGATGACCAACCGATCGGATGACCATCCGATAGGATGACCACCCGATCGGATGGCCATCCGATCGGATGGCCACCCGATCGGATGGCCACCCGATGGCCACCCGATCGCCACCCGATCGGATGGCCACCCGATCGGATGGCCACCCGATCGAGTTGCCATTCGATCCGTGCACACTGCCTTAACCTTCACACTTTCCCACACTATAAATAGGCCTGTCACATCATTCCTTCACTGATATGACAGCCTCACTCGACTCAGACGCACGCACACTACATTTCTTCGATTTCTGGGCGATTTCGGTACATTTTACACTAGATTCTTGTACTTTCTTGATCTACACAACATTCTCTACGAGATTCTCCTTTGAAATCTCACTTTTCACCTTGAAATCTCTTAGATCTGAATTCTTAAGGATGATGTCATCAATGGTGGGTTGTACAAACTACTATATGATGTCATTCCTAACAGAATCTAGCTTAGATCTAAGGAATTTCATGTGTTTTACACTAAATCCATACAAGATCTACACTTTTTAAGCTAAAATCCTATGTTTATCCTCATCTTTTCTTGAACTTTTACATAAAACGGTTAGATCCGGATCTAAACGGACTGTAGACTTAATTATTAGTCTAGAGTCGGCTTGGAAAAGGATTTTTACCGGAGAAGATGACCGGAGTACGGATTCTGACATAAATATCATCACGAACTGACGACCAAACGGGCTGGGGTGATTTCCCACCCGATCAGATCGGCTAAACACTGATGAGTTTACTGTTCTCTTAGTGCGTAACACGTCATCGCTGTTGAATCAGAAACTAAAATTTTTTACAAAATTAAGAACGGGAAAAGGTAACCTGATTGAGTGACAATCCGATCGGATAGCCATCCGATCGAACAGCCATCCGATCGAGTGACACTTGCCCTTAAGCTTATACATTCTTGAAAATTTGAAGTCCTGACCGTCGAGTGGCAGCTCGATCAGATAACCATCCGATCGAATAGCCATCCGATCGAGGCAACTTTGAATCTTGAACTTGGAACGAGTGGCGACCCGATCGGATAGCCATCCGATCGGATAGCTATCCGATCCCTTCACACTTTGGTCAATCTTGAATCGAGTGGCAACCCATCCGATTGGGCAACCATCCGTCCCTTTCACACACGTGTCATTTCCATCGGATGGCCATCCGATCGGACAGCCATCCGATCCAGTGGTAGTCCGACACTTGTGCAACGACTTTGTTTTGTCCAACACTTATTCGTTGCAATCTAATCAGGCTAATTCTAAAGAGCTCCCTTTGATCCAATAACAGTTAATCTGTTGAGAAATCACTGTGAGTATACTCGATCCCTTTTTACGTTAAACTTTGGGATGTAACATGTATTCTATTAAACTACGATACTTGAGACTTTTACAAACTAAACTCTATCTTACGTGTATGTGAAACTTGTGATTCTTGTATTCTATTTGTGCTATGTGAACGTTTAATCCAGGGTGTGTAGTTCCGCCTTAACAATAGTAGCGCTATAGGAGATGCACCTCCCCATTATTCTCGGGGGTATTGTTAGGAGGATTCTAGTTTTCCTTGAGACTTGGGAAAACAACAAAGCATCATGATACTTGGGCTATCACTTGTTGGACAACGAACACTAGTATGGCTGAAACTATTTTGTTACACTTACATACGGATATGAGTTGTTTTATTCTATTATGCTATATTATTCAAACTTGTATACTCGCCGGTACATTTTGTACTGACCCTATTTTAATACATGTTGCAGGCTGATAGATGCTGGAACTATGGAAAACAAGCTAGGATTGATGCTTAGAAACTCGCCTAGTTTAATTATAGAAACTTTTGAAAACAATGGTCATGTTTGATTCAGTTGATACTATGCTTTTGGTGAATGTTGGTTGTTTAGACAATTGTTTGAATTTAATCTAATTTATATTGAAATTATTTAGTGTTATGGATACTCATGAGCAATCTGAACGCTTAGTGCTCGCACCCCTATCTTTCCGCCATCGGTTGGGGTGTGACAGTTTGTGCGAAGCGTGATATGTTTTTATTGATATTTTAAGCCCATTTTATACATTAGTCAAGTTTTAAATTTATAAAACACGATATTCTACTAACACTAAACACACACTTGGGCAAGTGCACCCATCGTGATCGCAGTGTACCGTTGGTAAGATACCGAGGTCGTCCAAGGACACAAGAGCTTTTAGTACCGGTTTATCCTCAACGTCTAATCAATCTGAATTTTTTGAGAAAATGTTTTAAACATGAAAATAAAAACTAAAAATGCAGAAATAAAAATAAAATAAAAACAGATAGACAAGATGAATCACTTGGATCCGACTCGCCTTTTAAGTACCCTATGATGACTTTTGCACTTTCGGACTTTTTAAGAGATTATCTTAGTTATAGTAGTAGGCCCCTCTTTTGAAGGTGACGTTACCCTCAACCCAGTGGTTTGAGTCAGCAAGGATACAATCGCAAAGGGTCGGAATATTGAAAGATAATTAATTAAGTTATTAATGCGCAAAGTGGTAGGCCCCTCTTTTGAAGGTGACGTTACCCTCGGCTAAGTGGTTTGAGTCAGCAGGGATACAATCCCAAGTAACCGGTTTAATGTATTAATAGTAGTTTACATATGAGGGGATCAAGCCATTCGCACCCCCGCCATCCAATACCAGTGGGTATTGAAGGAGGTCCTAGTAAGCTTGACCCAGGTCCTTGCAGGATCTATACACTGAACAAGGTAAGAACCTTAATAAACCATTCTCTTAACCCTCGACCAGGTAGCCAACATACCTCTATATAGACCGTAGAGATATGAATGGTGTAAATATTTTACTTTATATATACACTAAAATAATGGCAAGACACCACGGATAAATGATTAAGAAAATTCACCTTCAACATAAGAAGGTAGTTATTAAAGTCATTAACACAAAACCAAATAAAAAGTGCCGAAAGATTAAAAATCAAAAGTAATACATAAAAGACTAGTCTTCACAAAGTGATGTAAGAGGCTTAACCAAAAATGGCCTTTGATTGGCAAGAACTCTTACTATCAATCTTGGAAACCGAGACTACTACACACACTCTAAGGTGGATGATGGATGATGGTGGTGGACGTAGATGTTGTAGTGGTGGTGGAGTGGTGGCAAAGTGGGAGAGTAGTGGTTTGCCAAGGGATGCCTTTGAAGTGAACCAAGCACCCCTATTTATAGCCAGTACAGAGCTCTGGCCACGGCCCCGTGGTCAGCATTTTCTCTTCCTTCATTAATTGCAAGTGTCAGCAGAGGGTCCAACACAACCCCGTGTTCAGCGGGCACGGCCCCGTGGTCAGTACTGTATCTGTACTATCAAGATTTGGCAAGATTCTGCGTATCTTTGCGCTGACCACACCCCGTGGTGAGCTGGGCACGGCCCCGTGGTAGCCGTAGAAGCTTCTACAGGTTTTGTCTTCTTGTCACGGCTGACCACGCCCCGTGGTGAGCTGACCACGCCCCGTGGTGAGCTGGGCACAGCCCCATGGTCAGCTTCTGCCTTCTTGTTTTTTGCTTTGGGAGATGCTGCCGAGGGGTCAGGCATGTCACGTTTCTTCCTTTTCTTTGTATTTATGTTGGTTTTGGCTATATATTTGTTCATTTTGTTCGTTTAAGCTCATTTGATCATGTAAATTCAAAAGGAAGACAAAAACACATTTTTTCCAACATTAGTACTAAAAAGGGTTAGTTTTATGCCTCATTTGATGTAATTTATTTGTTACATTTTGCACACATCAATTACATTTGATTGGAACCCATTTGCACCAATCGAAATTAGGGAGTTCGTTGCTTCCCCTATCAGAAATTAATGTCTTTTTCACGGAATTCACCGAGAAGCCATCCTCTCTGTCAACGTTCCATATCCATGAGTCCCTATCATTTGAGAATTTTACCATGTTGATAACTTCTAAACATTCCTACCATTCCTTAAGCTCTGTATCAGACTATGGTTGTCTAACCCAATTCCAAGAATATCCACCACTTTCTTGTCCTGATCCTATGCTATCCGTGACTTTGCAAGATTTATATGATTCCAAAACAAACAGATGTGGCCATCTTTCCATGAATGGGAGATCACCCATCCAAGTATCAAGCCAAAAACGAATATCAGCCCCACTCCCCACTTTACCCAAAATAATCTGATTTATACGTTTCCCGTTTAATTTCATTTTATTGATCAATTTCACAAAGTTTGTCACACCCCAACCGATGGCGGAATCATCGGAGTGAGACGAAAATGATTGCTCATCACACATAACGCTATTGGTGACGATATTTAATTCAAAATCGATTTCATATCATAACAAAATTTGTCAAATTACAACATGAAATTCAAGTACAACATGAAAAACAATACAACAAGTTTAACAAATAAAATGACTAGTCTAGTAATTTGAAATGTGTTTCTAGTGTCGTCCCTACTAGATTTCGTCATAATCAACCTCATCAACCTGCAACATGTTAACAAAGTATAGTTCATGTTGGTGCACGAAATGTCTGTTGACTACGTTTATTTTGAGTCTTAGGTCTAGAAAGGTTATAAGGAGTTGAAAATCAGAAATTAGGGTTTAGAATGTTAATTTCGCTCATGATGACATGTGTGTCGTCATAAGCAAATTCTGTTATATAGGTTTCGCTTATATGTACTTGTTTTAGATAGGTATTTCGCTTATGTGTACATATAGATTAGTGGTTTCGCTCATAGGTCATAGTTAGGGGGTTTCGCTTATGCAGACACATGGGGTTTCGCTTATATGGACTGCCATATAAGCGAAATCAGCTGGGCTATATATACCTTGACATGTGATCTCATTTGTAACCTTTGGAGCGAAACTAGGTCATGCTTGTGGTGTCGAAACTCTGTCAAATTGTAATCAGAAAGCATCAATAGAGAAGGATTTGAAAGAGAAAAGCTGTTGTTACTTTGTATACACTGATTCCGCCTTTGTACACAAAGATGAACTGCCTTGACTGACTTTTCGAGGTCGCAAACCGGTTCAACAGTTCAACACAAAAATGCATTGGTGAGTACACAAGTTTAAGTAAATAAGTATAAATATAAAAAGTTTAAAAGGATTCCACATGTCAACTTATGTTATTCAAGATCAACATACCATGGCATGCAATATTTCTAGTCAACCCTCTGTTACGCAATAAAGAATGAAATTTAACATGACCTCTCGTTCATGGGTGGTGCGTTAATCCTATAGCGCTATACATGTTAAATGGAGGCTCATACAAAGCTAATGACTATGGTATCACATAAGAATCACCGAAGTATATGTATCAAGTATAACAAGTAGTTTTCATGAATAAGGATTGTTTTGTGCATAAAGAATAAAGTATTGTGATTTTGATAAGGTTAACATATTGCACCCAAAAGTGTCAAATGAAAATGGGTCAAGTGTACTCACGGTTTTGCAAGCTTCCACTTGTTAGTTCGTAATGAGTTGTTGGTTGTTTGAGGATGGAACACCAAATCCTTCTACACAAGGAAATGTAGGTGTATGAGTATTTGGATGATAATGGTGGATTTAGGAATTCGGAATTTAAAGTATATAGAAAGTAAGTATACGAGAAAATAATCATCTAGCACTTAATACTCGTTTTGACACTATGAAACCCATAGGGGTTAGAATATTTTCATGGGTTAAAGTACCCATTAGAATCGTAACGAGAAACTAAGTGCCTAGATGATGTAACTTAGTACCTTGACGAATAACCATTTGATTATCATCAAGGGTTCGGTTTTTATACGTATTATATGTATTTTATATAGTTTAAGTCCAACAAGAATATCAAGGATTATCATATAAGTCATGCATAGAGGTAGGAGGGTAACCTTCCTTTTAAAACCTCTTTCTTAGATTCACCATTGTACAAGTTGTTAAAAACAAAAAGGATGGTCATGAATGAATTAATACGGAATGAAACTTACATACTAACTAAGAGGAAGACATCAAGTGAGGTGTGGATTGAAAGTAGGATAGCCCAAGCTCTCCAAGTAATCACACTATACAAGCTCAAGTCTTGTTCAATGCTTGTGGGTTAGAAACCCTTACAAAACAAAAAGTTTAGAGGAGTAAAACCTCTGAATTTGTATATAACAACCTTGTTTTTAAGCACACTTAATCATAGACTTGATTAGTGGCATAAAGACAAAGGTTTGTATGAGTAAAACATGAGTTTAAGAAAGTTTAATAAAGTTTTTGTTCAAAACAGAAAGTTCTTGCACTTTTAACCTCAATGTGGTGGTGTTCCATCTTTGGTTTTCCATGGAAAACCTATGGAAACATTCCTAGAGGTGTACAAGTGTTAAAAAGCAAGAAGAAGTGACGAAGATGGAAGATAAGTGAGTTTAAACTCACTTTTATAAACTGCCTTGAATTTGACTTTTGCTACTGTTTTGCAATTGATTTGGAGTGATTAGAGAGTGATAGTGTAGTGTTTGTAAAGTGGGAGAAGTATGGAAGTGAGTTGGGTTTTATAGGAAGTGATTAGGGTTGAGTTAGGTGGTCTCTAATGCAAGAAACACACCTAACAAACCCAAAAATGACCAATGCTTGAGCTGGAAAGAACTTTCTGGCGGATTGGACTTGTAGCGCGACGCGACAATAGGGGGGTCCTTGTCGAGCGACGCAACGACTAGGTATAACGGAAACAAGTTTAAATTTTGACATTTTAGCTCCCTGTAGTTTATATTTGATATATATTAATGTGTTTTAGGGTGTTTATGTAATGAAAGTATATCATAAGGGGTTTTTAATTATCATTAACATAAAAACAACTATGAGTAAGTACGATTAAGTATACGTAAGCATTAATGATGTGTAAACAAGCGTGGAAAAGTATAACTTAAGTATGTATGATAGGTATTTGTATGCTTAACACTTATTTGCACGAATCATGAATAATGTAATATAAGTATAATGAATTTAAACGTATGAATATGTAAAGCATGAATTGTAAGAAATATGAATTTTATTTATGATCTAAGTTTTGGATTTTACAAAGGAACAACGAAAATACGATTACAAGGAATACAAGATTTCCAAAAATAGAATTAAGAAACAAACTTTCTAGTTAAGGAAAGTACGAAAAGCAGGGCGTTACAATGTTATTCCAACAACCCGCATAATTACCGTTTAAAGTAAGGAAGCTGCTTTGATTGTTTTTATGATGACAAGCTTTCACCACTCTCCTCCACAAATTTTGATTTTCCACCCTGTATCTCCAGCCCTACTTATAGAGAAGCGCCTCATTGACTTGTTTGAGTCTGTTAATACCCAACCCCCCTTTTTTCTTAGGCCGAGTAACCCAGTCCGTAGCCACCCAATTCATTTTGTTATTATCACTAGAGCTCGCCCAAAGAAACTTTATCATCTTAGTTTCGAGAATCTTAATTATACCAACCGAGATTTTACCTAACTAGTGGATCTCATAATATATCAATCTAGTTTCAATTAGCGAGTCAACTCAAATTTATATATATATTTTATAAAATTAAACTGAAACCATTAATATTCTGTATATTTGCCTTTAAAAAAATAAGAAACATATTTTGTATACTTTATTATTGAAATAATCATTGAAGTGTGAAAAGTAATAATAATAATAAAAAAAACCTACAAAATGAGATCCATGAACCGTCTTCTTCATTCCCTTATTACTTATTAGTAGCAGTAGGTTTTTTTCTCTTGCTTTCTTTTTCTTTATTATTAACTAGAATTAAGAACCCCCCGTGTTGCGGCGGGGGCCTAAAACTATGCCAAATAACATCAATGCCACACAACTGGTAGGGACAACCAACACTGAAGTTGCGGCGTGTTAATGCGGAAATAAGACCGAAACATATAACATGAAAAAAATAACTATGTCGATTTAGGACACACGCGTTGCGACGAATTTGTTACATGGAAAAAAATAGACGTAAAAACGTTGAACCACACACGCACGTTGTGCCGTGTTAACTTGCAAAATAACGTAGAAAAGAATAAGTAAGTCACTGTAGGATCCGTCCGTTGTAGCGAACTTGCCAAATGGGGAAAAATAGACACATTGTGACATACCTGTCAAATGTGAAAAAATAGACGAAAAACGTTGAACCATACACGCACATTGGGACGAATTAGCTCTCGCAAAATTTAGAACGAAATGTAAAACGAAAAACTTGCGAAAGATAAAAAGTATGGGGACCAAAGTTGTAAATAAAAAAGTTTTGGGTTAAATTACAAAAGATGAAAAGTTTTGGGTTAAAACTAAACAAATTAAAAGTGTTAAAATACAAATGATTAACACTTTTGGGTTAAAAATGAAAAATCACAATTTTTTTTTTGGAAAACCCCCATGCTTGAGGTACAACACATAATGCAACAATTTGTTGCAAATTTATATTATGGAATTTAGAACGAAATGTAAAACGAAAAACTTGCGAAAGATAAAAAGTATGGGGACCAAAGTTGTAAATAAAAAAGTTTTGGGTTAAATTACAAAAGATGAAAAGTTTTGGGTTAAAACTAAACAAATTAAAAGTGTAAAAATACAAATGATTAACACTTTTGGGTTAAAAATAAAAAAAAAAAAATTTTGGAAAACCCCCCATGCTTGGGGTACAACACATAATGCAACAATTTGTTGCAAATTTATATTATGGAAATAGTATTTCTTTTCATGTTGGTTTAACAAAAGACCAAAACCATGGGTGATCTAAGATCATGTAGTATTAAAAAAAGAACCAGTTGATTACCTTGGAGTGCTTAAGCAAACATCAATCCTCGATACCATGAAAACCGGTGTGGTATGAATAGCGATAGAAACACCATCGTCACGAAACTGAACCGGGGAGAAGCAAAACTGGACTCGGCCGCGGTGGTTCTAACTCGAGTAGCAGCGACTGTGTCAACAGTCGCGGTGATTAACCCGACGAGAGGTGACGACAAGGCAGTAGTTGTTGGTTTGGCAACGATTGTTTGTTGCAGGGAAGCGATCCGCAACACTTGTCGATCTCGAATAACCCATGAACTACAAATGATCAACAGGTTGTTTAACAATATATTTATGAAGAGTTAAGTAATGGTCACCAGTTTACACCTCCATATGATGGCCATTTACGCCATGTGGGTTACAAAAAGGTGAAGGGAACGATTCCAATATGTAGAAAGAAGGCTGAACGTTTCAATCAGGGAAATGATTTAGGTCACTCATTTAAATGTAAATTACAAATTTTGTCATTTATGTTTACATCAAATTGTAGGCGCTGTACTTTTGACCAAAAGTTTACAGGCGGTGTCCTTAACCTTCCAAAATCTTGCACGTTTTATCCTTTAGGCCAAACCTTGTTCGAAATCTCAGTTAATTCTTGTCACGTGCAATACACATGAGGGTACAATGGTCTTTTTCCCTCAACCCTTTTTATTTCCCCCCTTTATAACCGTCACGAAACATCAATTCATCTCTATTGATTGATAGTAGGTATGCTTCTCCAAGCCCATTCACTCGAATATCAAAGCATCATAAACACATCAAAACTGGTTGATTCCTCACGGTGATGGCGGTGGTGGTTCCACTAATGACTCTTGGTTATAATCCAGATCTATAACCATAGGCTCTAACTATTTTCACACCTTGACAGGCTATCTACACACTTAGGGTTTACATACGCTGCGTAGAGACCTATACGCAGCGTATATGGTTTCCTCTATACGCTGCGTATAGGTCTTTACGCAGCGTATGTAAAGGGTAGGTACACGACTAGACAGCCAAACCTAGTACCATGTCAAATCAATCTGACATACGCTACGTATGGATCAATACGCAACGTATAGAGGTAACCCTATACGCTGCGTATCGGTCTCTACGCAGCATATGTCAGTCTGATTTGACACTGATACGATGTTGTCTAGGCACGTGAATAAAGCAATACGGGGAGTAGAGAGCTATACGCTGCGTATTTCAGTAAATTTGAAAGTCTATTTATCCATGCATCCCTGCTTCCCTTCGAATCCATCTCATATTCTGTTTTTCATCTTCTTCTTCAATAGCAAACCAAAATCATTTGTTCTGTTTTTTGTTCAATATTGTTAAAATGTCATCATTTTGGAACGATAATTATTTCGGTAATCGCTATTCTAACGACACATGGGGAGCAAAGGATGCCAATGAGGAGGAGGTTGTGTCTGGAGTCCATGTTGATCAAAAAACACAGTTGCTAGACTTGAACGAGACTCCCACTCAACCTGTTGATGAACCAAATTACCCGACGCATCAAGTGTATCTGGATTACGGATACGGGTATGAATATCCGTACGTGCAACAAAGTGGATACGGTGCTGACAATGCACCTGTTGATGAACCATATTACCTGACGCAGCAATCGTATCCGGGTTACGGATACGGGGCTGAAGGTGGATACGGGGGTTACGGTGGATACGAGGGTGAAGGTGGATACGGTGGATACGGGGGTGAAGGTGGATACAGTGGATACGATAGATATGGGGGATACAGTGGATACGGAGGCTACGGTGGATACGAAGAATACGGTAGATACGGTTATGAGCCCCGTAACACACCACTGTATGATGATTATGAACCATCTACCCTGGGCAATCCGTTTCAAATAAAGGAGGTATCACATTAATATTTGTATTATTTTTATAATAATTATTATTATTGTTAGAATTATATTGTTATTGTTATTGTTGTTATTGTTATTCTTATTATTATTATTATATTATTATTATTATTATTATTATTGTTGTTGTTGTTGTTGTTGTTGCTGTTGTTATTTTATTATTATTTATATTATTATTATTTATTACTATTGTTATTATTATTGTTATTTTACTATTATTATTATTATTATTATTGTTAAAAATATTATAATTATAATTATTATTATTATTATTATTATTATTATTGTTGTTGTTGTTGTTAAAAATATTATAATAATAATAATTATTTTATTGTTGTTGTTATTATTGTTGTTATTATTATTAACGTAACTTTTTTTAGCGTTTCATGTCTCTAACTGATTTGAAGAATTGGGTACAAGAAACGGGAAAGGAGAATGGTTACGTAATTGTTACCCAGCAAAAAATCGGGTGCCCATTTTCATTACTCGCCATCCGGGACGTGACGAATGACACGTGGGAGTTAAAAGTGGACAACGCGAACCATAACCACGAACCTACGACGAGTCTGTTGGGCCACGCTTTTGTGCGAAGATTTACTAAAGCCGAATACAAGCTAGTGGAGCAGCTAACTGCTCAAAAAATGGAGCCACGTATCATATTTCATACCCTAAGAAAGCAGTTCCCCGACAACCTGCATGTTCAGAAAGACGTGCAAAATGCGGTATAAAAAATTAGAGCAACACTGATGGACGGAAAGATTCCTATGTAGGCACTGGAAAGCGTGCTGCATGACAACCGATTCATTTACGACACCCGACAGGAACCCAAAACAGATGTCGTAACAGAGATTTTCTTTGTTCATCCTTATTCAATCACTATGTGGCGTGCATTCTCGCACGTGATGTTGATCGACGCGACCTACAAAACAAACATCTACAACATGCAATTTGTCCAGGTTGTGGGTTTGACGTCGACCAACAAGTCTTTTTGTATCGCACATGCCGTTATTTGCAAAGAACAAAGGGATAACTACGTGTGGGTGCTTGAGCGGATCAGGTCAATTTTGCATGAATGTATGATGCCGTGTGTGATAGTCACGGATAGAGAGCTTGCCCTAATTAACGCGTGTGCTAAAGTATTCCCGAACGCATCTAGGCTTCTATGCCAGTTTCACATCGAACAAAATATATGTAGACATTGCAAGCAAGGGTTCAATAAAGAAGATTGGGGGGAAATTTATGTCGTACTGGCGGAGAGTGTGCGAATCTTCTTCAGAGCCCATGTACAAGTACAACTTGGAGAAACTATATAACCGACTCATGGTTGCCAACCAAGAAAGTAAGTGTTCCTTCAACAAACGACTCACCCAATCTATTATATTTTACACACGCTTTTACATTTCATTATTTTATTTTTGCAGGTGTCTTTGATTACGTCTACGAAAACTGGCTCAAAGACTATAAAGAAATGTTCGTTTATGCGTGGACCGATAAGTGTCGCAACTTTGGTCAGCGCACCACCAACAAAGTTGAGAGCCAGCACGCAAATTTAAAAAGATACGTTACGCGCGGGAGTTCATTGGAGCGAATAGCAAGATGCGTCATTGATATAGTTGAAACTCAGTACGATGAAATACAAAAATGTTTCACCGAGAGCATTAAAAAAATGATGAACCACCACAGACACTCACTGTTGGACAACCTACGTGGAAGGGTTTCCCATACAGCACTTGATTTGCTGGCAGCAGAGCTACTGAGGAAGCTGGAGGTGTTGCGGAAACTTAGCGCATCATGTGGTTGCCATATGTGGCTTAGCTGTGGATTGCCGTGTGGATTGTGCGGCAACATTTAGAGGCGCAGTCCCCCGTTCAGCAAAAGAGTTTGCTTTCAAAGATAAAAGTGGTCTTCACCCCGAAATCGTCAACCAAGAAACCACCGATCGTCCAGCAAAAATACTCGCGGTCGGCCTACATCAAAGAAAATACAAGAAATGCTAGATGAAGCTGCGAGGTTAGACGAAGCTGCGAGATACAGCTCCTATGGCGAGGACAACAACGTATATACCGCTTCCCCAAAACAAAGGAACCATTTACCCCGACACAGCTCATACATACCGTCAGAGGGCTCTCGTGGAACTGGTTCGGTTGTAAAGTCTGAAAAACCTAAAATGCAACGAAACAGTTCAACGAGTTTTAAAAAGAAGGAGACGCTGGATGATCATGGTTTTCCATTAATGAAGGGGGACGAGCACTTGTTAGGCATTATGAGGTTTAAGGATCAAATTCCATCAGAGTTTCACTCTTACATATCGCGTATACATGATGTGACCCCGGACGGTCATTGTGGGTACACGTCGACTAAATAATATTTTTTTATTATTTAGTCGACGTCGTCCGTAAGGCACGTACGGTCTTAACGAGCGTCGAAACTAAGTTCGTCGTTAAATTTTTTTTTATTATTTAGTCGAAGTCGAACCGTAAGGCGCGTAGGTCTCTAACGAGCGTCGAAACTAAGTTCGTCGTTTTATATTTTAACGACGAACTTATTTTGACGCTCGTTAGGGACCTACGCGACTTACGGTTCGACATGGACTAAATAATAAAAAAATTATAATTTAACGACGATCTTAGTTTTGACGCTCGTAAGGCGCGTACAGTCCTAACGAGCGTCGAAACTAAGTTCGTCGTTAAAATATTTTTTTTTATTATTTAGTCGAAGTCGAACCATAAGGCGCGTAGGTCTCTAACGAGCGTCGAAACTAAGTTCGTCGTTTTATATTTTAACGACGAACTTATTTTGACGCTCGTTAGGGACCTACGAGACTTACGGTTCGACATGAACTAAATAATAAAAAAATATAATTTAACGACAATCTTAGTTTTGACGCTCGTAAGGCGCGTACGGTCCTAACGAGCGTCGAAAGTAAGTTCGTCGTTAAAATATTTTTTTATCATTTAGTCGAAGTCGAACCGTAAGGCGCGTAGGTCTCTAACGAGCGTCGAAACTAAGTTCGTCGTTTTATATTTTAACGACGAACTTATTTCGACGCTCGTTAGGGACATACGCGACTTACGGTTCGACATGGACTAAATAATAAAAAAAACAATTTAACGACAATCTTAGTTTAGACGCTCGAAAGGCGCGTACGGTCCTAACGAGCATCGAAACTAAGTTCATCGTTAAAATATATATTTTTTTATTATTTAGTCGAATTCGAACCGTAAGGCGTGTAGGTCCCTAACGGGCGTCGAAACTAATATCGTCGTTTTATAATTTAACGACGAACTTAGTCTCGACGCTCGTTAGGGACCTACGCGCCTTACGGTTCGACTTCGACTACATAATAAAAAAATATATTTTAACGACGAACTTAGTTTCGACGCTCGTTAGGCCCGTACGCGCCTTACGGACGGCGTAGACTAAATAATAAAAAAATATAATTTAACGACGATCTTAGTTTCGACGCTCGTAAGGCGCGTAGGTCCGTTACGCGCGTCGAAATCTGTAACGAGTCAAAAATATATTGTTTTTTTATCCTCATTTAGTCGATGTCGTCTGATTATTATTTACTGACTGGTTTCCATTTGTGCAGGTATTTGCACAAAATGATTTCCACTTCGTTCACTGCTCGAAACAAAAGCCGGGAGTGGTGTACCAGTGGTGACTTGTTTTTCTTATATTGCCTCTTATACAAGAGGCCGTGCGCTCTCGCCTACGGGTTGGCGCAGTACTTCGCCTCCGCGCATCATCGACAGGAGTGCGGACTGCTATACGGCGGCGCCTACGTGACCAGGATAGCCCTTTCGTTGGGCTATCATCTGCAGAATGACCGCGACCGTGTAGGCCCGGCGAAACAGCTGAAGCGGATGGGGATGAACACATTATCTGGAATGCAAGTCACCAAAGATTTCCCATGCGGGAAGCGGTTAAAGAAACATGACGGTTCACAATACGAGCTTACACAGCTGCCGGAACAGTTCCCTCCGGTATTTCCCCCGCACGATCCGGAGGCGCCAGAGGCGCCGGAGCCGTATGAGCCGGCCGCTGTCATTCCGCAGCCACCACCACCGCGTGGACCACCTGGGGTGCCTCAGTTCCCACGCCATGTTTGGCCCGGTCCTGACCCATCACATCAGCGGCTGCTTCGGTACGCTGAAAGGAACAACTATCTGTTGGAGTGGGTGGCTGCAGAGCTGCGGGAGCACCGACAGCATGACGGGTTACCTCCACGACCCTTCATTACGGATGCGGAATGGGATCAACATCAGTAGGAGCAGCAGCCATAGTATTTTATCATTTTGGTATGTATGCACAAACTTTTGCTGTATATATCAAACTTTCGGTGTACATATAAAACTTTTGCTGTAAACGGGTTAACATATTCGAATAGTACCCGGGTATTTCCACTTATTTAAGCTATAACATTTTAAAGTTATAGTATTCGAACCGTATATACGCTTTTCAAAATTTTAACATTATACTCTTTTCGACGACATCGAGTAAATAAATTAACGTCGACGTCGACTAAATAATAAAAACATTATATATTTTTAACTCGTTATATATTTTAAGCGAGTTAACGTTGTAAACGAGTGAGATTTTTTACCACAAATAGGCAGAATGTTGAAATAAAATTCACAGAGGTTATATACGCTGCGTATAGGTCTCTACACAGCGTATATAAACCTTGTAAAAATCTGATGCTTCAAACCTACCAAAATGACCCCAAATTTTCAGATGGTTTATATACGCTGCGTAGAGACCTATACTCAGCGTATATAAACCTTGTTTTATGTGCAATGGTTGGTTATTAGGCACTGAGATCCATGGTTTATCTACGCAGCGTAGAGGTCAATACGCAGCGTAGAGGGTTAACCCTATACGCTGCATAGAGAAACCCTAGTTTTGCTAGGGTTTGGTGTGCCAATAGGCACACCCTAACCATATTATCATCCATCTAATTTCACACATCCCTAAATTTCAATAACCCTAATTATGTTCACATTCTACACAAAATTAGGGCAAAAATCATGACCATTCAACTTCTGATGGAAGGTGAAATGACGGTGACGGCGGAAGGTATGGTGATCGGACGATGGAAGGTACGGCGGAGGTGAAGAACATGCGTTGAAGAGGTGGAGGTACGACGATGTGGTTCTGATTTTAGTAGTTGCGGTGATTCATTTTTCATCTAGAGTAGTTGTAGGTTTGTTTTGTTTGGGGGAGAAGAAAAAGTTGCAGGTTTGGATTGGGTGGTAAGTGAGGAAAAATATTTGGTCTGTAAAACCATTCAGGAGATTAAAAGAGTTGTTGAAGTGTGTAAGCAAGGAAGATCGACAATAGTCGACTTAGATGGTGGTGGTTCACAGGGGAAAAAACCTGTGTTTAGAGAGAGGAGGACAAAGAGGGTTGAGAGAGATGGTGTTTAGAGATAGAAAGGTTTTGAATTTTTAATGGAGTGTGTATATAAAGAAAGAGTAAATTACAAAACTCGTCCTCTATGTTGACACCAGATTGCAAAGTGTGTCATTTGTCTTCAAAAACTACAAAAAAACATGCTCGATGTTTGCAAACCCTTGCATGTTATGTCCTTTAGCCCTAACTCAGTTATTTTTCATCGTTAAATCTGACCAAGTGGATCCCATATAAGGGTATTTTGGTCATTTTACCCTAAATACTAATATAAATAATTATAAAAAATAAGAAAAGCACAAATAATGCGTTGTTGTTATGTCCTCTATATCTCAACTCTCCTTTTTCTCTCTCTCTAACATCAAGACCAGCACCACCACCTGCAACTACCACCACCTCCACCCACTTAATTCTGTCACTGCCAAACATCAAGACCAGCACCACCCACCCTCACCAGCCATCACCACCCAAGACCACCACCACCACCACCACCACCTGCCACTACCATCACATCCACCCACTTAATTATGTCGCTGCCAAATAAAACCCCAAACCAGATTCAAACATATCCAGATCTGAACTCCATCACTCTGTTCACCACTAAATCCAAACTCCATCACTCTGTTCATGTCACACCCCAACCGATGGTGGAATCATCGGGGCGCGGCGCTAGGCGAACCAGATTGCTCTGGAGAACCTATAACAACTATTAAATGGCAATATTTAAACGGTTAATTGTCCCATACCAATCAACAAACATTCCACAAAAAATTATTACAGATAGCGTGTCTCAAAAGCAAAACAAGTCCGACAACCTAGATTTATTTAGTGGAGTTTCTAGACTTCCTACTTGATTCATCACATCATAGCATAGCATCCTATCAACCTGTCACATACGTTAAAATAAAGTCAATACATAAAATGTAAAGGTGAGTACACAAGTTTGCATAGCATATAGTATAAAAAGCGTTTACGCATAACCAGCATGTATCACGTAACGGGCGAAGCAAGTAACTATCAAAACTATGTTCACACTTAACCACGAGACTGCGTTGTAGAGTATGCGCGACACATGTTCAGCGAACACGTGAAGTAAAAAGATGTGATCTCTAGCAACCCCTGTCCATGACAGGTGCTGAGTCCAAACTATAGTACTATCATTAATAGAGGTGGTATAGTGTTACACTAAACTTTTCAAACTATAGTACTATCGTGCTGAGTCCTAATAATAATAATAAGTATGTTGGTTAAACGCTAAACTTTTCAAAACCCGATATAATCGAATCTCGTCTAAATCCTATGACAATGTCTGCTGCAGACAATGTCGTCATTCGGATCCCACACGCAACGCGCCGCTCGACGCAACCATGTTGACAAGCGCGTCGCTTCACTAGTAGCTAAGGAAATGGCTAAAGTCATACCTCATATCGTCAGTGAGATCAACGATGTCAGCAGCAAGTCCTTTGTTGAATCAAAGAGCGACTCTCCGAAAGCGCCTTTCATCTTTAAGCAATTCAAGGCCTACGGTCCTGCTAACTTCACGGGTGAAGATGGGCCCAGTGCCATGTTCCAGTGGTTTGACTCCATCGAAGTCACCTTCAGGCAAAGCGGATGCCCAAAAAATTTGCGTACTGTTAATGCTACTGGAGTTTTTCACTATAGGGCTCTGGACTGGTGGACTTCTGAGCGCAACAGGCGCAGTAATGATTCAGCTTATGGTCTTTATTGGGAGGAACTCTGGGAGCTGACGATGAAGGAGTTTTGTCCTCCTTATGAAGTTCAAAAGTTGGAGAATGAATTCTGGCTTATCAAACAAGACGGAGGTGACAACGCTGGTCTCACCGCTCGCTTCAAACAGCTCAGTATTATCTGTCCTGGTTAGGTGACAACACCTGAGATAACGATCAAGAAGTACATCCGTGCTCTACCCGATTGTGTAGCTGAC